>CM077096.1:119697387-120897387 GCA_039513925.1 Platanthera zijinensis
TAAAACACAACCTCCATATTCTTCACTAAGGAAAACCATTCCACCAGGCGACTTGTACTTCATTAGCATCTAATCAATTGCTTCAACCTTAAGGATTCATCAACGGGACGACTTTTCTGCGATCTCCCCCAACTTCAAATCCTGTCCTTATTTATAATTCTCTAACACACCCAAAAAGCAAATTTAGTTATCTCCTTTTCTCCTCAAAAACTATCCCCGAGAAACTACACTTGGAGAAAATTCACTATTTCAATAATCATTGCGGCTTTTCATTTTCATGGCGACTATTTACTACAGGCATCGTACTCGTTCGGATCAAAAGACGACCAAGTGTTGTTTCCCATCTTTGGTGAACCATCGCTTTCTTTTCCGCCATGGATCTACTGGAAGACACTATGTCTTCAGTCTCGGTGATAATTTTTACCAGCTTTGACTTTCGCATCGGAGACTTATACAGCCATCTCTTCTGGAAACGCGGCGGTGGTGACTTACCTATCCGTACCCCCTCGGCTGCCATCCGCAGATCCTTATCCCGCCTGTCCGCCTCTAGCCGTTCAGAAACCGCCTCAACTTCGCCTTGCATGATGGAAAGCTGCTCCTTGCCTTCTCCCTCCTTATTATCTGCAGGAGAAGGGGCGCGGTCTCGGCAACCTTCTCTCCTATTTATTTTCGCCACGCCAGACTGCAATACTTCAAGCAGAGACTGATTAATAATCAGCAAGCCGCTCATTGTCGATATAGTCAAGTATCTTCTATGGTAGACCAGATTGACCGCAGACAGGGAATCACCTCCGACGGATGGAAACATCCGGCGTGACTAAGCTTATGTCTGGGACCTCCTTTTTCCCGCAGTCGGTATTGCAAGCTCGCCGCGCCTTTTCGTACGGAGACAATCTTTTCTTTCTGAGTTCGCAGATCGCTTTTCAACTCGTTCAGAATAGAGGATTTCTCCCTCTTCCTCTTCTTTTTCTCGGGAGTCTTCTCCAAGGCCGGCATGTTCTGCTCCAAGTCCGGCAGTTTTGCCGCGAACAACGCCTTGATTAGTGTCGATTACATCCAAGGAGGTTCGCCGGAGTTACGGCTTGATTCCTGGCCATCTCTCTCTATCCGTTCTTCTCTTCTACGCCTATTCGTTTCTCGGTATCCAGATTTACAGTCCGTACCTCCTCAGAATCCAGCTGACAGATCTCCGGCGAAGAAACCTACCCCTTTCCGCCGTCTAATTGCAGCATGAAGGTTCCAGACCGCGGAGGCGACTATCGCCATTTCGCCAGATCCCGCGGGGGCCGGGCTGGTCTGATTGCTGCGGCTGAGAAGTCCGTGACCGCGCCGTGAGAAAGCTGCCTTCAAGGGATCGGGGTTCCTTGCTCTTTACGGACGTTCCATCCTTCTGCGAACTCTCTCCTCGATATCATGAACATTTTTTCCTCTCGTTTAAACAACCTTCTTCACCCGCGTCGCGGGCCCCTTGGATTTGTTGGCTTTAGGGAGATTGCCGAAAAAAGATCCCAACCTTGATATGCCGGATTCGAGGATGAAGACCGCAAGTGGTGAGTAGCGTCCCGTCTTGCGCGCAGAAAATCAGAATGATATACTCCCGACATATTTATAGCCCCAAGCAGTGGTAGCATTGGTTGAGGACTCGGCGGTAAAAGAAACATTTCCGAAATTTCTCGAAATTTGAAAATGTGCGGGGATTATGTTAACTCCAGAATCCGCAACACGGTCGATGTATTCTTCATTGGCATCTCAAGCCGCGGACTCCGATTCTCAGTCCGCTCAGGTCGCCCAGATACCCCAAATGCGGACTCCAATACTCAGTCCGCCCAGACTGCTCCTCAAAGAATTCAAGATCGCTCATTCGCCAGCTCTGGAAGCCCAGTCCGCCTAGGTCGCGTCAGTCTAGGGAGATGGCGCTCCGCGATGGCCGGATGGCCAGAGAATTGCCCCAGCTCGCAAGCCCTGTCCGCTTATCTCGCGCGAACTTCTTGTTCTTTTCTTTTTGATTCCCGTCCCTGCTGCCCGGTTCTCTTGTAACTCGGGCAGCCGGTTATCTTAGCCCTGCCCGTTTGGGCAGGCCTGAAAGTGAGGGATAGATACTACTCTAGAGGGGGGTGAATAGAGTTATCAACTTTTGTACTAGACAAAACTTAAAGATCTACCCAACTCTTGGAGTGAAGTGCGGAATGAAAAGATTATAGATATAGAATTAACCCTATAGCCTAACACGAGTTATGTGCACACAAACTCAAGCTAATGTAATTACAGTTAAGGCTTGGAAAACCTAATCAGCAACTAGCAATCCTAGTTATATCTATTCACAGCCATAATGCAGGAATTAAACAAGGAATCCACTCGACACAAGGAGATTTATAGTGGTTCCCCAAACAACTTGGGTACATCCACACTTCTACCCACACGGTAGGAATCCACTCAGTTTTTGATCAGGTGCCCTGCCACCAACAGGATCTGCTTTAGGTAGATCCCAAAAACCCTTTAGACTTTTGATCAGGTGTCTAAAACAAAGCACAGGTTTTTGATCAGGTGCTCTGCCACCAAGGATACTTTTGAAGGGAGTAATAACCCTGTATAGGAGGGGAAGAAGGTTAAGATGTCTTCTCTATTTTACAAAGTTTAGAGAAGCACAAAGACTTGCACTGAGCTAGAGAGATCTTAAGGAATCAAGGCTCCCCCTTGCTCAAAGATGTCCAGGTGAAGTCTTGCTTCAGTGCAGAAAACTCTTCAGAAAGATCTGAAGGAAAAACTACACCGATAATAAATAATAATTAAAATTAGCAATCTTCAAGCAGCTGTCTTCTTCTTCTTCAAAAGAACTCTGAATTTGAACTTCCTGGAAGCAGAGAGAACTCAGGTTGAAGAAGAGTAGAAGAGCTTAACACTTCTCAGTTGGATGGAAATTTTCTGAGAGCAGAAAAACTTGATCTTGATGAAGGCTTGAATGCTTAAATGAATAACTGGGTAACATAGTTAGCTAGCTTGAATCCTCTTCCAAAGAATCCTTTTTATAGCAGCAACAAGCAACGACTCTCTTCAATTTGAATTACTTGTCTTTCTGAAACTTGAGACCTGGGCTGTAAATATCAAGAAGACAAAAATCTCTGCAGCAGAAACATTCTATAAAAGGAATAAACCTTTTTCTAGGAAGCTGCAGGAAGCAATCTGATAATAAAGTACTAAATAAAGTCATATCAGAAACAAACTCTTTATAGCAAAAAGAAGACTTTTCAGTCTAACGGCTATAAAGGGCTGACAGCATATAAAGTAAAATATAATGTCAGCTAATAAGACAAACAACTTTATCTAAAAAGATTTGACTCAGGCAAAAGGGATGGAGCAAATATTGCCTGGAAATTTTATCATAAAACACTAAAACAACGTGCCAGAAAATGTATTAATTAATTAAATATAATAAATAAATACAAAATATAAAGGCAGACAGAAAGCGTCGAACGACCCTCGGAGATCGTCGATCGACGTACGGAGATCGTCGAGCTATCGGGCAGATAGTCGAACGATCCAGATAGTCGACCTATCGAAGAAGATAGTCAAACTACCCCCGGCAGATAGTCGACCTATTAGAGCAGATAGTCGAACTATCAGATATTCGAACTATCAAGCATAAACAGATAGTCGATCTATCAAGCAGATAGTCGACCTACCTCAGAAAACAGATAGTCGACCTATCAAAGCAGACCAGATAGTCGACCTATCAACAGATAGTCGAACTATCAGATAGTTGAACTATCAGGACAGATAGTCGAACTACCAAGCCAAGCAGATAGTCGCACCTACCAACAGATAGTCGAACTATCAACGCAGACAGAGCGTCGACCAATTGATAGACGATCGTCGATCAGCGATAGACGATAGTCGAGCGGCGTTCGACTATAGTCGAACGAAAAACCTACTAACACAAATCTTCATCTGGAAAAGTGAGGGCCCTACGGCTAGACCACTAACCAATGACCATAGATATTTCTTGGGTCACCTTAAAAAAGCAAGACTAAACTCAAATCAAATTTAGGGTACCAACAATCTCCCCCTATTTGAGTTAAGTCTCTCAAAAAAACTAACACATGAAGCTAAGCTAAAGAGCAATAAAATTAATACAGGAAATAGTTAACAATTAACTAGCAGTTATCAACAGATAGATACAAGACAAATATAACATAGCAGTCAATCAAACTATTAAGAGTCTACAGAATCTGGCAAAGGGTCAGAGGAACTAGGAACAAAAGAAATTTTCCTCAGAGGATCATCAGCCTCTTTCTTTGACAACTTTAAGTCCTGACACCAATGATCTTCAATTCTGCAGCCCTTGGAACAACTGCTCCAGGTGCGCTTTTCATGTACTTTGAGGGTCAAATACATCAGGATTAACCTGGAACTTTTCGAACTCTTTCTTTCTGAATGAAGACATGGTGGTTAAAACTAGTAGTATCTTTTCCTTCAGCTTTTGCTTTTCTTATTTGAGCTGCTCCAACCAATTCGTGTGAAAGCGAGCCATTCCTAAAGTTAGGATCAAGCTCAGGACTTTCATAAAGAGACCTCAGGAGGAGTAGCATCCATTCTTTATCTTGATTAACTAGATAAGACATGGGAGCAGACTTAGCAAAAGTTTCTTGCTAGAAGTTTAAAACAAAATAAACTATTTACTTTTTGAAACAACTTTTTCAGACTGTACAGGCATTGGAGATGGAACTTTTTTCTTTGGAGGGGGAGGGGAAAAAGTTGGTCTTTGAAACACAACCTCCTTCACTTGTCTTTGAGAACCAGAATACGATCTGCCTTGGGAACTTTGATAGCTTTTCCTTGGCTGAGGCTGATAAGGTGCAGATTTCCAGAAGAGGCAGAAGGATTAGCAGAGAGATGTGCCAGAGGCTCCATGCACTGGGAGGTGGAGGAGGACCTCTGGGTGTCCATAGGAAGCAGGAGAGTCATAATCTCTTAGTTTCTCTTTCTCTCTTTCTGCTGGTTCTTGGAGAACCACATCCAATGCTAAATTCTTTTGATTGGGGTCAATTCCTTTAAGAATGTAATATGGAGTATCATTTTCTCGATTGGGAGGAGGAGGAGCAACGGCTTTTTTTTTCTTTTGAGCAGCTTTCTTTCTCTTGAATTTTAGAACAAATCAGAATCATCTTCATCATCAAGTGAGATGATGGAGGATTGTCATATGGATCATAGGCTTCAGAAACAGCCTTTTCCTTTAATTTCAGATCAGCTTTCTCTTTTTCCTCTTCTATGGCATCCTGAGCCAGAAGGAAATCCAAATCAAGACCTGGGGAATCATCCCAGACAGTCGACTTTTCAACTTGCAAATCTTTTTCTTTTTCCTCTAACAAAGATTGAACTCTTTGATTCCAAGCATCTCTTGCTTTCTTTTCTTGAATCTCAGACACATCTTCTATATCATCTAAAAAAGAATCCAATTCTGGATCTACTTGAATATCAGGAATATCAGGAGCAGCTTCTGAAACTATTACTATAATCTGGGCAGCTAAATCTTCTTTAATATAATCTGTAGAATTATGAACACAGATCTGCTAAATAAACTAAAATCATTCCTTCTAGGAATTCACAAGCTAGCAAATTAATTGACTCGTCAACAAAGCGGATGAGTGAATTACCTTCATACTTGACCAACTCCCAAGATTCATCTAGGTAGGATATAATAATCCCTTCTAGGAAATGGGCAACCACGGAGTGGTGAGATCTTCTAAGCAAACTTTCACAGCAAATTCAGATAGCATAATAGCATCAGATATATCTTTGTCAGACAACTCTGAACCTGATTGATCTTGAGCTTGAGCCTGTACTGCATCAGACTTTTCTTAAATTGCTGGAAGGAGGCTGGAGGCTCTGAGGCATCTTCACATAACATCTCCCCCTGCCTGATTTCAGTGGAAACTGAAACCAGGCCCCTTGAAGAAGAGGCTCAGCAGATTTAGAAAGAGATTGGATGGAAGCAGTCAAGGAGGCAATGAAGGAGGCAAGTGGAGCAATTGCCTCTTCAATCATGATTTTGATTGAAGGGTGTAATCAACTCCAGAATGCCGGAAATGAATGCTGGGGTGATCTCAAAAGATGATGGAAGTGTAGTGGATGGAGATGCAGCAGAGATGGTTGTAGTGTTAACTGGAGATCGAATGAGAGATGGAGCTAGAGAGTTAACAGGCGTGTTAACTGGAGAATGAATAGGGGACTGAGGAGGTGTTGGAATCCTCTCAGATCCTAACAGATCAAAACTAGGAGCAGATATCCTAGCCAGATGAGAAGGAAGAGGAGATGCTGGAGGGGAAGGAAGACCAACCGTGGTTGTTTTCTCTAACAGGAGAAGGAGAAAGTCGTACTTCAGCTGAAGTTGATGGAACTTCAACTGAAGCAGTCTGCAAAGCAGAGGAAGATGAGGGAAGGGAAGGAGCTGAGCCAGCTTCTTGAGGGTGAGGAGCGGCCGAATCAGTCCTGGTGCTCTCTGATGTCGCTGGAGCAACCCCTGTGAGAACGGGTTCACAAAAATTCTCTTCCACTTGGAGAACAATTTGGGTCCATCTTCTTGCTCGCATTTATGGTTGTTGCAACGGAGACCAGCAGCTGAGGATACTTTTCCTTCAGGAAAATTCCAATAACGCTTCCGAGGGTAACTTCCTTCTTACTATTCTTTTTCCTTATCAAATCAAACATTACTCCTGCCCAATCAATCTTTTTCCGATTAACAATTGCACACATCAGTGCAAATTGTTGCCTTGTGATATTGTCATGAGCAGAGTGCTTTCCAAGGAGCACTTTTCCGACTAACTCAGCGAGAAATTTAATCTTAAAGGGAAAATTGACGTTGAGCAGCTTCGTGGGAATGCCCTCCGCATGTCCCAGCTCAGTCAGCATCCTTCCAAACTCTTGAGCATCTTGCTCATAATCATCTTCACCATTAACTAATCCAAAAATATCAGTCAGAACGGCCGAGTTAAAATTACCTCTTCTCCGCCGATGGTGCCAGTCATCAAATCGTCAGAAGATGACGAAGTGAAAGCCCATTCCTTGATCTCGGAATATTTAGCTTTATCCTTATCGACATTAATCTTTCTAGACCTTGGTCCCGGCATAACTGAAGATTTCTACAACTCCTGCTTCACAGCTACTGAAGGCGTCAAAATCGACGCTGAAGCCTGCATCGAACTTCATGACAGCTAGTACTGCTGGAGAAACCGCCATGAATTGCTAGAGAATGCGCGAGAAAGACGGAGAAGACGAAGGAGACGAAGCGACAGAAAATCGCAAGCGGGAAGACAGAATGCGAAAAGTCATGCTCCGTCGACGATAAAACAAAAGATATTTAACCTAGGTCGACTATCGGCTTTATATTGGACCGGAGATAGTCGATCTATTAAAAAGATACTAGACCCGATGGTCGAAACGGTGTTCGACGATCGGTCCAGAAGCAAAGTAGTCGGACAATCGTTCGACTATTTCTGGCTTCTCAAACAACAAGCTGTCGTCATCCAGAGATCGACGATGAGCTCGACTTGTTCGACTATGGTCGAACGCCGGTCGACGATCTTCAATCAGACAAACTTTCATCAACCATAGGTTGACGATGGGCTTGACCCGATCGACTATCTTTGAACGTCGTTCGACTATCTTCAAACAAGTTTCAACATTAGCAGATATAGTCACACTTAGTCTCGTCCATTGATCATGCTTAGTTGAACTAAAAAGAACAGATGCTTCTGTTCATCTAAGGGCTTGGTGAATATATCACCTCTCTGAAACTCAGTGGATATGAACTCAAGACAAATCTTGTTCTTTTCCACACAATCTCTCAGGAAATGGTGCCGAATCTCAATGTGCTTCGTTCTAGAGTGGTGCACTGGATTTTGTGCAATTGAGATAGCACTGGTACTATCACATATGATTTTGGTGTTCTTGTGTGAGTAACCATAATCCACAAGTTGGTTTTGAATCCACAGGATCTGTGAACAACAACTGGCAGCTGCTATATATTCAGCCTCTACAGTTGAAGTTGAGACAGAAGCCTGCTTCTTACAGAACCAAGAGACCAATCTCTCTCCCAGGAACTGGCAAGTTTCTGAGGTGCTCTTCCTGTCAACTCTGCAACCAGCATAATCAGAATCAGAATATCCAATTAATTCAAATTCTAACTCAGCTGGGTACCAAAGTCCTAGATTTGGGCATCACTTCAGGTATCTCAGGATTCTCTTTAGAAGAATCAGATGAGATTCCTTGGGTTGACCTGGAATCTAGCACAAAGGCATGTAGCAAACATTATATCTGGCCTACTTGCAGTTAGATACAATAGGGAACCCACAATGGCCCTAAAATTCTTTTGATCAACTGGCTTGCCGTGATCATCAGAATCAATAACTACATTAGTAGCCATGGGTGTAGGCATTGCTGAAGCATCAGCCATCCCAAAATTCTTTACCAATTCCTTGGCATATTTGGATTGGGAGATGAAGATACCATCAGCATCTTGCTTAACTTGGAGACCAAGAAAGTAAGACAGCACACCCATACTACTCATCTCAAACTTGGAATGCATTAAGTTGGAAAACTTTTTGCACAACTTGGGATCAGTGGAGCCAAAAATAATATCATCTACATACACCTGAACTAACAGGATTGTGTCCTTGTGATGCTTGACGAAAAGGGTTCTATCAACTACTCCCTAGTAAAGTTGTGCTCTAATAGGAAACTAGCTAAGGTCTCATACCAGGCAAGAGTATAGTCTAGGAGCTTGCTTTAGTCCATAAAGAGCTTTCTGCAACTTAAACACATGAGAAGGCTGAGTTGAAGAAACAAACCCTGGTGGTTGTTCAACAAATACCTCTTCCTTAAGCTCACCATTTAGGAATGCACTTTTGACATCCATTTGGAACACCTTAAACTTATGAAGGCTGCATAGGCCAAGAAGATCCTTATTGCTTCTAGCCTTGCAACAGGAGCAAAGGTTTGGTCATAGTCTATACCTTCCTCCTGTCTGTAGCCCTGAGCTACAAGCCTAGCTTTATTCCTTACTATAATTCCATTTGCATCCAACTTGTTTCTATACACCCACTTGGTGCCTATGATCAGTTGGCCTTTAGGTCTTGGAACCAAAGTCCAAACTTTACATCTCTCAAACTGATTGAGTTCCTCTTGCATTGCAATGATCCAGTGGGGATCTAGCTCTGCATCTTTAAAGGTGAGGGGCTCAACCTGTGAGAGGAAACAAGCGTGCATCACATCCTGTCTTAATTGATGTCTTGTTTGCACACCAGCTGATATGTCTCCAATCACTTGAGATGTCGGGTGATCTCTAAGTGTGACAATATCAGCAGGTGGGATGTGATCTTCAGCAACAGTTGGGATTAATTCCTCAGGAGGAATTTGATCTACTGTTGGTGGTACAACAACAGCTTCAGCAATGTCTTTATCACTGTCTGATTCAGTGATTTGAAGAGTTGATAGTTGAAGAATTTCTTGAGGGGCATCAGGTACCTGCCAATGAACTGGAGGAAGGAGAATTTTCCTTCTCCTTGTAAAACATCTGAGACTCATCAAAAGACACATGCACAGATTCTTCAATTTTACAGGAAGATTTGTTATAAACCCTATAAGCTTTGCTTACTTGGGAATATCCAAGCATGAATCCCATTGAAGCTTTTGCTTCAAATTTTCTAATATATTCTTTATTATTATTATGATATAAACAATACAACCAATACTCTAAAATAATTAATTTTAGGTTTCTTTCCTTAAGCAACTCATAAGGAGTTTTACACTTAAGCTTGTGTATCAAACTTCTATTCAAGACATAATTCGCTGTATTAACAGCTTCTGCCCAATAGGAGATAGGCATGTTAGCATCTGCCAACAATGTACTAGCAGCTTCAATGAGTGTTCTATTCTTCCTTTCAACTACCCCATTTTGTTGGGGAGTTCTAGGAGCTGAGAAACTATGTTTGATACCTTCTCTCTCACAGAATTCTTGCATGAGAAGAGAGTCAAACTCAGTACCATGATCACTTCTGATCAAGGCCACATGAGTAGAGTACTCAGTCTGCACACATAGTAGAAAGTCTATAAGGGCTTTGAAGTTATCAGACTTAGTTCTCAAAAAGAAAACCCAACTGAACCTAGAGAAGTCATCTACAATTACTAAGGTGTAATACTTCCCTCCTAAACTCTGTACATTTATTGGGCCAAAAAGGTCCAAATGTAATAGATACAGGATTCTAGGAGAATCACTTTTATTTACAGATTTAAAAGAATTTTTAGTTTGCTTGCCTAGCTGACAAGCCTTGCATAAGCTCTCCTTCTTGTAGGGGCAAGAAGGAAAACCTCTAACAAGGTTGTGTTTAGATAACCTAGATATATTTTTAAGGTTAACATGACTAAGCCTCTTATGCCACAAAGAATTATTATTGAGTGTTACTTCATTAAACAGGCAGATTTCAGAATGAGTTGAATTGAAATCTACTAAATAAATATTACCTATTCTAATGCCTACTAAAACAATATTATTATTTAAAGTAATATTGCAAGAGGAGTTAGAAAATGAAACCTGGTAGCCAGCATCACATAGCTGGCTGACTGAGATCAAATTGTGCTTCAGTCCTGTCATATATGCAACTCTCTTGAAAGAGACATCTCCAATTATGATCCTGATATAGCCTTCTGTCTGACCACAGCTGGAATCTCCAAAGATAACCTTTGGGCCGAGCTTAGCTTTGAATTTTGACAGATGATTTTTATTTCCTGTCATATGCTTGGAGCATCCACTATCCAAATACCACTTATTTTGAGTGATTGGATAGGCCTTCACCTGCAAGACATTTATTTAGACAGTGTGGACCCAGGTAACCTTGGGTCCCTTATTTTTCACATAAGAAAAACTGGAAATATATGAAAATGCAGGCTGAGGGTGATAACCTAGTGGGTGAGATCTCCTAGGTGGGATTCTCCATGCAGATGATGGGTCAACAAACCTAGGGTTTCTATTTTCATTTAGGTTTCTATGGTACTGATTATAATTTTGAAAATCATATTGAAAACGTCGATCGACGTTCGACGATGGGTGCTCAGATCGTCGAGCTTCGTTCGACCATTGAGCTTCCGATCGTCGAGCGGCGTTCGACGCTCTTTGCATTTCTTTAAAAAATTTCTTTCTCTTTTCTCTCTTAGCTTTATTTAAGGTTTTATTAACTAGATTTACTTGCTCAGTGTTCTTCATTCCACTAGCTGAAATGAAGTTCACTGGAGTTGAAAGATTGTTTTTAAGAAGAACTGGGGGTTCACTGGGAGAATCTCCTAAGCCTAGTTTGTTATTAGCTGACCTAGTGTTAGTCATGCTGGTAATTTCTAACAACTTAAGGCTTCTACCATTAAGTGATTCTTCTAACCTCTTAGACTTAGCTAACTCTATTTTAAGAAATTTAATTTCTTCACTACAAGTAGTGAGATCTTCCTTTAACCTAATATTTTCTGTAGCAATTACTTCTGAGTCAGCTAACTTATTTCTAAGTTCTTTTATCTCCTTTTCTAAGCTAATCAAATCTAAGCATAAAGATTTAAAATCTAATTTAAATTCTTCTGAAGTGAAGTCATAAGAAGAGAGTACCTCATCTTCTGTTGGCATCTCTTCATCTGAATCTGAACTCTCTGCAGCTGAGTGGTTGCTGCAGGCATCTATTGCCATGAGGCAAACTTCTTTTGCCTTCTTCTCTTCCTCATCCTCACTGGAGCTTGAGGAGGAGGATTCTTCATCAGAATCACTCCAGGTTTCAGCAATGAAACCTCTCTCCTTTTTCTTGTTCTTGTAAGAGGATGGCTTGGAGTGCTTCCTGTGTTGTTCTTTTCTTTCCTCTTGTCTTTGTTTTTCTCCTCTGGACACTCTGGCAAGATATGTCCAGGCTTCCTGCAACCATAACAAATAATTTCTTTAGCAGGAGAACGATCATACCTTGGTTTGTCTTCATAGCGTGAAGACTTCTTTCTGAACTCCTTTCTCCCCATCTTGAGAAACCTCTTGGCAAACAATGCCGTTAGTTCCTCATTTGATTGGCTGTCTTCAGAAGCATCAGCAGCCTTAAGAGCTAGAGATTGCTCTTTTCTTGTTGGAGTGGGGGTCTTTGCTTCAGCTTCTGCTTCCCTTGTCTTCAGCACTTGCTCAAAAGACTTGAGCTTACGAGAAGGGCTCTATTGAAATCTCATTTGTACTTCTAGCTTCCTTGATGGGCCAGATCCTTAGATCCCATGTGCTAGGGAAGCACATAAGAATCTTATCATTGACCTCTGTCAATGATATGTCCTTGTCCAGGGTCCTCAGCTCATTGATGATTGAGTTGAGCCTGGTGTACATGGCTTCAACTGATTCAGCATCAGTTTTCATGAAGTTCTCATACTGTGAGATCAGGTTGGACCTTCTGTCCTTCCTTTCATCAGCTGAACCATCTACAATCTGGTTCAGTGTATCCCACATGGCTTTTGCTGAGGAGCAGTCAGCAACCTTCTGGAATACCTCATCAGACATTGTCTGAGCCAGAATGTTCATCGCCTTGGCATCTGCTATCTTTGCCTTCTTGTACTCATCGTTGTAATCTGTAGGAGGCACTGCACTCATATCAGATGATGAGGCAGTAGCAGCAGCAGGTGCTCTTGGGGGTCCTGACAAAATAGAAGTAAAGATGCTTTCATTAATAGAATTCATATATAATTTTATCCTTGCCTTCCAGATGCCAAACTTAGCTAAGTTGCATGCTGGAGGTCTGGTGCTAGAATAATCCTTGGAATGGGCCATGATAGTGAATATCTATAAGCTTTGGTATCTATCAGGATCTTGTGACTTAGGTGTTAGCCTATTCAGTCAGTCAACCTCCCTCTGATACTAATTGAAAGTGAAGGGATAGATACTACTCTAGAGGGGGGGGGGTGAATAGAGTTATCAACTTTTGCACTAGACAAAACTTAAAGATCTACCCAACTCCCTTGGAGTGAAGTGCGGAATGAAAAGATTATAGATATAGAATTAACCCTATAGCCTAACACGAGTGATGTGGACAAACTCAAGCTAACTGTAATTACAGTTAAGGCTTGGAAAACCTAATCAGCAACTAGCAATCCTAGTTATATCTATTCACAGCCACAATGCAGGAATTAAACAAGGGAATCCAGACGACACAAGGAGATTTATAGTGGTTCCCCAAACAACTTGGGTATGTCCACTCTTCTACCCATACGGTAGGAATCCACTCAGGTTTTTGATCAGGTGCCCTGCCACCAACAGAATCTGCTTCAGTAGATCTAGAAACCCTTTAGACTTTTGATCAGGTGTCTAAAAACCAAGCACAGGTTTTTGATCAGGTGCCCTGCCACCAAGGGATACTTTTGAAGGGAGTAATAACCCTGTACAGGAGGGGGAAGAAGGTTAAGATGTCTTCTCTATTTTACAAAGATTAGAGAAGCACAAAGACTTGCACTGAGCTAGAGAGCTCTTAAGGAATCAAGGCTCCCCCTGGCTCAAAGATGTCCAAGTGAAGTCTTGCTTCAGTGCAGAAAACTCTTCAGAAATATATGAAGGAAAAACTACACGAAGATAATAAATAATAAAATTAGCAATCTTCAAGCAGCTGTCTTCTTCTTCTTCTTCTTCAAAAGAACTCTGAGTTTGAACTTCCTGGAAGCAGGAGAACTCAGGTTGAAGAAGAGTAGAAGAGCTTAACACTTCTCAGTTGGATGGAAATTTCTGAGAGCAGAAAAACTTGATCTTGATGAAGGCTTGAATGCTTAAATGAATAACTGGGTAACTAGTTAGCTAGCTTGAATTCTTCTTCAAAGAATCCTTTTTATAGCAGCAACAAGCAACGGCTCTCTTCAATTTGAATTACTTGTCTTCTTCTGAAACTTGAGACCTGGGCTGTAAATATCAAGAAGACAAAACAATCTCTGCAGCAGAAACATTCTATAAAAGGAATAAACCTTTTTCTAGGAAGCTGCAGGAAGCAATCTGATAATAAAGTACTAAATAAAGTCATATCAGAAACAAACTCTTTATAGCAAAAAGAAGACTTTTCAGTCTAACGGCTATAAAGGGCTGACAGCAGATAAAGTAAAATATAATGTCAGCTAATAAGACAAACAACTTTATCTAAAAAGATTTGACTCAGGCAAAAGGGATGGAGCAAATATTGCCTGGAAATTTTATCATAAAACAACTAAAACAACGTGCCAGAAAATGTATTAATTAATTAAATATAATAAATAAATACAAAATATAAAGGCAGACAGAAAGCGTCGAACGACCCTCGGAGATCGTCGATCGACGCACGGAGATCGTCGAGCTATCGGGCAGATAGTCGAACGATCCAGATAGTCGACCTATCGAAGAAGATAGTCGAACTACTCCGGCAGATAGTCGACCTATCAGAGCAGATAGTCGAACTATCAGATAGTCGATCTATCTGGACAGATAGTCGAACTATCAAGCACAAACAGATAGTCCATCTATCAAGCAGATAGTCGACCTACCTCAGAAAACAGATAGTCGATCTATCAACAGATAGTCGACCTATCAAAGCAGACCAGATAGTCGACCTATCAACAGATAGTCGAACTATCAGATAGTTGAACTATCAGGACAGATAGTCGAACTACCAAGCCAAGCAGATAGTCGACCTACCAACAGATAGTCGAACTATCAACGCAGACAGAGCGTCGACCAACTGATAGACGATCGTCGATCAGCCGATAGACGATAGTCGAGCGGCGTTCGGCTATAGTCGAACGAAAAACCTACTTAACCAAATTCTTCATCTGGAAAAGTGAGGGCCCTACGGCTAGACCACTAACCAATGACCATAGATATTTCTTGGGTCAAGGGACTAAAAAAGCAAGACTAAACTCAAATCAAACTAGGGTACCAACAAGGCCCCCAAGCCTATAAATAGGGGGAAGTGGTGCACCCGAGGCACGCTGACTCGAATCCAAGAGCCTACTTGTTGAAGGCTGCGGACTCGGATCTCGAGCTTTGCGAACTCCGGCTTGCTTCTCGCACAATTTCCTTTCCACCTTTTGTAACCCGCCATTTGTAATCAAAATCAAGCCCATTGCAAGGGTGGCATTCAGGCCGCGACGGGCGAAGTCTGGTGTCGCCGTAGCTCACGACTTCTCTGCTCTTTTCTCTTACCCGCTTAGTAGACTACTATTTGCAGTTTGCTTTTTCTTCTTTCCCCAGTGCTCGAACGGTTAGTTGGTGGTGCCCGAGTCCATCGCATTTCGAGCATCAACAACTAGGATATCAATCTCAGCCAGCTAGTTCTGTTATTTCAAATTTTTCTTATCAAGAAAATAAAGGACCCAAGGTAACCTGGGTAAGAACAATTAATTTTTTAATTATTGCAGGTAAAGAACTGTCCATCATATAACCAGCAATGGTATTTTGACAGTGGGTGCTCAAAGCACATGACTAGATGGAAGGACACTTATTCAGTTATAAGTCAAAGCTAGGACCTAAAGTTATCTTTGGTGACTCCAACTATGGCCAGACTGAAGGCTATGGAGAAATCAGAATAGGAGCTGTCACATTCAGGAAGGTTGCATATGTAAGTGGATTGTAACATAACTTGATCTCCATCAATCAACTTTGTGATGAAGGATTTCAGGTAACATTCAATCAGTCCTCTTGCATTATTTCTTCAGCTGACAGCATAGTTGTCTTAATATGACCTAGAGTAGGTAATATTTATATTATTAACTTCAATTCTGCCATAAATGTAATTTGTTTATTTAACCAATCATGTAATCAAAATGAACTATGTCATAGGAGGTTAGGACATGTAAACTTAAAATACATTTCTAGGCTATCTAAGGATAACCTTGTAAGAGGATTGGCTTCTTACCCCTATATGAAGGAAAACCTATGCAGGGCTTTTTAACTAGGCAAGCAAACTAAAAACAGTTTCAAATCCATTAATAATAGTGACTTACCTAGGATTTTGTATTTACTTCACATGGATCTCTTTGGACCCATTGTTGTACAAAGCCTAGGAGGGAAGTCTTACACCTTGGTTATTGTAGATGACTTCTCCAGGTTCACTTTGGTGTTCTTCTTGAAAAACAAGTCAGATAACTTCAAGGTTCTTACAGATTTTCTCAAGTGCATATAGTGTGAGTTCTCTACTCAAGTTGTATTGATCAAAAGTGATCATGGTACTTAGTTTGAGTCTCTTCTTATGCAAGAGTTTTGTTAGAAGGAAGGTATCAGGCAATGTTTTTCTGCTCTTAGAAATCCTCAACAAAATGTGGTAGCTGAAAGGAAAAAACAGAAACCCTGATTGAAGCTGCAGGTACATTACTTGTTGATGCATACTTGCCCCTTTCCTTTTGGGCAGAGGAAGTGAGCACTACTAAGTATGTCCTGAATAGAAGTTTAATACATAAGATTAAGGCTAAGACCCCCTATGAGCTACTCAAAGGGAAGAAACCTAAAGTAAACAATTTTAGAGTATTTGGTTGTGTTTGTTACATACATATTAACAACAGAAAAAACACTAGAAAGTTTGAAGCTAAGTCTTAAATGGGAATTTTTCTAGGATATTCCAGAGTAAGCAAGGCTTATAGGGTCTATAATAAATCTACCTTGAAAATTGAAGAGTCTGTACATGTATATTTTTATGAAACTAACATGTTTTTTAAGGAGAAGAATACTTTTACCAGTAAGACATTGCAGGTACCTACATTGTGTGAGAATTTGGAAGGTGTGACCCTCACACCGGAGGCTATTACATCATCATCTCCACAAGTAGTTGAAGACAGTTGTTAACCCCAGAATCCGTAACAATTCCATCTAGGCATCTTGCCCCTCACTTGCCGGACTCAAGCTCTCAGTCCGCCCAGCTCGCTAGTTGGCCAGTGTTAATCCCAGCCACCTAGGCGGAGTCCAGATCTCAGTCCGCCCAGGTCGCCCTTGGTTTGCTCTCAGATCTTGCCAACTTTCAGCAAGCTCCGGAGTCAGGTCGCTCCGATCGCCCAGGTCGCGACTTTTCTGAAAAGATTGCGCTCGACGCGACCAAGGGAGGATTCCAGCTCGCAAGCCCAGTCCACCGGTCTCACGCAGACTGCTTATTCTTTCTTTTATTGTTGCCATCACCGCTGCCCGGCTCTTTTGTACCACGGGCAGCCGGTTATTTGAGCCCTGCCCGTTTGGGCAGGCCCCCATCCTATAAATAGGGGGAAGTGGTGCACTTAAGGCACGCTGACTCGAGCCCAGGAGCCCACTTATTAAAGGCTGCAGACTCGAATCTCGGGCTTTGCAATCTCCAGCTTGGTTTCCACATCATTTCCTTTTTCCCTGCTTGTAACCCCCTGTTTGCAATCAAAATCAAGCCCGTCGCAGGAGTGGTATTCAGGCCGCGACGGGCGAAGTCTGGTGTTGCCGTGGTTCATGGCTCTTCTGCTTTTCTGTTCCTTTTCTAGTCCGCTAAGTAGATTGCTGTTCGCAGTTTGTTTTCTTTCCTTCTTCCCCTAGCGCTCGAACAGTTAGCTGGTGCTGTTCGGTTTCTCCTTCGAATTTCGTGCATCAACAGTTAACACGCGACCTTTAGATCCGAGCAGCTTTTTGAAACCCCACGGTAGAAATGTCAGAATGCTGAGCTCGCCGCTCAGACCGCTCCAGCTCGCTAGACGACTCGTTGTGGGAAGCGTAGGAACAGTCTTGCTTGGAGGCCGAGTTATCTCGCAGAGAGACTAACCAGCGGCTCGATACAATCAGCCAAGCTCTGTCAGTGCTGACTCAGCGGCTTGTTCCCCAAGTCATAGAAGAGATTGCTGAAGCTCCAGTCTGCCAGACTCCGGTCCGCCGGACCCCAGCTCGTCAAACCCTCTTCCGCAGTCTCCTGTGACCGCTCCTCCGCCTCACCACCAAGCTCAGCCTATAGCTCCCCTGCGACCTAAGGCTGATCAGTTCGCTCCCTTGATGGACTTCTTCAAGGAAGCGGCTAGAGGGACTCCGGCTCGCTGACTAGATTTTGTTGATCGGCAGTCCACAGAGCCCGCAGAGCCTCTCCTTCCAGTCCACCCTTCTGCTAATTTTGAGACACCCCTTCCCTTCATCGATCAAATCTGATGGGAGTCAGCGCCAAATAATTTCAGAGAGCCCGGTCTCCCTTTCTATTCAGGGGAGACTGACCCGGTTTCCCACCTGTAGGCATTCGAGGGGGTAGTTGCATTGAGGAACCTCTCTGATGCCTTGAAATGCAAGCTTCTTGTCACCACTCTCGACGGGCAGGCGAGAGAATGGTTCTTTGAGTTGCCCTCATGCACGATCTCCTCCTTCACTAAACTTCGAAGCGAGCTCCTTCTGAGGTTTGCTACCTCTAAGAAAAGAAAGGATGGGCCGGCAGCCCTTTTCGACATCAAGTAAAAAGACAACGAATCTGTGGCACGGTTCGTTGATCGGTTTCAAAAGGAAATCCAAGGGGTAAGGAATGTGAACCCCGATTATTATTACGTTGCCTTGATTCACGGCCTCCGGGAGGGCCCATTGAAGTTCAAAGTAACGACAAAGGCGCCATCAACTTATCAGGAGCTAATAGCGATAGCTAATCGCTTCATTGAAGGAGAAAAATGCCAACCCACCTATATTTCATCCCTAACAGCTAAAGCTGGAAGAAGGGATGCCCCCAACTCCTCTTCCAACAATCAGTACCATAGCAAGCCTCCTCGTCCCATATTCCAGCCTCCTTCTCAGAGGGGTGAAACCTTCATCACAAGAAACCCTTCATTGGCCATCAATAGTTTCGCGATCAGAGACTGTCGTTGGCTGCCACCCCCAACATACCTCTCCAAGCACTTCCCATCCTTCAGAGTGCCTTGCCAGCCTCAAATCCGCATGAGAGCAGCTGCGTGGAGGAGTTTGTAGATCTGGGGCTCGACTTCGAAGAGGTCGTCCAGATAATTCAGAAGAAGGCAGAAGAAAAGAGGCAAGGGCCTTAGAGAGATTGGAAGCCCAGAAACAGCTCTCAGTACTGTGATTTTCACAAGGATAAGGGCCATCTGACCGAAGATTGCAAGGCCCTCCGGTAGCTTGTTGAGAGGCTGTTTGCAGAAGGCAAGATCAAAGATCCTAGCAGGAAGAATGACTCTTTGAAACCTTCCACCTCAAAGGGCAAGGAGGTGGTTGAGGTTCAGCTGGAGTGCGTAGAGGTAGAGGATGAGGGCCGTCTGGGGCCTATTGATATTCCAAGTGAATGCATTGATGTTGTCGACGAGGGAGTCTTGGGAAGACTCTTTTACATTCATGGCGGAGCAGGAGCTGAGTCTACCCGGAAGTCTTCTCTGTCAAGACTTTCCCGAGCAGAGATTGCATCTACTTCTTCCTCTGCCCCTCCTTCAGAAACTGTCACCTTCGGCCATGCAGACCTTCCCGCAACCACAAATCCTTTTGATGATGCCATTGTGGTAAAAGCAGCCATCAGAGATTTCACGGTCGATAGAATTCTTATTGACACTAGCAGCTCCGTGAATCTCCTCTTCAAGACCACCTTTGAAGCCCTGAGAACTGGAAAACCTCTGCTTTCCACCGAGGGCCGCCCTACGGCTTCTCGGGTGAGAGTAAAGAAGTCGAGGGAAATGTCACACTCCGGTGAGGCTCGGAGGGGAGACCAGGGAGATTCAGTTCATAGTGGTACACGCTCCAAGAAGCTACCATGCTATTTTTGGAAGGCCTTTGCTGAACAAGTATCGAGCAATAATCTCAACTTATCATCTAGCCATCAAGTTCTGTAAAGATGGTCATCAGTGCAGGGTCAGAAGTGACCCAAGGCAAGCTCGGGAGTGTTACCTCCGCACAGTCAACATGACTGAAGTTGCCCCCCCCCCAGGTTTTCCAGCAGCATCAAAAGTTGCCCCTTAATCAGAAGCTACCGTGGATATGGAAAGCACTCACCAGAAACCTGCCCAGGTGACGCAGTGAGTTCCCATTGCAGAAGGGGAGGAAAGAAAGCTCTCCATCAACTCCGAGGTGCCGGAAGATCAGAAGGCAGAGTTGATATCTTGCTTGCTGAGGAATCTGGATGTCTTCGCTTGGTCAGCGGAGGACATGCCAGGAGTTGATCCTGGCATGGCTTGCCATCATCTCAACGTCGACCCAGCTGCCAAGCCAGTTCAACAAAAGAAAAGAGATGTTGCAGTCAAGTTGGCAGAGCCAATCAGAGAGGAGGTTGCCAAACTCCTCAAGGCGCGCTTTATTCAAGAAATTCAGTATCCTGAGTGGATCTCAAACGTTGTAATGGTTAAAAAACCAGGGGGGAGTGGAGGATGTGCATAGATTTCACCCGTTTAAATAAAGCGTGCCCAAAAGATTTATACCCCTTGCCTCTGATAGATTTATTAGTTGATTCTGCGGTATGGTATCCATTTATGAGCTTTTTAGATACGTTCTCTGGTTATCACCAAATAAGAATGCATAAACCCAATATCCCTCGCACGTCATTCATTACTAATGACGGCTGTTACTGTTATCTTGTGATGTCCTTTGAGCTTTAGAATGCTGCCGCAACATATCAACGCATGATGGATCATGTGTTTAAAGAGCAAAAGGGTAAAAACCTTGAAGTATATTATGATGATCTTTTAATTAAGAGTAAGACTCTACCACAGCACTTACTAGATCAAGCAGGGACATTTTCCACTCCGCGAAAGCATAAAATAAAACTTAACCCATTAAAATCCATTTTTTGGGCAAGTAAGGGGAAATTCCTTGGCCATCTCCTTACTCCCGAGGGCCTTGCCCCTAATCCTGATAAGGTTAAGGCCATCCTTGATTTGGCCCCTCCCCGTTCTCCAAAAGAGGTTCAGCAGTTGGGAGGGAGGTTAGCAGGACTCGGGAGATTTATATCTTGAGTTAGAGATAAAAGTGCGTCATTCTTTAAAACTCTTCGGGGATCGTCCAAGTTCCAATGGACGGAAGAGTGCTCTTTTGCCTTTGAGCAGCTGAAAAAGCAACTGACCTCGACACCCTTACTCCAAAGCCCCCGAGCAGGGGAGAGGTTATTCTTATACCTGGGAGTTGGTCCCGAGGCAGTTAGTTCTGTTCTTGTTCGAGAAGAGAGAAGGAGACCGTTCCCAGTTTACTATGTCAGTCACATTATGAAAGATGCAGAGGCAAACTACCCAATCCTTGAGAAACTGGCTTTGACATTAGTTATGTCCGCTCGCAGGCTCTGTCCTTATTTCTAGGCGCATTCAATTCAAGTGGTCACTGATCAACCTTTGAAGAGTGTGCTAGATAAGCCGAAAAATTAAGGCAGGTTAGCCAAATGGGCAACCGAGTTAAGTGAGTTTGAAATCTCTTATGTGCCCAAGACATCTATCAAGGCACAGGTACTTGCATTCTTTCTGATTGACACAGCAGAATCTACCTAAGATCAGGAAGTAAGGTCTCCTTTAGCTTGGACCATCTATGTTGATGGGGCTTCAGGCATAAACTCTTCTGGAGCAGGGGTAGTTCTGATAAATCCGAATGGCATCAAGCTTGAGCAAGCCATCAAGTTTTATTTTCCAGTAACCAACAATCAAGTGGAGTATTAAGCTTTATTGGCCGGCTTGAGGCTCGCAAGAGAGCTCGGAATCGATCATACTCCTGTAAAGACTGACTCTTTGGTAATGGCCTCACAAGTTCTTGGTAACTTCGAGACAAGGGAGCCAGTGTTGAAGAAGTATCTTTCGCTGGTAAAAGTTGAGGTTGGCAGGTTTAAAAGTATTACTATTGAGCACATCCTGAGGACGGAAAATGAGGAGGCCGATGTTCATTCCAAGTACGGGCTTTCGTCAGGAGGGACAACTTCTTAACTTTTCCACCCGGCAGTGGATGAGAAAGAGTTAATGCAAATCGATCAGCGTTCCTCTTGGATGGATCCGTTCTTCCTCTACCTATAAACCGGAGATCTACATCAGTCAATCAAAGATAAGAAGAGATTTAAGTTAAAAGCAGCGTATTATTACTTGATATCTGGTATTCTCTACAGAAAAACCTTCTTGTCTACAATGGCAAGGTGTGTTTCAGAAGATGAAGTTCCTACCGTTCTTCAGGAGATGCATTCTGGCGAGTGTGGAAGTCACTCGGGGACAAGAACCTTGGAAAAAAGGATCCTGCGACAGGGTTACTTCTGGCCCACCATGAAAAAAGACTCGGAGACCTATGTGAGAAAATGCATTCAGTGCCAGAAGTTCGCTCCTCTTCAACATCAAGCTGCTCAATCTCTCAGATCAATTGCAACCCCTTGGCCCTTTGTTGTTTGGGGAATGGATCTCCTTAGTCCTTTTCTCATGGCAAGTGGGCAGCGGCGTTTCATTATAGTTATGATTGACTACTTCAGTAAGTGGATCGAAGCTAAGGCGCTAGCAAAGACGACAACTCAGGTGGTGAAGAATTTTGTTTGGGGTGAGATAGTCTGCCGGCACGGTATCCCCATAGAAATAATCACAGATAATAGACCACAATTTAATAATACTGAGATGATAGATTTTTGCAAGCAAATCGGAACAGAGCAGCGCTTCGCATCAGTTCATCATCCTAGGAGTAATGGTCAGGTAGAAGCAGCCAATAAGCAAATCCTCAGCCTGCTCAAGAAGAAAGTTCAAAATCTCAAGGGCAATTAGGTTGATCAACTTCCTTCAGTTCTCTGGACCCTGAGAACAACGCCTTCATCTGCAATAGGGGAAACCCCATTCAAGCTTTCTCATGGGTCTGAAGCGTTAATTCCTGTTGAGTTTGAAGTCATGTCGCCCAGAGTGCTGCTTGCTAGGCAAGGCACGAAGGATTGGCTTGAGCTGAACAACGAGGTGATGAGGTTCAGCTTAGAGCATGTTGAAGAGGTTAGAGACAAGGCTGCCATCAGGCAAGAGGAAGTCAAAAGGAGAATGGCCCGCTACTTCGATAAGAATGTAAGGAACAAACACTTTCAAGTGGGAGATCTGATTCTTAAGAAGGTCGATGCTGCTGCAAGAGCCAGCTCGGTTGGGAAGCTTAATCCGAATTGGGCTAGACCATTCATTATTAAAGAAGCGCTTGAGAATGGGGCCTACTGGTTGTAAACCTATGAAGGAGAAGATATGCCACACACATGGAGTGGAGATGAATTAAAGCGGTTCTATTCCTGAACTTCTTTTTCTTTTCCTTCTTATGTAAACTTTTTTAGAGGTTCATTATTAATAAAAGCTCCTTGCTAACACTTCATCAAGTGTCTTTTTGTTTCAAGTGTTGACAGTTAATATATTGAGCAAGGACAACTCGAAACTGTTTTTTCCCTGAACTCTCTTAAACAAGTTTCTCAAAAATTGATGTTTATCAAAGTTTTTATACTAACACTTCTTCAATTGCTTTCTCTCTTTTGCCCCCCAAGCAACTCCAACAGTTGCCTAATACCTGGAGATATCGCCGAGTTCAGCAAAAACCTCCCTTAGAACCGTAGTTGTTAGCATTACACCACGAAGACCACGTGTTGCAGGGAGATTTCGCACCGTGTAGTGGGAGCTTACCGGTTCTAGTGCGGCAGGACACTAGATTTCGGATCCCGGCTAGTACCTAACCCCACTTCTTCATTATGGAGGAGCAGAGTGGTGGTCAGCTCTACCATGCCACGTAAGGGATATCGTTACAACTTAGATGATCGTGCGGGGAAAGCAATGCTATACGCACCTGCCCCCAGATCATTTTAAGGTTGTAACCCTCGAACACTCCTTGGTACTCTCAAGCAGTGCCTGCAGAAGACCCACAGTCTTGTCGATCTCAGAGGAAAGCAATGCCACTCCGGCCGCACCTGCCAGAAAGATCGACTTAGACTGTACTCCAGGCAAGAGGGCAGTAGATTGTGTTGTTATGTATGCAGATCTTGAGATCATGTGAGGAAAGCAATGCCGCTCCGGCCGCACCTGCCCACTTGATCACAAGTCTGCATCTTTTTTCTTCCTAGGGGTTTTCTATTATTATTCGGTTCAGTGCGGACTCAAGTTTTCCTATCCGCTCAATCCACCGTCCTCTGGGTTGATTCTATAGCTCATGACCCAGTGGGGAAAGCAATGTTGCTCCGGCCGCACCTACCCACCTTGTCATAAGCTATAGGTCATTTCTCTTATCACTTGTTTTAGTGCGGACTCCGGTTCTCTAGTTCGCTCAGTCCGCCGCCTCTTGGGTTGATTCTATAGTTCATAGCCCGGTGAGGAAAGCAATGCCGCTCCAGCCGCACCTGCCCACCTGGTTCTGAGCTATGGGTCATTTCTGTTATCATTGATTTAAGTCCGAATTTCGGTTTTCTAGTCCTCCTAGTCCACGGGATTCATTCATTTTATATAACTTAAATGATTATTTATTTGAAAAGGTTCAACTATAAATATCAGTGGACGATGATAACAGTCTGCCAAGTTCGCATATCAACATTATTTTAGTAGATTGCGGCTTTCGTCATCTTGGTTCTCTTAAAACTAGCAAAGGTTGTTCTGCAAGACGCGGACTTTTGACCGAACTCGTCAGAATCCGCCTCATTCATTCCCTTTGTTCATAAAGCACGTTAATTCTGTTAATGTTGAAGCGAGCTGTGATTAAGCAATTTCAGCAAGAGTTTTAAACATGCTACAAAGCTGTATGACGCAGATTGATATAAGGAGTGCGACCTCTAAGTACAAGCAAGAAATAAGTAGAACATCTCAGAAGACATCAAAAAATATCCTTTTCTATTCATTCAAAAATATATTATAAACAAGTGTTCCGGCGAACTGGCTCAGAGTCCGCCCCCTTTACATTAAAAATCGAAAAATTACATTGTCTATTATCCAGTCCTCTCTTTCTTCTCTGCAGGCTTCTCTGGGCTTAACCCCTCCACATCCACAGTGGGCAAGTAGCCGCTCAAGTCATTGCTGCTATTGTCGCTGGAATGAGAAGCAGCCGTGGGTTCTGTCCGCTCACTGCTCTCATTAGAGCCGGAGCAGGTGGACTGATCCGACTAGCCTCCCTGTTGTTGACTTGAGGCCACATATTCAGGAGCTTCATCATCGGCGAACTCCTCCTCGTCGTCTTCAACAACCGCTTTCCCCTTAGCAGCTCGCTGGAACTAAGCAACCTTGTCCTTCAGCTCTGGAAAATGCTTCAGGAAGGGAATAGAGTCCACCCCTGCCTTCACATACCCATCATTGATGATGCGCTCGATTGCGACTTACACGCTTTCCTTGACAAAAGGAAACATGGCTTTCTGGAAGTCGGGGTTAGTTACCTCATATGCGGTCTGCAGAAAGAAATCAAAACGTTAGTCCGTTACAGATAAGCGACAAAGATAATGACGATTAACTGGCACTTACAGCTTTGTCCTCTTTGTACTGATTAATCTTTGCACCTAGTCGCTTATTTCTGTCTTTCAGCGAGTTGTTTTCCTTCCTATATCGTGCATCTTCCCTAAGCAGCTCGCGCGTAAGCCTGCCCATGAAATGGTTGGTGACGACGCAGTTCGCACTGGCCTGGGCGGCAAGCAAGGGAAGGTCGTCAGGGGCCACACTCTGCAGGTCAGAAAGGTTTTTCTTCCTGTACAAAGCAGAGATGGAGACATGGGCGTGGCGAGATGGGAGCGGACTCCTCCAGGAGGGGAGAGCTGTTGAAAGGTGAACATACTTCTTCTTCTAATGCCAATGGATCATTGGGTTGCCCCTTAGATCCTTCTGCTTCTCGCCGAAGCCCGCAATGTTGAAGCTATCGCTGGAGGAATAACCCGCGGCGGGATCCCCGTCCTCCTTCCTTTTCCTTGCAATCTCTTTTATTCTTTCTCCCTGTGTAGGAGTCTGTCCAGCTGGCGCATAGGGCAAGTTTGCGTGCACCGCCAAGGTCGCTGCAAGAAGAAAAGTTAGCCAAAGTTTCAGGTCATTGCGGACACAAATGAAAGCCGTGGGACTTACTCTCCTGGCGGCTTACAGTGTCTAGTCTGGGCAACAGGGGAATGTAGTAGTCAACGTCGAGCCTTGCTCCAGCAAGAAACCCGACGATGGCGGCCTCGGCATAACTCAGCCGCATGCTTTTGAAGTCGACGTCTGATCGAAGCTGTGGGTTAGTTTGGAGAAACCCCAGGTCACCCTCAAAAATGATGTAACATCCCATTTCCGGCTAGACCCCTAGGAGTCGGTTGGTTGTGGTAGAACCCTAGGGAGCCCAAAAGTTGAAATAAATCGACCAGGATTTCAGGTCACGGGTTGGTCACGCCCGTGACCCAGGTGTCACGCCCGTGACCTGGGGCGTGACTCCCTCGACGATCGTCGATCTCAGGTAGACGATCGTCGGGCGCAAAATTTTCCACCCGGCCCTGTCACGCCCGTGACCCAGGTGTCATGCCCGTGACCTGGGGCGTGACTCCTTCAACGATCGTCGATTCCAGGTAGACGATCGTCGGGCGCAGAATTTGCTTCATGGCCTGTCACGCCCGTGACTCACAATGTCACACCCGTGACATAGGGCGTGACCACGCTCGACGATCGTCGATTTCCGTTCGACGGTCGTCGAGCCAGAATTAGTCAACAGGCATGTCACGCCCGTGACCCTCAATGTCACGCCCGTGACATAGGGCGTGACCACGCTCGACGATCGTCGATCTCAGTTCGACGCTCGTCGACCCAGAATTTGGCCACACGGGCCAGTCACGCCCGTAACTCGGGTGTCACGCCCGTGACCACCCTTCGACGATCGTCGATCTCAGTTCGACGGTCGTCGAACCCAGAATTGGCTAACCGGGCCTGTCACGCCCGTGGCCTATGTGTCACGCCCGTGACCTATGTGTCACGCCCGTGACCAAGGCCGAAACGACAGCCAGACTGGAAATTTCCGTAACCGACGCAATAATAAATTCTGATTATGGGAATGAAAACCAAGGGTATTTATGGGCCGTTTCCTACTTTAATTATTTAAATAATTAAGGAAATGTTGGTCCAATAGGAAATCGCCACCTGGGCGAGCACCTCTTCATCTCCAGCGTTTCAACTGAAATTCGTCATAACCGAAACGTCATTAAGGGAATTATTAATGGCCGCGGACGTTTCATCCTTTCCCCTCCCCACTTGCTGATCTATAAAAGACTCTTAAGAGCAAGAGGAAAAGGTTACACTCTCCCTCAAACTGTTTCAGATTTTTCCCCTTGCTGTTGAAGAACTTCCGGCGACGCCACCACCGCGCCAATGGCTTCCCGACGCTCTGCACGCCTTCAGCCCGCGAACAAGGTCCTCCCCTCCCTCTTCTTCTGCGGATAGATCTTAGAAATCATTAGGAGAGATATCGGGCTCAAAAGAGCCAGATCGGGTGAGCGTATTCGTGGTTTTTCCAAAAATTTCAGGGTGGCGGGTTCGCCGGAAACCGCCTCTCCGGCGGCCGTGCTGCCGCTCGACGATAGCCCTCACCTCTACAGAGGTGGTGGTGGTGGTGGCCGGCCAGGGAGATGGCTGGATGGTCGGGAAATAGCTTGGAAAAGCTACAGGAAATTTTGTTTTCAGGGCTCTGTTTCGGGCTGTAGAAGAAGATGAACAGTGCCATTTAATTAGATTTTTATCTGTGAAGCAATTTCTGAATGAAAATATCTGTCACTTTAAATAATTTGGGGAAAATATCTAGAGGCTCCTACAGGAAAAGTGGTCAATATAGAAAATGTAGCCCTTGAAATCTAGTTTAATTTAAAATTGATTTCACTCGATTTAGAATCCTGGTTAGACCACAGCACCCTTTTTGGTGAGGTCTATCCAGAGGACCGTCTGGACCTTAGAAACATTCCCCACTCTAAACTAGTCATCAAAATGACTTGAAATTTGGGGTGTGACCTAATCTTACCTATATCTAGGTGCTATCTAAAAATGAGAATTTTTGGGAAATATTTTTCTATAGTTTTGAGAAAAATTCAATAATCCTAGTTTAATTTAATTAGATGGTTAAATAATTTCCAAACCCTCCCAAATTTTGGTGAGCGGTCCCTGGGTTCACCATAAGGTTCTGCATAATTTTTCATCCCATTTGGAGATGGTTTGGATTAGAAATGATCAACCCTAAGTTTTGCCCTAATAAGGGGTCTTAGGTTAAAAGTGCACTTTTGAGATTTGAGTGGTCAGATCACCTCAACAGAGGCTGAGATTTTTACCACTGGCTGTTAATATTCTCTAGCACCCCCTCATAGAGTTTGAGGCGGATCAGGGTAAGTTTACCCTAAGAACTAAGGCCAAACCCTAAGGATGGATCTTGGTGGTTTGTGAAGGTCATGTGGTCAAATGACCTTGGATTGACCCGAAATTGGGTGAAGAGAACCATAGGGCCAATATAGTTCTCTGGATGAAATATTAGTAGATTTGGAGACCGTTGAGATACCTAAAAATCTAACCCTAGTTTAGGGTGCAAAACTTGTAGAGATATGAAATGACTCTAAAACACATTGAAAAGTGTTGAGATTTGGGTAGACTGAGTTATTGGGATGGTACAAGCTTTGGATATTTTTCTATGAATTTTAAGATCATTATTTTGGATACTTCATTAACGATGTAGTAGCTTGTATGATTTGCTTAGAAAATTTATTATGGAATATATACTTCTTGGAAATTGATGAGATTTAGGCAGAGAACGTTTATTATGAATTTAAATCTCTGTAAATTTTTATGGGATTTTTGGATGATTAATTCTAAGTCTTACTTCATTAAGTATGTTTTACCTTGAATATTTGATTAAATAAATAGTGCTGTTTAACAAGCTGGAAAATTATCATTCTTTGCACAAAGATCTTTTCTTATACCATGCTACTGATTAGTAATTTTTCTATAATTTTCCGATTAGTAATTTTAGTACTTCCTTCATTACATAGAATTAACGTGATTATACTGGATAAATTATTTAGAGGCTAAATATTTTCTGTAAAATTTTGGAAATTTGAATTTGAGGTTATCTTGCTGTTATTTAGTGATCATAAATTTTGGGTGGCCATTACTTAAGAATATCTTGTAGTTCATGTTTAAAATGACCCATGGCCCGTTCTTTGGGTAAATTAAATAAATATCAGATTAATTAGGAAAATTATAAGTTTCTGGATTTAGACAAATTATGATATGGTAGACCTCCAGTAAATATTATAGGAGATTTGGAATATAATTTGGTGTACCTCCCCTTGTGTACCTCATATAGCTTAGGATGGTCTGCATATAGTAAAGCCACGGAATTCTGGTAGATGATGGTTGGTAGGGCAAGTTAAGATTGAGTTCATCATTGGAAGTCAAGATAATTAGGATAAGGGAGTACGGGAATGACGAAAGATCGTCCACCCCGGGAAGAAGAGGAAGAGTCTTAATACTCTAGGGTTAGAACTAAAGTAACTAAAAGTGGATCGGGTTAAGGGAGATCAACCAATAATAATAAATGCCTTGCGAAAGGGAACTTCGGGCCGTAATGCCGCCGTCTTGGTTCCTAGTGCCCCTTGAGAGCCCTTCACGGGGTATACCGGGGGCAGTCCTGGGCTAACGTAAACCGTAGGAATAATAAATTAAAAGAGCAACTAGTATAACTAGGGTTACACATGCACACTCCCCGATAGCTAGGAAAGTAGAATAATAGGACTGGTTGCCATTCAGACAGTAGCTCTGAAGGTAGATGCACGGACGGGACTGTCCGGGGGGCCGAGGGTTCGAGGGTTGGAGTACAGAATAAAGGTGGTGGGTCTTCGGTATCTGATTGTCGTTCACACCGACATCGGTACGCTGACTCGGCGGTGTGGGACACTTAGCCAAAGAAAGTCTGGTGGGTACAGCCAGCAGTAGTACGCGGATACTCTAGGTTGTGTTCTTCTAGGGGCGTACGGAAGGGCTAGGCCTGGTAGTGTGGATGCCCGCCTAGGAGTGGGGGGCCCGACCCACTGTCTCCGTTTGCCACTACGGAGGTTCCTGGGAGTGAAGCTAGCTGCCCGAACAGGGGGAACTAAAGGTCTGTGCGCATAGAGTCGTGTGCGTGTGTTGCACTTGCATGAATCATGGCATAGCATAGCACTACACTCATAATTGCATACAACCGTCACCCCAACGTATAAATCGGTATGGGACTTTTTATACGATGGGAGCCTTGCAGAAGATCCCTTAACTTATAAGTTTTTATGGGCATTCATATAAGTTAAGGTTACATACTTATTTACTTGTTTGTTTACTTACTGTTCTCTAGCTGCCTTTTATACAATTTGCTACTTATTAATTGCTCTACCTATTACAACATTTACACTGTTCACCCGTTATAACTTGCTAGTTAGGTCCACCGTCACCTGCTTGATTATTCTCCAATTTTGTAGCTTCCCTTTCCTCCTCTCCGCCCGGTACTTAGGAGCCGTGGTGGGAGGGGTAGGGGATGATAGGGCTTAGTCTTTATGACTAATGGTTTTCGAACCAAACATTACAGGAGCTCCGGATGGGAGACAGGGACCAACACCAGCGGAGTACGGTGTGCATGGAGGTGGGACAGTCTAGCACCGGTGCACCTGCGACCAGCTCCGTGAGTGATTAGTATTTTCTAAGCTTCCGCGATGAGTGACTTGTAGTGAGGACTCTGATGTACTGGGCTCGAGCCCATTTATCTATTTTCCTATTATTACTATTAAGGGACTAGTTATGATTTCACTTTTATTTACATATTTCTGTGGACTTGTTTACATTTTTGTATAAATGCTTCTCTCTCTTGTGATCGAAAAGGGCCGGCAGAATTGGCATTTTGTAGTGGTTGCCTTCCCGTGAGTCGGTGCCACTGCAAAGCGGCAATTCTGGGCTAAGACCCCGGTGGTTGAAAAAGAAAAAAAAAGGGGGTCTTACAAGTGGTATCAGAGGAGACCTCGATCAAAAGAGAAGTAGTCCACAAAAACCTTGGGCCACCCCCGTGCGAGCTTAGTTTGCGGACAAACTAGCAGCGGAAGCAGTGGTGTGCCCATGAGGGAAATCACATGTGAAAGTCCATCCTAACTCTTCTTAAATTCCATTCATTCGCTCTCTAACAAATGGAATTTTTACTTGTAGCCTGCGACGAACCCTACATCGCAGCAGGGGACACCTCAGGCTCCGAATGTGGTCCCGACTCCGCCAGCACCAGTTCTGTTCCAGCAGACGAAGATGGGGCAAACACTGACGGCCATCCTGGAGGCCTTCAGAGCCCAGCAAGCCCCGGCCCCACAGCCAAACCCCGGGGCCAATTGGATGACTGTCTTCCGGGGACTTTCCCCTCCATCCTACCAGGGGACGGAGTCTGCAGTACATACGGAGGAGTGGTTGGACACTATTTACAAGATGCTGGCAGGGATTCGATGCCCCACTGAGGAGGCAGTCGTTTTGGCAGTCTCCTGCTTAGAGTCACATGGAAAGAGATGGTGGAAATCTCAGCTGGACACCACCTTTGCAGGGATGGACTGTGCTGATATTACTTGGGAGGAGTTTAGAGCAGCGCTCTTGGGACATTTTGTACCTCAGTCGGCAAAAGATGACCTGGAGGATAGGTTCCTACGGTTGAGGCAGGGGAACAGGACTGTGGTGGAGTACTATCAGGAGTTCACTCACCTGGCCCGTTATGCAGACGCTTACCAGTTAGACGATGCTGGCTATGCCCGGAGGTTTTATAAGGGGCTGCAAGATGACATGAGGCAGACCCTCCTTTTTGTCTCAGAGGGGAGTCTGGCCAAGATTCTGGAGATGGCTAAGAAGAGGGAGGCGGATCAGCTTACAGTGAGGAGCCGGAAGAGACCGGCTGATGATTCAGTGATTGGAGGACGTAGAGACCGTCCTCGAGGCCAGGTTATTGGAGAGAGAAGGAACGGGGACCAGCCTCGTCAAGAGTTTGGGCAGGAGCAAAGGAGTCAGGGGGTATTGGCTCCCCAGCCTATACAGATTCTGGAAATGCCAAGGACGGCAGAGCAGCCACCGGTATGCTTTCAGTGCAACCAGCCGGGGCATATCAAGAGGAACTGTCCTGTGAGGCGAGCACCCCCACCAGCACATCAGGGCGCTCCACCTCCCCGACAGTTTGGCGGACGAGGACAGGACCGAGGACGAGGATTTTAGGATCGAGGTCGTAGGCCAGAGAGAGAGCAGGTGTATGCTCTAGACCTGACACAGCCCCGGAACCCGGAGCAGGTTATCACAGGTATGGCAGTACTTTTCAGATTTTCTTCATATAAACTACTATTTTAAACATAACCTGGTTAGAAATTAAGAGAAGTTAAACTACAATAAGAATACTAAGACATTTAATTACCCCAGGTATAGTATTCGTGAGCGGCAAGCCCGCTCACACCCTCTTCGACACTGGTGCGTCACAATCATTCGTGTCGGAGGATTTCGTGAAAGGACTGGCAGGAGTGGAGCCATTCACCGGGAAGATGATGAGGGTGCGCCTACCCGACGGGTCAGAGATATTGACCTCTGCTCATTGTAATATGGAAGTAAGGATCGGCGGAAAGGCGTTTGAGGCACCAGCGACGGTTCTGAAGTTGCCAGATTACGATCTGATCCTAGGCATGACTTGGCTTTATTGGAACCATGCCCAGATCGATTGCGTGGCGAAGAGGATCACCGTGAGGCACGACGACTCCTTCATTATTATCGAAGGTATTATACCAGCACCCCGTACCTTGCTATCGTCTGTGCAGGCTGTTAAGGCCCACCTACAGGGGGAAGAGGTTTATCAGGTCCTCTTTGAGGCGGTCGTAGCCAAGGACTCCTTTGCAGATATTCCAATAGTGCGGGACTTCGCCGGCGTGTTTCCGGAGAAGCTACCAGGGTTACCCCCGCACCGAGAGAAGGACTTTCAGATTCAGCTCGTACCGGGGGCTAAGTCGGTATCCAGAGCTCCCAATCGAATGGCCCCAAAGGAGTTGGTGGAATTCCGAAGCCAGCTTCAGGAGTTAGTGGAGGCCGGGTTCGTTCGGCCTAGCTCTTCACCATGGGGAGCTCCGGTGCTGTTCGTTAAGAAGAAGGACGGGACCCTTCGATTGTGCATAGATTACCGGGCTCTGAACAGGTTGACAGTCCGGAACACGTATCCCTTACCACGGATAGATGAGCTTTTTGACCAGCTGGAGGGAGCCCATTGGTTCTCAAAGCTGGATCTGAGGTCAGGGTACTACCAGCTTCGTATTCGGGAGGAGGACATCCCGAAGACGGCCTTCAGCAGCAGATATGGCTTGTACGAGTTTATCGTGATGCCGTTCGGGCTCACGAATGCACCCTCCACATTCATGACTTTGATGAATCGGGTGTTCGAGGAGTATCTGGACGTCTTTGTCATTGTATTCATCGACGACATTCTCATCTATTCAAGGACGGAGGAGGAGCACGCGAGACATCTGGACTTGACCTTGGGGAAGCTGCGTGAGCATGAGATGTATGCCAAGTACAGCAAGTGCCAGTTCTGGCTAAAGGAGGTGGCCTTTCTGGGTCATGTCATCAGTGGAGCAGGTCTGGCAGTGGATCCTGCAAAGATCCAGGCAGTACGGGATTGGCCATCGCTAAAGTCGGCCACGGATGTTCGAAGTTTCTTGGGACTTGCCGGCTACTACCGGAAGTTCGTCGAGGGGTTCTCTCAGATTGCCCTCCCTCTTACGTCTCTGACGAAGAAGGAGTCCCCTTTTATATGGACGTCTCGATGCGAATCTGCCTTCCAGGAGCTAAAAGATCGTCTCACCTCGGCTCCCATCCTTGCTCTTCCATCAGGGAAGGAGGGATTCTAGGTGTATACAGATGCTTCCTATCAGGGGATGGGTGCCGTTCTGATGCAGAACGGGCACGTAATAGCCTACGCCTCCCGTCAATTGAAGCAGCACGAGCAGAACTACCCCGTGCACGATTTGGAGATGGGGGCAGTCATTTTTGCTCTTAAGATCTGGCGACACTATCTCTACAGAGTACATTGCGATATCTTCTCCGACCACAAGAATCTGAAGTACGTCGACACCCAGAAGGAGTTAAACATCAGGCAGAGACGCTGGGTGGAGTTTCTGTCAGACTACCAGTACACCATGCACTACCATCCGGGGAAGGCGAACGTGGTCGCGGATGCTCTGAGCCGCAGAGCGAGTACGACAGGAGTAGGCCCGTAGCTGATGGCCTTGGAGTTGGTTAAATCATTCGAGAAGATGCAGATTTTGCTAGTGTTTGAGGATGACCCGGAGCTGTACATGGAGTACCTGGGGTCGATGGCTACTACTGATGACATTCGAGACCGCATCAAAGATGGGCAGATGCTGGATGAGAGAGCTGAGCCGATATTCTGAGCCTTGGAGGAAGGCACGACGGGAGATTACTCTTTGAGGGATGGGCTCCTGTGTTTCCGAGGCAGAGTCTACATACCAGCAGGAGGACGGATCCGGGAGGATATTTTGACGGATGCTCATTGCAGCCGATATTCGGTACACCCGGGGATCACCAAGATGGTAAAGGATTTAAAGAGGACGATGTACTCGCCGGGTATGAAGAAAGATATTACGTATTTTGTGACGCATTGCGAGGCCTGCCAGCTCGTGAAGGCGGAGTGTAGGAACCCGGCAGGTTTACTGCAGCCGCTTCCGGTGCCGGAGTGGAAGTTTGAGGATATAGCCATGGACTTCATACATGGGCTACCTCGATCCCGTGCGGGGAATGACTCGATCTGGGTGATAGTGGACAGTCTAACGAAGGTGGCCAGATTCATTCCAGTGGCAAAGGGCGCACTAGTCAGTGTATTAGTACGGAGGTTCATGGAGCAGTTTGTGCGTTATCATGGGGTGCCCAAGACTATCGTTTCGGATCGGGATGGGCGGTTTACATCCAGGGAATGGAGGTCAGTCCAGGCCCATCTGGGTTCTCGGTTGAAATTCAGCACAGCCTTTCACCCTCAGACCGACGGACAGACAGAGCGCACCAACCGTACACTGGAGGATCTGTTGCGACTATGTATTTTGGACCGTGGCGAGCCTTGGGAGAGATTGCTGCCACTGGTCGAGTTTTCGTACAACAATGCTCATCAGTACAGCATAGACATGGCTCCATACGAAGCGTTGTACGGAAGGAGGTGCAGAACCCCACTATCATGGGTTCAGGATGAGGATCCGCAGGCACTAGGCTCGGAGTTCGTGGGAGATACAGATGCTCAGATTAGATTAATCCGAGACAGGATGTTGGAAGCCCAGAGCAGACAGGCGAAATACTACGATGCGAGGCATCGTCAAGTAGAGTTCCAGGTAGGAGACCGGGTTTTCTTGAAGATACGGCCGATGCACGGAGTCTCGCGGGTTCGCGGGCGGAAGAAGCTCAGTCCAAGATATATGGGGCCCTATAGGATCCTGGAGCAGATCGGCCCCTTAGCCTATAGACTGGAGCTACCGCCGGAGTTAGCGGGATTGCATGACGTCTTCCACGTCTCCTCACTTCGGAGGGCTCTACTACGCCCCGAGCAGCTGATTTCCTCGGCAGATGGCCCGGTGGCCTCGGATCGGTCAGTCAACTTGGAGCTTATCAGGATTGACGACACAGCAGTGCGTGTCTTACGACGGAAGAAGGTTCCGTTGGTCAAAGTTCTGTGGAACAATCATGGGCAGGAGGAGCATACATGGGAGCCACAGGACTTGATGCGGCAAAAATACCCGGAACTTTTTTGTCAGGTATACCTCACAACCCCCCCTGGACAATTAATTTGCCTTCCTATTTTAAATCAATGGGACTGAAACTTCAAGAATAGGGGCTAATCTTTTGTTTATTGGGTTGTATATACCTAGTTAAGTGGGCGAATTAATCTTAGATTTGAAACCGCATAAAGCCAACATAACGTAGGGAAATAATTTCTTTAATTCTCATGGGATGTTACAAGCTTCTTTTCTCGATTAGAGTCCCGTAGACTTAACCTTGATTTCGGGGACGAAATCTTTGTTTTGTTTATTGGGATTTGTAACATCCCATTTCCGGCTAGACCCCTAGGAGTCGGTTGGTTGTGGTAGAACCCTAGGGAGCCCAAAAGTTGAAATAAATCGACCAGGATTTCGGGTCACGGGTTGGTCATGCCCGTGACCCAGGTGTCATGCCCGTGACTTGGGGCGTGACTCCCTCGACGATCGTCGATCTCAGGTAGACGATCGTCGGGCGCAAAATTTTCCACCCGGCCCTGTCACGCCCGTGACCCAGGTGTCACGCCCGTGACCTGGGGCGTGACTCCTCGACGATCGTCGATTCCAGGTAGACGATCATCGGGCGCAGAATTTGCTTCATGGCCTGTCACGCCCGTGACTCACAATGTCACGCCCGTGACATAGGGCGTGACCACGCTCGACGATCGTCGATTTCCGTTCGACGGTCGTCGACCAAGAATTAGTCAACAGGCATGTCACGCCCGTGACCCTCAATGTCACACCCGTGACATAGGGCGTGACCACGCTCGACGATCGTCGATCTCAGTTCGACCCTCGTCGACCCAGAATTTGGCCACACGGGCCAGTCACGCCCGTGACCCGGGTGTCACGCCCGTGACCACCCTTCGACGATCTTCGATCTCAGTTCGACGGTCGTCGAACCCAGAATTGGCTAACCGGGCCTGTCATGCCCGTGACCTATGTGTCACGCCCGTGACCAAGGACGAAATGACAGCCAGACTGGAAATTTCCGTAACCGACGCAATAATAAATTCTGATTATGGGAATGAAAACCAAGGGTATTTATGGGCCGTTTCCTACTTTAATTATTTAAATAATTAAGGAAATGTTGGTTCAATAGAAAATCGCCACCTAGCGAGCACCTCTTCATCTCCAGCATTTCAACTGAAATTTGTCATAACCAAAACGTCATTAAGGGAATTATTAATGGCCGCGGACGTTTCATCCTTTCCCCTCCCCACTTGCTGATCTATAAAAGACTCCTAAGAGCAAGAGCAAAAGGTTACACTCTCCCTCAAACTGTTTCAGATTTTCCCCCTTGCTGTTGAAGAACTTCCGGCGACGCCACCACCGCGCCAATGGCTTCCCGACGCTCTGCACGCCTTCAGCCCGCGAACAAGGTCCTCCCCTCCCTCTTCTTCTGCGAATAGATCTTAGAAATCGTTAGGAGAGATATCGGGCTCAAAAGAGCCAGATCGCGTGAGCGTATTCGTGGTTTTTCCAAAAATTTCATGGTGGCGGGTTCGCCGGAAACCGCCTCTCCGGCGGCCGTGCCGCCGCTCGACGATAGCCCTCACCTCAACAGAGGTGGTGGTGGTGGTGGCCAGCCAGGGAGATGGCTGGATGGTCGTGAAATAGCTTGGAAAAGCTACAGGAAATTTGGTTTTCAGGGCTCTGTTTCGGGCTGTAGAAGAAGATGAACAGTGCCATTTAATTAGATTTTTATCTGTGAAGCAATTTCTGAATGAAAATATCTGTCACTTTAAATAATTTGGGAAAAATATCTAGAGGCTCCTACAGGAAAGGTGGTCATTATAGAAAATGTAGCCCTTGAAATCTATTTTAATTTAAAATTGATTTCACTCGATTTAGAATCCTGGTTAGACCACAGTACCCTTTTTGGTGAGGTCTATCCAGAGGGCCGTCTGGACCTTAGAAAAATTCCCCACTCTAAACCAGTCATCAAAATGACTTGAAATTTGGGGTGTGGCCTAATCTTACCTATATCTAGGTGCTATCCAAAAATGAGAATTTTTGGGAAATATTTTTCTATAGATTTGAGAAAAATTCAATAATCCTAGTTTAATTTAATTAGATGGTTAAATAATTTCCAAACCCTCCCAAATTTTGGTGAGCGGTCCCTGGGTTCACCATAAGGTTCTACATAATTTTTCATCCCATTTGGAGATGGTTTGGATTAGAAATGATCAACCCTAAGTTTTGCCCTAATAAGGGGTCTTAGGTTAAAAGTGCACTTTTGAGATTTGAGTGGTCAGATCACCTCAACAGAGGCTGAGATTTTTACCACTGGCTGGTAATATTCTCTAGCACCCCCTCATAGAGTTTGAGGCGGATCGGGGTAAGTTTACCCTAAGAACCAAGGCCAAACCCTAAGGATGGATCTTGGTGGTTTGTGAAGGTCATGTGGTCAAATGACCTTGGATTGACCCAAAATTGGGTGAAGAGAACCATAGGGCCAATATAGTTCTCTGGATGAAATCTTAGTAGATTTGGAGACCGTTGGGATACCTAAAAATCTAACCCTAGTTTAGGGTGCAAAACTTGTAGAGATAGGAAATGACTCTAAAACACATTGAAAAGTGTTGAGATTTGGGTAGACTGAGTTATAGGGATGGTACAAGCTCTGGATATTTTTCTATGAATTTTAAGATCATTATTTTGGATACTTCATTAACGATGTAGTAGCTTGTATGATTTGCTTAGAAAATTTATTATGGAATATATACTTCTTGGAAATTGATGAGATTTAGGCAGAGAACGTTTATTATGAATTTAAATCTCTGTAAATTTTTATGGGATTTTTGGATGATTAAATCTAAGGCTTACTTCATTAAGTATGTTTTACCTTGAATATTTGATTAAATCAATAGTGGTGTTTAACAAGCTGGAAAATTATGATTCTTTGCACAAAGATCTTTTTTTATACCATGCTACTGATTAGTAATTTTTCTATAATTTTCCGATGAGTAATTTCAGTACTTCCTTCATTACATAGAATTAACATGATTATACTGGATAAATTATTTAGAGGCTAAATATTTTCTATAAAATTTTGAAAATTTGAATTTGAGGTTATCTTGCTGTTGTTTAGTGATCATAAATTTTGGGTGGCCATTACTTAAGAATATCCTATAGTTCATGTTTAAAATGACCCATGGCCCGTTCTTTGGGTAAATTAAATAAATATCAGATTAATTAGGAAAATTATAAGTTTCTGGATTTAGACAAATTATGATATGGTAGACCACCAGTAAATATTATAGGAGATTTGGAATATAATTTGGTGTACCTCCCCTTGTGTACCTCATATAGCTTAGGATGGTCTGCATATAGTAAAGCCACGGAATTCTGGTAGATGATGGTTGGTAGGGCAAGTTAAGATTGAGTTCATCATTGGAAGTCATGATAATTAGGATAAGGGAGTACGGGAACGACAAAAGATCGTCCACCCCGGGAAGAAGAGGAAGAGTCTTAATACTCTAGGGTTAGAACTAAAGTAACTAAAAGTGGATCGGGTTAAGGGAGATCAACCAATAATAATAAATGCCTTGCGAAAGTGAACTTCGGGCCGTAATGCCGCCATCTTGGTTCCTAGTGCCCCTTGAGAGCCCTTCACGGGGTATAACGGGGGCAGTCCTGGGCTAACGTAAACCGTAGGAATAATAAATTAAAAGAGCAACTAGTATAACTAGGGTTACACATGCACACTCCCCGATAGCTAGGAAAGTAGAATAATAGGACTGGTTGCCATTCAGACAGTAGCTCTGAAGGTAGATGCACGGACGGGACTGTCCGGGGGGCCGAGGGCTCGAGGGTTGGAGTACAGAATAAAGGTGGTGGGTCTTCGGTATCTGATTGTCGTTCACACCGACATCAGTACGCTGACTCGGCAGTGTGGGACACTTAGCCAAAGAAAGTCTGGTGGGTACAGCCAGCAGTAGTACGCGGATACTCTAGGTTGTGTTCTTCTAGGGGCGTACGGAAGGGCTAGGCCTGGTAGTGTGGATGCCCGCCTAGGAGTGGGGGGCCCGACCCACTGTCTCCGTTTGCCACTACGGAGGTTCCTGGGAGTGAAGGTAGCTGCCCGAATAGGGGGAACTAAAGGTCTGTGCCCATAGAGTCGTGTGCGTGTGTTGCACTTGCATGAATCATGGCATAGCATATCACTTCACTCATAATTGCATACAACCATCACCCCAACGTATAAATCGGTATGGGACTTTTTATACGATGGGAGCCTTGCAGAAGATCCCTTAACTTATAAGTTTGTATGGGCATTCATATAAGTTAAGGTTACATACTTATTTACATGTTTGTTTACTTACTGTTCTCTAGCTGCCTTTTATACAATTTGCTACTTATTAATTGCTCTACCTATTACAACATTTACACTGTTCACCCGTTATAACTTGCTAGTTAGGTCCACCGTCACCTGCTTGATTATTCTCCACTTTTGTAGCTTCCCTTTCCTCCTCTCCGCCCGGTACTTAGGAGCCGTGGTGGGAGGGGTAGGGGATGATAGGGCTTAGTCTTTATGACTAATGGTTTTCGAACCAAACATTACAGGAGCTCCGGATGGGAGACAGGGACCAGCACCAGCGGAGTACGGTGCGCATGGAGGTGGGACAGTCTAGCACCGATGCACCTGCGACCAGCTCTGTGAGTGATTAGTATTTTCTTAGCTTCCGCGATGAGTGACTTGTAGTGAGGACTCTGATGTACTGGGCTTGAGCCCATTTATCTATTTTCCTATTATTACTATTGATGGACTGGTTATGATTTCACTTTTATTTACATATTTCTGTGGACTTGTTTACATTTTTGTATAAATGCTTCTCTCTCTTGTGATCGAAAAGGGCCGGCAGAATTGGCGTTTTGTAGTGGTTGCCTTCCCGTGAGTCGGTGCCACCGCAAAGCGACAATTCTGGGCTAAGACCCCGGTGGTTGAAAAAGAAAAAAAAAGGGGGTCTTACAAATGAGGTACCTAGAGGTCCAGTTGTGGATCTTATTTGGCAATCCCACAACCTTCATCCCCCTGCAGTAGAAGTACACGATACCCTTATACTTCCGATCTCCTTTTGGAGTTACGGAGCGGACAGAAAATATCTTTCTAAAGATCTTCAAGGAAAACTCGATCTTTTCAAATCGTAGGTAGGGGAGATAGCTGCAGATGGCGATCATGATGTTCGGCGCGAGTTGGCCTGGAACCACTCCATAGTGCTCGAAGATCTCCGCGATCTCCCAAAGCAGGGGGAATTTGAACCCGCAATCGAAATGGTCAATGGGCACCGCGAGATGGGTAGCCGTGGATAAGTTCAACAACTATTGATGCTCGGGAAGCCGCGCGAGCACCAGCGAGCCCGCCATGTGCACATCTAGAAAAGCTTCCAGATCAACTGCGGTCAGTATGCTTCTTTTGTGCTCGACGGCATGGAAGGCGACTGCGGCATCAGTACGCGCGGATACCATCTTTTCAGACCGCAGGGCTTCAGCTTCGACTGTTTCCTATGCAAAGAGAAAATGAAGACCCTATTTATAGAAAAATTGTTTGACATGACAGCAGTCAATCCGCCCCGATTGATTGCTCAGTCCGCGCAGCTCGCTTCGTCCCTGTTTTTCCCTGCAAATTCAAACAATTTCTCATTGCTTTGCGAATTCAAAGGCTATCCGCGTAGCCCGCACGTTTCCAGTTTTTCTGCAAATTTTCTACAAGTAATCGCGAACTCACAGGAAGTCCGCAAAGATCGTAATTTTCAAAGAAATTGAATGAGCAAACATAATATCAGCCCGCATAATTTGCATCACAACAAGATTGTTCAAGTTTAAAAGATAATGTCATATAATAAGTGAAAGCCGCATCACAACGCAAATAAAGCAAAGATAATGTTCAGACACCAAATTATACAATACAGAGTTCAAATTAATGTTTTGGACTCAGCGTCTTCTGCGGTCTCGATGAGCAGGTCGCTCCTCATCATCCACCCCGACATGGGCCGCCTGGTCGCTCCCTCACAAGATTTCCATTTACAATTGTTGGACTAGATGGTGCATTTTGTTGAAGGTGAGGTGCATGCGAGCAGTGTACCTAACTACCAGGTTAAACAGGATAGTTGGTGGGCCTGCGGGTGTTGGATTTGCGACCACCGTGGGCTGCCCGATTGTCGTCGGGGCTGACGCCTCTCCTGCAGCAGGTTGAGCAGACGTCTGCGGCTTCGCCCCAGTGACCTCGCCAACTTGTTTCTTCCCTTCTCACACCAAAGCCAAGTACCTGCTCCTGTAATGGCAGGCGTCTCCGCTTAGCCGCTCCTTCTCTTTCTTTAGACCTTCAATGGTGGAAAAAAGGCTGGCGACCTGGTTCTCTAGGATCTTTTCTCGCTCTTTACCTTTCTTTAGATCAACTCGAATTTCTTTTAGTTCCTCCTCATACTTCCTCGGTAATAACGCATATGTCTCTTGGCCAAACTGCTCCCCTTGCGCGGGCTCAGTGCCAGACCGCATCACAGCCTGTGCGGGCACATCTGTGGGCGAGGACACGATCTCGCCGACCTCAATAGAATCGTGTGTTTACTTCCGTACTGCAACAAAGGAAATAAAACTCGGCTTAGTTTCCAGGTCGCAATAAGCTTAAAAAGGTAAAAAATTAATTCACTTTTTTAAATCATGGAAGCAATCTGGCGACTATCGAAAGTAGGTCGCCTCACACGCTCCGGATCAAAAGCGCCTAGGCGCTGCCTCCATTCTCGACGGACTTTCGCTCTTATCTCGGCCAGCGATCTCCTTGAGGCAACTATGTCATCGGTTTTTGTAATGATCTTAACCGGCCGCGATTTTTGAGGAGGGGATTTGTAAAGCCACGAGCTATGGAAACGCCTAGGTGCCAGATGCAATTTACCTGACTGCATCAGCTTGGCAGCGGTCTGCAAATCCTCAGCCCGCTTATCCATAAGAAGCTTCTCTGAGATCGCCTCAACCTTTGCCTTCATTGCTGCGAGCTATTCCTTTGTTTTTTCTCTTTCTTCGGCTGGAAGGAAAGAGGAAGGATCAACAAGTTTCTGTCCCCCAGTCTCAGCACTAAGCTGCAAAACTTCCAGCAGAGAACGATTCATGTTCGCGAGCTGCTCGTTGTCAATGGAGTCAAGTATCTCATTGGTTGATAAGGTTAGCGTTGAGGGGTGGGGGGTCGCCTTCTGCGGGCAGAGCATCGGGGGTCGCGAGATCGAAATATGGAATTTCCTTCTCTCGAGGCTTATGCTGCAAGCTCGCAGCTCCAGTCCGCTTGGAGATATTCTTCTCCATCCGAACTCGCAGCTTCTTCTCTTCTCGCTCCACAACTGAAGTCTTGTCTCTCTTCCTCTTTTTCTTTGCAGGCGTCTTATCCAAGTCGATGACAACCTGTTGGGATTCGTGAGCTGAGGTTTGTACGACAACCAGAGCCAGGGGGGACACCGTTTCTTCAGCTTGCTTCTCAACAGAATCTTTAACCGCGGCTTCCGCGGGCTTGTCAGCTCATTTCTCAATCGCCTCTTTTACCCTTTCCTCCACCTGTTCATCAGCTGGAAGTTTATCCTCGATGTTCGGCTGCTGGACCTTTGGCAATGACACTTCTTTGTTCGGATATAACCGCAACATAATAGTTCCGGAGGTAGAGCGGTGCACTTCCATACTTGAAGATCTCGCGGGGTTCTGATCAGAGACGGATGGCGGATTCGGTTTCTTATTCACACTCTTAGTTAGTGGATTCTGAGAAACAGGAGCAGTCGCGGTCTTCTCATGCTCGATATCGCGGACTAGGTCTGTACTCTTCTGACCTGAACTCTCTCCTTGATGGTGGGCAGGCATATCGTTCCGGTGACTTGCTTTCTTAGATCGGGAACTCGCTTTGGGATTCTTGGTTGAGGTGTCAAGGCTGCGAAAGAAGGATCCTAATCTTGCCATGGTGGACTGGAAAGTTGAGACCGCAAGAGGTGAGTAATGACCTGTCGCGCAGTCAATTCTGACAGAGGACAGGACTTGCGGCGGTATTTATAGCACAGTCAGCATTTATGAAAGTTGCGTACTCGGCGGTTAAGGAAACATTTTCAGAATTTTCCAAAACTCGAAAATATGCGGGGATTATGTTAACCCCAGAATCCGCAATAATTCTAGCTAGGCATCTGGCCCCTCCCTTGCCGGACTCAAGCTCTCAGTCCGCCAAACTTGTCAGTTGGCCAGTGTTAATGCCAGCCACCTAGGCAGACTCCAGATCTCAGTCCGCCCAGGTCACCCTTGGTTTGCTCTCAGATCTTGCCAGCTTTCAGCGAGCTCCGGAGTCAGGTCGCTCCGGTCGCCCAGGTCATGACTTTTCTGACTGGATTGCGCTCGACGCGACCAAGGGAGGATTCCAGCTCGCAAGCCCAATCCGCCGGTCTCATGCGGACTGCTTGTTCTTTCTTTTTTGGTTCCCGTCACCACTGCCCGACTCTTTTGTACCTCGGGCAGGCGATTATTTTTGCCCTGCCCGTTTGGGCAGGCCCCCATCCTATAAATAGGGGGAAGTGGTGCACTTAAGCCACACTGACTCGAGCCTAGGAGCCCACTTATTAAAGGCTGCGGACTCGAATCTCGGGCCTTGCGATCTCTAGCTTGCTTTCCACATCATTTCCTTTTTCCCTGCTTGTAACCCCCTGTTTGTAATCAAAATCAAGCCCGTCGCAGGAGTGGCATTCTGTAACATCCCATTTCCGGCTAGACCCCTAGGAGTCGTTTGGTCGTGAGAGAATCCTAGGAAGCCCAAAAATTGAAATAAATCGACCGAGACTTCGGGTCACGGGTTGGTCATGCCCGTGACCGACCCGTCACGCCCGTGACCTAGGGCGTGACTCCTTCGACGATCGTCGATCTCCGTGAGACGATCGTCGAACATGCTACCGAGGCATGTCACGCCCGTGACCAAGGTGTCACGCCCGTGACCAAGGGCGTGACTCCTTCGACGATCGTCGATCTCCGTGAGACGATCGTCGACCTTGCAGCCCGGACATGTCACGCCCGTGACCAAAGTGTCACGCCCGTGACCAGGGACGTGACTCCTTCGACGATCGTCGATCTCCGTAAAACGATCGCCGAAATTGAACTCGGGCCTATCACGCCCGTGACCTAAGTGTCACGCCCGTGACCTAGGGCGTGACCAGCCTTCGACGACCGTCGATCTTAGTTCGACGCTCGTCGACCTCAGAATTTGCCATTCGGGCCTATCACGCCCGTGAACTAGGTGTCACGCCCGTGACCTAGGGCGTGACCACCATTCGATGACCGTCGATCTCAAATCGACGATCGTCGACCTAGAATTGGCTATCCGGGCCTGTCACGCCCGTGACCTATATGTCACGCCCATGACATTGGCCGAAACGACGGTTCAGGCCCGAAATTATTTTAACACGCGTGGAAATAAATGCTGGTGTGGGAAGTTACACCAGGAATAATTACAGGCCGTTTTTCCTTCTGTAATTATATAATAAAGGAGGAAGATGCGGTCCAATAGGAAACCGCCAACTGGACACACCTGTTCATCTTCCACCATTTCCTATCCCTTCACTGTAACCGAAAGGCTATTAAGAGGAGCCTTCATGGCCATTACGGCTTTACCCTTTCACCTCCCCACTTTCTGACTTATAAAAGCCCACTTGGAGCAAGAGGACAAGTTTACACGCTCAAGCAAACTGATCAGATCTTTGTTCTTGCTGTAGGAGAAGTTCGGCTACGCCACCACTACGCCATGGCACCCCGTCGTTCATCTCACCTCCAAACCGCGAACAAGGTCCTCCTCTACTTCTTCTCTTTCGTGGGTAGATCTTAGGATTCTTAGAAAGGAAGTTCGCGCTCAACGGAGCCGGACCCATCTCTCGTTTTCATGGGAAAACCATGAAAAAGGTATTTTTGAGTTCGCCGGAAACCGCCATCTCCGGCGGCCAAACCACCGCCGACCGCTAGCCATCGCCTCAACGGAGGTGGTGGTGGTGGTGGCTGGCCAGGGAAGTGACCGGACGGCCGGCGATGGATCACGGAAATGTTACAGGAAAAATGACTTCCTGAGTTCTGGTTTTCGGGTTCATGTAGAAGATGAACAGTAAATTAGTTTTATAATTTATAATTTAAGTACATAATACATAGAGGAAAGATATAATGTCTGAGTATATTTTGAGGCTGCAAAATGAGACACTTAGAGGACGTTTTAGGAAATGTGTCCAGTAACAAAAGTCGTATCCCTTCGAGTCTAGATTAATCTAAAATTAGTTTCAACTCGTTTGGGTAAGCGGTTCGGCCGCAGCACCCGTTTTAGTGGGGGCTGTACCTAGAGTTGGGCAGAAATTAAAACGGATGCCCACTCTTCGTCCCTTGTCCAAATGACCTGAAATTTGGGCAAGGGATTAGCCTTAACAATACCTAAAGGCAGACAAAAAATGAGAATTTTTGGGAATACTTTGCCTAAAGTTTTTGTTTCAATTTAATAAACTTAGAGGAATTTATTTAAGTGGTCAAATGACCTCCAAACCCTCCCAAATTTTGGTGAGTGGTCCCTGGCTATAAAACCTAGGTCTGTACAAAATTCCAACTAATTTGAAGGAGTTTTGGGTAGGAAATCTTCTACCCTTAACTAGGCATTAGAGAGACACCTTTTAGTAAAAAGTGCACTAAGAGTTTGGAAAGGTCAAATCAACTCAACAGAGGCTGATTTTCTGATCTCTGACTTAGAAGGGTGTTATAACCTGCTTGGAGAAAAATGGAGTGGTTTAGGGTTGACTTACCCTAGGATCCAAGCTCAAACCCTAAATGAAGGGTTTTGAGGTTTGTGAAGGACATAGGAGCAAAAGCTCTTGTATGCCCTTGAAATTTGGAGGAGAGTGGCATGATATGCTGAAAACCCTCTGGTTAAAATAGTGAAGGGATTGGAGGTAATTAGGTACCTCGAAAGTTGAGACTTTGAATTAGGATAGAAATGTAACTTAGTTATTTTAAGCATTAAATCTAATCCAAAAATTATGAAACTCAGGAGGAGGGAGTTTTAGGATGTTCTAGACTTATGGTAATTTTCCTGGAATTTTATGATTAATAAATATTATACTTCATGTGTTAAAGGATTATTAGCCCGATTTGTTGTTTCAAATATTTGGAGGCTTTAAATTAATTATAATCAGTTAAAATTCTGGATTTAGATCTTTACTAGTAGAACATTGATCCCTGAATTTTTATAGAATTTTATGTTGAGTAAATCTAGTACTTTGTTCACAGATATTAGAAAGGAGTTTTGTTGTTTAAAAACTAATTATGGATAAATTACTTGCTGGAAAATTATGAAACTTGGTCAGTGCTAATTATAGGCCTTTATCTGAATGACATAAATTTTTTATAATTTTTGGAAGAATATTTTCTGTACTTGATTCATAAACAATAGAAGTTAGAGATTATTTCTAAAATAGTTTTCATGCCCTTTTGATGGTAGAAAAAATTATGATACTTAGGATTTAACCTTTTGAGATAACCTACTATTTATCATAAATTTGCTGGACATCTTGCATGATTACTTAGGGTAGTTCATGTTCAAACCGGTAGCCGTTGGGATTTTCGAGAAATTTAATTAAATGCCAAATAGATTAGGAAAATTTCCATTTTCTGGATTTAGGTCATTTATATCATGGTAAGTCTCCAGTAAATAATTTAGGGCATTTGGATGAGTATTGGATCAATGCATAACCGGTTCGACATGAAGTCAATGGTCGGTCTGCATATAGCAATTGTGAAATGCAATAGGACATGATCTGAGGAAGTCATTGGAGTTAATAATTTTTGTCTAGGTGGGTAATAGTGGGGGAAATCATAATAGGAAGATATAAAGAGTAGCGAGAAGTGGTGATAGCTAGAGTTAAGAGGTGCTCGGGTTCGGCGAAAGATCGCTTTTCCCGAAGAGAGGAAGGTTAAAAATCACCCTAGGATAGTTTAACGTAATACGAGAAGGGAATCGGGTTAAGGGAGATCAACCAATAATAATAAGTGCCTTGCGAAAGGGAACTTCGGGCCGTAATGCCGCCGTCTTGGTTCCTAGTGCCCCTTGAGAGCCCTTCACGGGGAATACCGGGGGCAGTCCTGGGCTAACGTAAACTGTAATAACAAACCGACAAGAGTAACTTAGTAACTAGGGCTGCACCTTTCACAAACACGGTTGGCACAGGAAGATTGATGAGAGCTTCGGCTCGGTTGGTTTGGAGACGGACATTTTGGTCCGGGGAGCTTCGGCTCGGTTGGTTTGGAGACGGACGTTTTGGTCCGGGGAGCTTCGGCTCGGTTGGTTAAGAGACGGACGGGATGGTCCAAGGAGCTTCGGCTCGGTTGGTTTGGAGACGGACGTTTTGGTCTGGGGAGCTTCGGCTCGGTTGGTTAAGAGACGGACGGGATGGTCCGGGGAGCTTCGGCTCGGTTGGTTTGTAGACGGACGTTTTGGTCCGGGGAGCTTCGGCTCTATTTTTGTGTGTTTACGATTTAACTTGCATGTGCATAAAATAGGAAAAGTTAAGGTGGTGGGTTTTTTAATATCGGGGAGTTCGATTGCACCGACACTGATATCGTTGACTCGGCAGGGTGATTAGCACTTCGCCAACAGAAGTCCGGTACGCCAGCCGGCAAGAGTATGCAGGCGTTTGCTTAGTGCACCAAGCGTTGAGGTGTACGATAGGTCAGACCAGTGGTGCTTTTACTGGTTTTGAGGTGGGCGAGGCCCAACCCACCGCTTCCGTCCGCCACTACGGAGGTATCCTGGGAGGTAACGGCTCCGAAAGGGGGAACTAATGGTCTGTGTGCACAGAGCCGGGTGTGTGAGTTGCACTTGCATGTTTCATCATACCCACTAGCATGTCATAGCATAATTGATTCATTTAACCCTGACACCTAAAGTATAAGTAGTTTGGGACGCTTATACATTAGGACCTGCAAAACGACCCCTTGGTCTATAAGCTTGTGTGGGCAAGTTTATAAATCAAAGGTTAATTTTAATATATAACAACCATTGTTGTTTGATAACCGACACCCCAAGGTATAAGTGGTATGGGACACTTATATGATGGGAGCCTTGCAAAAGATCCCTTTTGCTTATGTGTTCTCGCATAAGTGAAGGTTAAATTCATATATTTGCTTTTCTTACTGCTGGACCTATTATAACAATTATATTAACTGCTCACCGAATACAACTTGTTAGATTAGTTCCGCTGCCATCTGTTTCTTGATTAATCTCTACCGTCATGTCCTTCCCTTTCTTCCTCCCCGCTCGGTACCTAGGATCCATGGGGGAAGGGGTGGGGGATGATAGGGCTTAGTCTTTATGACTAACGGTTTTCGAACCGCATCATTTAGGGGATCGTGGAGCCCAACATGGAGGAGCAGCCCCAGAGATCGGTGCGCCTAGAGATGGGGCAGTCTAGCTCCGGAGTTCATACAGCCGGGACCGTGAGTCTCGACCCTGAGTAGTTTCTATTTTCGCTTCCGCATGAGAGATTGTAGTGAGGACATGATGTATCGGGCATAAGCCCGCATTTACAGTAGTCTGATTATTGATATTCTGTGGACACTCCCTTCGTGGAGATTTTATCTTATATACATGTGATTTATTATTGTGGACTGCATTTTTCTTACTTCAATTATTGTGCTACTTTTCTGTGATCGAATTGGCCGGCAGAATCGGCGCCTTGTGGTGATGACCCTTCAGGACGTGAAGGTGTCACCGCAAAGCGGCGATTCTGGGCCTAAGACCCCGGGTTTTAAAAAGAAAAAAAAGGGGGTCTTACAAGTGATATCAGAGGAAACATCGATCAGAGGGAAGTAGCAGTCCACAAACCCTGGGTCACCCCCGCTCGAGTTTAGTTTGGGGACAAACTAAGCAGCGGAAGCAGTGGTGTGCCCATATGGGGATCACATATAAATTTTCACCTTTATGTAATATTTGAACGTTTTCTCAGCATGTGCTTTTGTTACACAGCCTCCAGCACGGCCTACGCCACAAGGTGGGGTTCAGCAGGCTCAGGGTGTTGCACCACCTCCACCGGTCCCCAGTCCTTTCCTTCAGTCAGACATGGGATAGACCCTGACTGCCATCCTGGAGGCCTTCAGGGCCCAGCAAGTTCCGGCCCCGCAGCCAAATCCGGGGGCCAACTGGCTAAGCATCTTCCGAGGACTGTCTCCCCCGTCCTACTTGGGGACAGAGTCGGCAGTTCGGACGGAAGAGTGGCTGGATATCATGTATGAGATGCTGACCGGGATACAGTGTCCCTGGGAGGAGAGGGTGGCTCTGGTTGTCTCCTGCCTGGAGTCCCATGCAAAGAGGTGGTGGAAGACGCTGTTGGACACGACATTTGCCGATAGGTAGGTTGCAGAGGTTACCTGGGAGGAGTTCAGGGCCACACTGCTAGAGCATTTTGTTCCGCAGTCGGCTAGGGATGATTTGGAGGAGCGGTTTTTACAGCTGAAGCAGGGCACCCGGACCGTGGTGGAGTACCATCGAGAGTTCGACCATCTGGCTCGATACGCAGATTCCTACCAGCTGGACGAGGCAGGGTATATCAGGAGGTTCTATAAGGGCATGCGGGAGGACTTGAGGGAGGCTCTGTTGTTTGTATCTGACGGGCCCATATCCCGGATTTTGGAGATGGCAAAAAGGATTGAGGCAGATTGGCACGCCACCCGGGGCCGGAAACGGCCAGCAGAGGATCAGGGACGGAGAGGTAGAAACGACCAACGGCGAGGTGTTGTACCAGAGGGGAGGAGGACAGAGGACCAGCCTCGTCAGGACGTGAGGCAGGAGCCGAGGGAACAGGTGATATTGGCCCCTCCACCTCTTCGGATGCAGGAGATGCCGAGACCCAGGGGAATGGTGTATCCCCCACCAGAGTGTTTTCTTTGTCATCAGATTGGGCACATTCGGAGGAACTGCCCCATGAGGGGGCACCACCTCCAACACCACAGGGCGGCCCACCAGCTCAGCATTACGGAGGTCGAGGACGCGGCCGCGGTCGTGGATACTAGGGGGGAGATCGTAGACAGGAAAGGGAGCACGTATATGCCTTGGACCTTGCGCAGCCTCGGAATCCGGAGCAGGTCATAGCAGGTATGCGGCAATGCCCTTTATTTTCATAGAATTTCCCTTTCAATGGTTAAAACTTTGAATCGCACCAGATAGATTAGCAAGGACAGTAAAACTCACTATAGAACCCTAAGAGATCTAATCACCCCAGGTATAGTCTTCATCAGCGACAAGCCGGCCCGCACGCTGTTCGATACTGGAGCTACTCACTCCTTTGTGTCAGAGACGTTCGTAGAAGGACTAGAAGGTGTGGAGCGGTTCACAGGCTCGAGGATGAGGGTGCGACTACCAGATGGATCCGAGCTCCTTACCACGGATCACTGTAATATGGAGGCGGAAATTGGTGGAAAGGCATTCGAGGCTCCAGCGACGATTTTGAAGCTGACGGACTACGACCTGATCCTGGGCATGGTATGGCTGCACTGGAACCATGCCCAGATTGACTGCCAGGCGAAGAGGATCACCGTGAGACACGGGGACTCTTTCATTACCATCGAAGGTACAAGACCTGTCTCACGTATACTCTTATATTCGGTACAGGCCGTTAAGGCCCATCTGCAGGGAGAGGAGGTCTATCAGATTCTATTTGAGATGGCGGAAGTTAAGGAGTCGGTGACAGACATCCCGGTGGTGTGAGATTTCGCTGACATCTTTCCAGAGAAACTACCAGGATTACCTCCACACCGAGAGCAGGATTTTCAGATACAGCTTGTGCCGGGGGCCAAGACGGCATCTAGGGCCCCTTATCGAATGGCCCCAAAGGAGTTGGCAGAGTTTCGTACTCAGTTGCAGGAATTGGTTGAGTCAGGCTTTGTTAGACCGAGTTCCTCGCCATGGGGAGCACCGGTCCTATTCGTGAAGAAGAAGGATGGGACACTCCGCCTGTGAATCGATTATCGAGCACTAAACAGTCTGACCATCCGGAATACCTATCCGCTCCCACGGATAGACGAATTGTTTGACCAGCTGGAGGGAGCCCATTATTTCTCGAAGCTGGACTTGAGGTCAGTATACTACCAGCTACGTATCCAGGAGGAGGATATCCCGAAGACGGCCTTCAGTAGCAGATATGGCTTATATGAGTTTACCGTGATGCCCTTCGGGCTCACGAATGCTCCGTCGGCGTTCATGAGTCTCATGAACCGGGTTTTCGAGGCCTACTTGGATGTGTTCGTCATAGTATTCATAGAAGACATCCTGATCTACTCTAGGACGGAGGAGGAGCACACTCGGCATCTGGCACTCACTCTGGAGAGGTTGCGGGAGCATCGTCTTTATGAAAAATTCAGCAAGTGTCAGTTTTGGTTAAAGGAGGTGGCCTTCCTAGGCCACATTATCAGCGGAGCCGGGTTGGCAGTGGATCCGGCAAAGATTCGGGCAATTCGAGATTGGCCGCAGTTGAAGACAGCCACCGATATACGAAGTTTCTTGGAACTTGCCGGTTACTACCGGAAGTTCGTGGAGGGGTTCTCTCAGATTGCCCTTCCCCTCACATCTTTGACGAAGAAGGAGGCACCTTTCATTTGGACCCCGCAGTGCCAGGCGGCTTTCCAGGAGCTGAAGGACCGACTCATCTCAGCCGCTATTCTGGCCCTTCCATCGGGAAAGGAAGGATTCCAGGTGTACACCGACGCATTATACCAGGGGATGGGAGCAATGCTGATGCAGAACGGACACGTCATAGCATATGCCTCCCGCCAGCTGAAGACCCATGAGAAGAACTACCCAGTGCACGACCTTGAGATGGGGGCGGTCGTTTTTGCTCTGAAGGTCTAGCGCCATTATCTTTATGGAGTCCACTGCGACATCTACTCCGACCACAAGAACTTGAAATACGTAGACACACAGAAGGAGCTGAATATCAGGCAGAGGCGCTGGGTGGAGTTCTTAGCAGACTATCAGTATGAGATGCACTACCATCCAGGGAAGGCAAACGTGGTGGCCGACGCATTGAGTCGGAGAGCGGCCACTTCCTAAGCTGGGCCCAAGTTATGTCCATGGAGCTATTCCGATCATTCAGAGATATGCAGATATCCCTAGTGTCCGAGGATGATCCAGAGCTGTATAGGGAGTATCTGACATTGATGGTGGCCATAGACGATATTCGGGATCGCATTCGGGACGGACAGAGGACAGATGCGTGGGCAGAGCCGATGTTCCGAGCCTTGGAGGAGGGTTCGACAAGAGATTATTCCCTGAGAGATGGTCTGCTATATTTCAGAGGCAGAGTATATATACCCGCAGGAGGCCAGATCCGAGAGGATATTATGACAGAGGCGCATTGCAGCCGGTACTCTGTGCACCCGGGGATCACAAAGATGACTGTTGATCTGAAGAAGATGATGTTTTGGCTGGGCATGAAGAAGGACATTACGTACTTCGTGACCCATTGCGAGGCATATCAGTTGGTGAAGGCGGAGTGCAAGAACCCCGCAGGATTGTTGCAGCCACTCCCGGTGCCGGAGTGGAAGTTCGACGATATAGCTATGGATTTTATACATGGTCTTCCCCGGTCTCGGACGGGGAACGACTCGATCTGGGTGATTGTCGATCGGTTGATGAAGGTGGCCCTCTTTGTACCGATCAGGAAGGATGACTCGGTGGGAGTGCTGGTACGGAAGTTCGTGGAGCAATATATCCGATATCATGGCGTGCCCCGGACGATAGTGTCGGACCGCGATGGATGGTTTACATCCAGGGAGTGGCGGTCAGTGCAGGCATATTTGGGCACCCAGTTGACTTTTAGCACGGCCTTCCACCCTCAGACGGACGGGCAGACCGAGCGCACCAACCGGACCTTGGAGGATTTACTACGACTGTATATTCTGGACCGAGGGGAGCCGTGGGAGAAGATGTTACCGTTGGCCGAGTTCTCCTATAATAATAGCTACCAGTCCAGCATCAGGATGGCGCCTTATGAAGCCTTGTATGGAAGAAAATGTAGGACCCCACTTTCTTGGGTTCAAGATGAGGATCCGAAGGTGTTGGGATCGGATTTTGTTGAAGACACCGAGGCTCAGGTGAGACTGATCAGAGATAGGATGTTGGAGGCGCAGAGCAGACAGGCTAAATACTACGACGCCCGGCATCGTAAGGTGGAGTTTTGGGTAGGAGATCGAGTGTTCTTGAAGATCCGGCCCATGCACGGAGTCTCACGGGTGCGCGGTCGGAGGAAGAAGCTCAGCCCTAGGTATATGGGCCCTTACCGGATCCTGGAGCGGATCGGACCCCTAGACTACAGGCTAGAGTTGCCGCCAAAGCTGGCAGCTCTACACGACGTCTTCCACATTTCTTCGCTGAGAAGGGCTCTACTACGCCCGGAGCAGCGGATTTCGACCACCGAAGGGCCGGTAGCTTCAGATCGATCTGTTCACTTGGAGCCGGTTCGGATCGACGACAAAGGAGTACGGATCTTGCGCCGCAAAAAGATCCCCTTAGTCAAGGTTCTGTGGAGAAACCACGGTCAGGAGGAGCACACCTGGGAACCGCAGGATCTGATGAGGCAAAGATACCCGGAGTTGTTCAGTCAGGTACATCTCACCACCTCTCGGTATTCTATAGATTTTTTCTTGATTTGGACAGTTAAGACTAGATAAGGAAAATCTAGGACCTAGGCATGCGCACTTAATCAGAAAGGTAGGGGCTAATCTTTAGTTTATTGGGAAGATTGTCTTCGTTTATCAAACGAATAGTCGCCTAAAACCAATAGAAAGATCGTATGGGATGTTACAAGTTTAACTTATTCCGATAGAAATCCCCGTAGGCTCAACCTCAATTTCGGGGACGAAATTTTTGTTTTGTTTATTGGGATTTGTAACATCCCATTTCCGGCTAGACCCCTAGGAGTCGTTTGGTCGTGAGAGAACCCTAGGAAGCCCAAAAATTGAAATAAATCGACCGAGACTTCGGGTCACGGGTTGGTCACGCCCGTGACCGACCCGTCACGCCCTTGACCTAGGGCGTGACTCCTTCGACGATCGTCGATCTCCGTGAGACGATCGTCGAACATGCTGCCGGGGCATGTCACGCCCGTGACCAAGGTGTCACGCCCGTGACCAAGGGTGTGACTCCTTCGACGATCGTCGATCTCCGTGAGACGATCGTCGACCTTGCAGCCCGGACATGTCACGCCCGTGACCAAAGTGTCACGCCCGTGACCAGGGGCGTGACTCCTTCGACGATCGTCGATCTCCGTAAAACGATCGCCAAAATTGAACTCGGGCCTGTCACGCCCGTAACCTAAGTATCACGCCTGTGACCTAGGGAGTGACCAGCCTTCGATGACCGTCGATCTCAGTTCGACGCTCGTCGACCTCTGAATTTGCCGTACGGGCCTGTCACGCCCGTGATCTAGGTGTCATGCCCGTGACCTAGGGCGTGACCACCATTCGATGACCGTCGATCTCAAATCGACGATCGTCGACCCAGAATTGGCTATCCGGGCCTGTCACGCCCGTGACCTATGTGTCACGCCCAAGACATTGGCCGAAACGACGGTTCAGGCCCGAAATTATTTTAACATGCGTGGAAATAAATGCTGGTGTGGGAAGTTACACCAGGAATAATTACATGCCGTTTTTCCTTCTGTAATTATATAATAAAGGAGGAAGATGTGGTCCAATAGGAAACCGCCAACTGGACACACCTGTTCATCTTCCACCGTTTCCTATCCCTTCACTGTAACCGAAAGGCTATTAAGAGGAGCCTTCATGGCCATTACGGCTTTACCCTTTCACCTCCCCACTTTCTGACTTATAAAAGCCCACTTGGAGCAAGAGGAGAAGTTTACACGCTCAAGCAAACTGATCAGATCTTTGTTCTTGCTGTAGGAGAAGTTCGACTATGCCACCACTTCGCCATGGCACCCCGTCGTTCATCTTGCCTTCAAACCGCGAACAAGGTCCTCCTCTGCTTCTTCTCTTTCGTGGGTAGATCTTAGGATTCTTAGAAAAGAAGTTCGCGCTCAACGGAGCCAGACCCATCTCTCGTTTTCATGGGAAAACCATGAAAAAGGTATTTTTGAGTTCGCCGGAAACCGCCACCTCCGGCGGCCAAACCACCGCCGACCGCTAGCCATCGCCTCAACGGAGGTGGTGGTGGTGGTGGCTGGCCAGGGAAGTGACCGGACGGCCGGCAACGGATCACGGAAATGTTACAGGAAAAATGACTTCCTGAGTTCTGGTTTTCGGGTTCATGTAGAAGATGAACAGTAAATTAGTTTTATAATTTATAATTTAAGTACATAATACATAGAGGAAAGATATAATGTCTGAGTATATTTTGAGGCTGCAAAATGAGACACTTAGAGGCCGTTTTAGGAAAAGTGTCCAGTCACGAAAGTCGTAGCCCTTCGAGTCTAGATTAATCTAAAATTGGTTTCAACTCGTTTGGGTAAGCGGTTCGGCCGCAGAACCCGTTTTAGTGGGGGCTGTACCTAGAGTTGGGCAGAAATTAAAACGGATGCCCACTCTTCGTCCCTTGTCCAAATGACCTGAAATTTGGGCAAGTGATTAGCCTTAACAATACCTAAAGGCAGACCAAAAATGAGAATTTTTGGGGATACTTTGCCTAAAGTTTTTGTTTCAATTTAATAATTTAGAGGAATTTATTTAAGTGGTCAAATGACCTGCATACCCTCCCAAATTTTGGTGAGTGGTCTCTGGCTTTAAAACCTAGGTCTGTACAAAATTCAAACTAATTTGGAGGAGTTTTGGGTAGGAAATCATCTACCCTTAACTAGGCATTAGAGAGACACCTTTTAGTAAAAAGTGCACTAAGAGTTTGGAAAGGTCAAATCACCTCAACAGAGGCTGATTTTCTGATCTCTGACTTAGAAGGGTGTTATAACCTGCTTGGAGAAAAATGGAGTGGTTTAGGGTTGACTTACCCTAGGATCCAAGCTCAAACCCTAAATGAAGGGTTTTGAGGTTTGTGAAGGACATAGGAGCAAAAGATCTTGTATGCCCTTGAAATTTAGAGGAGAGTGGCATGATATGCTGAAAACCCTCTGGTTGAAATAGTGAAGGAATTGGAGGTAATTAGGTACCTCGAAAGTTGAGACTTTGAATTAGGATAGAAATGTAACTTAGTTATTTTAAGCACTAAATCTAATCCAAAAATTATGAAACTCGGGAGGAGGGTGTTTTAGGATGTTTTAGACTTATGGTAATTTTCCTGGAATTTTATGATTAATAAATATTATACTTTATGTGTTAAAAGATTATTAGCCCGATTTGTTGTTTCAAATATTTGGAGGCTTTAAATTAATTATAATCAGTTAAAATTCTGGATTTAGATCTTGACTAGTAGAACATTGATCCCTGAATTTTTATAGAATTTTATGTTGAGTAAATCTAGTACTTTGTTCACAGATATTAGAAAGGGGTTTTGTTGTTTAAAAATTAATTATGGATAAATTACTTGATGGAAAATTATGAAACTGGCCAGTGCTAATTTTAGGCCTTTATCTGCATGGAATAAATTATTTATAATTTTTGGAAGAATATTTTCTGTACTTGATTCATAAACAACTGAATTTAGAGATTATTTCTAAAATAGTTTTCATGCCCTTTTGATGGTAGAAAAAATTATGATACTTAGGATTTAACCTTTTGAGATAACCTACTATTTATCATAAATTTGCTGGGCATCTTGCATGATTACTTAGGGTAGTTCATGTTCAAACCGGTAGCCCTTGGGATTTTCGAGGAATTTAATTAAATGCCAAATATATTAGGAAAATTTCCATTTTCTGGATTTAGGTCATTTATATCATGGTAAGTCTCCAGTAAATAATTTAGGGAATTTGGATGAGTATTGGATCATTACATAACCGGTTCGACATGAAGTCTAGGTCGGTCTGCATATAGCAATTGTGAAATGCAATAGGACATGATCTGAGGAAGTCATTGGAGTTAATAATTTTTGTCTGGGTGGGTAATAGTGGGGGAAATCACTATAGGAAGATATAAAGAGTAGCGAGAAGTGGTGATAGCTAGAGTTAAGAGGTGCTCGGGTTCGGCGAAATATCGCTTTTCCCGAAGAGAGGAAGGTTAAAAATCACCCTAGGATAGTTTAACGTAATACGAGAAGGGAATCGGGTTAAGGAAGATCAACCAATAACAATAAGTGCCTTGCGAAAGGGAACTTCGGGCCGTAATGCCACCGTCTTGGTTCCTAGTGCCCCTTGAGAGCCCTTCACGGGGAATACCGGGGGCAGTCCTGGGCTAACGTAAAATGTAATAACAAACCGACAAGAGTAACTTAGTAACTAGGGCTGCACCTTTCACAAACACGGTTGGCATAGGAAGATTGATGAGAGCTTCGGCTCGATTGGTTTGGAGACGGACGTTTTGGTCTGGGGAGAGCTTCGGCTCGGTTGGTTTGGAGACGGATGTTTTGGTCCGGGGAGCTTCGGCTCGGTTGGTTAAGAGACGGACGGGATGGTCCGGGGAGCTTCGGCTCAGTTGGTTTGGAGACGGACGTTTTGGTTCGGGGAGCTTCGGCTCGGTTGGTTAAGAGACGGACGGGATGGTCCGGGGAGCTTCGGCTCGGTTGGTTTGGAGACGGACGTTTTGGTCCGGGGAGCTTCGGCTCGGTTTTTGTGTGTTTACGATTAAACTTGCATGTGCATAAAATAGGAAAAGTTAAGGTGGTGGGTTTTTCGATATCGGGGAGTTTGATTGCACCGACACCGATATCGTTGACTCGGCGGGGTGATTAGCACTTCGCCAACAGAAGTCCGGTGCGCCAGCCGGCAAGAGTACGCAGGCGTCCGCTTAGTGCACCAAGCGTTGAGGCATACGATAGGTCAGACCAGTGGTGCTTTTACTGGTTTTTGAGGTGGGCGAGGCCCAACCCACCGCTTCCGTCCGCCACTACAGAGGTATCCTAGGAGGTAACGGCTCCGAAAGGGGGAACTAAAGGTCTGTGTGCACAGAGTCGGGTGTGTTAGTTGCACTTGCATGTTTCATCATACCCACTAGCATGTCATAGCATAATCGATTCATTTAACCCTGACACCTAAAGTATAAGTGGTATGGGACGCTTATACATTAGGACCTGCAAAACGACCCCTTGGTCTATAAGCTTGTGTGGGCAAGTTTATAAATCAAAGGTTAATTTCAATATATAACAACCATTGCTGTTTGATAACCGACACCCCAAGGTATAAGTGGTATGGGACACTTATACGATGGGAGCCTTGCAAAAGATCCCTTTTGCTTATGTGTTCTCGCATAAGTGAAGGTTAAATTCATATATTTGCTTTTCTTACTGCTGGACCTATTATAACAATTATATTAACTGCTCACCGAATACAACTTGTTAGATTAGTTCCGCTGCCATCTGTTTCTTGATTAATCTCTACCGTCATGTCCTTCCCTTTCTTTCTCCCCGCTCGATACCTAGGAGCCATGGGGGAAGGGGTGGGGGATGATAGGGCTTAGTCTTTATGACTAACGGTTTTCGAACCGCATCATTTAGGGGATCGTGGAGCCCAGCATGGAGGAGCAGCCCCAGAGATCGGTGCGCCTAGAGATGGGGCAGTCTAGCTCCGGAGTTCATACAGCCGGGACCGTGAGTCTCGACCCTGAGTAGTTTCTATTTTCGCTTCCGCATGAGAGATTGTAGTGAGGACATGATGTATCGGGCATAAGCCCGCATTTACAGTACTCTGATTATTGATATTCTGTGGACACTCCCTTCGTGGAGATTTTATCTTATATATATGTGATTTATTATTGTGGACTGCATTGTTCTTGCTTCAATTATTGTGCTACTTTTCTGTGATCGAATTGGCCGGCAGAATCGGCGCCTTGTGGTGATGACCCTTTAGGACGTGAAGGTGTCACCGCAAAGCGGCGATTCTTGGCCTAAGACCCCGGGTTTTAAAAAGAAAAAAAAAGGGGGGTCTTACACATTCAGGCCGCGACGGGCGAAGTCTGGTGTTGCCGTGGTTCACGGCTCTTCTGCTTTTTTGTTCCTTTTCTAGTCTGCTAAGTAGATTGCTGCTCGCAGTTTGTTTTCTTTCCTTCTTCCCCTAGCGCTCAAACAGTTAGCTGGTGGTGTTCGTTTTCTCCTTCGCATTTCGTGCATCAACAACAGTGATGAGGAAATTAGTGAGACCACTGATATTATTCCAGCAGCTGAAATAATTCCACAAGAGGAATTACCCCCACCAACTATTGAACAACCAACTCCTCCTACTGATTTAGTCACACTTAGAGATCATCCTATATCTCAAGTGTTTGGAGACATATCAGCAGGTGTGCAGACTAGACATCAATTCCACCAGGACTTGATGAATGCCTGCTTCATTTCTCAAGTTGAACCTCATTCCATTCAAGATGCTGAACAAGATCCCCACTAGATCCTTACAATGCATAGCTCAAGGGTATAGGCAGGAAGATGAATAAGGAGCAATTATAAGGAACAAGGCTAGGCTTGTTGCTCAAGGGTATAGGCAGGAAGAAGACATTGATTATGATCAAAACTTTTCACCAGTGGTAATGTTAGAGGCAATCAGGATTTTCTTGGCCTATGCTGCTTCTCAAAAATTTAAAGTCTATCAAATGCATGTAAAGAGTGCTTTTCTAAATGGAGAACTCAAAGAAGAGGTGTATGTTGAACAACCACTGGGTTTTATCTCTCCAACTCAACCTTCTTTTGTTTATAGGTTGCATAAAGCTCTTTATGGCCTCAAGCAAGTTCCAAGAGCTTGGTATGAGACCCATAGCTAGCTTCCTGTTAGAACATAGATTATCTAAAGGAATAGTTGATAGGAGTTTATTTATAAAGCAACATCATGACAAAATATTGTTAGTACAAATATATGTAGATGACATAAATTTTGGCTCTACAGACCCCAAACTATGCAAGAGGTTTTCCAACCTTATGCATTCAAAGTTTGAGATGAGTAGTATGGGTGAGCTCTCCTACTTCCTTGGTCTTCAAGTCAAGCAGGTACCTGATGGCAATTTCCTATCCCAATCTAAGTATGGTAATGAGTTGATCAAAAAGTTTGGGATGGCTAGTGCCTCAGCTAAGAAAACACCCATGGCTACCAATGCTGTGATTAATTCTGATGAGCATGGGAAACCTGTTGATCAGAAATTATATAGGGCTATTGTTGGGTCCCTGTTATATCTCACAGCAAGTAGGCAAGATATCATGTTTGTCACATGTCTTTGTGCTTGGTTCCAGGTGAACCCTAAAGAATCCCACCTTATTTTACTTAAAAGGATTTTGAGATATATAAAGAGTTGCCCAAATCTAGGACTCTTGTATCCTGCTGAGTCAGAATTTGAGTTGACTGGATATTCAGATGCTGACTTCGCTGGATTTAGATTAGACAGGAAAAGTACCTCTAGAACATATCAATTCCTGGGTGCTAGGCTTGTCTCTTGGTTTTGTAAAAAGCAGACATCTGTGTCTACATCAACAGTAGAAGCTGAATACATAGCAGCTGGCAGTTGCTGTTCTCAGATGTTGTGGATACAAAATCAGCAAGTAGACTATGGATACAACTTAAAAAATTCAACTATATTTTGTGATAGTACTAGTGCTGTTTCTATACCACAGAATCCAGTCTATCATTCTAGGACTAAGTATATAGATGTAAGACATCATTTCATTAGGAAGTGTGTAGACAAGAAGAAAATTAATCTAACCTTCATCCCTACTGATTTTCAAAGGGCAGATATTTTCACCAAACCCTTGGATGAAAAGAAACATCAATTCTTTATGAATCAGCTAGGTATGATTAATGGAGATTGTTGGGTACATTGGAAAGCGTGTATTTGATTTGGAGAAGCCTCACATAGCTCAATGATATACATCAAGGTGTATTTGATGTTATTTTAAGTTTATATGTGCAGGTTAAGTATTTGCCAAAATGCTGAAAAAGTTTCTAAGTCCATGTGTCGACACTTAAGAAAGCCTGTGTCGACACTTAAAAAAGCTGTGTCGACACCTGAAGCAACTGTGTCGACACAGAATTTATTTGTCGACATCAACTGTGTCGGCACTGGGAGGCAGTGTCAACACACAAAAATAGTATTCGACATCAATTGTGTCGACACCGGGAGGCAGTGTCTACACACAAAAGTATTAGTCGACATCGACTGTGTCGACACCTGGAGGCAGTGTCAACACACAAATTCTGAGACAATATCAACTATGTCGACATACATGACTTGTGTCGACACTCAGCAGAGTTTCAACAATGCTGATTGCTGTGAAGTGAAGGAGTGTCTATGTCGACACAAAGAAGCTGTGTCGACACATTCTAAAGATGCAGTGTCAAGAAGCTGTGTCGACACAAGAGGAGCTATATCGACATCACCAAAGCTTGTGTCGACACTTAATCTACTTGTGTCGACGCATAATGACAATCAGTCTCGACGCTTTGCTAACAAAGACAAAGGTTCAAGAACTGACTTGAGACTTGACAGCTGTGTATTCCAACAAGTTTGCTGAAGCTATCAGACCTGTCAGAAGTTGGTTAGAAACCGATCAGCCGGTTTCCATGGATGAAGTGTATTAATAGATGGATTCTGTCAACAACAAAAAACAACAAACAATTAATTATTAATCATTGATCAAGGAAGTGCACGTCACACAGAAGAAGATTTTTGTGAGAAGATCTAAGGAGAATTCAAGCAAGAATTCTTAAGAAACTTCAGAAGTTCTGAAGAGTGAGAGCGATCTTCAGCTGTTGAAGTAAAGAAGGAGACATTTACAAGTCTCTTAAGAAACAGATCTTGAACTAATCTTCTAAGAAGGATTCAGATCTATTTCTGGATTCTAAGAAGGAAGCTGGCAGCCAGTCAACTTCAAAGGAGATCAACCCTCATGAGTTTAGATTCAAGAAGCTTTGAAGAAAGCTAAGAACAGATTGATTTCATCCATAGGTTTTATCAAGAAGCTGATCAAGAAACCTCTTATCCCTTCTCTCTCAACAAGGGTAAGAGTCCATCTAAACACTTATCAAATTTTGTAGGGTCTCTTCATAGATCTGAGTTGTAAGCCTATATTATAAAGGCTGAGTATAGGAGATATAGATCTCTGAGTGGTAGGGCTTTTGAGCCTGAGTGTAGGAGAAATTTTTCTCTAAGTTGTAGGCCTTGTGGCAAGGCTGAGGTAGGGCTGTTAGCCTAACCTGTAGGAGTGTGGTTACACTCTGAGTTATAGTAACCTTATAGGGTTCTGATTTGTAGGAACCATTCAGGGTTCTGAGCTGTAAGATCTGTGGATCTGAGAAAAAGGAAGAAGTTAGGCCGAATCTAGCACACTGCTAGATAAGTGAAGGGAGAAAGTGGATGTACCCAGACCTTAGGGAAACACTATAAATCTGCGTGCAATCTGTGATGTATGTGTGATTGTGAATTCTGTGTTGTGATTGCTATAGAATAAGTTAGGTTCTATGAAAGGTCTAAGTTGTTAGCCTAAATCACCTAGAGGGGGGTGAATAGGTGAAATGCGTGTCAAATGCGGAATTAAAAACTAACACAGCAAATATCAAGCAATCACAGAAGACAAGAGATTTATAGTGGTTCCCCAATCTTGGGTACGTCCACTTTCCTCACCGATCTAGCAAATTACTAGACTCGGCTACTCCACTATCTCGGATTGAAAACAATCCTACACCTCGGAACCACGTTCCTACAAATCTCGATCCCAAAACGGATCTACAAAAACTCGGAAGACAAAACTTCCTACAAGTCTCGGAGAAGAATCTCCTACAATGAAATTTGGTTTGAAAATAAAAATCAAAACAACAATCTCAGATCTGGATCTTTGACGGTCTTCTTCTTCAGGAACTTCGGCTTGATCAGAAAAAGGTTGAAGATGACCTGAGAGAGATCCACGAGTCTGAAAACTAGAACCACCTCGATCGAGAAGAGAGATCTGGAATCTTCAAGGCTCGGCAAGATCGAGTGATTCTCTTTCTTCTGGATCGCTGGAGAAAAGATCGATGAAAACGAAGGTCGCGATCCAAACTTTTCTTCTTCTTCCGTGAACGGCAATGGCGGCGGCGTGAAATTAGGGTTCACGGAATTTCTCTTTCTTAAAAAGAATATTTCTGTAATAACGCTTAAAAGTCATTTCTGAAAAGACCTATTTATAGGTGGGTTCCAACGGTCATAATATTGATTAATGATGACACGTGGACCAATCAGAATTGACAGATTCAAAATACTTATGATGAAAATGGACTTAGAAAAATTCTGGAGAAGTTGACTGCGATACTCGAGTAATGGAGGATATACACGAGTATGGAGAGATGGATTACTCGAGTAGCAAGAAGCAGTATACTCGAGTATAGAAAGAGAGAAATACAGGAGAGAAGAAAGAATTAATCGAGTATCAAAAATGGTATACTCGAGTATCAGAATTGTATACTCGAGTAATAGAAAGTATACTCGAGTATCAAGACGATATACTCGAGTATCAAAAGGCTAAACTCGGGTATCAGAAAATATACCTGAGAAACGTTAACATACACGAGTATCAGAGGATATACTCGAGTATGGAAGAATTTACTCGAGTATCAAAAATCAATTACTCGAGTATGAACATACTTACTCGAGTATCAGAAGATATACTCGAGTATCAGAAAACACTTACTCGAGTATCAGAAGTTATACTCGAGTATCAGAAAACACTTACTCGAGTATGAACATACTTACTCGAGTATCAGAAGATATACTCGAGTATAGAGCAAACTTACTCGAGTATCAGAAGTTATACTCGAGTATCAGAAAACACTTACTCGAGTATGAACATACTTACTCGAGTATAAAGGACTTAGGAAAATTTTCTCTGAGAAAGCTTAGCTCCAAAGCTTCTGTCCATCCATCCAATGTGCATGAAGGATAAGTGTATCCCAATAGAGAGGCTATACATGGGCCAACACCTTGGATCACACAATGAGAGATTACATTGCATGGTCCTGTGTTTGGTGACCCATTACAGACTGACATTGGTCTACACTTGTCAATTAGAACCTGCACACATACAACTCAAATACCACATCAAATACAACTTAATTCATCTTAGTTCAAGATCTGACCTCCTACAAATCTGAGGTATTGTGGAGACAAACCCCAACAATCTCCCCCTATTTGTAGATGTCAGCACTCTCTATACTAAGGTGAATTACTTAGGAGTAAAAGAACAAAAAGCATACCAAGGAGAATAAACCTAATTAAAACAGGATAGACAAAATATGGCCATAATCAGAATTAAATATATATATATATGAGGAAATGTTTTTAAAGCACATAAACAAAATAGTCCAATTCCACTTTCTCAGATCCACTCATGATGGAGCATCCTTGTGCATTCTTTCCCTTTTGAGCTGTTGCCTCTCCAGGTAGCTGTAAGGCTTTGGGAAATAGGTCCTGGGCCTGGGAGGAGCAGCAGGGTTGTTGTGTCCCCAGTTTCTGTCATGGAGTCTGATTTTGATCTGTGAAGCTTCATATGCTTTCCACTCTGAGTAGCTGTAATGATTGTCTCTGTTTTCCCCATGATCTGTCACTAATTTCAGGGTATCAAGAATAAGGGATTTGGAGGTTGGACTCCAAATCTCTGAGTGAACAATTGCTGGATCTCTTCTGGGTTCAGAACGACTTGCAGAAGCACCTTCACCATACTTTCTTTTCCTCTTAGATGGACCTTGAGAACTGGAAACAAAATCATCTTGCCACATGTCAGAGTAGTTAAGAGGGGGCTCAGTTACATCTCCCTAAGGTCTAGGAGAGAAGACTGGCACACCACTTTCTGGAATGGTAGCTTGGACAGGGGCATCTGCAGAGGGTTGCTCTTCAAGAGGATTTAGGTGCTGAGGAATGATGGCTGGGTTGAGCTGAGCATTGGGGAAGTTCATGTTATGCAGCCACACAGCAGTGTCATAGGTATAAAACTTTACAGATTGAAGTTGAGAGAGAATGTCTGCTTTCATTTCCTTTACAATTCCATCCACTGTAGTTTGAGCCTGTTTAGAGAGAGTTTCAACTTGTTCTTTTAAAACTATTTGAGCTTGCTCATGTAGTTTTTCCACTTGTTCTTTTACAACTTTCTCCCCCTTGCTGATATCTATGTTTAGCTTTGCAATGGCTTCATCTTTGAAGGTGCCCACTTCATTACATACTTTCACAACATTCATTTCAGCTCTCTCATCTAGCTTAATCTGATTGTGAGCTACTGTCTCTGCCTGATTTCTTAGCTCACCTATGCTTGTAATGGTGTGATCTATGGCTTTGCCTCCAAGTTGGAACAACCTTTTTAGTTCATCAGTATTTGCTTGAATCTCAGCAAAGCCTCTGCTCATCTCTGTTTCAAGAGCAGAGACCTTGGATGTTACTGATTGCAGAGAGGCATCAAAGTAATCTCTCTGTTCTTTTAGCATAAGCTCTATCTTGCTGATAATATCTGAGGATGAAGAGGAGGGAGCTGAGGTTGGTTCAGGAGCTGAAGCAGCAGGAGCAAGAGCAGAAGTAGAAGCAGAAGCAGTCCAAGGAGGGATTTCTGAGATCACCACTGAGCTGACTGCTCTCCTGAATAGAACTGTTTCAACATCTTCTTCTGAGGGTAGGAGAGAGGGCATGGAGAAATCCAAATTCTTCAGAGGTGCCTCCACAGGATCTGGAGACAGCTCATCATCAGACAGGAGAATATGAGCTGATTTACTAGGCTCACTCTCAGGAGAATGGACTGGAGATTTAGCAGGAGAAGGAGCTGGGGTTCTAGCAGGAGACTGAGCTGGGGTTCTAGCAGGAGACTGAACTGGAGTATGGACTTCAGACTGAACTGGAGACTTAGCAGCTGAGTCATTCTGGAAGAGAGGGGCATCTGAGCTGAGCTCATCAATGAATTTGTTGATATCCTCAGCTGTAGACAGAAGGGCTGCTGAGTCTGGAATCTCTGAGTCTGGATTTGCTGATTGAATATCTGCTGGAGGAGGAGAGATTGGAGGAGCAGGAATTCTTACTTCTTCTTGTACTGGAATTACTGATTCTGAAGAAACCTGATTCTGAGGAAGAGAAGAGGCAGGCTCCCCCTCAACTATTGCACTAGTGGTAGCAGTAGTTTGATGTAGAGAAGGAGATGGAATCCTGTCTTCAGGGAAACTGCTGTCTTGGTGTTGCTCTGAGGTGGCATCAGCCTTGGAGGCTTGGGCAGGGTTCATGATCTTGAGTTCATACCTCTGAATGGATGATATTGAGACTTTCTTCATGTGGTGAAGAGGAGTCCCTTTAGAGAAGTCAAACACTGTAGGATTTATCTCATGGAGGAGGAGGGAGATAATCCTGGCAAAGCTGGGATGTTCGACGCTGTCTTTGATCTTATCCAGTATCATCATTCCAAACTGAAACTTCTTCCTGCAGACAATAGCTTGCATAACATCAAAAAGAGTTTGTGATACATCTCGAATGGAGTAAGTCTTGCACCAGAGGATTTTGGCAATGATGTCAACTAGAAACTTCCCTTCTGAATTGAACAGAGAGCGGTTCAGGGTTTCACCTCCACCTTCTGGATCTCGACCACAGAATAAGGAGGTGCGGTCGGCATCTGCCTTGTCTAAATCATCTTCTTCGTCGACCACGGGCATCCGAAGCAGAGTGGCGACAGAGGTTTTATCTAACCGAACATCAACTCCCCTTACCTTTGATTTCAGAACTGTACCATTGTGTCTAATCTTCAAGTTTTTGTAGAACTCTTCAACATCAGGAAGCAAAAGGCGGCAAGGTTCTTGAAGAACGAAGGTCAATCCGGCCGTGTCCAGGAGAATCAGAAGGTTCTTGAAATCATCGGAGATATCTTCAATGCCATCAGTCACTAATTCCGAGCCGATTCCAAACTTGGAGGAGGGAGGAGCCATCAGCGATTCTGCAATGAGGAAGACGGAAATCTGCGGCGACGGAAGACGAAGAACAGGGTTTCGGGAATACGAACAGCCGGCGGCTACTCGAGTGAATGAGAAGTGGAAAGGACTTTGTCGTTTTGAATATATATATATAAATAATCCTAATTAGGTTTAAAACGAATTAAGTATAAAGACATACCTGAAGAGGCGGCAAATTAGTTGTGCGAATAGAGAGTTTGAAAAATTCCAGAGAAATCCGATTACACGAGAGAAGTTTACGGCATACACGAGTAATCCTTAACATATACTCGAGTATGGACTGAGTATACACGAGTATTAAGTCTAGACGGATTTTTCCATACTCGAGTATAAGAAATTCATACTCGAGTATCAATCTGATTACTCGAGTATATGAAGTTCAATACACGAGTATTAAATTCTGAAGACTTTTCATACTCGAGTATAAGGAGTGCATACACGAGTATTGATTTGATTACTCGAGTATATTTGACTTGTTACTCGAGTATTCACTATTTCACTCGTGTAAATGTAACTATTCTCGAGTCTCAAATTTCTTGAAGGAATTTCCACCAAAAAAAAAAAAAAAAAAAACTGTACCTCAGAGTATCCAACATTTCTGACCTCTTCTAAATTTCTGAGTCCATCATTGGTCTTCTTTGTTAAGCAGTCCAAGCTCAGTTTTGAAGAATGAAAACTTGGACTCATTCAGCGGCTTGGTGAAGATGTCTGCAACTTGCCTGTCTGTGGAGACATACTGTAGATCTATATCTCCATTTTCCACATGCTCCCGGATGAAATGGTAGCGAAGCTCTATGTGCTTGGTCCTGCTGTGGGAGACTGGGTTGTTGGCTATTGCAATTGCGCTGGAAGAATCACAGAACAGTGGAATGTTCTGGAACTTCATGTTGTAATCTTCAAACTGATTCTTGATCCACAAAAGCTGTGCACAACAGTTCCCTGCAGAGATGTACTCTGATTCAGCCGTTGAGATGGCTACACAGTTTTGCTTCTTACTGCTCCAGGAAATGAGTCTCCTTCCGAGGAATTGGCAAGTCCCGGAGGTGCTTTTCCTGTCATCTTTGCTTCCTGCAAAATCTGCATCTGAAAATCCAATTAGTTCACTATCATTACTTCTTGGGTACCATAAGCCAAGATTTGGTGTTCCTTTGAGGTATCTCAAGATTCGCTTTGCAGCGATGTAGTGAGATTCCTTAGAGTTCACCTGAAATCTAGCACATACACATGTCGAGAACATTATATCTGGTCTGCTCGCGGTAAGGTAGAGCAAGGACCCAATTATGCTTCTGTACTTGGTTTCATCAAAAGGTTTCCCTTTCTCGTCCTTGTCCAGAGACATAGCTGAGGCCATTGGAGTCCTCATAGAGGTTGCATTCTCCATTCCGAATTTCTTAAGCAGCTCTTTGGTGAACTTGGTCTGAGAGATGAAAATTCCATCCTCAGATTGTTTCACTTGTAGCCCTAAGAAATACTTCAGCTCTCCCATACTGCTCATTTCAAACTTCCCTTGCATAAGTTTAGAGAACTTTTTGCAGAGGTTGTTATCTGTAGAGCCAAAAATGATGTCGTCGACATAGATTTGCACTAGCAAAATCTTGCCTTTTATTTCCCTAAGAAATAATGTCTTGTCTATCTTTCCTCTTGTGAACTTGTTCTCAAGAAGAAAGGTAGACAGCGTCTCATACCAAGCCCGAGGGGCTTGCTTGAGACCATATAGTGCTTTTTGTAATAAATACACATAGTTAGGAAAGGTTGAGTCAACAAAACCTGCCGGTTGCTCTACATACACTTCTTCCTTTATGTCACCATTCAGGAAGGCGGACTTTACGTCCATCTGATAGACGGTAAAGCCCTTAAGTGCAGCGTAGGCAAGAAATAACCTGATTGCCTCCAGTCTTGCTACTGGAGCATAAGTTTGGTCGAAGTCGATCCCTTCCTCTTGACGATATCCCTTGGCGACAAGTCTGGCTTTATTCTTTATAATTGTTCCGTCTTCATCCATCTTGTTCCGGTAGACCCATTTTGTCCCGATGACGTTCTTATGCTTGGGTCTAGGAACAAGTGTCCAGACTTTGCATCTTTTAAACTGGTTTAATTCTTCTTCCATGGCTAGAATCCAGGATGCGTCGGAGTTGGCTTCCTCAAATTTCTTTGGTTCAACCTGTGAGAGAAAGCTTAAGTGTAAATTCTCGTTAGTTGTACCTCGACGAGTTCTGACACCATCCCGAGGATCTCCTATGATTTGGTCAACAGGATGATCCTTCAAGTGTCTGAACTCCAAAGTCCTTGCATCTGGGATCTCTTCAGCCACTGGAGTTATATCTTCAGCTGGGATGTCTTCTTCATCTTGATCATCTCCCTCTCCAAAGGTGGTTGTAGAGGGGATCTTGATGAACGTCTCATCTTTATCTTTAATAGGTTCATCCAAGCTGAGTTCTTTCAACTTTGTACCTGCATCTACAATAGGCACACTAGACGAGTTGCTTTGCAACAGACTCGTCTCATCAAATACAAGATGTATCGACTCTTCCACAACCAGAGTTTTTCTATTGAAAACTCTATAGGCTTTACTATGGCTACTATAACCTACAAAAATACCTTCAAAGCTTTTCTCGCTAAACTTTGTAGTGTGATACTTGCCATTGTTAAGTACGAAGCACTTACAACCAAAGATTCTAAAGTATGAAATGGTTGGTTGCCTGCCTTTTAGAAGTTCGTAAGGAGTCTTATCATGGTCTTTGTTGATGAGTGCTCGATTTTGCACGTGACAAGCGGTGTTGACGGCTTCAGCCCAGAAATACTCCGGAAGTGAGGCATCACTCAACATGGTCCGACAAGCCTCTATGAGTATTCTGTTCCTTCTCTCAGCCACTCCATTTTGCTGTGGTGTGCGGGGAGAGGAAAACTCATGAAAGATACCTTGACTTTCACAAAATTCTGTCATGGCTCCAGATTTGAATTCTGTTCCATTGTCACTTCTGATTTTGACTACGGAACGGTTGTATTCATTCTGGATTTGCCTGACAAAATTAGTGAAAATACCGAAGGTATCTGACTTGTGTTTCAGAAAGAACACCCACGCAAAGCGCGAGTAATCATCCACAATAACCAACGTATATTCCTTACCTCCCAAACTTCTAACCTGCAGTGGACCAAACAAGTCCATATGAAGAAGCTGTAAACTTCTATTGGAATCCTTGCCTATTATGCTTTTAAACGAACTTCTTGTTTGCTTGCCTTTGATACAAGCGTGACAAGGACTGTCCGTAACGCACTTGACCTTGGGTGCATCACGCACTAAGTTTTGAGAGAATAATTTATTAATAGTTTTGAAATTAATATGTGCTAGTCTCTTGTGCCATTGGTCAGCAAGAGATGCACTACTTTTTGCCAAAAGACACACTGGTGTCGAAGAGTCTATACAAATGAAATTCAAACAGAAAATATTTCTGCTTCGAGTGCCTGATAAAATAGTTTCCCTATTGTTAACCGATTTTATCAAACACTTGTCAGCATGAAATTCAACTAAGTATCCTTTGTCGCATAGTTGGCTTATGCTGATGAGATTGTGTTCCAATCCTTCAACATAGGCTACATTCGAGAAGGATACGCTACCGTTAGAAATCATACCATAGCCTTTAGTGATTCCTCGATCTGAACCTCCAAAGATGACCTTTGGTCCGTTGCAGACTGGGGTGAAGTTCTGAAGTAGGCTTCTTGTCCCGGTCATATGCCGAGAACATCCACTGTCCAAGTACCAGATTGGCATTTTGGTGGCCTTTGGACATACCTGCAATTACAATCATTTAGCCTTAGGAACCCAAACAGGTTTGGGTCCTTGGTCTCAAGTTAGAATACTCCCCCTACGAGTATTAGCCTCATGAGTGGTCATTCTCACGTTGCTAACTTTAGGGGTAGCAGCATTATTAGGATTGAACCAACAATCACTGGCAAAATGACCAATTTTGCCACAACACCAACAGTTGAACCTGTTGTATCTTTGCCTTGGGTAGTCCTGCCTGACTTTCTGGAATGAAGGTCTAGCAGGAGCCTTACTTTTGGAGGAAGAGGCTTCATGATGATTGCAGTTACATGAAGTCTTCTCTTTCATAGGCTTTTCTACAATGGGTTTTACTTTTGGTGTCTTCTTAAAGTTATGACCATGAGCATAAGGTCCATAGCTGTGAAGCTGAATCTCCTCATAAGGTGCCTTGAAGACACTCTCGCCAAAGTTACGAGGACGAGTCCAACCTTGGTATCTTGACTTAGGCTTCTCAGGGATTGGCCTAGAAAAGTGTCCGTAGGTGGACTCATAATCGAGTTCGTTCGTGGGAAAGATAACTTTCTTGAACACAACAGGTTCCAAGGGAGCTTTCCCTTTTTCTTCAGCTAGAGTCTTTCGGGCAGCCTTATTCTTTCTCCTGGCCTTGTTTCTTCTAGAGGATTTACTAGAAGACCCAATGTGGCCTAAACCAGCACCCTTGGCCTTAGCAGAGAATTCAGCAACGATTGGAAGAACTGTCTTAGGCTTAGAGAAACTCTCAACAAGCTTCTTTTCAGCCTCGAGTTGTTTTTCCAGTTCTTTGATGATTTCCTCTTTAAGGTCGAGGTGCTTGAGAGCTTTATTGTATTCCTCCATAGCTTCATTTAGGTTCTCTTGAAGAGAGTTAGTCCTATTGACTTCTTCTCTAAAGTTGCTCTCACTAGCCTGTAGAGAATTGATCTCTTTGGCTTGACTTTTCACCATTCTACGACATTTCTCGTAAGCGGTGAGTAATTCCTTATACTGTCCCATGAGTTCAGATTCATCTTCAGAGGAATATCCCTCTTGCTCATTGTCATTTTCAGAATCAGAGAGAGGAGTGTGAGATTTTACCTCCCCAGTAAACTGGGGGACTTGTTCATCATCCGAATGAGCCATGAGCCCAAAGTAAGCTTCCTCTTCTTCACTCGACTCAGATGAGTCAGAGTCGCTGAGAGTTTTGCTCTTCTTGGCTACTAGGCTTCTCTCTGTCCTCTTCTTGGGGTGTGAGGATTTCTTTTCCTCTCTTCTTCCACCCTCTTTCTTTTTGTGAGGGCAATCGGCGATGACGTGACCTGGCTTATTGCAACAATAACAAATGATGTCAGTAGAAATCTGTTTGTTTGGTTTAGGATTATACCTGTCATGGCTACTTGAGCCTTTCTTCCGATGATCACTGTCATGTCGTGATCTTCTATATGAGGCATCCTTGCCTCTCCATTGCTTCTTCTTGTTCAAAAATTTCTTGAACTGCCTTGAGAGTAGGGAGAACTCTCCATCAGATAGTTCTGAGCCAGATGAGCTAGGCTCAGATGATTCTTCTTCATCAGCCTCAGGAACTGGGGCAGGAGAGCTAGCTTTTATCTTCCTTGAGCTATCTGCCTTTAGAGCGACAGATTTCTCCTTGGATGCAGACCTGCTTGTCTCTTCTTCAGCTTTTCTTGAGTTGATTTGCAGCTCGTAAGACATAAGCTTTCCGAACAGATTCTGCGGGTCCGTCTCAGCTAACCTTCCAAACTCCCGAATGGCACATACCTTATTATCCCATTCCTTGGTTAGGGATCTTAAGAATTTGTCATTGAGTTCCCCGTTGGTGAAGACACGGCCATACACTCTTAGGCCATTTACTATCTTGAAGAAGTTCTCAAAGGTGTCAGCTATGGCCTCCTTGTGACCTTGCCGGAAGGCTTCATACTTTTGATTCAGAAGGGATCTCCGATCATCCCTCACTTCTTCAGTGCCTTCCATCAGAGTCACCAGGGATTGCCACATCTTCTTGGCAGACTGGCAATGAATAAGATTCTGCAGCATTGAGTCGTCGACTGCACTTGCTATAATATTTTTAGCCTTCTTGTCCAGAGAGACAAGTGCAATCTCATCCTTGTCTAGATCCATCAACTTCTTGGGAACTTGCTTGTTGGGATCTATGGTGGAAGTAGTCATAGGAATGTGGGGACCTTCTTCAACAATCATGAAGATCCGGGGATCTACTGCTTCCATGAAGAACTTTACTCTTTCCTTCCACATAGGAAAGTTGTTCTTGGTGCAGATAGGGAGTTTAGCAAAATCCTTGGTCTTACTCATGCTTGATACTTTTCAAGAAACAACTTAGAAGGATAAGATCAAGGTGTTAACCTTTTAACGATCAACCTTCCTCTGATACCAATTGAAAGGTCTAAGTTGTTAGCCTAAATCACCTAGAGGGGGGTGAATAGGTGAAATGCGTGTCAAATGCGGAATTAAAAACTAACACAGCAAATATCAAGCAATCACAGAAGACAAGAGATTTATAGTGGTTCCCCAATCTTGGGTACGTCCACTTTCCTCACCGATCTAGCAAATTACTAGACTCGGCTACTCCACTATCTCGGATTGAAAACAATCCTACACCTCGGAACCACGTTCCTACAAATCTCGATCCCAAAACGGATCTACAAAAACTCGGAAGACAAAACTTCCTACAAGTCTCGGAGAAGAATCTCCTACAATGAAATTTGGTTTGAAAATAAAAATCAAAACAACAATCTCAGATCTGGATCTTTGACGGTCTTCTTCTTCAGGAACTTCGGCTTGATCAGAAAAAGGTTGAAGATGACCTGAGAGAGATCCACGAGTCTGAAAACTAGAACCACCTCGATCGAGAAGAGAGATCTGGAATCTTCAAGGCTCGGCAAGATCGAGTGATTCTCTTTCTTCTGGATCGCTGGAGAAAAGATCGATGAAAACGAAGGTCGCGATCCAAACTTTTCTTCTTCTTCCGTGAACGGCAATGGCGGCGGCGTGAAATTAGGGTTCACGGAATTTCTCTTTCTTAAAAAGAATATTTCTGTAATAACGCTTAAAAGTCATTTCTGAAAAGACCTATTTATAGGTGGGTTCCAACGGTCATAATATTGATTAATGATGACACGTGGACCAATCAGAATTGACAGATTCAAAATACTTATGATGAAAATGGACTTAGAAAAATTCTGGAGAAGTTGACTGCGATACTCGAGTAATGGAGGATATACACGAGTATGGAGAGATGGATTACTCGAGTAGCAAGAAGCAGTATACTCGAGTATAGAAAGAGAGAAATACAGGAGAGAAGAAAGAATTACTCGAGTATCAAAAATGGTATACTCGAGTATCAGAATTGTATACTCGAGTAATAGAAAGTATACTCGAGTATCAAGACGATATACTCGAGTATCAAAAGGCTAAACTCGGGTATCAGAAAATATACCTGAGAAACGTTAATATACACGAGTATCAGAGGATATACTCGAGTATGGAAGAATTTACTCGAGTATCAAAAATCAATTACTCGAGTATGAACATACTTACTCGAGTATCAGAAGATATACTCGAGTATCAGAAAACACTTACTCGAGTATCAGAAGTTATACTCGAGTATCAGAAAACACTTACTCGAGTATGAACATACTTACTCGAGTATCAGAAGATATACTCGAGTATAGAGCAAACTTACTCGAGTATCAGAAGTTATACTCGAGTATCAGAAAACACTTACTCGAGTATGAACATACTTACTCGAGTATAAAGGACTTAGGAAAATTTTCTCTGAGAAAGCTTAGCTCCAAAGCTTCTGTCCATCCATCCAATGTGCATGAAGGATAAGTGTATCCCAATAGAGAGGCTATACATGGGCCAACACCTTGGATCACACAATGAGAGATTACATTGCATGGTCCTGTGTTTGGTGACCCATTACAGACTGACATTGGTCTACACTTGTCAATTAGAACCTGCACACATACAACTCAAATACCACATCAAATACAACTTAATTCATCTTAGTTCAAGATCTGACCTCCTACAAATCTGAGGTATTGTGGAGACAAACCCCAACATTCTAATTTAAGAACTGAAATATCATTCTGCCTTTAGTATAAAAGAAAAGAACCAATTCACCCCCCCCCCCCCTCTAGGTGTTTGGATTATCTTGAAATCAATTTTATTAAGTGGTATCAGAGGGAGGTTTCTCAAAGAAGGACTTAAAAGTGTGAGTAAGATCCATAAGGTAGATTCATGATCAAGAAAATGGGTTCAGGAGAAAATCATAAGGAACTAGGTTCTATGAAATTATTCATATGCAGGAAAGAGATTTTTGGAATATGGAAAGAAAGGGTCAGGCTTTTCATGGAGGCTTCTGATCCAAGGATCTACATTACTGTAATGGAAGGTCCTTATGTTCTAATGAAGGTGTCATCTCTAGATGCAAATCAAAGAACTCCTAAAGATTTTTTTGAGATGACTAAGGAAGAGATCATCCTGGCAACTATGGATAAAAGAGCCCAGAATATCATAGTAAGTGCCATAGATGATTCAACCTTTCAAAATTTGATTCACTGTAAGACCTCGAAGGAAATGTGGGACACTTTGATAGTCTACATGGAGGGTTTTGAAGAAGTCAGACAAGATAGAAAATCTATGTTGAACCAGGAATATGAAAGTTTTAGACAAGGAAAGTCAGATGGTATAACTGAGTGTTATAAGAAGTTCTATAGAATAGTAAATGAGCTGATGTCCTATGGAAGGATCTTCAGTACATATGAACTGAATGATAAATTTCTAAGATCCTTGACAAAGGATTGGGACACTAAGATTTTTGCTATTAGGTAAGTCGCCAAACTTGTAGATATCTCTCCTCCAACTTTGTTTGGAAAATTGCTGTCATATGAGATGCAGCTAATGGCTAGGAAAGAGGAAGAGAAAAGTGCAAAAGGGGAGCATAGAGAAAAGTCTGTGGCCTTGAAGGTGGAGACCACCAGGAAGAATAGGAAGATGTCTCCATCACCTCCCGAGATTGTTCTTAAATTACTTCAGATAATTAAGACAACCAATGTTCAGACAACAGTGACTCAGATAAAGATTTTGCTGCCTTCACAAGGCAGTTTTAGAGACTCTTGAAGAGGAAGCAGTGGAAGTCTAGGCCCTCCACATCTCAGCCTGTGGATGACTATTATCAAAATAGGAAGTCATCAAGGAAGGACATAAGCAGGTCTAAGCCTAGAAAATCTACAACATCAAAGATAGTTTGCTACTACTGTAATAGGCCTGGACATGTTGTGGCTGAGTGTCTAGACAAAATAATGGAGTCTGCTGATAAAAGAAAGACTCAACAAAAGAGTAAGAAGGAGAAATCCTTTGTTGCCAAGAAGGAGAAGAGCTTGATAGACCAGCCATCTTCAGAATATGAATCTAAAGCTGAGGCATACATGTGTCTATATACAGCAGATGAAGAAGATGAGTTTATGCAATTGCTGAACTCTATCTATGAACAAGAAGACCATCAGTGCATGAGACTGATGGCTGTATTAGAAGAAGACAAGTGTCAGGATCAGCCTGGTCCTAGTAAGGTACAATGTTTTTCTAGTAATCTAGATTGTAGTACTGGTACAGAGCCAGCTACATCTGCATCAAGTGATGTGGATGGATCTGAGTCTTAAGAAGATATTCATCAGCTGATAGATGAATATGGGGACTTGTTGCAGCCACTAAAGAAAAGCAAAAACCTGGCCAAAACTCAGGCTAAGGAAATTACAGATCTTAAGATGGCTGCATCAGATTCAGAGAAAGAGTTGGATCAAAAAATGAATGAGGTTGCCAAACTGAAAACTATAACTATTATTCAGATGGGTACAATCACATACAAAAATGATCTAATTAAAAGTCTAGAAGTCAGACTTCAAAAGGAGAAAGATTTGGTGGCTAGTTATTCCAAGCCAAAATAAGTTTTACCCTTAATAGATGAGTTTGTGGCTCAAAAGGGTAAGGCTGGAATAGGCTTTAAAGGTAACACCAGGGCTGTCCAATTCAAGAGAAAGGGCAAAGCCTCAGTCCAACCACTGAATTTTAAATTCCCTGTAGTTTTTAGAAAGGTACAAGAGCCTTCTAACAAGTATGACCTTGAGAATACTCATGGTCATAGTAAGACTGAAGTTCTGAATGATAAGGGTGTTTATGTCAATAAGGAAGCCCATGTTCATAAACCCCATTTTTGTAAGAAACCAGTGGGAGTAGCTGCAGTAGTACCAGTACAATAAAAAAAATTCGCTGTCAACCAGACTATCAAGAATGTATCTAAAAATAGATACAACAAGTATGAATGAAAGTGCTGTGGCAAGACAGGTCATTATGCCATAGATTGCTGGCACAACACTAGTGTCAGGAAGAACAACAGTCTACCTGTTAGAAGAGCTACAACTAGATTTGTTAAGTATGATGCTAACTTGAACCAAGGACCCAAGATTTACTTGGGTTCTAAGGAGAGGTAATTCTTTATTGCAGGTGAGTCTAAGTTACCATGCCCCTATATGGTACTTGGACAGTGGATGTTCCAGGCACATGACTGGAATAAAGGGGTTGCTGATGGAGTACTTACCTATTATAAATGGGTCTAAAATAATCTTTGGTGGTTCTGAAAAGGGTATCATCAAAAGGTTTGGCAACATTTCTAATAACCAGATTACTATCACTCAAGTGGCCTATATAAAGGGTTTGAAACACAACCTTATAAGCATAAGTCAGCTGAGTGATTTGGGATATGACATTTCATCTATTAAGAATAGATGTCATATCAAAAGATCTAGTGATCAAAAGATCATTTTGACAGGATATAGAAAAAGAAATACGTACTGTCTTAATTTTGAGTGTGAGAACAATGTGTCTCCTATTTGTCTTGGAGCTGATGAGAGAGCCTCTCATTGTGTCAAATGGCACAAGAGGCTAACCCATCGTAAATACAAAACAATTGGCCAACTCTTTAGCAAAGAGTTAGTAAGAAATGGTCCAAATGTTAAGTGTATAAAGGATGGGATATGATCAGCTTGTCAAAAAGGCAAGAAGACAAAATCCTCCTTTCATAGCCTTGAAAACAAGGATTCCGTGAGGTGTCTATACCTCTTACATATGGATCTATTTGGTCATATGCCATTTCATAGTCTAGGTAGGAAGGTTTACACTTTTGTGGTGGTAGATGACTATTCTAGATATTCTTGGGTGTTCTTTCAGAGACAAAAATCAGAAACCCCAAGTGTTTTATATAGTTTTGTCAAGCAAATTCAGAATGAACATGACAGTACAGTGGTCAAAATAAGAAGTGACCATGGCACTGAATTTCAATCTGAAGTATGACAAGACTGTGTGAAGAATTTGGGATTTTTCAAGAATTCTCCTCATCTTGAACACCACAACAAAATGGTATTGCTGAAAGGAAAACTAGAACACTGATTGAGGCTGGTAGAACTCTATTGAGTGACACTTCTCTCCCAGAATATTTCTAGGCTGAGGTAGTAAACACTGCATGTCATGTGATCAATAGGGCTTCTATCACTAAAAGCCACAAAAAGACTCCCTATGAGATCATGAAGGGTAGAAAACCAAACTTATCCTATTTTAGGATCTTTGGTTGCAAGTGATATATCCTTAACAATGGAAAGTCTTATCTAACTAAGTTTGCTGCCAAATCCTAAAATGCGATATTTGTTGGGTACAACAATAATAGTAAGGCTTATAGAGTCTACAACTTGATTACTCAAGTTGTAGAAGAGTCTTTACATGTTGTCTTTGATGAAACAAGACTGATTAATAGTGAGTTGCCTTGTAGCTCATGTAGTTCTACAGGTATAAATGAGAAAATGGACAAGCTTACCATTACAGAAGAATCAACTGAAGAGCAGGAAGTAGAAAATGGTGGCTACTGTCCAGGGGGAGTACAGGACTCTCTAGATACAGATGAACACCAAGAGGTGCAGCATATTGAAGAGACTGGAGGGGTTCAACCTGAAGATAGTCTACCTCAAGCTGTTAGACACTTAAAGGATAATCCATCAAATCAGATAATTGGGGATCTTAGACATGGAGTGCAAACCAGAAGCAGGAACTTGAACACAGTGCTTTGCTCAAGCTTCCTATCTCAACTGGAGCCAAAGAGATTTGAAGAAGATATTCTAGACCCACATTGGATTGATGCCATGCAAGAGGAGCTGAAACAGTTCAGAAGGTGCAAGGTCTGGGACTTAGTTCCTAAACCAAAAGACCACAACATCATTGAAATAAAGTGGATCTTTAGGAACAAATTGGATGAGAATGGGATCATTGTGAAAAACAAAGCAAGACTTGCTACAAAAGGATATAAATAGGAAGAGGGTATTGACTTTGATAAAACCTTTGCCCCAGTAGCAAGACTGGATGCAATTAGGATGTTCCTTGCCTATGTAGTATATCAAGGCTTCAAGGTATTCCAAATGGATGTAAAATCAGCATTCCTAAATGGAAATATTAAAGAAGAAGTCTATGTAGAGCTGCCCTCAGGTTTTGTTGATTCTCTCAAACCTGATTATGTTTATAGACTTAGTAAAGGTTTATATGGGTTAAAGCTAGCCCCAAGGGCTTGGTATGAAACCCTGTCTACTTTCCTTATTGAGAACAAATTCTCAAGGGGGGAAATAGACAAAACTCTATTCCTAAGGGAGTCCAAAGGTAAGATAATCTTAGTCCACATATATGTAGATGACATAATATTTGGGCCTACAGAAAGCAACCTTTGCAAGAAGTTTGCTAAACTTATGCAAGGGAAGTTTGAGATGAGCAGCATGGGAGAACTTAAGTTCTTCTTGGGCCTTCAATTAAGACAGACTGATTATGGCTTGTCCATATCCCAGTCTAAGTTCACCAAGGAGTTAATTAAGAAGTATGGTATGGAATCATCCTCCACCATGAGAACTCCTATGGGAATAAGTATGCCTATAAGCAAAGATGATGCAGGTAAACCTGTAGATGAGTCTTTGTATAGAGGAATAATTGTCTCTCTTTTATATCTAACTACTAGTAGACCAGACATTATGTATGCAATATGTGTCTAGGCTAGGTACCAATCATGCCCTAATGAATCACATTACACTGCAGTAAAAAGGATTTTGAGATATCTAAAGGGCACACCTAATCTAGGCCTTTGGTACCCTAGGAATGAAGATTTTCTACTAACAGGCTATTCAGATGCAGACTTTACAGGTTGCAAAGAAGATAGAAAAAGCACAACAGGCACCTGTCAATTTTTAGGAGTAAGATTGGTGTCTTGGAGTAGTAATAAGCAGACTAGTGTGGCAATTTCCATAACTAAGTCTGAATATATGGCAGCAAGAAGTTGCTGTGCACAGCTGTTATGGATTCAGCACCAGCTAAAAGACTATGGTATTCAGGTAAGTAGAACACCTTTGTTTTGTGATTCTACTAGTGTTATTTCTATTGCTAATAATCCTATTTCACATAGTAGGACTTAGCATATAGAAATAAGATACCATTTTCTTAGAGAACATGTAGAGAAAGAAGACATCTCACTAGAATTTGTCAAAACAGATTATCAAATTACAGATGTATTTACTAAGCCTTTAGATGAAACTAAATTCAATAAATTTAAAATTGAATTAGGAATGTTAAACATAGATTAGTCTAACAAATTTGGCTAAGTAAATCTGTGTCGACACATTCAGAGATGTGATGTCGACACTTTAGCAAGTATGTGTCGACACATCCAGAGTAGTGGTGTCGACACTTCAGTTAGTGGTGTCGACACAACCAGAGAAGTGGTGTCGACAGATCAAGAATTTTTGTCGACACTTACAATAAGAGTCGACATAGAATTTCTGATGAACTTCTAAGTTTGTCTAGTATCGACATATCATCAATTGGTGTCGACACATAGTTTTCATCGCCTTTGTCAAGACATTAGAAGTCTGTGTCGACACATTTCAACAGTGTCAACACATTGAGACAGTTTTTGCCCACCTTTTGACCTTCTTTGATTAGAAGGGTATAAATAGGTCAAGAACATATTCTGTCGACACGCTCTCCAGATTTTTGAGACTAAACCCTTGTGTCGACAAACTCTCTTCTCTCAATCCAAGCTTTCTCACCATCCCAATGGCGCCAAAGGTTGAAGATAACATTAACAAAGGATATGAGGTGGTTCGTCATGCCTTTGATGATGCTGACTCAGAGATTAAAGGAGTGATTACCATAATCACTGACAATGGTTTGGAGTTTCTGATACCCAAACCAACCAAGATTTGGAAGAAGGAGGTCTTTGAGTTCTTTGCTGCAGCAACAGTAGACTCAACAGGACTTAAGATTTAATCAATAGTTCATGGAGCAAGAGTTAAAGTGACCTTGAAAAGTTTTAGAAAAATTCTTCATCTTCCAAGAACTCAGGATGAAGAAGTACCAGTATCAAAAACAAGAGAGGCACTACAATGGTGTGGATTGGATCCCACCATAAAGATTGGAACAGCTATAACCAGGAAAGGGATGAATCAGCAAGGTAAATTTCTATCTGAAGTGGTTGGAAAGGTGATTCTGTGTAAGCCAGGGGGACATGATAGGATTTCTGCCTATATGTTCAACCTCATGAAAAGGATAATTTTTAAACTCAACACAGATTGGTCTGTAGTACTATTTGAAAAGATTAAGGAAGGTATAAAGAAGCCTAATTTCGCTAGAATAATGAGTCTATACTTGGCTGGATAAATTCCAGAAGTAATGAACCAGATTCCTAGTTCTAAGATCAATCATATGAGAAGAATGGACATCAGGATCATCTCCAGATGGGATAGGGTCTTATCAAAGGACATACCTGAAATAGAGAGACAAGAGGCTACTGAGAAATCTCCTGTACAGGACCTTACTGAGACTACACAAGTGCAGAAGGAAATAGTTAGTGCAAAAGTGTAGGGGGAGCTAGTTAGTGTACAAGCTCAGGACCTGACTGAGAATGCACAATTGTAGGGGGAGACAATTACTGCATAGGTACAAGGGGAAGAGAGAATTCACTTAACAAGTGAAATGGATTCACAATCTATTCTTGAGACACCTAATGTCAATAGTCTAGCCCAAGATGCTATCATGGAGGATACATCTGGAGCTGCTAATGTTCCTGAGAAATTGGTATCACCAGTTCACACTCAACAGGAGTTTACTCTTGAGGAATTATTTCCTGACATTGAGGGAGCAGCAGATAAGGAGGAGCAGGTAAAAACTGAGGGGGAGCAGGCTTACATTGAGGGAGTACAGCCCAGTCCTGGGAAGGGTCTGCCTTCTAGTCCTAAGGAAAGAGTAGATATTGCCAGTACATCTGCTTCAGAGGATGAGGAGATTGCCAGTATCAAGAAAAGAAAATTGATGGTTTTCAAGAGAAGAAGCCAGAGTTATAAGAAGGCTTTGCAAGCTACTACTTCACAACCTGCCCTAGAGACTGATTACAGCTAATTAATGGTGGCTTTACAAGTTAAATTGGATGAGCAGAGAATGGGTCTAGAAAAGTATGTGGATGAAAGCCATAAATCACTTCAATTTGATTTGGCTCTGGATATTAAGTCTATAAGGTTTGAGGTGAATCTCAATAAGAAAGAGATGACAGATTGCTTCCACAAGGGGGGCAATGCTGTAGTATTTCTAGCAAAGCAACAAGCAGAAGTCAAGAAACAAGTGGATGATATTGCTGTCAAACAAGGCTATATCCTTGAAAATCAGATTAGAAATAATGACATCCTGACTGAATCTCACAATGAGATAGTCACTAAAGTAAAGAAAACTGTTATTACAATGACTGAAGCAAGGGCTAAGGAGAAAGTGGAATTTGATCAGAAGCTACAGGAAGCCTTGGATTCCTTTAAGACAACCATTACTACTTCTCAGAAAACAATTTCTGATCAGCTTCTGAAGATAAAATAATTTTATAAAGATGGTGTAAATTTTCTTGATGGCCAAATAAGATTTCAAAAGGATGACTTAAGAAATAACATTGAAAGAGAAGTCATAAAGGGGGGAGAATGTTAATCAATGCAGGCTCAGATCATGCCAAATGGATATCCAATAGCATCAGAGCCACTCTGGGATATCCACCCCTTTGTGATGATGACAATGTTGCAGAATCTGGTGTGCAATCTGCTTATGTTGGAGGTGAACAACTTGAAGTTGCTCAGATCATCTACCCTCCAGCAAATTTTGATATGATTCAACAACAAGTTCAGACAATGTACAGTCCTCAACAGGAAGTTGATAATGTTATAATTGAAAATTTTGAAATGCCAGAAGCTGCCTTGAAAGCTAACCAAGAAGCTCAACTTTCAAAGAAAAGATTCAGAGAACAGGCTGAGTTAAAACCTGATTTTGAGCAGTGGAGCCCCACTTCAAGAAATATAATTTTGACTACCTAGAAAGCTGTGAAAGATCAAGTTCATGAAAGGGTCAAGTGGTATAATGAACAGAAATGGCAGAAGTATGAGGAAAGGCAAGAAGCCATTGTGCAACATAGAAGAAAGGCTAAGATTGGGAATCTACCTCCTAATGCTCAGGAGCCTAGCAAATATTTCCCTAAGCCTTTTTATTATTTTGAAAGGCAAAGGATTAAGGCTGAAGCTCGGAAGAAGGAAGAATTGAAGGGAAAGAAGCCTATTGATGATGCAGAACCTCCTGTGCAAGCTCAGATTAAGCTAGGAAAAGGCATAGTCATCAAGGAGCCTGATCAGCCTTAGGATAGATTTACTAGATTTTGAAGGAACAATGTAATTTTTAGTTTTAAAAGAAATCTATGTAATCTGTTGTTAAGAAACTTTTTTTTAATATAAACAAAACAATATTTCATGTTCATTCAAGTTGCATTCTTATTCTGTGAGGTGATTTGGTTATATGTTTTGTTTATAAGTTTCCCTGTCTTTTATCATTTATATACATCATCATATTTGTTTATTATAAGTGGTGTATATCATTGACTAAAGGGTTATGACTTCTCCAAATAGGGGGAGATTGTTGGGTACATTGGAAAATGTGTATCTGATTTGGAGAAGCCTCACATAGCTCAATGATATACATCAAGGTGTACTTTATGTTATTTTAAGTTTATATGTGCAGGTTAAATATTTGCCAAAATGCTTAAAAAGTTTCTAAGTCCATATGTCGACACTTAAGAAAGCCTGTGTCGACACTTGGAAAAGCTATATCGACACCTGAAGCAATTGTGTCGACACAAAGAATTTATTAGTCGACATCAACTATGTCGACACCGGGAGGAAGTGTCGACACACAGAAATAGTAGTCGACATCAACTATGTCAACACCGGAAGGCAGTGTCAACACACAGAAGTATTAGTCGACATCGACTGTGTCGACACCTACAGGCAGTGTTGACACACAAATTCTGAGACTATATCAATTGTGTCGACACACAGTACTTGTGTCAACACTCAGTAGAGTTTCAACAATGTTGATTGTTGTGAAGTGAAGGAGTGTTTATGTCGACACAAAGAAGCTGTGTCGACACATTCTACAGATGCAGTGTCAAGAAGCTGTGTCGACACCAGAGGAGCTATGTCGACATCACCAAAGCTTGTGTCGACACTTAATCTACTTGTGTCGACACATAATGATAATCAGTCTCGACGCTTTGCTGACAAAGACAAAGGTTCAAGAACTGACTGGAGACTTGACAGCTGTGTATTCCAACAAGTTTGCTGAAGCTGTCAGACCTGTCAGAAGTTGGTTAGAAACCGGATCGCCGGTTTCCATGGATGAAGTCTATAAATAGATGGATTCTGTCAACAACAAAAAACAACAAACAATTGACTTATTAATCATTGATCAAGGAAGTGCACGTCACACAGAGGAAGATTTTTGTGAGAAGATCTAAGGAGAATTCAAGCAAGAATTCTGAAGAAACTTCAGAAGTTCTGAATAGTGAGAGAGATCTTCAGCTGTTGAAGTAATGAAGGAGACATTTACAAGTCTCTTAAGAAGCAGATCTTGAACTAATCTACTAAGAAGGATTCAGATCTATTTCTGGATTCTAAGAAGGAAGCTGGCAGCCAGTCAACTTCAAAGGAGATCAACCCTACTGAGTTCAGATTCATGAAGCTTTGAAGAAAGCTAAGAACAGGTTGATTTCATCCATCAGTTTTATCAAGAAGCTGATCAAGAAACCTCTTATCCCTTCTCTCTGAACAAGGGTAAGGGTCCATCTAAACACTTATCAAATTTTGTAGGATCTCTTCATAGATCTGAGTTGTAAGCCTATATTATAAAGGCTGAGTGTAGGAGATATAGATCTCTGAGTGGTAGGGCTTTTGAGCCTGAGTGTAGGAGAAATTTTTCTATGAGTTGTAGGCCTTATGGAAAGACTGAGGTAGGGCTGTTAGCCTGAGCTGTAGGAGTGTGGTTACACTCTGAGTTGTAGGAACCTTATAGGGTTCTGAGTTGTAGGAACCATTCAGGGTTTTGAGCTGTAAGATCTATGGATCTGATAAGAAGGAAGAAGTTAGGCCGAATCTAGCACACTGCTAGATAGGTGAAGGGGGAAAGTGGATGTACCCAGACCTTGGGGAGCCACTATAAATCTGTATGCAATCTGTGATGTATGTGTGATTTTGAATTCTGTATTGTGATTGCTATAGAATAAGTTAGGTTCTAATTTAAGAACTAAAATATCATTCTGCCTTTAGTATAAAAGAAAAGAACCTATTCACACCCCCCCCCCCTCTAGGTGTTTGGGTTATCTTGAAATCAATTCTATCAGAGATGAGATTATTTAACTTTCTGTCTGAGCTCGACGATTTGTTGACAGATCGTCGAACAGAGATCGACAATCTGCTAGCATCTCGTGAATTCAATCATCGAACGGAGATCGATTACTTCTTAGTGAAATAATTGTCATCGAACAGAGATCGACAATGTTTGGTTCAGAGAATTTATCATCGATCTGAGATTTACGATTTATTCCTTCTCTTCGATATGAGGTTACCGAACTCATTTTATATTAAAATAATTCGCTAATCTCGGTTTTGAAGTTGTTTTAGTAGTTATTTTGCTTGACTAATCCCGTCTCTTCGTTTTCTTAAACCTTATAATCTAGGGTTTAGACGGAAATAGATATACACTTTCCATTTCCCTTCTGCACTTGATCTTTAATTTTCTCTACAGGAACTCCCAAATGGCACTTACAGCGGCGATTTTGTCAAGCATGAAATTCGATTCTGGTTTTGATATTGATCTGGAATCATTCAAGCACAGTCGTTGAAATTGTTTGATGTCCCAAAGTTACAGAAGTTGATGACGATATGGATGAAGTTGCCTATGATAGAAATTAGCGAATGGGATAATACTTCATCATCAAACGAATAGTCGTTGGTAGGAACTATTTCTAGACAGGCGGTAAGTCTAACCCTTGTCGTTCTTACTGAAATTTTTGGTTTTGTTAATGGAGAGGATGATATTGATTTGGATAAAAAAGAATTTGTTGTCATGCTTACCAGAATGGGTCATGCTGATGCAAACCCTAGCAAGCTTCTGAAAAAGAACTTGTCCCCTCAATACAAGTTCTTGGCAGATATTATGGGTAAAGTGCTGCTTGGGAAGCACACTGCCCATGATAACATATCCAGACACCTGTTTCATTGATGAATGCCTTGGTTAATCAAAAGACAGTAAATTGGGCTGAAACCTTGTTTGAGTTTATTAGGAAGAAGACAAATAAGAGAGTGGTCTCTCTTGGCAGGATTCTAGGGATTTTTCTTACTGAAAAATGCCCTGAGTTTTTGACATCCCCAACAACCTTCATCAATGCTTCCATGAGGCTGACCCTAGTTCTCTTTGGAAAGTGGGAGAGGACTATCTCAAAGCCCTCCTGGGCTCCCTCCACCCACAGGGCTTCTGAGGGCATAAGGACGATTTTAGTCGCTCCTCACCCTAGGGAAGATGAACCAGAGATTCCTCCTCCTCCACCTCCATCTCCAGCTAGACCAACGTCTCCACTACAACATCAACCAAACCCTCCTCCAAGCCCTCCTCCATCTCCTACTCCACTATCCCCACTACCAAATTATCTAGTACAGATCCCTACCACTAATATTTCAATCCAAACCACACCAACCTTTGGTCTTAACTTTTCAACACAAACTCCTTCACCTTCCCCTTACCCAACTCATTTACTATCTCATGAACCTTCCCCTCCTTCCCCCCATCCATATCAAATGGTTATCCCGAAATCAACCACTGAACCTATCATTTCCACCATCTGTACAGCTTGTGTACATTCTAATTTATCCCTACCATCCACATCATCTGACCCATCTGCTCTCATTGCTCTCCTCACCCCTACCATCAAAACCATTGTAGAGGATATCATTTCACCTCTACTGGCCTCTTTCAATTCTTTTGTTTCCTCTTTCTCTGGCCCTTCTTCATCTAGGGGCCTAGCAGCAGAAATTATTGCTACCACGCAGGGGGAGATGTCCAGTGAAGAAGTCCCTCCTCCTCCAGCAGTTACAGTTTTGGAAGTTATAGATACAGAGATTGTAGATACAGTTTTGATAGATACAGAGCTTGAGGATACAGTATTAATAGATGCAGAGCTTGAAACATTTCTGACAAATGATTCTTTGGATTCTTTGGAAGTGGAAACTCTTTCTGTTGGACATACTGTACATCCTTCATGAGAATTTTCTACTATCTTAGATCTTTTTGATCTCTCTTTTAGCATAATTCCTTCTTTTGGAATTCCTCCATATTGTACAGATATTGTATGTTATACTGCTCCAGTGAGCACTGATATTTTACATCAGCTTCTTCAGAGTCTTTCAGCTCCAGTGCCTCAGCTCTCTGCAGCTCTAGAGGCTGAGCTTATCAGTATGCTAGAGGTTGAGATTTCAGAGCCCAAGACTTCATCTCCTCCAACCTATGTCTGTTCTACTTCTCTAGTCCCAGACTTGGATGAAGTTATGGTTGCTGATGCAACTGAAGAACATTCAGTTATCAAAGAGATTGATAATTTGTATGATAATCCACCAGGCTTATCTGATAATGATTCAGATTCAGATTCAGACTCAGATCTGGATGTATGCAAGAAGAAGAAAGTGACAAAGAAAAGAAAAGCTCCAGTGAAGGAAGTTCCTAAGTCTAATCCTCAAGATTATGGCTCAAAAGAATAAGATGAAGGCTCAAAAGAAAAGGAGAATGACTGGTTCCTCTCCTGTCAAAGTTTTCAGGAAGGATCCACCTCCTCCTCCTCCTCCTCCTTCAACAAGTGCTAGTGGGAATATTGCTTCTAGGACTGCTACCTCCTCCCAGTAGCAGAGTTCTTATGCCCCTCACTCTCATAGTAGACCCAACAGGTCTTACTCTAAGGGTTATTCAAGAAGGAGAGGTAGATAACATGATCAGGCTGACAGAGAAGATAGTTAAGATTCTAGACGGAGATTCAAAATTCTTGGAAAGTTCAGTGAAGTCAGACATCCTCCAAATCACTGTGACAGACAGTCTAAGCATCCAGCAACAGAAACAAAATTCCAAGAATAGTCAATCAGTCACTAGAAGCATCTAAAGATCTCTCTTGATTCAAAAGAAGATTCTTCACAGTATGAACCTGAGCTAGATCCAAACTTCAGGATGTCTAGGTTTCATGAATTGATTGCTCTCTCCCAGATAAACAAAGCTAGGAAAGAAGGAGCTGATCCTTCTCAATTTTCAACAATGTCCAACAAAAGGGAGAAAGAGTTTGAACAATTTTCTATTGATAAGAATGTTTTTCAGGCTAATGCCTATATGCAGGTTCACCCTGAGGCAATTATTCCCATAGCAGCATCCATAAAAGTTCTTGGTGAAGCAGAAATAAAAATGACAAGACAACAAGCAGAAGATCCAAAAAAAGAATTGAATTTACTAAGCCAGCTTCTAGCAAGTCTTAGTACTATTTTTCTTTTTGTGTCTATATCTCTTTTTGTAAATATCTGTTGAATTTTTCTTATTATTCATGACAGATATGTTTGTTTAGTTTTGCTATTGTATTATTTTATTTTGCTTAGTGACCTCACACAAATAAGGGGAGATTGTTGGATTCCTAGTTTGGATTTGGGCTAGGTTCACTAATCTAGGCTAAGTCAGACCCACATTATATAGCAAGGGTATAGTCTAGTGTCTTAGGTGTCAATAAGGTCAACAACTTAGTGAGACAGGACCAAGACATCAGAGACTTAGAAGATAGCAGAGACTGAACAAGGCAGAAATTTTTTTAAGTGAAAAGTCATTCGACGATCTCTGAAGAGAGCTCGGCGATCTTCGTTCTGCGTTCAACGATCTTAGAGTTAAATCTCTAAATGCTGAGATCAACAATCACTGAACTTAGTTCGACGATCTATGATTTACTTTCAGGATAGAGATCGACGATCAACCATCTCAGTTCGACGATCTTGAAGCCTAGTTTGGAAGGCAGATTTTAAGGTCAACGATCACAGGGCTCAGCTCGACAATAGAAGAAGTTTGAGTTCGGCGATCTCAGGACCAGATCAACGATTTTTGCCAGATTAACATTTTATTCCCTGCAGTTATTGTTTTCCTTATTGACTGATTTTTATATTGCTTATATGACTCTTTGTGATTAATGCATATATTCTCTAAATATAGCCGTTACTTTGCAAGCATTAATTACTGGTATTCACAGAGTTATTATACAGCCATTCTCAGTACAGTTAGGGAAATGAGTTAATTCTCTTATAGTCGTTGCACGAGTTCCCGTTGTTGATGCACGAAATGCGAAAGGGGATCAAGCACCGCCAGCTAACGGTTCGAGCACTAGGGTAAGAGGAGAAAAGAAGGAGAAACTGCCGAGTAGCCGGTTACTAGCGGTTAGAGCTGAAATAAGAGCAAGCCGCTGGAAGCGGAGACACAACACTTCGCCCGTCACGGCCTGAATGCCACTCCTGCGACGGGCTTTCTTTTTATTAAAGATCAAGCGGTTACACTTTGAGAAGACCACAAGGAGAGAAAAAGAGAAGAAAATAAGCCGGCCGAACAGCATACCGCAAGGCACTGGAGTCGAGATCGCAGCTCTCAACAAGCGAGCTCTTAGACCCGAGTCAGCGTGCTTTGGATGTGCTTCCGCCCCCTATTTATAGGCTCGGGGGCCTGCCCAAACGGGCAGGGCTAAGATTACCGATTGCCCGGGGTACAAGAGAACCGGGCAGCTGTGACGGGAAGCAAGAAGAAGAGAGAAGCAAGAGGAAGGCTGCGCGGCCTGGCGGTCTTCTCCTGCCGAGCTGCAGGATCCGGCTACTGGGCGGGCTGGTCTAGCTCCTTTTGGCGGCGACCTAGAAACGCAGTCGCTCAACTTTAGGGAGGACGGGCCGGTGCACTAACAGTGGTGATTAGGTGACCAGGCCGCCCGGCTTGAGCGGTATCGGGGGACTAGTCGCGGATTCTGGGTTATCATAATCCCCGCACATTTCCAAATTTTCAGAAAATTTCGGAAATGTTAGACTAAGCCGGAGACCGCGACTACCATTAATGCCAGGACGTCTATAAAAAGCCCTGAACTCTGTCATTTCTGAAGAATTCTGCGAAATCACGGGTCAGTACTCGCCTCTTGCGGTTAGCATTCTTCAAGCCGGCACGACTTTCTCGAACATGGATGTCTTGTTTACTATATTGAGCTGGGAGAAGTAGTCGGTGGAAAAGAAAAGGAAGAGCCGAAAACTGGCAAGTCCTGACCGGAAGCCGGAAGAAAAAGCTGAGAAGCCGATCACACCAGCGGCCTCCGGATCTGGAAAGAAATCGACAGAGCCTGCCGCGGAGATGTCGCAGGCGGCGATTAAGACTGACGCATTGCCCAAGACCGCTCCTCCTCAAGCCGGGATATCAAAATCCTTCGATATCACCTACTCGCCATCTGGTGAACCCCTCTTAAAGATATCTGGGGTGGAGGAGAAAAGTGTCGATTCTGCCAAATCGCGCGGGTTACCCAAATCCGCCGACTTGATCGTCGTTGACCAGAATGACTAAGAGAAGCCACTGGAGGCCGAGCGGTCTCTAACTGAGAAGAGGAAGCGGACAGAGGCAATAGTCGGCCACCTGAAGTTACACAAGAAGAAGGATGAGACCCTTGAGGAAAGGGTGAGGAGAAAAATGCGGAAGATGCGGGTTTACAATTGCAATGTTTCTGTGAAAGTCGGGGCGGCCAGTCTTCAATATAAGCCATGGGAGAAGGAAGTATCTAAGAGTTTGTGGACTCCATCCCCCAAGCCGAACGAGCCAGAGAGCACGCCGATGGTTAGCAATTCCCTGAGCGACATCCTGAAGGGTATGGAGAAGTTCCAACAGCAGGACAAGTTGTTGGCAACTCTGCCGGCTTCTGAAGAAGTCGCCAACGTCATGTCAAAGTTACAGGAGAAAAGCTTGGCAAACCGACTCCTGCGGTTTCAGAAGGGGTTGAAAAATTAAAACTCAGAGAGAAGATAAAGGAGATCAAGGAGATAATTGCCGGGAAGTAGGTGGCGACTACATTTCCTGCCCTACAAGGTAAACACAAAGAAGTTAAGCAAATTGTAAAAATCTACAAGTCGCGGTCACGGAAGAAGGGAGCGGACACAATTTACATTCCGTCGGCGTGCTTCTTCCTGAAAACGGCTCAACTGAAAAGAAAAGTAAAAGAAACCACGCGGCTATGGAGAGAAAAGCTAAAGCGGATAGATTCCGAGCGATTTAGGCGACCAACGATTAGATTTGACACGGCGGCTTTTTAAGGGGAGATAACCGCGAGCTACGGTCTCGTTCTACCGAGATCTTCGAAAGGTATCAGTTATGTGACTGAATCTAACCGCTTGCTTATTTGCTGCAGGCGCACCTGAAACTGCCATCAAGCCGGGTGATCTGACGACTTTCTTACCTCCACTGATTCCACCGCAACCTCCAAGTATCCATGACCAAAGGACGTCCGAATTCCAGGAGGAGGTCGCCGCCTTGCAGGCTAGAGTAAGGGAGCATGCCGAGGCCCTTCAAGCTAAGGAAGAAGAGTGGAGACTACAAGAGGAAGATCAACGGTCTATGCTGGAGGCCGCTGAAAAGAGAACAAAGGAAGTGCTGGAAGACTTGGAGCTGGAGAGAGGAATGATGCGGTCTGAGGTGGAGGTCGCTGAGAAAAGGACGCAGGAGGCACTGGTCAGCTTGGAGTTGGAGAGAGCGACGACGTAGACTATCTGGAGACCGCTAACAAAAGGGTGCAGGAGGCACTGGCCAGCACGGACATGGAAAGAGCGACAAAGCGGACTGCGCTGGAGTCCGCTGACAAAAGGAAGCAGGAGGCCCTGGCCAGTTGGGAGGAGGAGAAGATAGCGATGCGGACTGCGCTGGAGGATGCTTAGAAAAGAACATAGGAGGCGCTGGCCAACCTGGAGCAGGAGAAGATAGAGAAACTTGACCTGCAAGCTTTAGTGCTGATGGTCGGCCGGATTGAGAGGGAAAGGGCGAACATCGCTCGACTTGACCAGCAAAGGGACAAGGATCAGCCAGAGGAAGCCGGTAGAGGCTTGCGACCTGCTAGGGCAACTACTAAATAGCAGCAAGTACCAAACCGCCCGGCTTCCGGAGAGACTTCGCAGTCACCAGTAGTCGCGGCGGTTAGGCAGGTCGCTGCTTCTGGCGACCCGGGAGATCGCGTTCTTCTACTGGTTCCATTTCCATGCGTAGAGCGTGATACCTCACGAGTTCATCGGACTCTGCACTCCATCCACAATCTGGTGAGTCAAGTATATGTTCAGCTTGTACGGGCCGGCGACCAAGTCGCCCGGGTTGGACGAGAAGCACCTGAGGGCAGAGAGAAATAATTTTAGAGAATTTTTAAAAGGCTTTGTAATATTTGTAATTTATGTATGTCGAAACGATTTGTATGCTGTTAACATTTGTTATATATTCGCTTTATTCAACTGCGAACTGCTTGAGACTTTGTGCGGCTTAAAATCCTTGTCGTTGTTGCTTTATCTCGAAAATTTTCTAAGTGCAGGAACTTGACCGCGCGAACTGTGGAATTGACCTGCGTTTTGAATGCATAACTGTTCTCCAAGTCTTACAGGTTGAAGACGTGCGGCTTGACATAAGCCGCGATTTAACGTTGCTTACTATAGCACCATAGGAATTCTATAAATACCGCAGATCCCGGAATCTTAAGCACTAAAGATAAGGATGCGGGCTAAGACTAAATCGATGCGGTCTGAAAGGGCTGCAGCGGTCAGGACTGATGCCGCCTCCGCCTTCCACATCACTGATCATAAGGAGTGCAGGCTTACCCAAGCCGAGCTCGACATTTTCGTGGAAAAGTACATGCAGGGAAGCCAACTGATTACGCGGCTTCCCCTCCCGACTGAGCGAATCAACACCTCTACAGCGAATCAGATCGCTATTCCAATAGACCACTTCGACTGCGGTTTCCGCTTTCCGGTCTTGATGGAAGTCGTGGAGGTCTTCGATCACTACAGCGTTGTTCCCGGACAGCTGCCGCCGAACTCGATCGCCGTCATTTACAGCTTCATATCCTACCTCAGGTCGGAAGGAGTCCGATTCTCGACGCGATTATTCCGGGAATTCTTCTCGGTGCGGTCTATCCCGGACTCCGGGTCGAAGATCTTCCGCGGTTACCTGTACTTCGGCTGCAGGGGGCTGAAGGTTGTTAACCTGGCAAACAAGATTCCGAACTGGTCGGAAAGATATGCCATCTTTGAGGGGAACTTGGGACTAATGCCGGTCAACCCGCAAGTCCGCGACGAGGCCGTCTTCGGCAGCTGCGGGCTGGAGGGCCTGGAGAAGGAGATATATGACTTCTTCAAGGGTGAGCGGCTTGACGTCAACCATTACATCCCGCTGCTGCCATCCTTGGAAAGCATCCAAGCAGAAGATAGTAAGTACCGAGTCTAGCGAACAAATCTGCTAGCCGTGCGGCCTATAAACAAACTTTATCCTTTGATTGTGCAGCTGCTGTGATGGTTCCGCTGAACATACTGCTGAACCCTGGCGGTTTGACCCTTACTCAAAGGGAAAGGAGGGCCCAGAGGACTCACCCGGCGCAGGTAGAGGAGGAGGAAGAAGAAGAAGAAGAGTCGGCTTCTTCTAGCGACTTCATGCTGCAGGGAATGGGCAGCGGCCTGAAGGATACCCGCGGCAACCCGACCATATGGTGGGATCCGGACGGTGACTCAGTGCAGGTCTCCACCGCCCTCCCCCATTGGAGGAGTAAAAAGACAAGCCGTCATGCCGCGGTGACTGGCACGGCCTTGTATGGAAAGCGCAACCTGAAGCCGCTAAAGAAAATTCCGGAACAGGACTTCCCGCGATTTGCCGCGCAAGTCAGCGCCCGAAGTTTCGTGGCTAACCATTTCATGGGCATGGCCCATAAGCGGTATATCGCGAATCAAGCGGACATGCAGCGACAACTCGCCAAAGCGCAGCGGCGACTTGCCGAGAAAGAGGAAGAAAACGCACGGTTGAAGGAGCTAACAGTGGTAAGATATCACCTGTGGTGTACGGTTTCGATTTAAAGCCGTGCGGACTGATCTCTTTGCTTTGTTGTTTTGCAGAATATGTATGATCCGGTCAATCCGGCTTTTCAGGATGCTGTCTTACCCCAGCTCGTCCAAGGGATTGATGGGGCCCTAAAACGCCTTCGGGAACTCGACGGCCTTGCCCCCGGATTCCTTGACTTTACCTGTGGCGACCTATTCCCTCCCTTGAAAAAGAAGGTCATCGCAGTGTACCGAGAAATCAAGGGTAAGGCCAAAGCTGGAGTGGACGAGGAGGCAGGCAAAGAAATGGACAGTTCAGGAAGCCGGTCGGAGAGTACTTCAAGGTCTAGCGGCCAGGCTTCCGAAACCGCATGGGCTGAGCCTAAAAAGTCTGCGACTGGGGAGACTGGTGGCTCGGGCGATTCTTCTTCATCGGATAGCGGCGAGCCGAAGCGCAGCGGCGACTTACCGAGAAAGAGGAATAAAACGCACGGTTGAAGGAGCTAACAGTGGTAAGATATCACCTGTGGTGTATGGTTTCGATTTAAAGCCGCGCGGACTGATCTCTTTGCTTTGTTGTTTTGCAGAATATTTATGATCCGGTCAATCCAGCTTTCCAGGATGCTGTCTTACCCTAGCTCGTCCAAGGGATTGATGGGGCCCTAAAACGCCTTCGGGAACTCGACGGCCTTGCCCCCGGATTCCTTGACTTTACCTGTGGAGACCTATTCCCTCCCTTGAAAAAGAAGGTCGTCGCAGTGTACCGAGCAATCAAGGGTAAGGCCAAAGCTGGAGTGGACGAGGAGGCAGGCAAAGAAACGGACAGTTCAGGAAGTCGGTCGGAGAGTACTTCAAGGTCTAGCGGCCAGGCTTCCGAAACCGCACGGGCTGAGCCTAAAAAGTCTACGACTGGGGAGACTGGTGGCTCGGGCGATTCTTCTTCATCGGATAGCGGCGATTACTCGCCATCTGACATGGACATTGACGATGAAGCCGATTTCAGCACTCCTCCAGCTAAGAAACTCAAGCAGGGCGATTAGGATATTTATCACTTGTAATTTTTCTCTTTTCTTTTTTAGAACCGCCGGTATCTTTTTGTAAGCCGCGCGGTCTTATACATGTACACTTTTTTGAAAATGAAATGAAATGAAAGTATTTTAAACTTTATGCGTACCTTTCTTCATTGTACGTTGACTTACTTATTTATTCGCACGGCTTAACTTTATTCTACATATCTATCCGCACGACTTAGTACTCTTTTAGTAGCTTAACAGTCCGAGTTGTCCGTCTCCGACGTATTAGGTAATAGAATCATCAAGTAAACCGATTCGATTTATCAATAAATAAGATTAGTATTCCAACCGCAAACTGAACAGCTTCGCACAATTAGCTGCTAACAAGCCAGATACTTTTGAGTAATATATATTTGAAAATCCCCATACAGACAGTAATATCGGGCTGAAATAATGGGCATGCGATATTCCCCAACATATAGGTAGACCGATAACTAGGAAACTGTGCGGCTACTTATGTTAACCGCTTCGGTCTTTAGAGATGACTAAGATTAATGCCTTGGGCGAATACCGATGCAAACCGCATTTCCAATATGAGATAAGGGCGAAAGATAAGATGCCCACGGCTTGTTGTACAATATATCAAGGTTGGTGCCTGAAGATACTTCTGTAAACAATAAACCGGCGGACTTAGGCCGAGAACTTAATTACAGAATAGAAGTCAGCCATATTGATAACCATATTAATGATAACCCGGAAGATAATCCGATATAAGCTGAATAAACCAACCCGAAATATCAAACTGCGCGGTCTGTGGGTTGTATAAAATAAATCGACCAATGCAGGTTATATCATTGTAAAAGAGCTAAAAGGCCACTGCCAACCTGCAAAAACAAGAAGAGCTACGAACTTATGTGACAATGTGGTCAGGTGCTCGTGGCATTGCTTTCCACACAAAGAACACATAAGCAAGGCTAAAGATCCATGTTCGTGACCAGCGTCGAGCGGGATAAATACATAATATCTGCGACTGTAGTAAGGCAAGATAAGTATGTAATATCTACGACTGACGTCAAGCGGGATAAGTACGCAATATCTGCGATTGTAGACAAGCAGGATAAGTGTGTGATATCTGCGACTATAGTCGAACGAACTCACCACTACACATCTGCGATTGACGTCAAGCGGGATGTGGAGGGCTTAAGAACTTAGCGCTCAACGAACGGTACTGCCTTTACAAGAAGGCGCTTTGTATCCATGCGATTGGTTGTGAGCAAAGTTAAGATACAATATTCAAACGGCATATGGATGCTCGTTAGCATCGAAGGATGGAGTACGAGGATATATATGTATATTTGAGATCTGATCAGATGACATAAAGTGATCCAATATTCCAATCTGCACCTTCATTATCAAGAAAACCAAATCTTTGTCCATATCACTGACACTGCTAGAGAAGAATACGCGAGAGGATCACTGCATGATATAATCTTGCAATTTTCCAGCCTTTGCCAATTCACCTGCAAGTTTTCGAAAAGCCACACAATCTTCTATTTGATGGCCTATATCATTGTGATACTTACATAAAAGCTCCTCATGCTGATATTTGATTTTTGATTTCATGCGTCGAGGCTCTTTGAACTCTGGCATTTCTTGAAGAACTTCCAGAAGATCTTCCATAGAGATTTTAAACTTGATACGTTCATCCGAACATTTTTCCTGCTTCAGAGTTTTAGATTTGAAGGAAATGGTCGGACGTGTTTCTGCAAACCTAGAAATAGCTTGCAAAGAACTGGCATGCTGATTATTAGAAATTTCCTGAGATGGTTTAACCTTCTGATTCAAGAATAAGATATAGTTCTTGTTTGCTTCTTCACCCATTAGAAATTTATTGACGATATCGATAAGATCTCCGTAAGTCTCCGGATCTTTCATAGTGAGCTTAAACTTTAGAGGGCCTTCCCGAAGTCCGTTCACGAAAGCACGCTGATAATAATCCTGGTGAACGTTAACAATGTGCAGAATTTCTTTTTGAAAACGATCAACGAAGTCAGGATTAGACTCCTCATCCCCCTTCTTAATTCGGAAGAGAGCTCCTATGTCTCTTTTCCGCTTCCTGCGAGTACAAAAATTTGACAGAAATTGCCTTCGCAAGTCTTTGAAGCTAGTGATAGATCGAGGTGGTAAACTGTAGAACCATTCCCTTGCGTGTTCACCAAAAGATATAATAAAGAGTTTGCATTTGATACCACTTGACACTTTCTTTAATGAAATAGCCGATTCAAAAGCTTGGAGATGAGAAACAGGATCATCATGTCTAGAATATTCAGGTAGGCGAGGCACTTTTAAATCATTGGCGACAACCTCCCAACGAATTCGGTTGATGAATGGAGAAGGAACATCTTCTTCTTCCCTCGAAGGAGGCTCGTGGTTTTCATAATCTAGATTGTGATGAAATGTCATGTTTCATTTGGGAATTTCAAGAGAAGGGCTGAAAGTTTCTAGCACGGCAGATTTCATCATATGCTCAACTTGATTGGAAGGAAATTCATTGCAATCGTTAAGCGCTTCGCTATATTTATAAGAAACACCTTGCCTCTCTGAGAAATTAGTAGTAGCTGATAGAGAGCTGGAAATGCTTTGCCCCTTTGTAAAACCCATTCTGGACAAAAGAGAAAAAGCTGGCCAAAATTTTGAAACCGCCGAACAATTGCGGTTTGATATGGCGACTTGTGTCTAGGACAAGCTGAGTAGAGGCTGGCGAGAAAGCTGGCGAGCTGAAAATAATAACCAACGCTGCGCGGCTTAGTGGACTAGCCGATGGGATACTGCTGTTGAGCGGTCTGACGCTACCAGTCCGCTGACTTCATCGACTACTTGGAATATGAAGGTCGTGTGTTAACTGTTGATGCACGAAATGCGAAAAGGGATCGAGCACCACCAGCTAACGGTTAGAGTACTAGGAGGAGAGGAGAAAAGAAGGAGAAACTGCCGAGTAGCCGGTTACTAGCGGTTAGAGCTGAAATAAGAGCAAGCCGCTGGAAGCGGCGACACCACACTTCGCCCGTCGCGTCCTGAATGCCACTCCTGCGACGGGCTTTCTTTTTATTAAAGATCAAGCGGTTACACTTTGAGAAGACCATAAGAAGAGAAAAAGAGAAGAAAAGAAGCCAGTCGGACAGCAGGCCGCCAGGCACTGGACTCGAGACCGCAACTCTCAACAAGCGAGCTCCTCGACCCGAGTCAGCGTGCTTTGGATGTGCTGCCACCACCTATTTATAGGCTCGGGGGCCTGCCCAAACGGGCAGGGCTAAGATTACCGGTTGCCTGGGGTACAGGAGAACCGGGCAGCGGTGATGGGAAGCAAGAAGAAGAGAAAAGCAAGAGGAAGGCCGCGCGTCCTAGCAGTCTTCTCCTACCGAGCTGCAGGACCCGGCCTCTAGGCGGGCTGGTCTGGGCCCTTTTGGCGGCGACCTGGAAACGTAGTCGCTCGACTTCAGGGAGGACGGGCCGGTGCACTGACAGTGGCAGTTTGGTGACTAGGCCGCCTGGCTTGAGCGGTATCGGTGGACTAGTCGCGGATTCTGGGTTAACACCCGTGATTCCTGGAGTCAATTAATGTGTGCCATTTCAAATTCAGTTTGGAATTATTCAAAGGAATGATACTCAGAGAATAAAAGTGATAGAGAATTATAATGCAGATACGAGATAGACAGATTTTTTTAGAGAACACAAGACAACAACAACAAAAAAGAACAGGTTTCAATTCTTTATAAAAGTGTTCATCCAGGAAGCCTATAGAGCCATTCATCTTCAATCAGTCTCAGCTTTCTGAAATTCAAGACCTATACCCTGTACAAGGCTTTGGATTCCTGAACCAATCAAGATCATCAGGACAAGCCTTGACTCCATCAGGATCACTCTCAAGTCTTCTCTCATTTTCTTGAGAAAAGAGAAGACAACTCAACTCTTTCTTTCCCCACTTTATGTACAGGGTTCTTACTCCCTTTAAAAGTAAATCCTGGTTGTGAGGTCTCCTGATCAAAAGACTTCAAGTGGTTTTCCGGCACCTGATCAAAAGCCAGAAGGGTTGCAATATCTCACTAGAAATAGATATTACTTAGTGGCAGTCACCTTATCAAAAACCTGAGAGTGATTCCAACCAGGGTGGTAGAAGAGTGGATGTACCCAGATTTGGGGAACCACTATAATTTCTTGTGTCATCTGGTTGCTCTTTCTCTTACTATTCTTGCTATTTGTTGTGATGTTTAGAATAGCACTCTAATTTTCTTTTATTTATTTAATTATTGGTATCACCTATTTTTAACTCTGATAAAATAGCATAAAACAGCCAAAAGTTTTAAATATTCTATTCACCCCCCCCACCCCCCCACCCCCTCTAGAGTAGATATGAATTACTCCCTCCTTTCACTCACTTGTAGTAATTGTCTATCTGCCCTACAGATAGGACTACTCTCACCCCACGGGCTCATGGTAGTCCTAGCAGTTACTTGTACAGAACTCGGGATAAGGGGACCTCACCTTTTCCTTTGCTCCATAGGTGTGTGCAGGTATACTATGGGTAGCTCTACCAACCTCGGGAAAGGGTCTATCCTGAGGGAATATGTCACTCTTATAGTAAGGTGGGGATCTAGTTCCATAACTATTCTTGCTAACAGGTGTTGTGCTATTAGTACGATGGTAGTCGGGATCAAATTGATCCGAGAGTAAGCTTCGCATGCGCGGCCAAGCATATTGATAGATACCAACACGACACTCTTCGTTTAACCAAAACATGCGGGCTTGATCTACTAACCTCTCGAGGGCAATGTTAACCTTTTGTTGGTCATCCCTTATGTGGAAATAAAAATAAATTTCTCTCCCCTTAAGCCAGTCTCTAAAAATTTGGGGACACCCTAAACCATTATAAGTAGGATAAGTGTGGGGACGGTTGGAATTCATATGGTATGTAGGCACGGATGGGGTGTGATTAGCCATGAATTTATCTTACAAATAGTCTAAATGGGAAGGATAAACGTCATAGGCCATGTTCAGTGAGAACTGGAGAAAAAACTCGAACCGGATCTTGTGCACATGCAATGAAATATGGATTCTGGCCATTATAATCTAATATAGATGGAATTGTTCCCGCTAAATAATTATGGAAATATATATATTTTTTGATTTTCTTGCTGAAAATAATATGGAGATTTTTAATAAAAAAGTTTTTATTTTTTTGGCTGAAAATTAAAAGTTTTAGGCCGCAATTTGCAGACCAAAAATAATTTTTTATTATTATTATTTGGCAATGAATCGTGCAAGTGCGTGTTGGCGTACTAATAAAAGGGGGAGGGTACAAATTAGTAAATTGAAGTGAACCTCCCTCTGATATCAAATTGATGTATGACAATGATTCCGAAGGGATAAAGACAATGTGCTCTTTGGTTCGGCAATTTAAATAGATACGCAACATGAAATATTTCTATAAAAATTACACTACCCTAAACTCAACCAATTAATGGCACAATTTTAATCATGCACAACGAAAAGGGACGCTACCCCTTTTTAGAGATTAAATAATGGCTATATGCCAATATTCTCTCAAGCAAATAGGACCTACCCGATCCGAACAATTAGCAATTCAAATTAAATCTATCCGCAAGCATTCACAAATCCTATTAGAGAGGGTCCGGACTAAAATAACGATTTAAAACAAATTTCAAAATCTATCCCAAATTAATTAAATAGGAGGGTGGCCAAATCACTTGAACTCAAGGAGAAATCAAGGTTAAGGAAACAAATTTCCTCTTGCGTTCACGAGATCTAACCGATCCAAGTTATACAAAAATATTCGGAGAATAAACGCTTGAAAATTAGATTTTAAATTAGGCACTAATTTCAATATAAATCTGTAATTAAAACTAGCCTTCTGTTCTACCAATCTCACAAATATATATAAGAAGGACACAAAGAGTTGGTTTAGAAATCGTTACCCAAATCCTAAGAAAAAACCGTCCATAGAGATGAGTGGAGGAAACACACGTTGACGGTGGATGGATCTATTTCCACACGAGTCTACAAATCTGCACCGGATGATGAAGACGCATGCTGCTTTTCATTTTGCAAACTCTAGAAGAGGGAGAAACTTGATGGCCAATATTTAAGGAAAGAGGAAAGTGGAAAGGTGGTGGCCTATTCATATCAAGGGAGTGGCTCGGTTTTGTAATAAGGGGGCTGCTATGGATTTATGATGGAGAGGGTTGATCGAGTTGGGTGGTGGAGGTGGGTGGCCGGAAATATTCAAGGGGAAAGAGAGGGTGGTGGCTAGGAGGTTGTCAAAAAATCTTGTGTTGAAAAGGAGGGTGCTCGGGTTGGTAAGGGAGAGAGGGTGGCCGAGATGCTTAGGGAAGAAAAGGAGGGGAAGTAGAGGGGGCCGAGAATAGGGAGGAGGGAGAGAGTGGTCGGCAGCCAAGAGAGGGAGAGGAAAGGGAGTGGGCCGAATTTCTCAAAGAGGAATGAGAAAGGAGGGGAGAAATTCAAAACTTGAATTCTTAGGTTTTCTTTTTCATTCTCTACTAAATCCTTGATAACATGGCCTATATATAGCCTACAACAGTCAATCTCCTCCATTCAAAATTTAAAATGAACCTATGATGGTTATATACACCCAACATAATAAAAACAATACAAAAATTAAATGTATAAAATAAAAACACTCTTGATGGTTATAGGCACCCATCATATATGAAATGAAATAAACACTTAAACTAAAATTCTTAAAATAAAATTCCTAAATATATAATTATAAATATTTATTTTAAAATTATATATTTTTATTTGATGGTGACGGCGGACGTCGAGCAAAACATGTTGCGGCGTTGGCGTTGGCGAAGAAACATCGTTGTATAATCACATCCTCGAGCTTGCGGCAACATTCATCCCAAACAACGAACTCTCTATGTCGGGGATCAACGGCTGCATCAACAACATCACCATCATAGCAACTTCTGAAATAATGAATATTGTAGGCAACCTCCCTCTGATACCACTGTTGGGTTTCTGGGGATGGCACAACACTTGTGCACACAGCGAAAATAAGAACAAGAAAAACACAAACGAGTTCAGATCTAACAATATTCATGAATCAAAAAGTAAAGCATGCTGTAAAAAATTACCTTTGAGGGATTAGGTCTAAAATAAACCTAGATGATCCAGAAATATCCATCTGGTCACTTAGATGCTTGAGTCTTGAGCGCAAAAAGTATATCAGCGCCTCTAAATGAAATCCACACAATCAGGAGAACCCATAGTAACTTGTCGCATGAGTTCTAGGTCGCGAGAGGACACTCAGCATCTCCATAGACTGCTAGGTCTGTTGAAGGAGAGGAAGCAGCGACACTCGCCAAGATCTGGATTGGGATCGGGTACGGCGAAGGTGGAACGACTTCCGTCGGCTTTCTAGGGTAATTAGTCTTTTCGCACAGTACGACTCGTGTCCTTAGACAGAAAGAACGCATCTACAGTTCAAGCCCTAACGTTTCAAATTTATACCCAAATGGAATAAACAAAACATCTCATTGCTAATCGGAGACCCAGGAATTAGACAAAATAGACCTTCGGCAAGACAACAGTTTGTTTGGACAAATCGTCGAATATCTACAGGATATACGACGAATCGTCGAGTATCAATTTATACTCGTCGAATCGTTTAGTATCGCATAGTATATACGACAAACTCAATTCCATCCTCAGCTATATCAAAGCTTTACTCTGTGAAGGCGTTGAGTGGACTCAAAGTTGTCAACGCTTTCCATGCCAAAGGACAGATTCATCGAACAATATTCGTCGAACTGTATTCGTTGAACGGCATTCGTCAAACTGCATTTGTCGAACGGTATTCCTCGAACGACATTCAACAAACTGTATTCGTCGAATTGCATTCATTGAACGCCATATGTCTTCTGCTCAAAAGGCCAGATTTGCCAAGTAAACCATTTACTCGACGAAGGCATTGAGTGCACTCAACTCACTAAAGACCTAAGACCCAGACTCGCCAAGTAAAATCCTTAACTCGACGAATCGCTAAGCGGACTCAATGCACTCAACGCTTTAGTGTGATAGTCTACGAATCAACGCTTGATACTCGACTAATCGGTGAGTCAACTCAACAAACTCAATGCCATCATTCGGTGAGTTAACACTTAACTCGACGAAAGCATTGACTGGTCTCAACGCACTCGACGCTTTTGCCTTAGAATATTTTAGTCCCTTTTGCTCATCATATGAGTTACCATACAAATCCAAACTCTCAATTTCTATACAATCTTATTTGTGACCCTTATAGGCTCATACTGAGTTGGCAGTGAGGCTACATGTTTAATCACTTCTAGATCATTATGGTTTCACCAACACAGGAATCAAATAGGGTCAATTCTTCAAATAGATCAAAGCTCATTCCCTAAGGTTCTGTACGTGAAATAGGGGTGGTACATAGTATTATGCCAAGGACCCGTTTCTCGATCCAGAATATGACTGCCACGTCAATTAAAATACATGCTCTGGGTTATGTATGTGATAAGGAGGCATGACTTCCAGGTCATGTTTGTGACCTTCCTCCAAGAGAATCCAACAACAAAATATTTATCAGGTCTTGGATCCAACAAGGTCATGCCCGTTTAAAATGGTAAACACCTGTGTACTTTCCACATATAATCCTTTTCGCACATGCCTGATGCGTGATTATAGCAAGTGCAATGGTTGCACAAGTATTATAAATTGGGTGACAATCCCTAAGTATCAATCATAGAGGAGTGCAATTTAGGGTACATGATTCAATTATTTAGAAAAGCGAATGTAAGTGCGCAATGGAGCAATGTGTCATAACCCGCATTTTATCAACATAAAATATTATATCAGAGTAAGAGAAAATATGTGTCGTGATTGTACTCCGTGTAGGGGATAACTGCAGACGCTCAGTCAAGAACCTAATCCTAACATTTTTCAAAGAATTCTTGAGTTTATCATGAAAAAAACGTGTTTTAGTTATGTTTGACGGTCGTATCCCTCGGCTCAGTGGATCAACTAGTCCAAAGATGAAAATATAAATATACGTTGTGGAAAATACTTTATTTAGCTCGATTACTATCCAACATGAGCAGAGACCTCCAAAATGACAATTCATGATATGCATACCTTTATGTTTAATATAAGTAGGAAAAAATCTTTTACGTTCGTTAAAATATAATGACATTTGATTTAAGAGATTTCATGGGTATGAGAAAAGCATAATGATACTTTTACAGCTTGAAAATAACTATCATGATATCCTGCCATAAATCCTTCCCAGAGAGCAAGTAAAACAAATCATATATAAAGTGACTTAGCAGCTAGCAAGTAACTTAACATTCTACAAAATCTTTAATGGGCATCAACAATTGACACGAACCCAACAAAAGGCATTTATGTCTGAACTAAAAACAAAACAACAAAATTACCTCTCGAAGGGGAGGTAAGAACCACTACTGCTACTGCAGAAAACCTGAAGCCACCAATCCTAGCTACTCAACCTGCTATAGCTCTGAACCTGAGGCATTCAAAAGAAGGAATGCCTCAGCAAAAATGAACAAGTTACAAAAGAAAACCAAAGGCAAATAAATAAGAGAAGTTAAAAGGTTACCAACCCAAGACAGAATAGCTTCCAAACCACAACATATAAATCACAAAATTATAAGCAAATGAAGAATTTATAGAGTTTTAAGTATGAGAAGTTGCACCAAGTGCGGTATGAAGTCATGCTTCATTAACATCTGTAAGCGTATGCATAAGATAATATTGGTGTGTGTATATATATATATATATATATATATATATATATATATATATATATATATATATATATATATATATATATATATATTGTAAACAAAAGAGACTGATCAGCTCAAAAAACGAGAATCATTAACACCAGTAAAAATGCTACTAAGTTGGGCGCCAAATTGTCCAACACCAACCTTCAGACCAAACATCTCAAAATGGCAGTGTGGTGGTGGCCACATTGTGCAACACAACCAAACATCCCATAAGAAGAGAGAAAAAAAACCCACCATGTTTACTGATTCACAAACCAGCACTAAGGTGGTGGTCCTTTATCCATTGCCAACCAAGGCCACAAATAATCATACATTATATTAATAAATGAAAAGAAACCCAAGGCTTAAAATCGGATTTCCATGATGATGTAAAGGGAAGAAAACCAAAAGTTACTAAGGTATACCTAACAAATATGACTTGACGAACTCAAAGTAACTTGACGGATACATTAAAATTACCTGATACTAACTCTGAAATCACTTGATACCAAGACTACAGCCACTCAATGCATCTCTACTTCACTCAATGCAAAGACTGAGTTCACTCAACCCACTCGACTCCAAGGAAGATTCACTCAATGCACTCGACGCCAAGGCAGGTTCACTCAATGCACTCGACGCCTAGTTGAGTTCACTCAATGCACTCGATGCCAAAGACTGATTTACTTAAAGCACTCGATGCCAAGACTGAGTTCACTCAACGCACTCGACGCCATGACAGATTTACTCAACCCATGGACTTAACTCAACGAATTTTAATTCACTCGATGTCTAACTAAGATCACTCAACGCCTGGACTTAACTGAACGAACTTTACTTAACTCAATGCCTAACATAGTTCACTCAACGCACTCGATGCCAAGATACAGTCCACTCAATGCACTTGATGCCAAGGAAGCTATACTCAAACACTCTATTCCAAGACTTAGTCAACTCAACGCACTCGATGACAAGGCAGCTACACTAAAATCACTCAATGTCAAGACTTAGTCCACCCAACGCACTCGACGTCAAGGCAGCTACACTTAAAGAAATCAATGCCAAGACTTACTCCACATAACACACTTGACACCATGGCAGCTACATGTAATGACACCACCCGTTAAATAACATATAATAGAAGGTCAAGTCGGGGCCCCACACTATATACCATAAACAGACGGGCGAGGTCACAGGTTAATACCACCACACCATTGCATCCTAACTCAGAACATGCTAGCGAAATATTTTACCAATAAAGATGAACTCATACCAAGAATGTACACTATATATATAAACCACATTTATATATCAACTCATAAAAGAGTGTACAGTAAATACAACACAAGTTGTCCTTAAGGCCTTACAGTTCCTCTTTTCACAAGGTGGATTATAAACATCGGCGCGCAGACCAGCCATACATGAACAAAATACAAGAGAAAGCAGCCTTCAAGGGCTAGTAGCAGCAACAGCATTCGGAGGGACTTCAACCCTTTTACTTCCCACCCGGCTCTCCAGCGCCTGTATAGGGACAGCCCACCCAGAAGGTGGTAAACAAGACTACTGTCAGTATTCAGCTGACCAATTTATAACAATCCTACCCCTTTCCCGGGGCAGTGGTATTCCTTCCCTGCAGGCATAGCAATGCATAGACAGATATCAAAAATATTGTGCTCTCACGCACAATCAATCCATCACAACCGTCAGCCACACGGCCCGACTATTCGTGCACTCAGGGCACATTTTTGGTGCACCGATGAACCAAGGTCAACACCACCATTTACACGGCATTTAGCATTTAGTCTTAATGGCGCGCAACCCTAAGACTCTCATTATGCCACTAACAAAAACTCAATGCCTTGATGCTCTCCTATACAGTCGACATAACGCAGGTACAGATCAGCCACCCCCCATTGCTCAAGTCATCTTGCCATCACCGAGTATGACATACTCGTGGCTATAACCAAAGGCGCGGGTCGGTTTAACCTTTCCTGCTCGGCATGAAGCCTTTTTAAGAGCATTCAGCACACAATAGCCATAACATCCACCAAGGACTAGCTTCACAATGGCAACGCTGTCCGCCAAGGAATGGCCTCAAAATTGCCACACTGTTCCCAAAGGACTGGCCGCATTGTCCACAATGGACTGGCCTCACTGCCCACAAAGGACTGGCCATAGCACAAGCAATACAAGGGTATTTTCCTGGAATTCCTCATTACAGTACTTCCTACTACTCCCCTTCACAAGTATACCCCATTGTCTCCACAAACTACACGTTTATACCCGGAGTCTTCTCCGGTGCGCAATATGCAACATCTCCAATCCAGACAAACCTGTTCAGATGGGCTTCACACACCATGCCTATCCCATACTACAAATTTTCGGGTCTTGATGCAGACTCAACTGGGGTTATAACCTATCAACCCATGGGGATCACTTAGGCTCTGTTTGGCTGGGTTGTTGTTGATGAAAATCTGCTAATGAACTGTTGTTGATAGAAAAAGTGCTGATTCTGGAAAACAGAGTTTTGTTAAAAAACTGTTTGGGTGAAACAGAGTTGACAAAATGGAGTTTTCGAAAAGTTGTTTGGATACAAAACGGAGTTTTGAGAGAAATTTTTTTTCCTAATAAAACTTGTTAATTCTAAGCGAAATATTGTGTGCTAAGAAATTCTAAGACAGACTAACAATTTTCTTTATCCTCACTAATTATTGACCTCTAACTGCGAGTGCTTACTCTGTTTGGTTTGGAAGTCGATTAAATATGAATGGATACTACTAACCAGTAGATGGTGATTACTGTGATTACTTTCTCTGTTTGGTTTCGAACAAAGCAAAACAAAAGGGTAAGATCTCGTGAATTCACTAGCCGGAACGAAACAAAAAAACGCAAAAAAAATCTAGGATCTTTATTTACTGGAACCCTAACTTGGTATAACCCTACTGTCCTCGTAGATTCACAAGCCAGAAATGTCGCTGAGGTTGAGGATTCCTAAGGCAAGCAAGAAACACTTTTGTTTCAGAAGCGCCGATGGTTTTCGTTTCAGAAACGCCTCTGGTTTCCGTGGAGAGGACGGGAGGACGGGAAAGAGATTTTGGAGCTAGTTTAGGTCGAGCTTGTCAAGAGGCGAGATGTTGAGGCCGTGTCTAGATCAGAACGCCAACACCGTTGAAATGTCTCTGTCGAGATGTCTCCGTCGAAGTGGAGGGAGAAGTATACTGCAGGGATATTGCGGCTGGATGCAGAAAAAAGTAGCAGATGGGCTTCTACAATGAACAACGGAAATTAATAACCTCTTTTTTCTAAATAAGCTGCGCCAAACACTACTTCTTCTCAAAATTCTAGCGCGTTTTAGCCGCACCACAGTCTAAAAGCTTAACCGAACACCACCTTACTCTTCCACTTTTTGGTGGAGGATCCCATGCTCATGCATAAAAGAGGACTTCACTTGTCCAAGAAGGAAGATCATTACCCTTGACAATCGCTTCAGAGCCATGGAAAACTGGCCCGTTGGAAATCACCGCAACGGCCTTGCCTCCAAAATGCTGCCCTCGGATCTCAAGTCGGACTTCTGTAGCTCCACCGGCGGCCGGAAGACTTCTCCCTTCTCATCCTAGCTCTCATCTCTCTCTTATCTCTTAAGAAAGATAATGGCCAAGTGAAGAATGAAATCTTCACTCAATCCCGGAGTTAAACCCAACAGGAAATTACCTGGGCCATTAGATCTAGGATGAGGGAAATGAACGACCACAAATGTCCTGAAAAGTCTATTTTTTTGGCTGATACGGCCTGTGACCTACCCATATCACAAGCCATGTACTGCAATCGGTACACGAACCAACTCACCCAGATAGGAACACAGACTGAGACACGCCCATGTCAAGCCCCTGTCATGCCGGTGTTAGCAAGTACACGCCCGTGTTAAGGGGCGTGTCCCTTAAATTGCACTGGATCAACATTCCCGAAAAGGACACGGCTAAGGCACACGCCCGTATCCTTAGCCGTGTGCCAAACACACCCATGATACATGCCCGTGAGCCACACTAAATGCTACCTGGTTACCCACCCGAGCAGGAAACGGCCTCGGACACACCCGTGTCCCTTGCTATGTCACCTCTCGACGATCGTCGACAGTACTGTGTTGAGAACTCGACTCGACGCACATAGTGAAGGACACGCCCGTATCCCAGTCCGTGTCACCCAACCTGAACTCCAATTTGGATTTGGGGTATTACAACCCTCCCCTCCTTATAATAAATTTCGTCCCGAAATTTGCTCACAACAAGAAAACCCAGCAACCATAATGCTATAACTTCAAAATGTCCGTTACAACACAAGATGCACTTAACAATAGTTCAAACAAACAACTCGGGAAAATATGCTCGCATTGTCCGCTCCCTCTCCCATGTTAGCTCCTAATGGCTAAAATTGTCCCACAAGACTTTGACCATCCCTATTGTATTGTTCCACAACTATTTATTCACTCTATCTTCGATCCGAATGGGTCTAACCTTTGTCGTTAGCCCATATTCGACCTATACATGATCATTATCAATCACTTGAGTTAGATCCTTGACGGATTTTCGAAGCATGGAGATGTGAAACACATTATGCAAGCCACTCAATTCTGCCGAAAGTGCTAGCCTATAGGCAGCTTCCCCAACTCTCTCCACCACTTCAAATGGGCCAAGATATCTCGGACTTAGCTTTTTCAATGGACGAATCCTGGACACGGCTTTAATGGGTTTGATCTTCAAATATACCAAATCTCCAATCGCAAACTCCACGTTCGGGTGTTTGGCATTGTAGTACTTTGCTTATCGATCCTCGGCTATCAGTAGACTCTCCTGAAAAGAGCGTATCGTCAAAGTAGCTTCTTCGACATCCTTATGCGGATATACTTTTTATTCGCCTGCTTCTGCCCAAGCTAGCGGTGTACAGAATTTCAGACCGTACAAAGCTTCATATGGAGCCATACTGATGCTCGCTTGGTAGCTATTATTGTAGGCAAACTCCACCATATAGAGATGATCTTCCCATCTATTACCAAAATCCAGGGCTCATATTCGGAGCATATCCTCCATCGTCCTATTGGTTCTCTAGGTCTGACTATCAATTTGGGGATGAAAGGCTATACTGAATGCTAACTTTGTTCCCAATAGCTGATGGATAAGCCTCCAATCATTCGACGTAAATCTCCCATCATGATCACTTATGATGCTACGGGGAATCTCGTGCAATCGTACAATCTGCTCCACATAATGTTTTGCCAAGGTTTCCACTAAATCGTCCCTCTTATTTGGTAGGAAGTGAGCCACTTTTGTCAACCGGTCTACAATTACCCAGATAGAATCATTCCTGCGTTGAGATCTCGGCAACCCATGCACGAAATCCATTGAGATATCATCAAACTTCCACTCCCGAATAGGTAACGACTTCAGGAAATCGCCAGGCTTCTGACATTTCGCTTTTACCAACGCACAAGTTTGGCACTTAGATACATAATGTGCTATGTATTTCTTTAGTCCTGGCCACCAGAATAATTTCTTCATATCCTTGTACATCTTTGTGCTCCCTGGGTGAATTGAGTACTTTGCAAAGTGAGCTTCATACATCAACTCTTCTCTCAACTCACCCATAATTGGAACGCACGAACGACCATATTTCCATAACATGCCGTCGTCCAAGGATAATTGTCCATCTGACCCATCCTTTGCATAGCATTGGAGACTTTCATCAATCTCCGTTGCTCGCCGAACCCTATCCACAAGGTCATACCGTACCTCTATCAGGTTCAAGCATGCATCAGTTATGAAATTCTTGTCAACACAAGAAATCTCTAACGCTTCCAACTCCTGGATCAGACGCTCATCATTCATCTGCAACCAACTTGCCCGTACCGGAGTCCTGCGGCTCATGGCATCATTGACCACATTTCCCTTCCCGGGAGTATAGTGAATATCAAAGGTGTAGTCCCCAAGGAACTCCATCTACCTTCGTTGTCCCAAATCCAGCTATTTCTGGTCCAACAAATACTTTAGGCTCTAATAATCTGTATAGATATCCTATTTGACGCCATAAAGATAGTGCCGACACATTTTAAGCACAAAGATCACCGCTACCAACTCCAAGTCGTGGACAGGATAATTCCGCTAATGCACTTTTAACTGGCGTGAGCGATAAGCAATCACTCTGCCAAACTGCAGAAGAACGCAGCCTAAGCAGCTCCCTGATGCATCACTGTAGATTTCATAGCCGTCTGTACCACATGGCGAAGTCAACATAGGCGTCATGGTCAAACGACTCTTCAGCTCTTCAAAAGCTCGCACGCACTCCGGCGTCCAAATGAACTTCTGATCTTTCCTCGTTAATGTGGTAAGAGGCAAAGCGATCCGTGAGAAGTTTTCTACAAACCGTCTGTAGTACCCTGCCAAACCAAGGAAACTTCTAACTTCAGCCACTGAGGACAACACCGGCCACTCCAATATGGCGCTTATCTTTGATGGATCAACTGCTATGCCCTTTCCACTTATCATGTGGCTAAGAAAAGCCACCTACGATAGCCAAAACTCACACTTTGAGAATTTTCAATAAAGCTTGTTCCTCCGCAAGGTGTGCAACACCATCCGCAAATGATTCGCATGATCAACTTCTGACTTAGAGTACACCAATATATCATCAATGAATACGATCACAAAGAGATCCAAGTACTCTCGGAATGTTCGGTGCAGTAGATCCATGAATACCGAAGGCACATTACATAGCCCAAACGACATTACCATGAATTTATAATGACCGTAGCGTGTTCCAAATGCGATCTTGGGAATGTCATCTTCCCTAATCCTCAACTGGTAATATCAAGATTTTAAATCCAATTTGGAATAGACGGTTGATCCCACTAGCTGATCGAACAAGTCATCTATCCGTGAAATCAGATACTTGTTTTTCTTCGTTAGCTTATTCAACTCACGATAGTCAATACATAACCGTAAACTACCATCCTTCTTTTTCACAAATAGAATAGGTGCGCTCCAAGGTGACATACTTGGGAGTATGTATCCCAATTCCAGCAGCTCTTGCAATTGGACTTTCAACTCAGCCATCTCCTTTGGCGCTACACGATATGGCGAGCAGGCCACAGGTTTCGCACCTGGAACCAACTCAATCGTGAAGTCAATCTCCCCCTAGGGTGGTAACCCAAGAAGATCCTTAGGAAATACATCAATAAATTCCTATACAATCGGAACATCATGCACATTAGCCTTTGGCTCAACAACCTGAATAAGCATAAAAAATAACTCTGCGCCCTTCCGAACAGTATTCACGACTTGGAGTGCAGACATCAAGGTCCCGCTCACTCCTCGCATACCAGCGAACTTAGTCTCAAGCTCGGTATTCTGGCCCAGTGTGATCTTCTTTGAATTGTAATCAATATAGGCATGATGCTCCGAGAGCCAGTCAATTCCAAAGATCACATCAAATTCTGATATCGGTAGCACAGATGCACTCAAACCGAAATCCTGACTTCCAATTTGCATAACCACACTACAGACCCGATCCGCAAGCATCACACATCCATTCAGTAATAATACCTTCACCATTTCTACTGTCCCGCGACTTGGTACTCCAATTCGAGACACAAAGTACATAGACAGAAATGAAAGCGAAGCACCCGTATCAAACAGGGCTCTCGCCGGGTTTTTCCGAATCTGGACAAAGCCTATAGCACTCACATCATGCACAAGCTACAAACAAATTATGCAATAAAAACAAAGCAAGAAATATATTAAATCGTAACTGTGACGACGTCATTTTGCTGTATAGCCTCCTGCTGGTCAAAATTATAAACTCTGGGATGCGCTTGTGATGTAAACGACTCTACCACTACTTTGCCCTTCTCAGCATAAGATGCGCCCGCCTTCTTTTCCCCTTTTGGCTGAGCAACCCGACAATCATGGGCTATATGACCCACTCTGCCATAGGTAAAGCATGTACGAGGCTCCTTCCTTGAAGTTGCTCCTGACATAACAGTCGTAGAAGCTTGCCAAGAAGGCTTGGACCTCTTACCCCACTTCTTTTGGTAGTACGATTTTCCAGGGCGGGGTCTTTTGAACTCTGGCTTTGTCACAACCCAGTCCTTTTTACCTTGCACCCATTTCTTATCCTTTTCCAGCGCACACGCAGTATCAACAAAGGCTTGGAACCCTTGGTTTACCGAACTATAGAGCAGGAACCTCAACTCGTCCCGCAAACCTTCATAGATCCGGTTTGTTTTCCTTTGTTCATCTGTGAAGATTGACCCCGTATACCGTCCCAACCTGGTAAACTCATGCAAGTACGTATCCACGTTATTTTCTCCTTGTGTTAACCGTTTGAACTCGTTCTCCATAGCAATGCGTTGTGTCGCTGGCAAGTGCTTTGCCAAGAACATTCGAGAGAACTCCTCCATCGAAACTTGAGTCAATTGCCTGCCGTCTAAATGGTGTAACTCAACCTCGTCCCACCATAACCGAGCCTCACCTTCCAATAAGAAGGCGGCCAAAGTGACCTTTTGATCTTCCTCCATCCTGATTGCCGTCAATATACGCTTGACACACGATAACCAATCCTCGGCCTGTGTTGGGGATCCCATGCCCGTGAACATAGGTGAATTAAAGCTCATAAACTGCTTTAACTGCCATTCAGCTGTTCGATGGTCAACAGCCGCAACAGGTTCTAGCCTTATAGCAACCCGTTCTAGCACCACTGCCGGCCGTGCTTGCCCAACAGGCTGAGCTTGAAATATTGCAAAGAGGGCCTCAGTAACTAAGCGGACAGTTTCCGCAGAAGGGGGAGGTGTAGGTACCTCAGCTAGTGTCATACTCTCATCAGAATGCTGGGGCTCAGACTACCCAGCACCACTACGAGTCAACTATAGGTGAACAAGACACACATTAGCGACCTCACACAAGCACTAACAACAATATAGGAATGCGCAGGTTCCTCAAACAAGTGTATTTGCATTCCTTAGTGGACATTCAAGAGTTCAGTAGTGTTAAAGCGGTTTGCACAGACACGTGCTCGCCACCCCACAAAAGAAGTCGACAATGAATTCGAAAGAGGAAGACCGAGACAAGCTGATACCAAAATATAGCGACTCCATCCGTTAAATAACATATAATAGAAGGTCCGGTCGGGGCCCCACACTATATGCTACAAATAGACGGCAAGGTCACATGTTAATACCACCACACCATCGCATCCTAACTCAGAGCTTGCAAGCGGAAGATTTTAACAATAAAGATGAACTCATACCCGGAATGTCCACTATATATATAAACCACATTTATATATAAACTCATGAAAGAGTGAACAGCAAATAAAACACAAGTTGGCCTTAAGGCCTTATAGTTCCTCTTTTCACAGTGTGGATTACAAACATCAGCACGCAGGCTGGCCACACATGAACAAAATACAGGAGAAAGCAGACTTTAAGGGCTAGCAGCAGCATCATCCGCAGGGACATCAGCCCTTTTACTTCCAACTCCGCTCTCCAGCACCTGCACAGGGACAACCCACCCAGAAGGTGGTAAACAAGGCAATGGTCATCATTCAGCTGACCAATTTATAATACTCCTACCCCTTTCACGGGGCAGTGGTATTTCTTCCCTGCTGGCATAACAATGCATAGACAAATATCACATATATTGTGCTCTCACACACAATAAATCCATTACAATCGTCAGCCACACGGCCCGACGATTTGTGCACTCAGGTCACATTTTTGGTGCACCGGAGAACCAGGGTCAACACCATCGTTTACATGGTATTGAGCATTTAGTCTAGCGCGCATGCCTAAGACTCTCATTTTGCCACTAACGAAAGCTCAATGCCTTGTTGCTCTCCTGTACAGTCGACATAACGCAGGTACGGATCAGCCACTCCCCGTTGCTCAAGTCGCCTTACCATCACCGAGTATGGTGTACTTGTGGATATAACCAAAGGTGCGGGTCGGTTTCACTTTTTCTATTCGGCACAAAGCCTTTTTAAGAGCATTCAGCTCACAATATCCATAACGTCCAACAAGAACTGGCTTCACAATAGCCACACTGTCCGCCAAGGACTAGCCTCAGAATGGCCATACTGTCTTCAAAGGACTGGCCGCATTTTCCACAAAGGTCTGGCCTCACTACCCACAAAGGACTGGCCACAACACAATCAATACAAGGGTATTTTCCTGGAATTCCTTATTCCAGTACTTCCTGCTACTCACCTTCACAGGTATAATCCATTGACTCCAAAAACTACAAGTTTATACGCGGAGTCTTCTCCGGAGCGCAATATGCAACATCACCAATCAAGATCAACCAGTCCATATGGGCTTCACACAACATGCCTATCCCGTACTACACATTTCTGGGTCTAGATGAAGACTCAACTGGGGATATAAACAATCAACCCATTAGGATCACTTACCCTTCCACCTTTTGGTGGAGGATCCCATGCTTATGAATAAATATATACTTCACTTATCCAAGAAGGAAAATCGTTACCCTTGACGATCTCTTCGGAGCCATGGAAAACTGGCCGGTTGGAAATCACCGCAACGGCCTTGCCTCCAAAATGCTGGCCTCAGATCTTGAGTCGGACCGCTATAGCTCCACCGGAAGTCGGAAGACTTCTCCCTTCTCCTCCTAACTCTCCTATCTCTCTTCTATCTTAAGAAAGATAATGGCCATGTGAAGAATGAAATCTTCACTCAATCCCGGAGTTAAACCCAGCAGGAAATCACCTGGGCCATTGGATCTAGGATGAGGGAAACGAACGACTACAAGTGTCAGGAAAAATCTAATTTTCGACTGACACGGCCTATGACACGCCCATGTCACAGGCCGTGTACTCCAATCGGTACACGAACCGACTCACCCAGACCAGAACACGGGCTGAGACACGCCCGTGTCGAGCTCCTGACACGCCCGCGTCTGTAAGTACATGCCTGTGTTGAGGGGCGTGTCCCTTAAATGGCACAGGATCAACATTCCCTAAAAGGACATGGCTGAGGCGCACACCGATGTCCTTAGCCGTGTGCCAAACACGCCCATGAGAAATGCCCGCATCACAGGCCGTGTGCCACACTCAACGCTGCCCGGTTACCCACCCGAGCAGGGCACGTCCTCGGATATGCCCGTGTCTCTGGCCATGTCACCTCTCAAAGATCATCGACTGTATTGTGTTAAGAACTCGACTCGACGGACACAGTGAAGGACACGCCCGTGTCCCAGGCCATGTCACCCAGCCTGAACTCCAATTTGGATTTGGGGTGTTACACTACACTCAAAGCACTCGATGCCAGGACTTAGTCCTATTCATGCCAGAAACATTCCCATCTAAATAGAAGTTTTTGGAATTAGGAATCTTTGACAACAGTTAACCTAGGCCAAGAATAAGTTCTAGAAAATAAGAGAAAGGGAGGGGTAGACAAGACAGGAGCCCAAACACTGGTAAAAGAACCCCACAGTAACTCAGCAGGAAGAAAAGGCAATTTAGTACTATTTGAATGAGGTAAAACTAGTAGTAGACAGAATAAGTGACGTGGAAGTATAAAATCTAACAGCAGGATCGACAAAAAAAATCGGATACATAAGGAATTTTCAAGGGGCTGGGAAAGGGAGCAAACCACCACTTGCCTAAAACTTCCTTTTCTCAACCTTCTGAACACTCCACGGCACATATCAGCCAAAAAGGAAGTGCGACAACAAAATCTGGAGAGATTTAGACACAATGAGAGTTTAGGGCTACACACCCCAATGCCAAAAGTCCAAGAAAATAAAATTACCTACAACCAATGCGTAGATCTTGGTGAGATCTTAGCGGATCTACCCTCCGATGACTATTCCGAGCACCGGAATTCCTACTGTCGTCGGGCGAAGGCCTCGCGATATCCATCGCCTCCTCTCTGTCATGCTTTCGATCTAACAACTTGGGGAAGAAGATAGGGAATAGGTTTTTTAGTTATAAGTATATATATATATAATATAATAATATTATTAATAATTAAATGACAAAAAACTCGAATCAACTCGGATTTCTACGAAATTCACACGAAGACTATATATCAATGCTAAAAATCTAATGGCAAAATCAAAATTAATATTCGACAAACCAAAGTCGTGTTAAACATCCCCGAAATTACAACCAACATCAACCTACTAAAATGCACGGAGTAAAAAGCTCGGATTCCGATGAGAAAAATCACGTTCCAAAATCGGCGCCCGTTAACTATGCATCAACGTAACGCCCTTACATCATTATTACTTCACTACCGAAATTTAAAATAAACATCAAAAAATCATGGGCGTTACACAATGGGGGTTTTGGTTTGGTTTACTAATAATATAAAACCTAATTTATCTATGCAGGTCGCCATCATAGCTTCATTTTGGTGGATACCCAATTAGGAAAGCTTGTAGAATGGAGTGTGTTTAGTGAGGTTTTTAAGCACCTCTTTACTATGCACGCTCCTAGCAATCGCTAAGATGGCACAAATATAGGGAAAATGGTAATGAGATTAAGTGATGGCGCTACTTACTTGCATGAACCACAAAATAACTATATAAACATGGTTGATTTCAATAAAAGTAAATTATAGTTCATACACATTAACACAAATCCCAAATAGACAAAGCAGAATCAAAAACAAGAAAGGAGGAGGGAAAAATACAACCGATTCATGAAGTCTCTCCTAGGTTCACGGCCGAAATCGAGGGTTGTCATGCCTCGTCCGCGCTCAAACTTCGACTACCGTTTAGGGTCGAGGAGAGCTATCACCTTCGCCCAATCTACCCATCTTTTTGTAAATACTTTCCAGTCACATTCCTCACCGGAGAACTCTTGAGGTGTAGTGAAAAATCCCTTGAAATATAGCTTGGAGGTTCGTGGTTGATGGAGGGGCCAAGGAGGTTGCTTTAGCCTTTAATTTGCAAGAAAAAGGTGGTCAGAGCTCCTACTTAACGTGGGTGGGAAGGTAGGGATGAAAAATGGTGGAAATTTTCCCCCAGGAAACGGGAAAGATGATCTCGTTGAAATAGGGTGAATAGTTGGGACTTAAATTGTAGATGTCGGATTTTAAGAGACGCACGATAAAACGCACGATCATGCATTTGTATTGTTCGATTATAACAGCACAGGAGGCTCGGCCTGGTAAGAAAATCCAGTCGTGTGTTTTTGAACACGCATAAGTGAACATCTCGTGCATGAACAAATCGCATAGGGCTAGTCAGAACTCAAAATTCCAGGTGATAAAGGAAGATCATGCATTTTACTTCGCGCATGATTGAATCCAATCATGCATTAAGAAAAATGCATGATGACTGCTCACAAGAAGGATCTGTGGCAATTGCACGACAAAAACTATCGTGCAGCAACAAAAATGCATTATCATGCAATTTCCCCATAAAACAATTCCAACCACAAGGAACAACCATCATGTACACAACCACAACCAGATGGAGTACTCCAGCACAAGGAGAAATATAACACAGTAAGTAAAAAAATAGGGCATGGGGAGCACCATATGCTTACCCCTAGCAATGAGATGCACGATTGCACACCCCACTGGGCCAAAATGTGTACTGTATGTGAGAATCATGGTTAAGTGAAATATACGCAATAATGACCAGAGAGTTAAGTGCATGTACATGAAAACTAGCCCAGATGAGTCTGAAAAACCCTTTATAAATCGGACTCATCACACCCCCAGACTTAGGCATTTGCTCGACTCGATCAAATCATCTCTCTAGTGGATGGCAAAAACAACTAGCTAGCTTAGAAATTGAAATGGAAGAGTACCATATGAACTTGCATGCTCATGCTCATAAAAATTTGGTAGAAATTTTTTTTAATTATGCCCAAATAATTTAAAATTTTCTAGGAGTGTATCTATATATTATTACTACTCAAAAATAAAATCATGGTGAATCGTCTGGTCACGCGTAGGAAGAAAGTAGACTGAACACTGAGGTGTGCATTGCAAAAGACCGGGGCTCAGGACCATCTCCAAAGAAATCCATCTATGACGGTGACCATAAGTGTTGATGCACAGAAATGGGCACCACCAGCTAACGGTTCGAACACGGAGGAAAGGAAGGGAAAAGATGCAACTGCAGGAAGTTATCTACTAGCGAATGAGAGAAAAAGATAGCTAAGTTGTGAGCCACGACAACACAAGACTTCACCCATCGCAGCCTAAATGCCTCTCTTGCGACGGGCTTACCTTTGACTGCAAATGGATGATTACAAGTAGAGGGAAAGAACTGAAAGAAGAGCAAGCTGGAGACCCCAAAGCCTGAGATTCGATCCCGCAGCATTTAACAAGTAGGCTCCTGGGCTCGTGTCAGTATGCTTTGGGTGCCCCACTTCCCCCTATTTATAGTTTCGGGGGCATGCCCAAATGGGCAGGGCTAAAATAATCTTCTACCCAGGGTATAGGAGAACCGGGCAGTGGTGACGGGAAATAAAAAAGGAAAGACTAGCCAATCCGTGCAAGAGGGGCGGACGGGCTCGCGATATGAAGCTTCCATCTATTACTGCAAGGCATGATCCTGGCAAGAGGGTTGTGACCTATGCTGGCTGATGCTTGAGTCCGCCTGAAGAGGAAGTCGGGCGATCTAGGAAGATCTAGAGGCTTGACAACCTGGCCGGATTGGAGGATTGAGCCCGCTGCTGAAGGAGGGTGTTGGGATCCTGAGATTGGGCGAACTGGCCGGACTGGAAACAAAGTCCTCCGCCGGAGACCTGGATCTTGCTGATGCTAAGGCGAGTCCTACCGACCAGTGCGAACTGGAGAACTTAGTCTGCTAAGGAAGGAGGATGACCTGGGTCCTTGTTGAACATGTTGCGGATTCTGGATTTAACATAATCCCGCACAAATTTTTATGTTTCAGAAATCTTCGAAAATGTTTGATTAACCGCTGAGTACGTAACCCTAATTAATGTTGTCAGTTCTATAAACATCACTAGAAGCTCTGCATTTTCCAAAAGCTATCACAGCCACGGGTAGTTTCTCACAACTTGCACTCTACGCAATATAGTCCGCGATGACTAGGCTAGCAGCATTCTGTGGCAGCTTTTCTTCAATGGGAGAGAAGCCCAGGCCGCCAATGAAGACCAAGAAAGTAGTGAAAATAGGAAGAGCAAGTGTTCACCAAGCTAGAGAAACATCCTAGAGTGATAAGACAGTAGTTGCGATAGTCCGCCATATTGACAAACCTACTCGTGAGAAGTCCGCGAAAGTCACCACTTCCCATAATGTGAATCCACCAAAAAAGTATGGACGAAGCGCTGAATCCACCTGCGATGACTGTTCATAACCCTATGGACTCTGAGGACATGGGACGTGTACCCATCTACTTCGGGAATGCTCATGTTGCGCTTAAACACTGAAAATGAGGTTTCCTCATTAGATGTCCAGCAGTCTGTCTTTGATCTGGATCAAGATAGGAGATCTGCTGGAGAAGTTGAGAAAGAGGTGCCTTCTCAGATCTTGATCGTCGTCAACCCAGAGGTAGTCCGCGAGTGTCAGCTGAACTTGGAGTAGGTCGCCACTAACTTGATTGAGAAAGAAGGCCCATCTGAAAAGAAGAAGAGGAAGAGGGACGAGACTTCCGTTTTTGTTTGAGTTAAGAAGAAATTGCGATCCATGAAGGAGAAGACTGTCTCTGCGCGGACTTGGGCTACGAGCTTGCAGCACAAGCCGCGAGAAATGGAATTTCCCGAGACTGGCTTAATTACTTTGGAGGCCGCGATCACGGGAAATGATTCCCTGTCCACGGTCAACTTATCTACTGTTGAGATACTCAACTCTATAGATAACAACCAACTTGATGCCATTAATCAATCTTTGTTTGAGGTATTGTAGCCCGAAGTCGAGATTTTGGGGGTTAAGAGTGGAGACCACCCTTCCACATCTGCAACTAAAGGAGATGAGAAGGATATGCTAAGGGAGAAGATCGTTGCATAGAAGGAAAAGATCGCTCCCCATAAGGATAAACTCGAGGCGGCCTCAAAGAAGATCACTGTGGACAAGCAAGCTGAGGATCTGCGGGTTGCTGCTGAGCTGTTGAGGTCAGGTAAACTTCAACTGGTGCCTAAGCACTTTAAGAGTCAGTAGCTTTATAAGCCGCCCCAGCGGAAGTCGAGGCCGATAAAGGTCATCACCGAGACTGATGAATAGTAGTTTCAGCAAGCTCGACGGCCGAGAAAAGAGCAAAAGTCCACCGAGAACGGAGAAGATGATAAAGTGCCTTTGATCCGGAGCGGATAAGGCAGCCTATCTTCGATAGTCACCAATTCTCCGCGATGATTGCCAAAAGTCTGATTTTAATCTTTGCATTTTGAGTCCGGTGTGACCTGGATTTAAATTTGAACTTTGCTTTTTTTTTCAGGACAGAAGTTGCCGCCTAGCCCTGCTGAACCTGGCGAGGTTGTGCCATCTCAAGAAGTTAATATTTAGAGCGGCCATGAGAGATCTCACTTGTTGAGTCCGCACAAGGCGAGCAATCCAGCCTGGATAATTTAAAAATTTTAGAAAAGAAGAAATTTGAAGATGAAATAAAAGAGATTCGAGCTGAGTTGAGGAAGAGAATAGAGCGAAAAAAGCTCTGGAGGACCAGATCGCCAGCATCTTAATGGCGCTTGAGAAGAGCAACAAGGAGAAGCGACGGCTTGGGGAGGATGCCCGCCACTACAAAGGGAAGTACTTGAATTTGCTGCGAGGAGGAAAGATCCAACGAGTTGCCGAAGTCCCGGTGGAGAGGTCGTGATTGCCAGATCGCGCCGTGCAGCGGAGGCTCCGGCTCCTTTAGAAGGCAATCAGCCCGCCGCAAAAGAGGTTTTGAGGCCAACTCCTGATCCCATGGTTCCTTTGATCCAGGAGGATCGGCATGCTGCGCACATGCACCGAACCTTCAATTCCATGCACCGCCTCATTTACCAGGTATATGGCGAAGCACTTCAAGTAAGCGACCAAGTGGCGCATCTCTGCAGGGACAGTCATGACCGGCCAGCATGACCTGACTATAGAGAATGCTAAGTCCTCTTTTGTCGCGAATAATTTGATATTTGAGGTATAATTTGTCTATGCTCGAATATTGCTATTTTTTATTAAACTGTGATGTGATCTATGTGATTGGTATTATACTGCACTATGATTCGAACAATGCTGTGGTCTGCATGGTTTAAAATCTTTCTGTAGGATAATGCCGAATGCGAACTGCGTGAACTGCTTATATGTCCGCATCTTTTGAATTTTTAAGTGCTTGAAAATTGCTTTTAGGAACACTGAAAACAGAGCAAGCTAGCGGACTGACATTGTGTCTGTTATCTTTGATTAAAAGAGGCTGGATCGACAGCAAGATGTGAGGAATGGGCGGTCAAACCGTGTGGCCTTAATGAAAAGCTGTCAGACCCAAGTTCTATAAATAGTGCTGAAGTATTTCTTCTATGCAGGAAATGCGATCGAAGCAGAAGTCCTTGCGGTCTCAGAAAATGGAGTCCGCACGTAATGATGCAGCGGTCGCCTTCCATGCTGCTGGCCACAAAAAGTGCAAGTTGATCGAGGCCAATCTATAGGCCTTTATTGAGAGGTATATGGCGGACTTGCCTGTTCATGCACGCCTTCCAGAGGATCAAGAAAGAATCAATTTCTCCACTACAATTCATATTGCAGTGCCTATCGATCATTTTGACTGTGGATTCAAGTTCCCTCTACTATGGGAGATTGCCAAAATTTTCGAACACTACGACATGGTGCTAGGGCAGCTCGTGCCGAATACCCTGGCCTCCATTTATAGTTATATATCTTATTTGCGATCTGAGAAGATCGCCTTCTTTTTGAACATTTTCAAGAAGATCTTTTCAGTCCGGTCAATAACACCGACCGGAGTTTGCCCAAACAAGGGCATGATTAACTTCTACTACAGAGGCATGAAGGTCATGGGCTTGACAAACAAGATCCATAGATGGAACTCAAGGTACCTGATCTTTGAAGGCGACCTGGGGTTTGCACACACTCATCCGCAGGAGCGCGCGGACTATGCCTTCAAAAGTGCAAAGCTTGACGCGATGGAGACCGCAATTGTTCAGTTCTTGGCGGGAGCAAGGCTTGATATTGAACATTACATCCCACTATTGGAGAGCTTAGACAATGTAACTCTCAAAGAGAGTAAGTTCTGCGCTCTGTGACCTACCTCTGTTGTCGTCGCGACCTGCAGTGAACTGATTGAACTTTTCTTTTCTTGCAGCGATCATGGCGGTACTAGCGAATCTGCCTCCAACACCAAGCGATCTGACCCCTACATAAAGGTAAATGAAGAAAGAGATTGAAAGAAAAGCAAAGAGGTGGGGGTTCCCGCCGTGGGCTACTCCTCTTCTAAAAGCTTTGTTATGCAATGCTTTGGAAGAAGCCAGAAAGATCTGCGGGGAAACCCGATGATCCACTAGCATAACAAAAATAAGCATGTACGCCACTCCACCGTGCTTCCCTCTTGCATGAGTCCAAGAGTATCTCGCCACGCACATGTTTTGATCTCCGCACTCTACAGAAAGCACAACTTGCGCGACCTAAAAAATGTCCCTCCTGCCAAGCTTCCTCTGCTAGCTGCAGAGGACAGAGCGAATAGAGTGGTGATGAGCCACTTCCTAGGCTGCTTGATAAGAGATCTGCTCAAGGAGAATGAGCAACTTGCAGAGGGAATGAAATCGCTGAAAGAAATAAATAAGCGATTAGGAAAGAAGGTCGCTCATCATAAAGAGGCGGCGAGGGTAAGCTTTGTATTCGCAGCGGTCTCCATATTAAGTTAGCGGTGACCTGACATGATTTTCTTTTCTACAGACTGCGTACGACCTCGGGAATCATATCTTCCTAGATGCCATATTTCCTTATGTGAAGGAAAGCGTCGACATCGCTATCCAATTGTTTATCGAAGGCGGCTTCGTGAAGGATGGCATGGAAGGAGTGCCTTTTCTTTAGCTCTTCCCTGAGCTAGAAGACCAAGTCACGGCACTGGAGCGAGCTGTCAAAGGAAAGCAGTGATCGATGAGGATGAAGAGGAAGAAGAAGAAGAAGAAAAAGAAGAAGGCACAGCCGAGGATGAAGCCTCTAACGATGCTGGTTCATGCTAGCGGGGAGGAGACAAGTCTGCCGAGTTTGACTCATGTTCTTCTAGCTCTGATGATGAAAGCCTGCATGGAGAGTTTGTGAACAGCGAAAGCTATGATATTAAAGGAAGCGGCCCAGAGGGCTACTCTCCAGATGTCAACATTGATGAATCTTCAAGTCCCGATGCTCATGTTGCAAAAAAGCGCAAGGGTTCGGCCGAATGAATGTATTTTCTTTTTGTTTTTTGTAAGGAAGTGGCAGAATCTCTTCAGAGGCCGCCAACTTTTCAAAAGTTGTAAATTTGACTTGATTAAATATAAAGGATTTGTAGATTAGCTCGAATCTTGTGTTATTTTCATTGTTCCTTTCTATTTCTTCAATGCCCTGTTAAAACTTGATGCCTGAAATGATGTTTGATAAAGCAACTCTAGTTTAATATAAGAACTAGTCCATGCTACTTAGAATCCAGGCCACTTGCTTAGAGATAAGCATAGCTCGAAGATAACCAATAATAATAATATAGGCCGCAACAGTTGATTTTACAGCTCGCCAAGGTTATATAATAGCAGGAATACGATTTAGTTGTTGCTCGCCGTAATATCTTGAACATGATATGAATATGATTTTCCAGCTCGCCAAAAAGATATGGATGTTAACGTGGACTTTGGCAAATACTAATTCTAGTCCACCATTTCATTAACCAAGATTCTGATGATAAACTTTTGCGAGCTAAGATAAAATAGATAGTAGATGTTGTGAACTGAGAGAAAATTATAGATAAACTCTACGAGCTTAGAAACATGGGTTATAGACTTCGGTGACCAAGCGGGTAGGTGCGCACATGGCCCATTGCTTTCCTCACAGGGTCACAAAAACTGTAAACCACATCACCCAAGTATCTTGGAGGCTTTATAGATCAAGCTTTCCGGACTGAAAACGATCAATAATGTATGAACTAAGAAATGACCCACTGCTTAGGTGACCACGCAGGCAGGTGCATATAGCATTGCTTTCCTCACAGGGTCACAAAAACTGTGTGATCAACCCAGTGAAAACCGGAGGACTAAGCGGATACCAATATTGAGTCTGCACTAAATAGAAATAATTCACAACTTTGGTGACCAAGCGGGCAGGTGCACTCAAGGCCCTTTGCTTTCCTCATAAAGTCACAAAAGCTGTGCAATCAACCTAGAGAAAACTAGCAGACTGAGCGGATACCAACATTGAGTCCACACTAAATAGAAATGAATAACTTAGGTGACCAAGCGGGCAGGTGCCCAAAAGGCCCATTATTAGTAAGGGGCCTTGGATTAATAATAATCTTTGAAAAGTTACAAAGGAAGAATAAGAGAGGAGTTGGTTTTGGAATAGAGCCGTTTCAGATCATCCCCACTCCATGCATGTGGTACATCATTTCCTTCGTAAGTTTACAGATGATAAGCCCCATTTATTAGCACTTCCTTGATAATGAATGGACCAGCACAATTCGGATTCAGCTTCCCTACCGAGCCGGTTCTTGCAGCAGTATCAACTTTTTTAAGAACAAGGTCTCCCACTTGAAAGTGTTTGATCCTTACATTCTTATCAAAGTATCTGGCCATTATTCTCTTTACTTCTTCCTTCCTTATGACCGCTTCATCTCTGATTTCCTCAATATGATCCAAGTTGAACTTCGTCTCTTTATTGTTCAGCTCAAGCCAATCTTCCATGCCTTGTCTAGCAAGCAGAACTCTTGGTGATGGAACTTCGAACTCAACTTGAATGAGAGTCTTTGAACCATGAGAGAGCTTGAAAGGAGTCTCTCCAGTTGCAGATGAAGGTGTTGTCCTCAAGGTCTAGAGAACCGACAGAAGTTGATAACCCCAACTTCCTTTGAGATTCTGCACTTTCTTCTTGAGCAAGCTGAGAATCTGCTTGTTTGCTGCCTCAACCTGTCCATTGCTCCTGGGATGATGGACTGATGCAAAGTGCAGCTCTGTTCCAATCTTCTTGCAAAAATCAACCATCTCATTATTGTTTAACTGTGGCCCGTTGTCTGTGATAATAGCCATTGGAATTCTGTGTCGGCAGACTATTTCCCCCCAGATGAAGTTCTTTATAACCTAAGTTGTTGTTTTAGCCAATGCCTTGACCTTGATCCACTTGTTGAAGTAATCAATCAATACTATGATGAAGCGTCGCTGTCCGCTTGCTATGGGAAAAGGACCAAGGAGATGCATTCCCCATACTGCAAAAGGCCATGGTGTTGCAATTGATTTGAGAAGTTGAGCTGATTGATGTTGAAGTGGAGCGAACTTCTAGAACTGAGCACATTTCTTTGCATAAGCTTTTGAATCATTCTTCATAGTAGACCAGAAATATCCTTGTCGGAGGATTGTCCTTTTGAGGGTCCTTGCTGCTAAGTGACTTCCACACTCACCGGAATGAACTTCTTGAAGCATAGTAGGAGCCTCTTCTTCTGAAACACATAACGCCATTGTTTACAGGAAGGACTTTTTATACAGAATGCCTGATATAAGATTGTAGTAAGCTACTTTGATTCTGAATTTTTTCTTATCCTTGAACTATGGATGAAAATTTCTCGAAGTTAGGTAGACGATGAATGGATCCATCCAGGAGGAGCATTGATCAATTTGCAACATCTCTTCTTCATCAACCGTCGGGCGGAAGAGTTTGGAAGTTGTTCCTCCTGATGGAAGTCCATGCTTGGCAAGAACATCTGCTTCTTCATTTTCAATTCTCGGGATATGCTTGAGTGTAAAGCTCTTGACTTTGCAAACCTCAATCTTTACTAGAGCCAGGTACTTTTTCAAGATTGTCTATCTGGTCTCAAAGTTTCCCAAAACTTGTGATGCCATTACTAGAGAATTAGTTTTTATGTGAACATGCTCGATCCCAAGTTCCCTAGCATGCTTCAAGCTGGCAAATAAAGCTTCATATTCTTCCTGATTATTGGTAGTTGGAAAAACTTTATTGCTTGATCTAACTTGATGTCATTGGGGTTAATAAGAACTACTCCTTCTCCTGAGGTGTATTTTTCGGAGGCCCCATCAATGTAGATGGTCCAAGCTAAAGGAGATCTTTTTGCTTGACCAGAGCTAGATTCTTCTGTATCAATCAAGAAGTCTGTCAGTACTTGAGACTTGATAGCTGCTCTGGGAACATAAGAGATTTCAAACTCACTCAACTCTATTGACCATTTAGCTAATCTCCCTGAATGCTCTGGCTTTTACATCACACTTCTCAAAGGTTGATCTGTCACCACTTGAATTGCAGTTCCAAGAAATACAGACGGAGTCTCCTAGCTGACATTACTAGTGTTAAAGCCAACTTCTCCAAAATCGGATATCTTGTTTCTACGCTTTTGAGGATATGATTAACATAGTAAACTGGAAAGTGTCTTCATTCTCTTCTCGAACAAGAACTGAGTTGACTGCCTCCGGGCCAACTCCCAGATATAAGAACAACATTTCCCCTGATCGGGGGCTCTGCAGCAAAGGTGTTGAGGTTAACTGTTTCTTCAGATGCTCAAAGGCTTCTTAACATTCTTCGGTCCACTCAAATTTGGACGCTCCTCTAAGTGTTCTAAAGAAATAAGCACTCTTATCTCCAACTCGAGAGATGAATCAACCAAGGCCTGCTAACCTTACTCCTAACTATTGAACTTCTTTGGTTGACTTAGGAGGTGTCATATCAAGAATAGTTTTAACCTTATCAGGATTATGGGCAAGTCATTCTGGAGTAAGGAGATTGCCAAGAAATTTCCCCTTACTTGCCCCAAACATGCACTTTAATGGATTAAGTTTCATCTTATATTTCCGCAGAGTAGCAAACGTTTATGGTAGATCATGCAGGTACATTGAGAAAGATTTACTTTTGATCAAGAGATCATCAACATATACTTCAAGGTTTCTCCCTTTCTATTCTTTGAACACATGATCCATCATTCGTTGATAAGTCGTACTAGCATTCTTAAGCCCAAAAGGCATCACGAGGTAACAATAACAACCGTCTTTGGTGAATAAAGAAGTATGAGGAACGTCGGGCTTATGTATTCTAATTTGATGGTAATAAGAGAATGCATCGAAAAAACTCATAAAAGAATACCCAACCGTAGAATCAACTAAAGAATCTATCTGAGGCAAGGGGTAATAATCTTTAGGACATGCTTTATTTAATTGCATGAAATATACACACATTCACCAATTTGCCCCTGGTATTTTAACCATTACAACGTTAGATACCCATATGGGATATTGAATTTCATGGATTAATTTTGCTTTGAGGAGCTTCGCAACCTCCTCTCTGATTGGATCAACAAGCTTGGTTTCCACAACTCTTTTCTTTTGCTACATAGGGTTGAAATTTGGAGCGATGTTGAGATTATGGCAAGCGACATCTGGATCTACTCTCGGCATGTCCTCCGCTGACCAAGCGAAGACATCCAGGTTCTCTACCAGTCAAGAGATACCCTTGGCCTTTTGATATTTCGGTAGCTCCAAGTTGATGGAGAGCTTCCTCTCCTCCCCTTCAGCAATGGTGACTTCTTGAGTCACCTGGGTAGGTTCTAGGTGAGCTCCTTCTCTATCATCAGCTGCCTATGAACTGAAAGAGACTTCTAGTGTTGTAGCTGGTAAAGCGGGAGGATTGATTTCAATCATGTTGACTGTCTGAAGATAACATTCTCGAGCTTGCTTTGTGTCACTCCTGACCCTGCACTGTTTTCCATCAATGTTGAACTTTATGGCGAGGTGGTAGTTATGCACTATCGCTTGATATTTATTGAGGAGAGGCCTCCCAAAGATTGCGTAATAGTTGTTTGGAGCATCGACTACTATGAACTGGATCAATTTTATTACTCCTCCAAGTCTCACTGAAAGTGTGACACTTCCCTCGACCTCCTTTCTCTCCCATGAGAAGCCGTAGAGTGGCCCTTCGGTGGAAAGAATAGGCTTTCTGGTCTTTAGAGCCTCAATGGTTGGCTTGAACATAAGGTTGACCAAACTTCATGTATCAATAAGAATATTGTCCACTGTATAGTCCTCAATAGCTGCTCTGATCACCGCAACATCGTTGAATGGGTTGCAAGTTGGGGGAAGATCGTCATGGAAAAAAGTGACATTTCCGCTTTATGGGGCAAAAGAAGAAGCATAAGCGACCTCTACTCGAGAGACTCTTACAATTGAAGATTTGCGATTTGATTCGGTCCCTGTACCTCCATGAATACAGAAGAGCCGCCCCATGTCTCCTTCATCATTAACATCGAAGCATTCACTTTCAATATTGATAGTCCCCAGACGGCTAATGTCCTCGATCTCTTCACATTCCAACCAGGCCTTTGCCACCTCCTTGCCTTTGGAGGTGGACGGCTTGGATGAGGCATCCTTCTTCCCCAAATCCTTCATCTTGCCTTTAGCAATTAACTTCTTAACCAGTTTACAAAGGGCTTTGAAATTATCGGTCAAATGTCCCTTGTCTTTATGGAATTCACATAACAGATCAGAGTTCCTGGGCTTCCACTCTTTCTAATGTCCTTAATTCCTGTCATCAGACATCCTCTGCAAAACCTGAATGACCTCATCAATGCTCATTCCCAGATCTATAAACTCCTCTACAGAGTCACTGTAATACTGCCTTGGAGTAGGCAGAGCATCTTGATGGATGGGAAGAACTTGTGCTGGCAAGGCGGGAGCGGTGACCAATGAAAGTTTCAGATCTCGAAACTGTTGATTACCAAGAAATGGTTTTTTTGTGGCAGAAATGCCTCCCCTCTAAGCGGGAGACTGATAGTCGGGGCAAGGAGGCTTGGTGTGGCGATGATCAGTAGAAGAACTAGAAATATCCCTTCCTTCAGCCTTGGCTGTCAGGGATGAAATGTATGTTGGGTTGGCTTTCTCGCCTTCAATAACCGATTAACCATGGCTATCAACTCCTGATATGTTGTTGGCATCTTGGTTATTGCCTTGAACTTCAGAGGGCATTCCCGGAGGCCATGGATCAAGGAAACTTTATAATAGTAGGGGTTCACATTCTGCACCCCTAAATCTCCTTTTGGAAGCGATCAACGAATCGGGCAACTGACTTGTTGTCTCTTTGCTTGATTCCGAAGAGGGCAGCTGACCCATCTTTCCTCTACTTTGAGGTTGCAAACCTCAACAGGAGCTCGCTGCGGAGCTCTGCAAAAGATGAAATCGTGCTAGATGGAAGCTCATAGAACCACTCCCTTGCCTGTCGATCGAGGGTGATAACTAAGAGTTTGTACTTAATTGCGTCAGAGAGGCATCTCAAAGCTACTACCCCTTTGAAGGCCTGCAGATGGGCCACTAGATCTTTCTCCCCTATATACAGAGTCAGATGAGGTTCTCAGAAGTTCGTTGGCACAGATTCCAATCATGTTCAATCCACGAAAGGAGAGGGTGCTTCATGATAAGCAGGATAGGTGGGGAGGACTGGAGCAGGAACATCTGCGGGCTGAACGAACTAGCGATTGGCGAAGTCGAGCTGGCGGTCAGGAGTGCCCCAGGCCGCCTCCATGAAGAAGTCCATCAGAGAGGCGAACTGATCTTCTTGAGGCCGCAGAGGAGCTATAGTCTGAGCTGTAGGAAGAGCTTGAGGAGAAGGCATGACTGACTGAGACTGGCGGAGCGGAGTCTGGTAGATTGGAATGTCCGTAGGATCTGCTGAGGCCTGAGGCACAAGCTGCTAAGTCGGCACGTTCAAAGCCTAACTGATTGCATCCAAGCGATGATCGGTCTCTCTAAGAGATCGTTCAACCTCCCAACGAGACTATTCAATTGCATCCCACAGTGAGTCTTCTGATGAACTGGAACGGTCTGAATGGCGAGCTTGGCGGTCTGACATGTTTGTTAGGTGATTCAAAAAACTGCTTGAGATCTGAAGGTCACGTGTTAACTGTTGAAGTGTGGAAACGGGAAACATCAGGTAATGGTTCGAATACGAGGGAAAGGAAGGGAAAAGAGGCGACTTCAAGCAGCTATCTACAAGTAGACGAGAGAAAATGACAGCTGAGTCATGAGCCACGGCAAAACCAGACTTCGCCCTTTGCAGCCTAAATGCCTCTCTTCTGACGGGCTTTCCATTGTTTGAAAATTGTTTATTACAAGTAGACGGAAATAACTTAAAGAAGAGCAAGCTGGAGACCGCAAAGCCTGAGATCCGAGTCCACAGCCTTTAATAAGTAGGCTCTTGTACTCGATTCAGCGTGCTTTGGGTGCACCACTTCCCCCTATTTATAGGTTCGAGGCCCTGCCCAAACAGGTAGGGATAAATTAACCGGCAGCCCGGTGTACAGGAGAACCGAGCAGCGATGATAGGAAATAAAAATGAGAAGACTAGCCATTCTACGCAAGTGGTGCGGACTATGGTCACAATCTAAAGCTTCTGTTTGTTGCCGCAAGGCACGATCCTGGGTGGAGGGTCGCGTCCTATGCGCGCTAATGCTTGAGTCTGCCTGAAGAGGAAGCCGGGGGATCCAGGATGATTTTGAGGCTGGATAGCTTGGCCGGACTGGAGGATTGAGTCTGCTTCTGAAGGAGGGTGCTTGGATCCCGAGATTGGGTGACCTGGCCGGACTAGAAACTGAGTCCGCCGCCGGAGACCTGGATCTTGCTGATGCTGAGGCGAGTCCTACCGACCTGAGCGGACTGGAGACTGAGTCCTCCAAGGAAGGAGGATGAACTGGGTCCTTGTTAAACATGTTGCGAATTCTGGGGTTAATAATAAGCTCGCCCTTCCACACTCTCTCTGCAGCACTAGTTGGATTCAACGTGCAAATTAGTAGGACTTTATGTTTAAGATGGGGCTGTGGTTTAGGTGAGGTAAATGAATGCTAAACACGAGTGTTCATACACTAAACCCAACTGAGCTAGCACAAAACACTATCCTCGAGCACCACAAATAAATGCGGGTGCACCACACCCCCATACATAGTGTTGACTCTATCAGTGTGTGCACTGACTACTCCCAAAATAAATTTTCACTTTGACTTTTTTCTCATTTCACAAATAATTTTTTTAAAACATTTTTTCCTTTCTTTTTTCAAAAATTTCTATCTCCTTTTTAAGCACACATTCAAGAGAGCATGACCACCTTCACAAATATGAGCACCACATCAACTCCCCCAACATAATGATAAAAACACAACTAAAGCACAAATTTGGGCGTGCTATTACGATTGGTTTTAGGATTTGGTGCAATAATAGTGGGGCTGAATCAAAAGATGGGTAAATACAAGGGGGCTAAGAAGGAAACATTCGGTAGGGTATTATGCTCAACTGGGCCAAAGTGATGGCCTACATCACACTCACGCGCTTGAACTTACCATGTACCCATGGTTCGAGAATAGCTTTGAGCAAGTTCTTAGCCATTGAGAAAGACTATCCTTCCTCCCAACTCGAGCAATATGCAGCTAATGCACGTCCACACACATCCCTACGGTACTATTTGATTCACACCAGATTCACAAATTTTTTTATTAGAATAAACCATATTTACGCTAAAAGAAAAATATAACACTAAACACATAAAGAAAAATGTAATCTACTCGAATTTCTACATGCGACGAGAGCACTCGACTAGGAGCACTACAAGAGTCAACATTTTACTCCGTCTCATAATTCTAAGCCATCACAGATATTTTCCCAAATCACACAAAAGTGATGAATTCGACTTGCAATGTGTTAACGATTAAGCACGTGCTAAAGTCGGTGCTGTAGTGTATAATGAATATGAAGATGATAATTGAGAAAAAACAAATTACTTATAGTATGTTGTGAGTTGTGCGTGTGCATGGCCAACAATGTAATAACTATCTCTCCCCAAGACTAAATCTAAACAATCCAATATAAGAAGCATTAAGAATAAAAGAGGCTAGGGAGAAGAGAAGTTACCCATGCTAGGAAATGAGCATACTAGAAGATTGGCTTTAATATCGTGAAGGAAAAAATCCTAGTCCGCCGCCCAAAAAGATCACCACCCTACAAAAAGGAAGCAATAAGAAATAGAAGATATAATATATATAAATGTTGGTGGATTAGATAAAACATAATAGCAAAATTGGGTTGTCTCCCAGGATCCCTATTCTTTACTGTCCTTAAGATGGACCGAAAACCTGTATTAATAGCTATAATAGAGTTCTTAAGTAAACAACACGATCACTTAAAAAATAGTCAAAATAGCCAACTAGAATAAGACACAGACACGGAGCAGCATGAACAATAACCAGCCTGGAGAGCCATCACGCCTCAGCTAAATTCAGATTTGTGGTGTTTCTCCCTCACTACGCGAGTTAGTGAAAAGGTGAAGGCTTTATGGACTAAGGGAGAGTTACCTCCATTTCCCCTAGCCTATTCCTTCTCGCGGAGGAGGGCAAAGGAGAGACCATTGCGCAAAAGTCTTTCATGTTTTAATTTCTCCACTGCGGGAGATCGCTAGAGAGTATTATTTGCTCGCTCAAAATCACTCTATACTCCTTATGACTCAGCTTGGGGCATCATTTCTTCACCCCCAGCCGGTGAAAGATCAGCCAACGAACCTATTTTACTGTTTTAAAATTAACATCCAAATTAACAATAAGTTTTGTCAAATCTCCGACCATAGTTTCTTCAGCAATCATCGTCTCTCTCGTCTCACCATACTCTTCTTTCTCAAGTTCATTCAGCATCAAATCCTTCATCACCGGCATAGCATCATCAACAACCGCTGCAAGATTTGTAGTAGCAATGTTTGCCTTCTTCTCAGCCTTCTCATTATCCTCAGCATCCTTACACCTGTTCTCATCAAAACTCAAAACTTTGTCAGATAACATAACAGATAATTCAGAATCTATCAATGGCTCATTTAGAGAAATGTGATCAAGTAGCAAAGGAGAAGAAAAACTAAAATGATCAATAATTGGGGGAGTTGTCCTGGTCTCACTCGCAATGGGTAGAGAGTTTTTGTTGGCATCAATTACAACACTGCAAGGCTCTGTAGTATCCAAGGTGGCCTTGATGAAGCATAATTTAGCTTAGTTTATTAGGGGAAAAAATATTTATATTCTCGTTTAAATCTTTTAACTTTTTGTATTTTCGCGGATAGCTAAAAATGGATTGTGGTTAGCAATCACCTAGAAGAGGTAGATGCATGGAGCCATTTTAGTAAGCCATTTCCAATGAAAACCGCAGATAGATGCAGCTATTGCTAGATCCATCCAGGCTCGAGCTGAAAAGAAGGACAAATACTTCCTCTAAGATCACTTTTAAGTTATCTTCGTCCTACGTTTTCTCTTTTATTTTGAAAACGGAAAAAATGAAATAACACATGTAGATAAACTTCATTTTAATTAGGTTTAGGGTATTCCACATATCATACATCCAAACCATTTGAAGAATTTTTCAAGCGCATGAGTTAGACCACAGAGGATTTCCCACTTTGAAAAAAAACAAATCAAAAGATATCTTTTTTTATTTCAAGTATAGAGCTTGGTAGCAAATTGTGTAGAACTTAAGCCAAGAATACGGCCAGATAACACTAAATTGGTTGAATTTTAACTATGGAGGAAAAAAATCCGAATCAACTCACGGGGCATGGTGAGCCTTTCCATCGATCCTGACATGTTGGCCTTCGATTTTGCTACAAGAAAACCGAACCAAGTGGGAAAAAAACACACTTGGGTGGAAGAAGATCTAGATCTCCGGAGTACAAACCCACCGCATGCTCTTCCGGACGCCCTCCCCTATTAAAAATGAAACACTCTAGTGAAGTAGGGAATACCAGCGGTCTATCTTCGCCGTCAATTATTATTCAAACTTAGTTTATTTTTTGTTTTTCCGTTTTTTTGGGTTCTCTCCTGTTACACGCCCCTAGGTCATGCCCTACCAGGGTGTGTACTTAGGGCGTGTAACCCAAATGAAATGAATATATCAGTCCGAAGTCAGATTCCAGGAAAAGTTCAGCTTATACGCCCTTGGTCACGCCCATCTCTCACCACCACGGGCATGTTTCTGGGGTGTGTCCCGCCAAGTCCCAAAAATTCTCCACAACGCGACTTTTCCATGCTCCACCGTCACGCAGAATCTAACACGCCACTCGTACGCTGGCGTGTTAGTAGGGCGTATAACTCAACTGCCGCGCCAATCACTTCCGGACTTCAATTTCAGCCAGCCAAAGTCACGCCAAATCTGACATGCCCCCGGTACACGACCGACCCGGGCGTGTATGGTTGGCATGTACTTCCCGAAATATTTCTATAAATAGACATAAGCTCCAAGTGTTCTAGAGAGAAAATGGAAGCCTTGTAGAGAGTTTTTAAGTGTCTATTTTCAGAATATATTTGCTTAATGTTTTCATTTCTAAGCATTCTTGTAATCTTTTTTTATCGTATTTGTAATGTCCCCTGGTCATTTCGGTAGCTTCTTTCCAATAAGAAATAAAATACTTTGCTATTCCTTTTCCCACTCTCTCTCTCTTTCTTATTATGCATATTCATAACATGATTTTTATTCACTACTTCCCCATGATTAACTAAATCCTCCTAGTACTCGATCTTGATGATCCGAGGTTGAGTTGATTAAGTTATGATGCTTTAGTTTACTTTCTCTTTTTAAGGTTTTGCCTTCGATTTACTCTTGAAATATCACGTTTGGAATTATATCATCGATATATAATCTCCATCTCTTGTTTTCACTCTTAGCTAGCCGAGAGGCTCATAGTTTTAAGTGAACACTCAAGAGTAAAGAGAGTTGCATGCACCCCTCGAGAGAGGATGACGTAAATCTCCCGGATTGGAGTGAAATCCAATAACTGGGTTCATTACTTAAAGCAAGTTTTAGGTATTCATATATAAACGAGTGTTCGGTCCGATTTTCCTAACTTCAATTGGGCACATCTTCGAGAGAAGCGTATTCAAGTTTTGGGAACCACCACGATTATAGACCTTTACCTTATTAAGTTTTAGTTTGATTTTTGTATCTTTGATTAACTTACGCCGAGGTGATTCATGATCGAGTACTACCCCTTAACCATTGGTCAAACCCTTTTTTTAATTATTAGTAGTAGTCTTTCTTAATAATTGCAAGCAATTTCCTTTTTCCAATTTAGTAATCAAACCCTAAATCCTTCGATAAGATAATAGTAATTCATGTGAGTATAAGTACTCAACAGTTCCCGGATCTAAATACGATACTTGTGTCCCCTAACTACAATTTGATTTGTATACTTGCCTTCATTGGATTGCTAGTTCAGATTTCTTCTCGAAACGAATTCGCAGACACCAGGACTCACCCGTGATTTCGACGTCCTCATCTGGAGATAAGGAAGAATCACCATCACCCAAAAGATTGTCCTCCTCTATAAAATCAGGCACAACATAAAGATCACATACCTCAAGTTGTAGTGCATCATCAATGATGTCATCATACAGACAAGTGGTAGAGTGCATAGAAGGAGGAAGAACATTGCCTAGTTTGGGCCCATTGATCAGAATATCCTAGATTTGAAAAGGCCCATAAGTCATTAGTATACACATGATTGTATTTGATATATGTTCAAGTACAAAATTTGTTGGATGTCTACTATTCCATGATTAGATGGGTTATCAGGGCCATAATATCATTTGTACTCAAGATAGGATGCTAGAAAAGCAGAAATCTGGCTAAGTCCAGAAGCGTTGAGTGAGTTCAGTTCACTTAATGCCAGAAGGCTAAAAGCGTTGACATAAGATTAGGCACCTAAAGCCTAAGTGGTGCTGGAATAAATTCTTCCTAAGTCTAGAAGCATTGAGTGAAGTCTATTCACTCAAACGCCTACTCAAAAGGAATTTTGTCCAAGTATAGAAGCGTTGAATGAAGATGGATCACTCCACGTCTTATCAATATTGTATTAGGTCCAGAAGCGTTAAGTGAAGGCTATTCACTCAATGCCTTCATTCAAGAATTCAGTGCAAGTCCAGAATCATTGAGAGATAAAGGCTCACTCAATTCCTAAAGTCAGGATAATAGCTAAGTCCAGAAGCATTCAGTAAAGTGCTTCACTCAATGCTTTCAACCTGAAAAATTCTGCCAAGTACAAATGCATTGAGTGATGAAGGTTCACTCAATGCCTTATTAGTTCAGCTGTTTGAGAAAAAATCGTTGAAAGATGATGGCTTACTCAACGCCTCCAAAAGTAGATTTTCTACTAAGTGTTTTTGCATTGAGTCACATTGCTTCTCTAAACGCCTATGCAGAATGACTGTAAAAACTGCTAAGTTCACAAGTGTTGAGTTATGTTGACGTCACCTAAGTTAAAATTGATCTGGATTTGCGCACTAGAATCCAAATATCGCCAAAAACATTCTGAACATTAGTTAAAGCTAAAATATGTTTAACTGTTATTTTGGCTTGCCCATACAGATTAAAGAGTCGTTGGATGGCAGAATATAAAATGACTTTTATAGAAAAATTGAAAGATGTTCTGGACTTCTTCTTCTTGAGATAGTCTTCTTCTTCTCAATCCATTATTCTGGTTTTACAGAAGAGTTACAGAAGGCAGTGGAGTATCCACTCTTGAACAAAGAATTTCAAGTGGTATCAGAAGTTGGTTGTTCAAAAATGACTTAATTGTCTGAACAAATCTCCTAGAGGAATAGAAGATTATCTCAATGGTTTCAAGTGAGAATCATAAGGAGTTGAGCTCTATGAAACTTCCTACATATAGAAAGGAAAATTTTGGGATCTAGGAGGAAAGTGTAAGGTTATTTATGGAAGCCTCAGACCCTAGGTTATTCATAACAATTCAAGAGGGACCATTAATTCCAATAAATGTCTCTACTATAGATGCGAATGTTGAGACACCTAAGAAATATACTAAGATGAACAAGGATGAAGTCATTTTGGCAACTATGGACAAAAGGGCTCAGAACATTATTGTTAGTGTTATAGATAACTCCGCATTCCAGAACTTGGTCCATTGCAGACAACTAAAGAGATGTGGGATTCTCTAACAATATATATATAAGGGACAGAGGAGGTGAGCGAGATAGGAAATCCCTCCTGAATCAAAAGTATGAGACCTTCAAGTAAGCCAAGAAAGATTCCATAGCTGATTTCTATGAAAATTTCTTCATGATAGTGAACAACCTGATCACTTATGTAAGACAGTTCACAAACTATGAGTTGAATGACAAGTTCTTTAGATCTCTGAACAAGGAGTGGGATATCAATATTTGTACCATTAGAGAAGTTGGCAACTTGGCCAACACCAAACCCCAAAACCTATTTGGGAAGTTGTTTTCTCATGAGATACAGTTGAACTCTAGAAGGACAGAAGAAGATGTTGTCAGAACTCTCAACAAAGAGAGGACAGTGGCCTTTAGAGCTGAAGTAACAAGGAGGAGTAGACAAAAGACTCCTTCTCCATCAAAGAGAGTTGTAGAGTCTTATAGTTCTGATCCCACCTCCTTAGGGAATGCATTGTATGATGGAGAACTGACACAATTCGCCAAACACTTCAAGAAAATTCTGAGCAGGAGAAGATAGTGGAAGAACAAGGGCTCTTCAAGCTCCACTTCAAGAAAGCCTTATTCTAGTAAGGACAAGTCAAGAAAAGACCCCTCTAGGGAAAAGTATGACTCTAAGTAGAACAAACACATTAATACTAGTGTTGTTTGCTATTATTACAACTAGAGTGGACATATCATTGCTGACTATCCAATCAAGAGGAAGGAGGACAAGAAATCTGAAGACAAAAAGCATTAGAAGGACAAGAAGGCTGAAAAGAGCTTTTTGGCCAAGAAGAAAGTTAGCTTATCAGATAGTAATTCTGAGTCTTCAGAATATGGGGAAGATGAGGCCTACATTGGTCACATTTCAATTGAAGAGGAAGCTGATCATCAAACTTCCTCAACTGGCATAAGAGCTCCACTGCCATCTATTAACAGTGACTTTGAAGAGGATAACGAATTCAGCCTTATGGCTCTAACTAAAAATAATCAGGACAATCCTATTCCTAATGAGGTACACTCTCTCCCTAACTCTTCTTCTTTCTATGAGACAGGCTCAGTCTCTGAAGTATCCACTACATCCAATAAGTATGATGGATCAAAATCTGATGTTGATGTCAATCAACTGATTTACATGTATAATGCAATTCTGGATGCTCTTAATAAGAGCAAGAGTCTTGTCAAAATACATGCTAAGGAGTTTGTCATCCAATAGGGATATTCTGAGTCAGTTCCTTTACTAGCTCAGATGAGGAGGGAAATTAGTCAGCTAAAGACAATCTCTGTCATCCAAATTATCACCATTAGCTAGAAGAATAAGATCTTCACGAATCTTGAGAGAAGCACCTCAAAGAGAGGATGTTAGAGGAAGAATTTTCTAAGCCCAAAACAGTGCTGCCACTGATTGACTGCTCACCTCTCAAAAGGATAAGAGAGGTTTGGGGTTCATGTGGAATACTATATGAAATTCTTTGATTTCAAGGGTAGTTAATAACCTAGAGGGGGGGGGGGGTGAATAGGTTATTAAGGTCTTTTTGATTATCTTTAAGTTCTTTAAGCCTTTAACTGAGTTAGGCCTTGTTGTCAGTGATTAGTTTTGCTTTAAAAAAATTCACACACAGTACACCATATTTTTATAGTGGTTCATCAATGTATGGGTACAACCTCTATCCCTCCCGCCTTTCTAACAGAATGTTAGATAATATACTTCTCCAATAACATGTCACCTCAGAGATTACAATACGATCCCATAGGATCACTCATCACTCAGTCTCCACTGAGACTTACAACACAGGCACACAACCCAACCACTCAGTAATCACCTGATCACCTACCACAGGCACAAATTCCCTACAACACGGGCTTGGAAAAAAGCCCTATCACACAGATCCAAGACTTGATCCTACCACTCAGATTTATACCAGATCTTACACTCAACCTTTATAACTTAGGCTTATAATACAGATCTTACCAGATCTAACATTCAGCCTTTATAAACTAGGCTTACAACTAGAATCTTGAAAAGACCCAATAGAGATGTATTTGATATTGATATAGATTAGACTCCATAGATTGATTATCTACGTGTACAGCTTCTTGAACTGAGAGAATCTTAGCCTCATTTTCTTCTCAGCAACAAGGTTAATGATCTTCCAGAATCTGATGCTTGTTGTGGAATCGACTCAGAAACGAATTCTGATCGTGCTGATGAAGAGGAAAGATCAAGAAATATGGTCTTCAATCTGCTAACCAATTTTGGCAGAAATTGAACTGCTCTGCCTCTCCTTCTTTCTTGAGAAAACCCTGAACATATTTCTTCTTCACTGATCCTGAAATTGATCTTCAGATTATGCTCTACTTGGATCAAGAAGTCACTATAGTTAGGGCTGGCCTTTACTAATTCTTGTTCCTCAGTGAATATCTTTGATCTTGCTGTAGCAGATATTGATCTCCCCAGCTAACTCAAAAAACCTTCAGAACCGTCAAAACAATCTTCTTGTCTCTGTAATAATGGAGGGGGGAAGAAGACGAAGTCCTGCACAACTTTTTCGTAATGAATTGATCCCTCAGAAACTTATATCGATCCAGATCTCATCTTCCATTTAAAATCCCTTCATCTAGCGAGTTGATTTACAGGTGTCATTGCTTTAACGACCGATTATATCCTTCGTTTTATAGAATAAGACTAACGATAATGTTAGTAATGAATTATAGCTCTTCCTTAATCATTTTGAATTTTGTTGACTTTCTTGACATTAGCCATTCTGGACATAGAAAATTTCAGACAACTACCTAGGCGTTATTTAAGTAAGCTCCACTCAACGCTTTTTAACTTAGTAAACATTCTACATCCTTCTTCAACTCCAAGCGTTAAGAGCGTTGAGTGTATATGCTTCACCCAACGGTTTTTTTTCCTTAGCTTGACCTTCAGCCCTTTTTGTAACTATGGCATTGAGAGCGTTGAGTGAACTGGCTTCACTCAACGATTCTGGACTTACAATAATTCTGCTCTGCTTGATGGCGTTGAGTGTGTTGATTACACTCAACGCTTTCTCCTTCAGCCTCAACATTTGACTTGGCATGAATGAACTGGCTTTACTCAAAGCTTTTTGTCTTAGCCAAATTCCATTTTCTTCTTTGGCTTTGACAACAGCAGTATGACTCAATGCTTTATTCCTTTGGCAATGAGTGAGCTGACTGAACTCAACACTATTTGTACTTAGAATGAATTTTCTGTCTTTCTTAAAAGGCTTTGACTGAATCAGCATGGCGTTGAGTGAACTTGATTCACTCAAAGCTTTTGAACTTAGTCGAATTTCTTTGATATATTTTTTTTCTTTGACAGACTTTGCATTTCATTGAGTGACCAAGCTTCACTCAATGCTTTTGCACATAGTATATTTTTCTTTGCCAAAAAATCTAGGGCATTGACTATGGCAGCTTTACTTGACGAATTATGCGGCATAGCGTTGAGTGTGTTGACATTACTCAACACTTTTTGCCTTAGTCGATTTGCCTGCTTGCTAAAACTTTACCTTTGACTGTCCATACCTATCTTAACACTTTTTAGTTGTATGGTGTTGAGTGAACTGGCTTCACTCAACTCCTGTGGACTTAGATGCTTTTCTGCCTTTGTCATCATCTATCCTTGACTTCTGGCTTTGAGTGAGCTTGCTTCACTCAATGCCTATGGACTTAGTGGAATTTCTCTGTCCAGCTTCTTTCTTAAGGCATCTGGCATTGAGTGAGTTTGCTCCACTCAACGCCTGTGGACTTAGACAGAATTCCAGTCTCTCCACATGCCTATCTTGTGACCACTTGTCCAATCAGTTTAATAAGGACTAACCTACATGCATGATCAAAAAAAACCTAAAATACAACTATGTGTATATCATTGACTTGTTTGACTTTTTACAAATCTGGGACATTACGATCAATGGACCCAACAATCTCCCCTTATTTGAAGAAGTCAAAACACCACTTGAAAAACCTTTGTTAATGATATACACTAACATATGCAACAACAAAATAAAACAACATATTAACCCTAAGAGAGTTAAGGGTTACCATATTTCCCATTTTTCTTCTAGTATAGTGAACATCACTTACTCCCCATGCTTTGCTGCATGGTTCACTTTTTCCCTTTGTATGAGAACACCACCAGCATACCATTTGACAGTTTCCCCTGCTACTCTCCCTGCTTTGCTGCTTATTCTCCCCCCTTTTTGACTTATGTAGAATAGTTATGGAGAAGCTGGCCATCTCTGGTTATCTTCTCCCCCTTTTTGATTATAGATAACCCACTAATGTTGCACTTGATCCCCCTAATAAAGAACAACTTCTATAAACCTTTTTGATATTCATTCTACTCCATCCTACAAGATGAAGTATTTCCTACAGCAAAATAATATGAAGAGCAACTAGAGCTATACCAAATTCAACATTCCCAACTCAAACATGAAGGTGTTGAACTTTGCTTAATCTAGTGGCTTGGTGAAAATGTCAGTCACTTGCTTGTCTGTTGGAACAAACTGAAGAATAATATCCTCACATTCCACATGCTCTCTTATAAAGTGATATCTGAACTCTATGTGGTTAGTCCTGCTATGTTAGATAGGATTCCTAGCTATAAAGATTGCACTAGTAGAATCACATAATAAAGAGCTTTTACTTAGCTGAATATTATAATCCTGAAGTTGATGTTGGATCCAAAATAACTGTGCACAGCAACTCCCTACAGCTATGTATTCTGACTCTATAGTAGAAATAGAAACATTTGTTTGCTTCTTGCTACTCCATGACACTAGCCTTTTTCCCAGAAACTGACAAGATCCTGATGTGCTTTTTCTGTCTTCTCTATAGCCTACTATGTCTGCATCTAAAAAGTCTCTTAGTTCAAAATCCCTATTCTTAGGGTACCAAAGGCCAAGATCTGGTGTGCCCTTTAAATATCTCAAAATTCTCTTAGCAGCAGAGTATTGAGATTCTTTAGAGTATGCCTGATATCAAGCAAAGACACATGTATCATACATAATGTCTCTCCTACTAGTAGTTAGGTATAGAAGGGAGCCAATTATCCCTATATACAAAGTTTGATCAACAGGTTTCCCTGTCTTATCCTTGTCTAAAGACATGTTTGACCCTATGGGAGTTTTTATGGTGGATGCATTATGTATCCCAAATTTCTTAATAAATTCCCTGGTAAACTTGTACTAAGATATGTATAATCCATTGTCATTCTGTCTTACTTGTAAACTAAAGAAGAACTTATATTCACCCATACTGATCATCTCAAACTTCCCTTGCATAAGTTTGGCAAACTTTCAATAATGGTTGTCATCAGTAGATCCAAAGATAATGTCATCAACATATATCTTGTTGATGCACGGAATGCGAAAGGGAAACGGGCACCACTAGTTAACCATTCAAGCACTGGGGAAAGGGGAGGAGAAAACTGTCGGCCAGTCGGTTACTAGCGACTAGGAATGGCGGATAAGACCGGATAGAGAAAAGAGAGAAAGGACCGCTAACAGCGGCAACACCAGAGTTTGCCCGCTGCGGCTTAAATACCTCTCCTGCGGCGGACTTTCCTTTTAGCTATGAAAAATCGGTTACAATGGTTAGAAAAGAAGAGCCCGAGCGAACAGGTATCCGCTAAAGGAGAAATTCGAATCTGCTTCCACAAGCGGCAAGATTGGGGATCTGAATTCCGTCCCCCAGGAGTTACTGTTAACGCCTATTTATAGGCTCCGGGACCTGCCCAAACGAGCAGGGATAAAAATACCCGTTGCCCGGGGTACAGGAGAAGCGGGCAGCGGTTACCAGATGCAGGAATAAAACAAAAAGAGGACCTCCTAGTCGCGTGGCTAGGTGGTCAGAACTTCTGCTGATCGGCTCTCCCTGGGTGGCTGCTACGTTGGGGAAGACCTGCGAGAAGGAGGGCAGACGGCATGAACAGGCCTTTCCGCTTAGGAGGCGGATAGCCGGCTAGAAAAAGGCTTGCCGCTAGGTGTTCAGGAAAATTGTGGGAGCGGTCAAAATAGTGTTAACATATCTGGACTAGAATGATCTTGCCCTTGGATTCCATTAGAAATAGGGTCTTGTCTATCTTCCCCCTTGAGAATTTGTTCTCAATAAATAAGATAGACATGGTTTATACAATGCTCTAGGAGCTTGTTTTAACCTATATAAAGTTTTCCCAAGTCTATAAACAAAATTTGATTGGTGAGGTACAAAACCTGGAGGTTGTTCAATATAGACATTTTCGTTCAAGTCTCCATGCAGGAAGGATGACTTCACATCCATCTGGTAGACTCTGAAACCTTGATATGCAGCATGTACATGGAACAGTCTGATGTCTTCTAGTCTTGCTACAAGGGTAAAGATTTGATCAAAGTCAATATCTTCTTCCTGTTTGTACCCCTGAGCTACCAGTCTAGTTTGTTCTTGGTTATAATGCCATTTTCACCAAGTTTATTCCAATGACATTATGTCCTTATGGTCTGGGAACCACCTTCCTGACCTTACATCTCTTAAACTAGTTCAATTTTCATAGATATAATCCAAAACTGATCCATCTTTTCCTCTTCAAACTTTTTGGGCTTTACTTGTGACAAGAAACAAGAGTACATTATTGTGTTGAGACATCTTCTCCTTATCACTAAACCTTGACTTGCATCACCAATGATCTGGTGGCCTAGATTATCATTCAAATGCCTGACTGTTGGTGACTATCTTCCTTAAGCATTCTGTGATCCAAAGTCTCCATCATGTTGAACATCATCCACTTCCTGTGTGCCTCGTGCTTCCTATGAAATCCACACACTTTCATCTTTGTCTTGGACTATAGTTTCAGCTTCTTTAACAGTCAGCTTGTCCATGATAACATTTGTTCCTCCAGTACTAGAAATGGAGCTTGACAGCTCATTGTTAATCTTGTTCGATTAATCAATCACTAGATTTACTAACTCCTTTACAATATGACTTGTCAAGTTATAGATCCTATAGGCCTTACTATGATTTCTGTACCCAACAAAGATCCCTTCATAGGACTTGGCAGTAAACTTAGTTATATAGGATTTCCCATTGTTAAGCACATAGCATTTTCTCCCAAAAATTCTTAGACATGCAAGGTTTGGTATTCTGCCTTCAATATCTCATAAGGAGTCTTTTTATGGCTCTTGGTATAGAAGCTCTATTGAGGACATGACATGCAGTGTTTACTGCCTCAATCCAGAAATATTTTGTGAGAGTTATGTCATTTAGTAATGTCCTACCAGCTTCTATGTGAGTCCTATTCTTCCTCTCAGCAATCCCATTTTGCTGGGGTGTTCTTGGAGAGGAAAAATCTTTATGAATCCTAAGTTCTTCACAAAACTTTGTCATGCATTCAGATTGAAACTCAATTCCATGATCACTTCTGATTCTGACCACAGAGCTGTTCAATTCATTCTGTATTTGTTTGACAAATGTCTTGAAGACATCAGAGGTTTCAGACTTTTTCCTTAAAAAGAAAACCCATGTAAATATGGAAAAGTAATCAACAACCACAAAGGTATAGACTTTCTACCAAGACTATGAACTGGCATAGTAGCAAATAAGTCCAAAAGCAAGAGGTATAAACACCTCACAGAGTCTTTAGTCCCAATGCGTTTAAAAGAAGCTTTGGTCGGCTTACCCTTTTGGCATGCAGAGCAAATGCCTTCCTTAGTTCATTCCATTTTAGAACAATTTTTAACTAGCTTTTTACTGAAGAGCTTTCCTATGGTATTATAGTTCAAATGAGCTAGCCTCTTGGCCATTTTACACAGTGTGAGGCATTCTCATTTGTAACTAGGCATATGGGAGAGTTTGAATTTACATAAAGAAAATTTAAACAGTACACATTCCCACTCCTAGTGCCTGTCAAGATGACCTCTTTGTCACTTGACTTCTTTATGTGGCACTCATCCTTGTGGAAAGAAATGTCATAGCCAAGATCACAAAGTTGTCTTATGGTTATAAGGTTGTGTTGTAACCCTTCCACATAAGATGCTTTTGTGAAAGTGACTAAGCCATTTGAGATTTTACCATAACTTCTTGTAATCCCTTTTTCTAATCCACCAAAGATCACCTTTGGTACATCCTTCACTTGAATGAACTCCCTCAGATTGCTCTTTGTTCCAGTCATATTCCTGGAATAACCACTGTCCAAGTACCATATACAGGTATAGAAACATGGACTAACCTGCAAAACATATTTATTTTACCTTAAGACCACAAAATTTATTGGATCCTAGGTGCTTGTTAGTCTCAAAATGAACATGTCTTCCAACTATTTTTCTGACTGGTAGACTTACTTTAGCTCTGGGAAGACTAGAATTATGCAAACAATCAATGGAAAAATGCCCAATCTTACCACAGCACGAGCACTCATGAAGGTTATACCTTCTTTTCTAAGCTGGTCTAGTGACTATGTTAACAACAACAACCTTTCCAGAAGAAACAACAGTAGTCTTCTTCAGATTTCTTTCAACAATTATCTGATTGAAGGAGAATCTTTCAGCAGCTTAAATTGGCTTTTTCTAAGGGCCATTAGCAGCAGTTATCTTTGTAGAAATCGTGTTCCTAATAGCATCAAAAACACCTAAATCAGGCTTGCTATAAGACTTATCTTTAGTCTGAGTTTTTGCCGATTAAGTCAGGAGTTTTGCCACTTCCCCCTTCATAAGAGTAGGGGCTAGAACACCAAAGTCAGATGGTCCAGAATGGCCCATTTGTATTTCCTCATGAGTAGCCTTGAAGACACTCCTTCCCATTCCTCTTCTCCTTACATTGGAAGAAACATTAGTATCCTTCTAGGAAGAATTCCCATTCTTCCAGTGACCATACGTAGAGTCCTGGTCTAAACCGTTAGTAGGGAGTATTACCCATTAAAAGGCAATAGGTGACTTAGTTGGACCGTTTCCCTTTCCTTTGAATGGTGTAGCTCTGGTGTTTTCGTTTAATCCAACTCCTCTCTTGTTTCTCTGAGAGGTGAAGGAGTCAATAATGGGCAACACTAAATTGGGCTTTAAAATACTTGCCATAATTCTCTTCTCCCTTTCGAGATTTTCTTCTAAATCCCTAATAAGGACATTCTTATACTTTATGGTGCCAATCTTTATAATAGTAATAGTCTTCAACTGACTGACTTCCATAATTATCTATTCCAGCATGATTGTTGTCTCAGAGTGCTGTAAAATAGCAAGCTTTAGAGATGTAATCTCCAGAGTCTGTTGTTTAGTCAGTTGCTTACTTATTTTGAATGCTTCCAGAAGTTCACCATACTTATCAATCACTTGATTGATGTCTTCTTCAGAATCACAATCATCTTCATCCTTGGATGAAGATGCTTCTGAACTGGGACTAGTCTTATAACTTGACTTAGATAAAGAGCTGAATGGAGAGTTTACCTTAGATGGTCTAGGCTGATCTTGGCAAGATTCTTCATCTAATCTAGCCATTACCCCAATGTAGGCTTCATCTTCATAATTTGACTCTGAGGAGGATGAGTTAGGCTAGCTTTTCTCCTTCTTATCAATGAAGGTTTTCTCCTTCTTGCCCTTCTTATGATGGTGATTTTTCACATCGTCCTCCTTCTTCTTTACAGGACATTCAGCCACAACATGCTCTGGCTTGTTGCAGCAAAAATAGATAATCTTATTCAAAACATGTTTACTAGGTTTTGAGTCATACTTGCCTTCCTTAGAAGTTTTCTTCCTGGTTTTGTAGTAGTCCTCCTTATTTTATAAGGAGGAGGAAGGTTTGCTCCTCCACCCCTTCCTCTTCATTAGCTTCATGAACTACCTTGAGAAAGCAGCAAATTTCTCATCAGAGATATTACATTCTAATGTATCATGATCTGAATCATCAGACTCTGCTGACCTTCTTGGGAGAGAAGGATTCTTCTCTTTACTCCTCTTAGGACTATCTGCCTTGAAGTCCACAATTGATTCTTTGGCCTAAGCTTTGCTAGTCTTCTCTTCCTCCTTCCTTACAGTAAACTACATTTCATATGACAGCAGCTTACCAAAAGGTGTGGATGGTGGAGTATCTGCCAGCTTTGCCACTTCTCTAATGACACATATCTTAGTGTCCCAGTCTCTAGTTAGATACCTAAGGAACTTAAAATTTAGCTCATAGTTACTAAATACCCGGCCATAGGACCTTAGCTCATTTATAGTTCTGAAAAACCTTTCAAAGCTGCTAGATATGGTCTCATCCTTGATTTGCCAGAAAGTCTCATACTCTTGATTGAGCATTGAATTCCTATCATCTCTAACTTACTTCATACCCTCCATATATATCACCAGAGTGTCCAACATTTCCTTTGAGGTTTTGCAGTGCACTGGGTTTTGAAGAGTTGAGTGATCTATGGCACTAACTATAATGTTTTGTGCCGTCTTATCCTTCGCAGCCAAGATGATTTCATCTTAAGTCATTTTTGCATAACTCTTAGGAGTCTTGACATTTGCATCAAGAACAGACACCTTCAAGGGAATGAATGGTCTTTCATGTACTGTAACATAAATCCTAGGGACTGATGCATCCATAAACAATCTTACCCTTTCTTTTCATATTCCAAAATATTCTTTCCTGCATAGAGGAAGCTTCATAGAACCTAGTTCCTTATTGTTCTATCCAGAACCCATACTTATTTTTTCATGGCTACCCTTGGAGATCTACTCAGACTGTTAAGCCTTTCTTGAGCAACCTCCCTTTGATTCCACTTGATAGTATTTTAATTCAAGGGTAGCTAATCACCTAGAGTGGGGGTGAATAGGTTATTAAGGTCTTTATGATTCTCTTTAAGTTCTTTAAGCCTTTAACTGAGTTAGGCCATGTTGCGAGTGATTAGTTTAGCTTTCAAGAAATTCACACACAACACACCAGATTTTTATAGTGGTTCCCGAGTGTATGGGTAAATCCATTATCCCTCCCGCCTTCCTAACAGATTGTTAGAAAAGGAACTTCTCTAATAACTTGGCTCCTCAGAGATTAAAACACGATCCCACAACATCACTAAGTCTCCACTGAGACTTACAACATAGGCATACAGCCAAACCACTCAGTAATCAGCTGTTCACCTACCACATGCACAAATGCCATACAACACAGGCAGGGAAAACAGCCCTTTAACACGAATACAAGACTAGATCCTACCACTTAAATCTATACCAGATCCTACCCTCAGCCTTTATAACTTAGGTTAACAATATAAATCTCACCAGATCTAACACACAGCCTTTATAAACTAGGCTTACAACTCGAATCTTAAAAAGATCCTACAGAGATTGATTTGATATTGATATAGATTAGACTCCAGAGATTGATTCTCTAAGTCTACAGCTTCTTGAACTGAGAGAATCTCAGCCCAATTTTCTTCTCAACAACAATGATGAAGATCTTCAAGAATCTGATACTTGTGCAATAATCAACTCAGAAACAAATTCTAATCATGCTGATGAAGAGGAATGATCAAGAAAGATGGTCTTTATTCAGCTAACCAATATTTGTAGAAATTGAACTATTCTGCCTCTCCTTCTGTCCTGAGAAAACCCTGAATAGATTTCTTCTTCACCGATCCTGATATTGATCTTCAGATTAGTCTCTGCTTGGATCAAAAAGTCACTACAGCTAGGGATGGCCTTGGATTTTTGTTCTTCCTCAGAGAATATCTTTGATCGTGCAGCAGTAGATGTTGATTGCCGCAGCTAACTCAGAAAACATTCAGAATCTTCTTGTCTCTGCAACAATGGTGGGGGAAGAAGACGAAGCTAACTCAGAAAACATTCAGTAGATGTTGAGTCCCGCACAACGTTTTTATATTGAATTGATCCCTCAGAAACTTATCTTGATCCAGATCTCATCTTCTATTGATAATCTCATCATCGAGCGAGTTGATTGACACGCGTCGCTTCTTTAACGGCTGATTATATCGTTAGTTTTACAGAATGAGACTAACGATGACGTTAGTAATGAATTACCGCTCTTACTTAATAATTTTGAATTTTGTTGACTTTTGTTGACTTTGCTTACGTCAGCCATTTTGGACTTAGAAAATTTCAGAAAACTACCTAGGCGTTGAGTGAACAAGCTTTACTTAACAAATCTAGACTTTGAAAATTTCCAGCTTTGGTAGGTGTTGAGTGAGTATGCTCCACTCAATGCTTTTTAACTTAGTCAACATTCTGCATCCTTCTATAACTTTAGGCATTGAGAGCATTGAGTGTATAAGTTACACTCAACGTTTTTTGCCTTAGCTTGATCTTCAGCCCTTTCTACAACTATGAGTTTGAGAGCGTTGAGTGAACTGGCTTCACTCAATTATTTTGGACTTAGAATAATTCTGCTATGCATGAAGGCATTTAGTGTGTTGACTACACTCAATGCTTTCTCCTTCAACCTCAACATTTGACAAGGCGTTGAGTGAATTGACATTACTCAATGCTTTTTGCCTTAGACAAATTCCATTTTCTTCTTTGTCATTGACAGCAGCAGCATGACTCAATGCTTTCTTCCTTTGATATTGAGTGAGTTGACTTCACTCAACGCTAGTTGTACTTAAATATAATTTTTTGTCTTTCTTCCAAGGATTTGACTGAATTAACATGACATTGAGTGAATTGGCTTCACTCAATACTTTTGAACATAGTCAAATTTCGTTGACAGATTTGCTTTGCCTTTGACATACTCTACAAGCGTTGAGTGACCAAGCTTCACTCAACTCTTTTGGACTAAGTATATTTTTGTTTGCCAGAAACTCTAGGGCTTTGACTATGGCAGATTTACTCAACGAATTATGTTGCATGACATTGAGTGAGTTGACATTGGTCAACGCATTTTGCCTAAGTCGATTTTTCCTGCTTGCTAAAACTTTGCATTTGAGTGTCCACACCTGTCTCAGTGCCTTTTAGCTGTATGGTGTTGAGTGAACTGGCTTCACTCAACGTTTTTGGACTTAGCTACTTTTCTACCTTTATCATTATCTGTCCTTGACTTCCTGCATTGAGTGAGCTTGATTTACTCAATGCCTGTTAACTTAGTGGAATTTCTCTGTCCAGCTTCCTTTCTTAAGGCATCTGGCATTGAGTGAGCTTGCTTCACTCAATGCCTATGTACTAAGACAAAATTTCAGTCTCTCCACATGCCTATCTTATGACTACTTATCCAATCGGTGTAATATGGACAACTTGCATGCATGAACTTAAACATACATCAAATACAACTATGTGTATATCATTGAATCGTTTGACTTCTTACAAATATGGGACATTGGGATCAATTGGACCAAAACTAGAGCTATCCATTATAAAGGGAAAGGCAATGCCGTAATAGTGCCTCGGACCACCTTTTAGAATATAATTCCCCCTTCTAGCAGGTATGAACAGGATAGTATGTATGGTCACTGGAAGAATGGTTGTTCTTCTTGTAAGGATACAAGTGTTCCTTAAAATGGAATAAGAAAGGGGATGAGAATGAGTGCACTGAAGGCATCCCATAAAGAAATTCAAATGACCTATCATGTATCATTTGTGTTTGGTGCTCCAGCTCCTACTCTCAAGGACAAGGATTTGGCTATTACATCCATTAATCACAATGTCCTAGATTTGAAGAAGGCCGACAAGTCAATTGTATAAACATGAATGTATTTGATATATATTTAAGTTCATTGTATATAGGTTGTATACTATTACAGTGATATGACATGCAATCAGAGTCATAATGACAATTAGACTCAAGATAAGTTGCTGAACAGACAGAAAACTGGCTAAGTCAAGAAGCGTCGAGTGAACTCCCTTCACTCAATGCCAGAAAAGCAAAAGCATTGATAGAACACACGCAATCAAAGCCTCAGTACTGCTAACTAGAATTTTGCTTAAGGGAAGAAGCGTTGAGTGAAGACAGTTCAGTCAATGCCTACTCAACAGATTCTATCTAAGTATAGAAGCGATGAGTGAAGACTGGCCACTCAACTCCACATCAAGAAATCTGTCAAAAAATAGAAGCATTGAGTGAAGATAGTTCACTCAATACCTACTCATCAATAAATCTGTCCAAGTATAGAAGCATTGAGTGAAGACAGGCCACTCAACGCCTCATCAAGAAGTCTGTCAAAGGACAGAAGCATTGAGTGAAGAAAGTACACTCAACGCCTACTCAACCGGATTTTTGTCTAAGTATAGAAGCATTGAGTGAAGACGGGCCACTCAACACCTCATCAAGAAGTAGGGCTAAGTCAGAAAGCGTTGAGTATGAAAGCTTCACTCAACGCATTCATGCAAAGAAATTTCAACCAAGTCCAGAAGCGTTGAGTGATGAAGGCTCACTTAACGCTTAAAGATGCAGAATTCTGCTAAGTGTATCTACATTGAGTGACAAGGCTTCACTCAATGTCTATGCAGATTGTTTGAAATTTTCTAAGTCCAGAAGCACTGAGTCATGCTGACATCATCAAAAATTCAAATGTCATTGGTTTTGCACGCTAGATAATAAAAGGCACCGCTTTAATTTAGCACAACATTTAATGCAAAAGAAGTGTTGCAGTTACCAACTCCTATGGTACAAATTGCACAAGGAGTCATTGATTAGCGGAATACAAAAGTAGAGTCCTGAGAAATAAGGAAAAGAAGCTTTCTGAAATAGAACTTTTTGGTCATCTTCTTCCTCTCGGCGAAGGAGAAGTTTTTGAAGAACTTGCTCTATTGTTAGTCTGTGATTCATAGGCAGAGTTAGCTGTTGAAGAAATAACTCACTAAAGAATAAACTTGTCTTCAACACCAAGATCAGAAATTCTTTCCTGAAGAAGGAGAAGCAGAGGAAGCTTAAAGCTGCTGCTCATCTTCAAGGCCTCTGCTCAAAACTCTACTACAATCATGACTTGAAGAAGAAATGCTCTGCAGGTATTTTCCCACCACAAGAAGAACCATCATGAAGATCTACTTCCTTGGTGTTGTGAAGAAGACAATGCCTAGTTTTCTCTGTTCAGAAAGCTGACTCATAGAATCATTTCTCTAAAGTCATATATTGAAGAATTTAGGGCTGGGTATTCTCAGTTCAGAAGGCAGGCTAAGAGAATCATTTCTCTTATGTCAATCATCAACATCAAAATTACTCTTTCATGTAGGATCTTAATTGATATGAGTTGTAATACTAAGATATAGAGGCTGAGTTGTAGGATTCAGTTATGAATCTGTTGTAGGGCCTGTGTGCCGAAGGTAGGAGATTTATTCTTTGAGGTAGGATCCTTTTATGGATCATAGGTAGGGACTTTGGACTGTGGTAGGATGTGAATAAAATCTGAGTTATAGGAGAGTATTACTCTTTTATTGTAGGGTTATCCTCCTTGCCCAAGTGTAAGACTTTTAATTAGGTCTAAGGTAGGTGATCTGAGAATCACTGAGCTATATGAGTAACATTAACTCTAAGTTGTAGGGCTTTGGACTGAGGTAGGACTTGAAAGAAGTCTGAGATTTCCTGAGGGATCTGTATTATAAGCTCATTGAGCTGAGTTTGGAGAAGATTTGTAGGGTCCATTGATCACAATGTCCCAAATTTGAAGAAGGTCCACAATTTTATGGTATACACAAGAATGTTTTTGTTGCACGCTGATAGTCCAATGTATGCAGGTTGTTCTCTATTGAACTAATTTGATAGGTTGTCAGAGTCACAAAGATTGATGGACTCATGATAGGATACTGACAAAGCAGAAATCTTGTTAAGTCCAGAAGCGGTGGGTGAAGGCAGTTAACTCATCGCCAAGTGGATAAAAGCGTGGACTAATGCTCAGGCTGTCAAAGCCTAAGTATTGCCAAAGAAGAAATCTGGTTAAGTTCTGAAGGGTTGAGTGAAGACAGTTCACACAATGCCAAGAAGAAAAAGTGTCGATAGAATAACATATATTCAAAGCCTCAGGGTTACTGTAAGCGAAATCTTTCTAGGTCCTGAAGCATTGAGTGCAGGCAGTTCACTCAACGCCTCCTCTATAGATAATACTTCTAAGTACAAAAATGTTGAGTTATGAAAAGCCACTCAACGCCTCAACAAGAAAATAGGCAAACTCAAAAAGTGTTGAGTAAATAAGCCTCATACAATGCCTTCTAGTAGCGTAAATCAATTTAGTCCAGATGCATCGAGTGATGAAGGTTCACTCGACTCCTAAGCTGTTAGACTAGAATTGTTAACATTCGTTGAGTGATAAGGGATCACTCAACGCACTCAACACCACCAATCAATATTCAGCTAAGTACCAGTGCGTTGAGTGACAAGACGTAACTCAATGCCCAAGAAGAATTACTAGAATTTTTTCTAAGTCCACATGTAATGCCCCAAGATTTCCCATGCGGGAAAAAGGGTTTTCTGGAGGTTACCGCCCGACGGTAGGTCTAACACCGAAGGTATTTCCGGGATAGGTAGCTTCAGGTATCGAGGGTGCTAAGAACATTGAGTGAGGTGAGGTGACTCAATGCCTATGCAACCTCACTGGGGTAGGTTGCTAGCGCGCGACGTTAAACATTTTTTTGTTTGAGTTCTCGGAAAGTTAACGCCTAGTGGTAGGTTAATCGCAGGAGGTAGATTTGAAATTTATTTGTCAAAGCGCTCAGGTTTCTACCGCGTGGCGGCAGTAACTATCACATGGCGGTAGTTGAAGCTGTTGTGTCTTAACTATCGCTAGCTTCCATGAGGCGTTAACATCTTATCACGTGGCGATAACGATTCTATAACCGCGTGGCCATGTGTCAACCTGTGATTTGAAGGCCTAGGCGGTTGCGCTTGAATCGAGGAATTGAATTGAGGTACCGCACAACGGTAGTTAGGTACTACGCAGCGGTAGCTTTGTTTATATTCCTGGATCGGCCGTTTAACTTCATCTTCTTTGGAGTTGGGACTTTGTCGGGTCTTTTGGAGGCAGAGCAGAAGCGCCGGAAGAGGGAGTTTTACCACCATTCGAGACTCGGAGTTCGGATTCGCAAAGTGAATTTGGATCTACAGAGGCAAGGTCGCATCGGTCAATTTCAACCGTCTAGATTTCTCCCATGGCGTCAAAGAAGACTACAAGAGTAACAATCCTTTTCCTTTGACATGTGAAGTCCTTTGTTTGGTATTTTAGGGAAGACGGTCCACGAGCACGTGGATGTGGTTCTCCTAACTGGTAGATCCGTGTATCCCAGTAGTATTGCATTTAGAACCGAAATCGAAGTACAGAATAGGCTTGTTGTGTGAAGCCCATCCGGACGGGTTGGTTTGGATTGGTGATGTTTATGTATTTTGTATGTCGGAGAAGACTTAATGTTAAATGCATAGATTTCGGATTCGTGGGGTGTGCAGATGTCTGCATTTAGAGTACTGGGGTTAGTATCTAGGAAAACACCATAGAGGCGGAAGAACTCATAGTCTGTCCACTACCGCACGACAGTAGTGGTATCGCTTGCGATAGCTTCCAGTAAGCTATGTATTTTTTGTGAAGCCTGTCTCTAGGAGACCTAAGGGCAAATTTGTGGGTCCTTTCTTTTAATACCTAGGGCCGTGATGGCCGATCTGTCAAAGACCTAGGGTCATATTTTGTGGAGAATGAGCTTAAATTGCTCAGCTTTGGTAGACAAGAGTGCTAGCCTTAGATCCTTACAGAGTTATGGATCGTACAGAAAAGGGAAAGGGGATGCTGACCAGTGTCGGGCCTGCGAGCCAGACAATTTGAGCATGAGATGTGGCTAAACTGTTCCCTCCCCTATGCCGGTCGACTCAGAGTGGTAAATGTGTAAAGCACATGACTTGTCGTAGTACTATAGCGTTGTCTCTGGCCTTAGAGATTGTGAGACATAAAGCTCAAATGTTGTTGACCATCACAGAGAACGGTGGTACGACCCTTGTGGTCCTATACACCGAGAATGTGCCCTGTGAGCACGCGGAGTTGGGTGTTTGCGCCAATGTCTGTGGCAAATGGTGTTTAAGTTGCACGTCTTAGTTACCATTATATTATTTTACTAATGCCTACAAGGAAGGAACATCGCCACCCCGAGTAAGTGGTGGGGTAGTTATAATTTGGTCAGCTAATGATGACCGCTGCTTTTGTTTGACACCTTTGCGGTGGAATGTTGCATACAGGTGCTGCTGAGCCAAACGAGAAATAATGATCTGGAGCCCAGAAATGCTATGCTTGCCCTTGAAGGCCTAAGCGAAATACTTGTGTTATTTTATCGTTCAAGTGTGGTCGGCTTGCGTGCCGAAGTATGTTACACATTTTAATTCAAGTTGAACATTGTAAGGCCGTAAGGCCAAGACCTTATTCGTGTATTTATTTTACATTCCAAATTATGGTAGTGGATAGTCATGTTATTGCTGGGTTCAATCTTCAACTTCTATATTTCTTCTGCTATAATGCACTCTGTGTTAGGATACACTACATTTGATTATGGTTTCAATTTAGTAACTCCTTGGTCTATAGCGTGGTATATAGCGTCGAGCCCCGGCCAGACCTTCTATTATATGTTAGATAATGGATGGGGGTGCTACAAAGTTGGTATCAAACTATATTGTCATTCATTCTTATTTGAATTCGTGAGCGAATTCTTTTTAGAGGTGGTGAGAACATGTATGCGCGTTACCGTTATAACATGAAACAACCCATGAATGTCCACTTAGGAATGAAAATGCACATGTTTGAGGAACCTGTGTGTTCCTATGATTGCATCTTGGAAATCTATTTATAGCCTAATTTAGTGTTAAACAATTATAGGTGACTAGGATTGGTGCAGGGAATTCGCATCGCCAGCACTCCACGGAGAGTAGTGCGCCTAATGACGTTCTTGCAACCCCCTCCTTCTGTTGAAACCATACGAATGGTAACGGAAGCGGTGTTCACTATGATCAATGCCCAACTAGGTAGACAGGTGCGGCCTCCTGTTGTTAGGCTAGGTCAAGTACTGCTTGGAGTAGAAGAGCCTACAGTAGCGGATCTAGTAGAGGCAGAGCCCGTAGTGCAGATAAGAGATACTGAGAAACATCTAAAGCATGTGATGAGCTTTAACCCACCAGTGTATTTGGTGATTGAGACCATAACACAAGCTGGGGACTGGCTTTCTAGGGTGAAGAGAGTCATGTCTGCAATGGAGACTGAGGAATCGCAGAAAGTCACGATAGTCATTTTCCTTCTGGATAGTGAAGCAAGGTTATGGTTGGAGGAGTTAGAGCTTCGTCACTTTTCTGGGAGGCAACTTAATGATATTTTGATGGAGGAGTTCTCAAGACTATTTCTAGCACAGTTCATCCCATCGTCACAGAAAATAGCTATGGAGAATCAGTTCTAGAGACTTACTCAATGTCATAGTAGCGTGGATGACTACCTTCATGAGTTCACGAGATTGGGACGTTATGCGGGCTCCACTTTTGCTGATGAGGAGCGTAAGAACAACCTGTTCTATGAAGGATAGTCTGACAATCTGAGGTTGCAGGGCAATATATTTCTGGTCAATACAACCCGTTCTCTGGAGAAGGATCTAAAAGTGTTCAAGGTAAGATGGACTAATTGGCGAAGAGGTCGGACTTTAAAGTTCCATGTTCGTTGAAGTATGGGTTCCGAAAGTGGAGCAAGAAGCCAAAAAATTCTGGACCGACTACTTCATCAGTTACTAATGGAGCATCTTCTGGGCAAGGAAGCCCAATTCACTATTACAACAGTGGCAAGCAGGAGCATATAGCCCGCAATTATTGGAGTGGTAAGTAGGAAAAGAAGGCAGGAGCATCCTATGCGGAGAAAGGGAAGGCGGTGGAGTCATCCGCATCCCATCACGCTCCAGCCCAATCAAGAGTCTGCAACCATGGCCAGCAGGAGGCCATCAAGCAAGGCGATGTGCTGATAGGTATATGCTAGATTTTAACTATAATACTTGCATACCTTGTGCCTCATGCTCTAATCGTATGACTGACGGTTTGAGGCTTTGTCATGGTTATGGACTATCAAGCTTGAGCACTGTTTGATACGGGAGCTTTGCATTCTTTCTTATATGAGGATTTAGTGTTACGCGTCAGAGTGCCTACTTGAGTGGCAAAGGATAGGTTGGATGTGTTGCTGCCGAACGGGTGTTCGATGCGCACAGAGAGTGTCTGTTGCGTGAAAGTGTTGATTCGAAGTCAAACATTTTACTTGGAAGCGTCACTACTACCGATGTAGAGTTTGACGTAATATTTTGCTTCAATTGGCTCTCGGAGTAATGTGCGTTTATTGATTGCAGTTCGAAGATTGTTAAACTGGGTGTTGCTATATAGGCCTGGGCGGACAGGCGGTTAAAGACCGGGCGGTTTGGTAACCGCGCGGGTTGGCGGGTTGTCTCTGGCGGTCTGATATCTGAGCAGCGACAGCGGGTTGTCATGGCGGTTTGGTAACCGGGCGGTTAGCCGGTTACTCTCTGGGATATCGATGGTCGGCAGCTCGTCTCCTGGTGGTAACCGAGCGGTTAGTGTTCTTACTAACCGCGCGGTTAGGCGGTTAACTTTGTATATGCTGTATTTTGGTATTTAGTCCCACATTGGGTATCTCTACTCTATCTCATTTCCTCCATTCTATATAAGGGAGGCTATACCATTGTAATAGTCAGTTTTTTGGATAATAAAATTTTTATTACTCCAGTTTCCGGACTGTTTTTGGTCTATTCGCACATGGTATCAGAGGCAGCGATCTAGTCCCCCTGTTCCGTTGCCTTCTGTCCGTGCGGCCTCCTCTTCTCGCCGCGTTCTTATCTTTCAGTTCGCCCGGTTTACTCATTCTTATCCGCGCGACCTCCCCTCTGCTTCTCTACGCTCATCTCCTTCTGTTCGCCCGGTTTACTCATCCTTATCCGCGCGGATTTCTCCTTTTCTCTCCGCAGCTTGGTCGTGGCTTCTCTAGTCGCTGGTGTTCCCCTTGTGACCGCTGCGGTCTCCTACTTCTGCTACCCTCCCGGTTTACTTTCTTAACCGCGCGGTCTCCTCCTTCCAGAATGACTGTTTCTGATGTCTCCACCTCGACTACTGTCGTTACCCACCCTCCTCCTCCTCCTGCTGCATCCGGGAACCTTGGAACAGTTTCTAAGCTTCTCGGCCCCAATAATCCCAATTGGAGTGTCTCGTTTACCTTTCTTCTCCCCTGTCACTGCAAGCGTCATCATCTTACTGATGACCCTCCACCTGCGGACTCTGACCAGTTTAATGACTGGGATGCGAATGACGCTCTTGTTCGTACGTGGCTGGCAAACAGCTTGTCCGATGAATGTCTTCCGGTCATCCGTCACGATGAGACGGTCAAGCAAGCTTGGCTTCACTTAGCCGCCCTCTACTCTAAAGGGGGTCAAACATCTCGCATCTATACTCTGTATGCGGATCTCTTTGCTCGCCAATCCATGTCTCCTGCTGCGGCTTACCAACAGGTCCAAGCCCTTGGAGCGGAGATTCTTCAAAATCGTCCCCTCTCTGCTGACGTGGCTACCCAACTGAAGCACTTCCAGGAACTCCTGGTTGTTTGTTACCTTCTGAGGCTCCCGGATTCCTATGATATGATCCGGCAGCAAATTCTTGGAGAAGCTGAATCTCCCACCCTGGATGCTACAGCTGCTCGCATTGCCGCTGTTACCTCTCTACTCAATTGTCCCTTACTTGCCGCTCCTCCTGCTCCAGATGTATATGCCCACCAAGCACATCGTGGTGGCTCGGGTGGACGTGGTCACCAGTCCGGCGGGGGCGGCCCTTCTCGATATCTCTGTTCTCACTATGGCCACACAGGCCACTTGATTGACCGATGCTGGACAAAACATCCGCACCTTCGTCCCTCTGGTGATGCCCCCCACTCCTCCAACTCATCTGCCTTGGTGGCCACGACTTCAGGTAGCGCCCATGTGGTGACTCAAGATAAATGGCTAATCGACTCTGGCGCCACTAATCATATGACGGGCAATCCTCAGTGTTTTTCTCTCCTAGAAACACATGATCAATTGCCCTCGGTTCTTGTTGCGGATGGCTCTCCCTCTCCGGTGCATGGGACTGGCATGGTTCAAGTTACTCCGTCCCTTCGTCTCGCGGATACTCTCTATGTGCCCAAGTTCCCGTGCAATTTATTGTCGGTTACTTCCCTTTGCAAGCAACTTCAGTGCTCCGTAACGTTTACTCCTGTTTCTTGTTCTTTTCAGGACCCGGACTCCAAGCGGACGATTGCTACTGGGACTGAGAGAAGCGGCCTTTACTTCCTTGATGATGTATCCGCTCTTTCAACATTCTCATCCGCTTCTACAGATCTTCTTCAGTGGCACCTTCGTCTTGGGCATCCTCCATCACGTCTCATCCACCAACTGTTACCCCACCTACCTCAGCATGCTTCTCCTATCAACTGTGATGCCTGTCAGCTAGGCAAGCATCACCGCTCCCCATTTCCTCCTAAGCAAGGTCGTGGCTCTTCTAAGTCGTTCGACCTTGTTCACTCTGATGTATGGGGTCCTGCCCCCACCCTTACTATAGGGCGGGGTAGTTACTATTTTGTAACCTTTATTGATGATTTCTCTCGATGTACATGGGTGTATCTTTTAAAAGATCGCTCTGAACTATTTTCTGTATGGCTCCTTCTATTTTATGATTAAAACTCAGTTTGGTGCTTCCATGAAAGTTTTTCGTTCAGATAATGCTAAAGAATACCTGAGTAATGAATTTTCTTCTTTCTGTATGCAACACGACATCATTCATCAAACTAGCTGCATATATACCTCCTAGCAAAATTGGGTGACAGAACGTAAAAACCGTCACCTCCTCGATGTCGCTCGCACTCTCATGGCACAAATGCAGGTTCCTCGTAGCTACTGGGGCTATGCAGTTCTCATCTCCTACTTCCTCATTTATCGTCTTCCCTCGACAGTTCTTAAAGGCAAAACACCATTTTCCATTCTCTATCCGGCCAAGAATGCTTTTCCCTTACCTCTACGCATTTTTGGCTGCACTGCCTTTGTTCACAACCCTTCCGCAACTCGCGACAAGTTATCCCAACGTTCCACCAAGTGTATCTTTTTGGGTTATTCTACTACTCAAAAAGGTTACTGTTGCTTTGACCCTGTTCATCGCAAACAGTTCGTTTCGGCGGATGTAACGTTCTTTGAAAATGCCTCATACTTCTCTTCTGACCTTACTCTTTCTCCGGCTGACTTGCCCTCTCCAACCATTCCCTCCGTCCCATCCACTCCTCTTGAGATTTCTCCATCACCAACTCCACCGCACAATCCGTCTGTTGATCCCCTGCCATCTTCCTCCTCTCCTCGGCCGTCTCCCTCCTCTCCCGGGCCAGCCTTCTCCGCCACGGATGCACCGGCGACTGAGGAACTAGATGACTTGGAACTGCCCATTGCTCTTCGCAAAGGGGTTTGGACGTGCACCCAGCACTCGCTGGCCGCTGTTGTTTCTTATGATCGGCTAACACCTTCTCGCAGGGACTTCGCCCTAGCCATCTCGGTGACTTCCACTCCTCGCAACTACCAGGAAGCCCTTGATGTTCCTCACTGGAAGGCGGCCATGGATGAAGAAATTGCAACTCTTTCTAAGCGGGGCACTTGGACTCTTGTGCCTCCTCCTTTTGGCACAGATGTGGTTGGATGTCGCTGGGTCTTTGTCGTCAAGTTCCATCCGGATGGCAGTGTGGACTGGTAAAAGGCCCGTCTTGTGGCCAAGGGATTTACCCAGACTTACGGTGTTGATTACTTCGAAACGTTCTCTCCGGTTGCTCGTCTCAGCACTATTCGAGTTCTTCTATCGGTGGCAGTCAACAAGGATTGGCCTATTTACCAATTGGATGTCAAGAATGCCTTCCTCTATGGTGATCTTCATGAGGATGTCTACATGGAGAAACCTCCTGGGTATGTTGCTCAGGGGGAGACTCGAGTATGCCGGTTGAAAAAGGCCATCTATGGTCTAAAGCAGAGTCCTCGGGCATGGTTCGACAAGTTCAGTAGCATAGTTGGGGCAATTGGTTTCACAAGGAGTTCGGCGGATCACTCCTTGTTCATTCGCAAGACATCCTCAGGTCTGGTTGTGCTAGCCGTTTATGTGGATGACATACTTCTTACTGGCGACGACCAAGCTGGTGTAGCCTTGATGATGGTCCATGTCCTCCAACACCTTGTCACGAAGGATATGGGTCCTCCAAAATACTTCTTGAGAATTGAGATCTCTCGAAAACCGTGCTCCTTGGTTCTCTCCCAATGCAAGTATGCTCTTGACTTATTGAAAGAGGCAGGATTAACGGGCGCCAAACCTGCTCGGTGTCCCATGGCTCCTAGAGAAGACAAAACATGGACTGACGAATCACCTCCTCTATCGGACACTACGAGGTATCGGCGTCTTGTTGGCAAACTTATTTACCTCACGGTGACCAGACCAGACATCTCTTATGCAGTAGGAAAGGTCAGCCAGTTTATGCAGTCTCCTAGGGAATGCCATCTTCAATCCGCTCTAAGAATTCTGGAGTATGTAAAGTCATCTCCTGGGAAAGGTCTCCTCTTTCAGAAGAATGGCCATTTGAGAGTTGAAGCATACTCCGATGCTAGCTATGCGGACGACAAAGGGGATCGCAAGTCGACATCAGGCTTTTGCACATTTGTTGGAGGAAATCTGGTTAGCTGGAAGAGCAAGAAGCAATCCGTTGTCTCCAGATCTAGTGCGGAAGCAGAATATCGAAGTATGGCGTCTACCACGTGCGAGTTGAAATGGTTACGAGCTCTCATTCTGGATTTAGGAGAGGTCTATAAATATCCGCTTCCCATGTTTTGCGACAACAAGGCGGCCATCTATATTTCCAAGAACCCGGTCTTTCATGAGCGGACAAAACACATAGAGGTTGACTGTCACTTCATTCGGGAAGAAGTGTTGAAAAACCAGATTTGCACTCCGTTTGTTACGTCAGAGAAAGAGTTAGCAGATATCTTCACAAAGCCTGTATCTGCTTCCTTTTTCCACATTTGCAGCAAGCTGGGCATGATCGACATATATGCTCCAGCTTGAGGGGGAGTGTTGCTGTATAGGCCTGTGCGGACAGGCGATTAAAGACCGGGTGGTTTGGTAACCGGGCGGTTAGCCGGTTACTCTCTGGGATATCGATGGTCGGCGGCTCGTCTCCTGGTGGTAACCGAGCGGTTAGTGTTCTTACTAACCGCGCGGTTAGGCTGTTAGGCGGTTAACTTTGTATATGCTGTATTTTTGTATTTAGTCCCACATTGGGTATCTCTACTCTATCTCATCTCCTCCATTCTATATAAGGGAGGCTATACCATTGTAATAGTCAGTTTTTGGATAATAAAATTTCTATTAATCTAGTTTCCGGACTGTTTTTGGTCTATTCGCACACTGGGGATGAATACTGGCTAAGAAACTACTTTGTCTGGTATGAAGGGGTCGAGCAAGATGATGATGTCTGCTCTCCAAGTAGTTAAAGCTGTTCATGAGGGTGCAAAGTTGTTCTTCACACTTCTAAAGGCAAAGAAGCCCAAGCCTGGCTTGGTCAGTATTCTAGTGGTGTCGGAGTTTGCTGACGTGTTACCTGAAGATCTCAATGGAGCCCCACCTCAGAGAGAGACTAATTTCAACATCGAGTTGGTTCTAGGTGATAAACTTATATCACAGTCTCCTTACCGCTTAGCATCGAGAGAAATGGCGGAGTTGAAGGCACATCTTTAAGAGTTGATAGAGCAGGGGTATATGCGTGCATGTTCGTCACCTTGGAGCACCCCGGTCCTCTTCTTGAAGAAAAAGGACGGAAGTCTGCGGCTGTGTATCAATTATCGGGAACTAAATAAGCTAACAGAGAAGAACAAGTACCCGATTATGAGGATCGATGAAATATTTGATGAGCTTGTTGGGTCGACTGTGTATTCTAAGCTTGATTTGAAGTCTGGTTACTATCAGCTAAGAATCAAGGAAAGTGACATTCAGAAGATGGCGTTTAGTACATGATATGGGCATTACGAGTTCACGGTCATGCCTTTTGGGCCGATGAATGCGCCATCAAAGTTTATGGACTTGATGGACCGAGCATTCAGGGAGTATTTGGATTGGTTCATGATAGTCTTTATTAACGATATCTTGGTATACTCCCAGTCCGAGCTTGATCATGCAGAGCATCTACAAATTATTCTGGAGACCCTATGAAGCAATCAACTTTATGCCCAATTCTCTAAGTGTGAATTCTGGCTTTCTTCGGTAGCGTTGCTTGCGCACATTGATAGTGGAGAGGGGATAACGGTGGATCTGGCAAAAATTGTTGCGATACGGGAGTGGCTTGTGTTGTCTTCAGTGGCAGAAGTTCGGTGTTTTCCGGGACTCTCTAGCTACTACAGGCGCTTCATGGAGAACTTCTCACAGATAGCGTTACTTATCACGACCCAAACGAGGAAGGATAAAAAGTTTGAAAGTCATCTGACCACGACGTCTATCCTGTGTTTGCCATGTGGGACAAAAGGCTATGAGATCTACAGCAATGCTTCGAGGAGCAGGTTAGGTTGTGTGTTGTTATAGTATGGGAGAGTAATAGCTTATGGTTCGCGCCAATTGAAGGTGCACGAGAGGAATTACTCGGTCCATTACTTGGAGTTGGCAGTCGTGATATTCATTCTGAAGCTCTGGAGGTACTATTTGTATGGCGTGAAGGTTGATATTTACACAAATAATAAGATTTTAAAGTATCTGTTGGATTAGAAGGATTTAAATATACGTCAGCGAAGGTGGATGGAGTTCCTTGGGAATTACAACTTCTAGATACATTATGTACCAGACAACGGTAATGTAGTTGCAGATGGAAGGAGTTTCTTAGGGCTTTAGATATCTCTTGCGTGGATAAGAGGTTTAGTGCTGAAGCACGATTGTATTAGACTGAGGTACAGTATGAACTCACCGACTGGATTCAGAAGTCTTTAGAATTGGATGACAACATGAAGTGGTTCAAGGCTGAGTCTTTGGAACAGTCAAATACCCTATTTACTGTTGAGGATGGGCTGTTGTGGAAGAATCGTCATTTTTGTGCGTCCCAAAGGTGGGTAAAATGCGGAAATAATTAATGTACGAGGCTCATTATACTATTGGAGTTTGTGACCGGGCAGTCTGGCTGTCTGTCTTGGCGGATTGAAGACCGCACGGTCTGGAGGTTCCCCCTTTGTGGTTTGGTTGATGGAATGTTGCTGTCTGGAGTCCAAGCGATCTAGCGGTTTGTGTCAGGCAGCTTGGAGACCGGGCGGTCTAGCGGTCCCCTATGGTGACTTCTCTCTCTCTCTGGCGATAGCCGAGCGGTTAGCCCTTCTCATCTAACCGCGCGGCTTGTGCGGGTTGTTTTTTGTATAGGCCGCTTAACTTGTAATATTTTTAGTCCCACATCTCTTATTTGTATTCTCTCCTCTCTCCTCCATTCTATAAAAGGGAGGCCATACCTTTTTAATAGATACCTTTTTTGATAATAAAATTTCTGTTAATCCATTTCCGGCTTGTTCTTGTTCGTTTCTAACATAGTATCTGAGGACTTGATTCTTTCTGCCTGATTCGGTCTCTCTTTGGTGGCCGTCGGCTTGTTATTTCTGTCTATCAGCTTGTTCCTCCTTGGTTTTCTATCCGAGTGGTTTCTTCTTCTTCTTCTTCTTGTTGCTGCCCTCTGTGTGTGTGGCCTCTCTGTGAGATCTCTGTTCTGCTAGCACGCCATGCTTGTCTTCCCGCGGACTCCTTTCTATTCGCACGGTCTTCTCTTCCTTCTGTTCGCATGGGCTACTTTCTAGCCGCTTGACTTATTTCCCTCTGCTGTGTTCTGCGGCTTGGTCGTGGCTTCTCTTGCCGCTGGGGTCTAACATCGTGACCGCTGCAGCTCTCTTTCTCCTTACCGCTGCGTTTTCTCCCTGTTCGGGTGGCTTGTACCCTAACTGCGTGGCTTCCTGCTGTTTTCTCCTATGGCTCTTTCTGAAGTTTCTGCTGCCACTGCGCCTGTCGCCAATCCGCCTCTGCCTCTTCCCCCTACTCCTTCCAGGAACCTTGGCACAGTTTCCAAGCTTATCGGCTCCAACTACCCGGATTGGAGCATCTCCTTCACCTTTCTCCTTCGCTCGCAACACAAACGCCACCATCTCGTTGATGACCCCCCTCCTACCAATTCACCTCTATTTTAGGACTGGGATTCAAGCGATACGCTTGTGCATACTTGGCATGCTAACAACCTATCCGATGAATGCCCTCCCATCATCCATCTTGATGAGACGGTCAAGGCAGCTTGGCTTCACCTTACCGCTCTGTACTCCAAGGGGGCTCAAACGTCCCATATATATACATTATTTGTGGACCTGTTTGCTCGTCCTACCTTGTCTCCTACTGCTGCCTACTAATAGGTTCAGGCTCTTGGGGCTGATATTCTTTAGGATCACCCCTTTTCTGCGGATTTGGCTCAATAACTCAAGCACTTCCAGGAGCTTCTAGTTGTGTGCTATCTTCTATGGCTTCCTGATACTTATGATATGATCCACCAACAAATTTTGGGTGAGGCGGAATCTCCTACCTTAGATTCCACCGCTACCCGCATCACTGCTATCACCTCTCTCCTTCAGCGCCCCCTTCTGCCAGCTCCTCCTTCACCGGACAACTATGCTCACCAAACTCAGAGAAGTGGTTCTATTAGCCGCAGTCACCAGTCTAGCGGACGTGCTCCTTCCCGGTACATTTTCTCTCACTATGGCCGCACCGGCTATACTGTGGAACGCTGCTGGATGAAGCATCCCCATCTTCGCCCCTCGGGTGACTCTTCCATCTCCTCTTCCAAGATGTCTGCCTCCGTGGTCACATCATCAGGTAGTGCCCACGTGGTGACTTAAGGTAAATGGCTTATCGACTCTGGTGCGACTAATCACATGACGGGCAATCCTCGGTGCTTCTCTCTCCTCGAACAGCATGATCGGTTTCCCCAGGTCCTCGTTGTAGATGGTTCTCACTCCCCGGTTAATGGGCCAGGAGTGGCTCATGTTACTCCATCTTTTCGACTAGCGGAAACTCTTTATGTGCCCAAATTTCCACGTGTATGCCGGCTGAAGAAGGCAATATATGGCCTCAAGCAGAGCCCTCGAGCTTTGTTTGACAAGTTCCGCGGCATCATGGTGACTGTTTGTTTTGCACGAAGCTCTGTCGATCACTCGCTCTTCATTCGCAAAACCTCCTTGAGACTGGTGGTTCTTGCTGTGTACGTCAATGATATTCTTCTCACTGGCGATGACCAGGAAGGGGTAGCCTTAACAAAGCGACATCTTCGTCAACATCTGGTCACGAAAGATATGGGCTCTCCGAAGTACTTTCTAGGGATCGAAATCTCTCAGAAGCCCAACTCCTTAGTCCTCTCCCAATGTAAGTATGTTGTTGATCTTTTAAAAGAGGCAGGGTTGACTGGAGCAAAACCTGTCTGATGCCTGATGGCAACTAGAGAAGACAAAACCTGGACAGATGATTCGCCTCCTCTTTCAGATATTACCCGGTACAGGCGTCTGGTTGGTAAGCTCATATATCTCACAGTGACTAGGCCCTACATTTACTATGTTGTGGGCAAGTTGAGCCAATTCATTCAAGTTCTTAGGGAGTGCCATCTTCAGTCCGCCTTGCAGATCTTGGAGTTTGTCAAAGAAGCACCTGGGAAAGAATTACTCTTTCAGAAGAATGATCATCTGAGGGTTGAAGCATACTCAGATGAGAGTTATGCTAATGATAAAGGGGATCGCAAGTCAACCTCAGGTTTTGCACCTTTGTTGGGGGGAATCTGGTGAGCTGGAAGAGCGAGAAGTAGTCTATTGTTTCCAGGTCCACTACCGAAGCGGAGTATCGTAGTATGGCTTCGACCACTTGTAAGTTAAAGTGGTTACGGGCTCTCATGATGGATTTAGAAGAGGTCTACAACCATCCTCTACCTATGTTCTGTGATAATAAGGCTGGCATATACATCTCCAAAAATTCGGTATTTCATGGAAGAACAAAGCACATTGAGGTCGACTGTCATTTCATTCGTGAAGAGATTTTGAAGGAACAAATTTGCACTCCCTTCATTTCTTCTGATAAAGAGCTGGGTGATATCTTCACCAAGCCAGTATCCGCCTCGTTTCTTCATATTTGCGACAAGCTGGGCATGATCGATATATATGCTCTAGCTTGAGTGGGAGTGCTGGAGTTGGTGACCGGGCAGGCTGGCGGTCTATCTTGGAGGATTGAAGACCACGCGGTCTGGTGGTTTCCCCTTGGCGGTTTGGTTGCATGGCTGTTGCTGTCTGGAGTCCAAGCGGTCTAGCGGTTTGTCTCAAGAGGCTTGGAGACCGGGCGGTCTAGCGGTATCCTATGACGACTTCTCTCTCTCTGGTGATAGCCGAGTGGTTAGCCCTTCTCATCTAACCGCTCGGCTTGTGTGGGTTGTTTTTTGTATAGGCCGCTTAACTTGTAATATTTTTAGTCCCACATTTCTTATTTGTATTCTCTCCTCTCTCCTCCATTCTATAAAAGAGAGGCCATACCTTTGTAATAGATGCCTTTTTGGATAATAAAATTTCTATTAATCCATTTCCGGCTTGTTCTTGTTCGTTTCTAACATATACCAAGTACTCAATTCATCTGGGAAGCACACAAATGTATAAAGACATGAAAAAGTTAGTCTAGTGGCCAGGACTGAAGAAAGACATTGCTTTATATGTAGCTAATTGTCATACTTGTGCCTTAGTAAAGGACAAATGTCAGAAGCCCGATGAATTTTTGAAGTCTTTGCCTATACCAGAATGGAAGTTCGACGATATATCTATGGATTTCGTGCATGGTTTGCCGAGATCACAAAAGGGAAACAATACCATCTAGGTGATCGTTGATCGGTTGACAAAAGTTTCGGACACCATCCCGAATAGGAAGGACGATTCGGTGGAGAAACTGGCAAAATTTTATGCGGATAATATTATTAGACTACACGGTGTGCCCCATAACATCGTAAGTGACTGAGATGGTCACTTTACGTCTAATAACTTGTGGTACATTCACTGTTGGGTACTAGACTGGAGTTCAGTACAACCTTTCATCCATAAAAGGATGGTCAGACCGAGAGGGTAAACAGGATGATGGAGGACATGCTTCGTATATTCACCCTTGATTTTTGGAAAAAGTGGGAAGATCAACAACTACTAGGCAAACATTCAAATGGCGCCCTTTGAGGCCATTTATGGTAGAAAGTGTCGTACTCCGTTGTCATTGTTGGAGAGGGCGAGTCCAAGATGTATAAATGGAAGGAAGTTGAGGATGAAACATCTATTGTTCGGACAATCAAGGAGCGGTTGTTGATAGCATAGGATCGATTGGCTAAATATTTTAATGCCAAGAATAGAAATATTGAATTCGCCGTGGGCAATTTGGTTTACCTAAATATCAAACCGTTCAAGGGCGTGTGTCAAGGATTTGACGGCTGAAAAGCTAAGTCCGAGATACGTTGGGCTGTTTTAGGTTATGGAGCGCATTGGTGAAGCAACCTATCAATTAAAGCTTTCAATAGAGCATAGTGGTCTGCATGACGTATTCCACATATCTGTGTTGCAGAAGGTGGTTCAAGAGCCCATGCAAGTGGTTGTAGCGAATCGGGTGCTGATTAATGAAGAGTTAACAATGAAGGTCAAGACCATTCGTATTGAAGACTCGAAGTTAAGCAACTTCGCAATAAGTCTATCAGGATGGTCAAGGTCCACTACGACAATTGTGGCTGAGAGGAGCTATCTTAAGAGCAGAAATAAACAATAAAGGCAGAGTTCCCTAAGCTTTTTGTTTGAGGTATACTTTCGTAGTATTAATTTTCTTTCTTTTCCTGCAATGCATAATTTCGGGACGAAATTATTTAAGTGGAGGAGATTTGTAATGCCCCAAGATTTTTGAAGCGGGAAAAAGGGTTTTCTGGAAGTTACCACCCAACAGTAGCTCTATCGCCGGCGGTAACTCCGAGATAGGTAGCTCTAGGCACCAAGAGCATTGTGAGAGTTGAGTAAGGCGAGGTGACTCAATGCCTAGGCTACCGCTCGGCGGTAGGTTGCTAGTGCGTGGCATTAGAAATTTTATTGTCCGAGTTCTAAGGAAGTTAATTCCCAGCGGTAGGGTTACCACATGTGGTAGCTTGGAAATTTATTTGTCAAAGTGCTTAGGTTTCTACCGTGTGGCGGTATAAACTATCGCGTGGCAGTAGCTGAAGAGGTCATGTCGTAACTGTCGCTATCTACTGCGTGGTTTAGCATCATATCGTGTGGCAATAACGATTCTTTAACCACGTGGACACGTGTTAACCTGTGATTGGAGGGCCTGGGCGATTGTGCTCGAATAGAGGCGTTGAATTGAGGTACTGCACGGTGGTAGTTAGGTACCATGCGGCGGTAGCTTTGTTTATATTCCTTGATTGGCCGTTTCACTTCATCTTCTTTTGAGTTGGGACTTGGCTAGGTCATTTGGAGGAGGAGCAGTAGTGCCGGAAGAGGGAGTTTTTGCCGCCATTCGAGATTCGGAGTTCAGATTTGCAAAGCGAGTTTAGATCTACGGAGGCAAGGTCGGAGTAGTTGATTTCAACCGTCTAGATTTCTCCTATGGAACCAAAGAGGAGTACAAGGGTAACAATCCTCTTCCTTGGACATGTGAAATACTTTTTTTGGCATTTTAGGTAAGGCGCTCCACGAGCACGTAGATGTGGTTCTCCTAATGTGTATATCCATGTATCCTTGTAGTATTGCATTTAGAACTGGAAACGAAGTATTTAATATGCATGCTGTGTGAAGCCCATCCGAACTGGTTGGTCTAGATTGGTGATGTTTATGTATTTTGTATGTCGTAGAAGACTCCATATTAAATGCGTACATTTCAGAGTCGCGGGGCGTGCAAATGACTGCGTTGAGAGTTTTGGTGGTAGTTTCTAGGAAAACACCCGAGAAGGGGAAGAACCGATAGTCTGCCCCCTACTGCGTGACGGTAGTGCTATCGCCAGCGATAGCTTCCAATAAGCTATGTATTGCTTGTGAAGCCTGTCTCTAGGAGACCTTAGGGCTAATTTGTGGGGCCTGTCTTGTGAGACCTGGTGGCCGTGATTACCATTCTCTCAAAGACCTAGGATCCTATTTTGTGGAGCATGAGCTTAAATTGCTCAGCTTTGTTCGCCATGAGTGCTAGCCTTGGAACCTTATAGAGTTATGGATTGTGCGGAAAAAGGAAAGGGGATGCTGACCCATGTCGAGCCTGTGAGCCAGACGATTTGAGTACAGGATGTAGCTGAACTATACCATCCCTTATGTCGGTCGACTTTGAGTGGTCAATGTGTAAAGCACATGTTTTGTCATAGCACTAGGGCATTGTCTCTGGCGTTGGCCCTTGTGAACTAAAAGCTCAAAAATTTTTGACTATCCCAGAGAATGGTGGTTCGACCCTAGTGGTCTAGTGCATCGAGAATGTGCCCTGAGAGTACGGGGCATTGGGCGTTTATGCCAAAGTTAATGGCAAATGATGCTTAAGTTGTACATTTTTGTTGCCATTATATTATTTTACTAATGCCTGCAGGGAAGGTACACCGCCACCCCGATTTAGGGGTGGGGTAGTTATAATTTAGTCAACTAATGCTGACTGTTGCTTTTGTTTGCCACCTTTGCGGTGGAATGTTGCGTGCAGCTGCTGCTGAGCCAAACGAGAAATAGCGGGATGGAGCCCAGAACTGCTATGTTGTCCCTTAAAGGCCTAAGCGAAATACTTGTGTTATTTTATCGTTCAAGTGTGGCCGGACTGCGTGCCAAAGTATGTAACACATTTTAATTCAAGTTGAACATTGTAAGGACGTAAGGCAAAACGTTATTTGTATATTTGTTTTACATTCGTAATTATGGTAGTGGACATTCATGTTGTTGTTGGGTTCTATCTTCAACCTCTATATACTTCTGATAGAATGCACTCTGTGTTAAGATACGATATATTAGATTATGGTTTCAATTTAGTAACACCTTGGTCTGTAAAGTGGTATATGGCGTTGGGCCGTGGACGGAACTTCTTTTATATGCCATGTGACGGATGGGGTGTTACACCACAGGAGCTGAGTCATGCTGACGTCAGCAAAAATTCAAACAACGTGGGATAATCTTGCTACAGGACAAAAGGCGTCGCTTGCCTGTTGTACAGTAATTAATGCAAAAGTGGTGTTGCATCTAACTATTCTAATGGTCCATACTGCTCAAAGAGCCATTGGACGGCAGGATACAAAGTGCAGAGATTCGAGAAAGAAAAAGAAGACTTTTTGAAGAGAGATTTTTGAATCAACTCATCTTCTTCGAAAATCAAAGAAGTGCACTGTAGTTAGTTCATATAAAGATAGTCTGATAACTTCAATCAAAGGTTGTTGAAAGTATCTAGCATCAAACTAAATCATCTAGAGAGGGTGAATAGGTGAGTTTTCCGTCTTTTTGCGAAATAAAAATAATTAAAAAATTAAGCACACAGAACACAAAGATTTATAGTGGTTCCCCGAGCTGGTTACGTCCACTGTCCTGCCTCACTTATCTACCACAAAGGTCTAGATTTGGCTACTTCACCTTTATCTCAGATTACAACAAATCTTACACCTCAGAGCCTTAATTTCTACAACTCAGAGACAACACTCCTACTACTCGGAGAACAAACTCTTCTATAACTTGATCCAAATAAGGATCTATAACTCGGAGGGAAAAACCTCCTACAAATGTAAAAAGGATTTACATAATAAACATCACAAATTATCTTATGTAGATCTAAATTGTTCGATCTTTCGTTCTTCGAAAAGGTTGATCTTGAATGTCTTGAAGAACATGGAAAATCCAAAATCTTTGAGAACTAGATCAGAACTCACTGATCGGTTAGATCTACGTAGAATTGAAGTTTTGGAGGTCAATGATCTTGTTGTCAACATTAGGGGAAGAGCAAATCATACAACAAACATGTCGGCCTTGCTGGATGTAAAGATCGGGATAAAGTGCACACAGGATCTTGACGTTCAGAAGTTTCTCGATTAGAAATAATGAACACGATAAAGGTTGAATGAATTCCACCCTGAATATATATAGGAATCCTCCTCCTGTAATGGCTAGAAAATACATTCTATACCGAGATGTGTGAATTTTACTGTGCATGGATATCAGGAAGAACATGCCAAAAATTAGACATTTGAAGAAATAAACCCAAAGAATAGTTCGTCGAGTATCATCAAGAATAAATCAGTATACTCATCAAACTGTAGTGAAACTCGACCAAATTAACTTAGAGAATTTCAACCCAATCGAACCTATAACTCTATGCCTAACAGATGTCATACTCGACGAATCCGACGAATATCAGCTATCTCACTCGACGAATTCGACGAGTATAGACTGATACACTTGACGCATTCGATGCATAAGCTGAGTGATATTCGACGAATATGACTTAGAAAAATCTAGATATATAAATTCGTAAACTCAAAGGTATACCCAATAAGTCTCGATGAATTTGACATGTATCGACAAGTATATTCGACGAATTCGGCGGGTAACGATAGATACACTCGAAGAATTCGACGATTATACTTGATGATACTCGATAACTTTTACTTAACACATTTTACAGATCACATAAATTATATCTTAAGTAAATACGAAGACTTTGACGAGTGCTAGTAAGTATACATGACAAATTCAACGAGTATTCAAGAGTATGCTCGACAAATTCAACGAGTATCCACTACTATACTCGACAAATTTTACTCAGGTGAATTTTTGTTCTTTTGATTCTAACACCTAGTCCTTCCTTGATCCATCTTATGCACTTGGAATAGAAGTACACCCCAATAGAAAGATTACAAGTGAGTCAACACATTAGCCTATACATTGAGGGATTACATTGTATAGCCCTGTATTTCCTAACCTACTGTAACCAGATATTGGGTTGTACATAGCAATATAATTCTGCAAGCACACAACTAAATAGAGAGCATCAAATAAAACTCAATTCATCTTAGTTATAGGGACACTTCTTCAAATCAGGGTCATTGTGGATATAATACCCAACAATCTCCCCTTATTTGAAAAATTCAGAATCATACAAACTAAGGTGAATTGTACACACAATAAAGCATAAAAATGAAAAGATATAAGAAAAATAAGAAATAAGAAATAAATGCATTCCCATACAAAACATTTAATTATATATATATAAATGAAAGTTCTTTATTGGGGCAACCAGTGTCTACAAACATCAACATAAAAGAAACCATCAAGTATGTTTGCCCTTTCTTTTCTGAATTTGTCTGGTAAAATATGCTTTTGGCTTAAAATAATATCTTGGCGGAGCTGGAGGAGCATTTAGATCATCAAAGTTGTGTTTCTTGAAATGAAGTCTTCGTTTAGTGCATGCTACCTCATACTTGTGCCATTAATCAATGTTTAATAATCCCATCTATTTTCGTTTGCTAAGTCCACTATCTTGAAGAGGTCCATAATGATACTCTTGGAAATTTGACTCCATACCTCAGCAATTTCTTTGTCCAGATCAGACCTAAGAATGGATGGCCCTTCACCATATCTTCTTCTTTTGTGAGCTGGAGGAGGCATGTCGTCAACAATTTGAACATCTGGATAGGCTACAACAGCAACATATTATGGTTCAAACTGAGACGTCAGTACTAAGAATAATCAAGAGCAGGATTGACTTGAACATCCACTGGAACAGGCAGCACAAGTACTTGAATCCTTGCATCACCATCACTTGCCCTACCAAACATCTCACCATGAAGCTTGCTGAAATTGTCATAACTGTAGTCATTGACTCCCTTGAAGTTTTCTACAATGGCGACTTCAAGGGCTGTCAACTTAACTTTCAATTCATCATCCCCCTTTGTGAATTCTTCAAGTACATTGGCTGTTATGCCATTGGTATAGTAGGCCATTTGGTAATCAAAATATTTCATTTCTGCATTCTTGGCATTAATTATTATTTTGGCATTTGCAATAATATTTCGGAGGACGGTCAGGTTGATTTTAGCCCAGCCATCATGTTAACAATGGCCTGACCACCCTGCAAAACCATGAATCCAGCATGTCATCCAGCTTGCAAAAATGGCCTTGATCTCTACAAGGCCGTTATTTATATCTTTCTCTATTTTCTTGACTTTCTTTAGCAATTTCTTCAAAGAATGATCAAAACTTTCCTGTTGCTTGGCCATCAGGGCTTCTATTGATTTCAAGATGGAGATATCTGCATTTGTACTTGGTATGTATGTAGCTGGAACACTGGGAGGGGAAGGGAGATCTTCACTTCCCTCTGACTCACTAGAAGACTCTTCCATGGGATAGATGTGAGCTTTAGTAATCAACCATATTGTAGGAGCCTCTATGATAGGAGGATGCACCTCTGCATCTCCTTCCTCATCAAACAGATCAACAATCTTAACTTCCTCCACTGGAGGTCCACCAGGAAGTTTTGCAATTCTGTTACGAAGTTTTCAGAAAAATCTATCCAACTTTGTTTGAATAGAGACTGAAGGATAACTTTGCTCCCACTTAGTCCTTACAGGTAGGAAATCCGGGAGATTTATATGCAGAGTCTCTGAGGCAAAAATCACAGTAGAGTCATGTACATCATCAACAACTGTCAAGTCCTTATCAGCATCAACCTCATAATCAACAATATCTAAATCATGTGTAGTAGCATCCAAATCATCTACAATAGGATTAACCTCCATATTAGTAGCACCCAGAATATCTTCAGCTACTATCTTATACTCAGACTCATCTGGCACTATCTCAATAGCAGTAGTATGGCCTATATCAACATCCTCAGAAAGTAGGTCATCTGCATCTTCAATTGTAACTAAAACAACTAGAATTGGAACTGAAACCACTATAGCAGGAGCTGGTATCTCTCGCTCAGGACCAATTGGAACATAAATCCCTGCAGTAGTAGGATCACTCAAGGGAACTAACTCAGTGGGCACTTGTGTCGTAGCAGTCACCTCCTCAATTCCTGCACTCAATCTCTCAGGAATCTCACTAGGGGTAGGAGAAGAAATCCTCCTCCTCTTCTTTAGGCAGCACTCTAGATCCCCCTGGCCTCTAGATCCTCCTATCCCACCTGAAGAAGATTGATGAGTCTATTTTCTTCAAGTAGTGGATAGGGACACCTTTGGTCATATCGAAGGTGTCACGGTCAAGATGATTCAGATACAAACTCATAATTTTTCAGAAATTTTGTGCACATAGACTATCTTTAATTCTAGCAAACATCATTGTACCCCAGTCTAGTTTCTTTCAGCAAATGATGGCTACAAGAATCTTGAACATTTCAGAGGAAAGGTAATCATGGGATCCAATCTTGAATAGAAGTACCTTTCTAATGATGTTTGATAGTAGCTTGCCTTCCTCATTCATTCCTTTGTGTTTAATTGCCTTAGTACCTCTGGGCAAACCATAGAATAACGGAGCCCTTAGGAAATCCTCTTCTTCAAGCTGATCGGCCTCGTTACAATCTAGAAGCTGGAAGTACCTTGTAAGGAGGGATGCCTTCACCTAAACTCTAATCTGATGAACCTTGCTCTTGATCACTGTGTCCTCATGGCAAATCTTTGCATTAGAAAAGAATTCAAGAACATCTTTATCCAACACTTTACACATATGTTCAAGGATGAAGGAGAGGCCGACAGATTCAAACATGAGTATCACATTCCTTAATTCATTGGTGGCTGAGGCAAACCTTGTTCACATAAGTTCTCCACAATGGAGCAATCTCCTGGTACTGCGAGGAGCCATGGAGAATAGAGATTCGTCGGGAGTTGAGCTGAATTCATCGAGTTTAATTGTGGACACTAATAGTATTTTGATGAATCATTGATTTCCAATGAGTAATATCCGACGAATTGTCCTTGGAAAATTTTCTCTGCTTAGTAATGTATTTCCTGAGAGAATTCATGTCTCCTTAGCCATCTTCAAGAGTCCTTATTTAGTATGCCCAGTTACATTTTGAAAAATGAGAACTTGACCTCGTCTAGTGGCTTCGAGAATATATCTGTGACTTGCTTATCCATAGGAACATAACTTACAGCTATGTACTTGTTCTCGACATGTTCCCGGATGAAGTTATATCTAACTTTGATGTGCTTTGTCCGATTCTGAGAGACTTGATTATTTGGAATTGCTATTGCACTAGAGGAGTCACAAAACATCGGTATCTCCTTGAATTTTAGGTGTAATCCTCAAGCTAATTCCTGATCCAAAGAAGTTGTGCGCAATAACTACCAGCAGAGATGTACTCTTCCTCGGCAGTGGAAGTTACCACAATTTTTCTTCTTACTGCTCCATGAAATAAGCCTTCTTCCAATGAATTGGCACATCCCGAAAGTGCTTTTCCTGTCATCCCTGCTACCTGCAAAATCTGCATCTAAAAAACCAATCAGCTCGACATCATTACTTCTTGGGTTCCATAAGCCAAGATTTTGTGTACCCTTAAGGTATCTCAAGATCCTCTTTGCAGTGACGTAATGAGATTCCTTAGAGTTCACCTGATATCTAGCGCACACACATGTTGAAAATATTATGTCTGGTCTACTAGCCGTAATGTAGAGCAAGGACGCAATTATGCTTTTGTTTTGTTTTCATCAAAAGGTTTCCATTTCTCGTCCTTGTCTATAGACATAGTTAAACCCATTGGAGCCCTCATTGAGGTTGCGTTATCCATTCTGAATTTCTTAAGTAACTCTTTGGTGAACTATGTCTGATTGATGAAAATTCCATCGTTAGATTATTTCACCTGAAGTCCTAAGAAATACTTCAGCTCTCCTATACTGATCATTTCAAACTTCCCTTGCATGAGTTTAGAAAACTTCTTGCAAAGGCTGTCTTCCATAGAGCCAAAAATAATGTTTTCTATATAGATTTGAATTAGAAAAATCTTGCCTTTTACATCCCTAAGAAAATGTCTTATCTATCATTCCTCTTGTGAACTTGTTCTCAAGAAGAAAGCTAGAGAAAGTCTCATACCAAGCTTGGGGATCTTACTTTAAGCCGTATAGAGCTTTACTAAGAAAATAAACTTAATCAGGGAAAGTTGAGTTGACAAAACCTTGAGGTTTTTCTCCGAATACTTCCTCTTTTAGGTCTCCGTTGAGGAATGCTCACTTCACGTCCATCTGATAGACTTGGAAGCCTTTGTAAGCAACATACGTCAGAAACAACCTTATCGCTTTGATTCGACCATTGGAGCAAAAGTCTGATCGAAGTCGATCCCTTATTCTTGTTTGTACCCTTGAGCTAGGAGCCTGGCTTTGTTCTCCATAATCAATCCATTTTCGTCCATCTTATTCATGAATACCCATTTGGTTTCGATCACGTTCTGTACATTGGGCCTGCGCATCAACTCCCAAACCTTACATCTTTCAAACCGATTGAGCTCCTCTTGCATGGCTAACATCCAAGAGACATCCTTGTTTGCATATTCAGAATTATTTGGCTCAACCTGAGACAGAAAAATAAGATGTAGAACTTCGTTAGCAGTACCACATCAGGTTCTAACACCATCACCTACCTCTCCAATGATTAGATCAGTCGGGTGATCTCTTAGATGTCTGAATGCTACATTTCTTCCCCTCCCATAAGCAAGTTCTGCCATGTCCATTGCATCTCCTGCAAGTCTAGGTAGTTCTTCATCTAGTCGTTATTCATCCACCACACTTAGATCTATGACCTTGAATGAGCTTGGAGCAACTTCATTGACCGCTTCTTCCAAGCTTAGTTCCTTTAACCTAGTACCTGCATCTTATTGCAAGCCAAAGGTTCCGACGGATTAAACTACACTCTCTTAGGTGCGAACAATTAAACAAGATACATAGCGGGCAATTTCTCTACTTAACACTATTGATAACTCAGCAATTAAAGGCACAAACTTTAACAATGCATAATGCAAAGGGTCGCTATCCCTTTTAGAGATTGAACAAAAGCTATATGCCAATGTTCGCTCAAGTGAATAGGACCTACCCAATCCGAAAAATTAGCAATTCAATTTAAATTAATCTGCAAGCATTCACAAAACCAACACGAGAGGATCCAGACTAATATAGCAATTTAAAAGAAGTCCAAAATCGATCCCAAATTAATTTAAAATGAGGTAGACCAAATCACAAGAACTTGAGGAGAAATCAATGATAATGAACCTGATTTCTACTAGCATTCCCGAGATCTAACTGATCTGATTTATACCACACTATTCGGAAGAATAAATGATTAAAAATCACATTTTAATTAAGGCACTAATTTCAATATAAATCAGGACTAAATACTAGCCTTCTAATCCACCAAACCTCACAAATATTATATAAGAAATCACACAAGAGAGGTTTAGTAATCGTTACCCAGTCCCAAGATAATCCATTCATAAGAGGAGTGGAGGAAGTACACACGACTGGGGATGAATCTTTTTCTACGCAAATCCTTGGATCCGCACTGGATGATGAAGACACTAGCTGTTGTCCTTTGCAAGAAACCCTAGGAGAGGGAGAAACCTTGAAAGACAAAAATATTATGAGAGGAGAGAGGGAAGGTAGGGGCTGAAATATTCCAAGGCGGTGGAGGAATAGAGGATGGTCGGTTTTGGTGTTGGTGGATGGTGGACGAGTGATTGAAGGTGGGAGAGAGAGTGTGTGTTGGCTAGGAGTTGTTTGGACTTAGAGAGGGAGGAGAGAGGGGCTGCTCGGATTTTTGGAGGGAGGGGGTGGACGATTTTGGAGGGAGAAGAGACGAGAGGTCGGCTTTTCCTTAGGGAAGAAGAGGAGAGGGGAGGGGGTGGTGGCCGAGAGAGGGAGAGCAAGGAGAGATGTTGTGAGGCCAACGGCTTGGAGAAAGAGAGGAGCAAGGTGAGGCCGAAATTTGCCAAGGGAGGAGGCGGAAATTCTCACAAGAATTAGGGTTTTTAAATTTTTTTTCAACAACATTAACAAATCCTTCATAAGCATGGCCTTATATAGGCTACACCACTCAATCTCCTCCATTCAAAATAAACTAAACAAGAGATGGTTATATGCACCCATCATACATGATATAAAAATATAAGAGATGGTTATAGGCACCCATCATACAAGAAATAAAAATACTATAATTTAATGCATGAAATAAAACACTTAAAATAAAATGCTTAAAATGAAATTTGCTAAACAATATATAATTATAAATATTTAATTTATAATTCTATATTTTATTTGAAGGTAATGACGGACGTTGTGCAAAACATGTAGTGGTGTTGGCGAAGAACATCGTAGTAGACTCCCATCTTCGAGCTTGCGATAATGATCATCCCAATTAACAAATTCTCTATGTCGGGGAATAATGGTCGCATCAGCAACGTTGCCATCAATCCTCCCCCACTCAAAATTACTCATCACCGATGAGTGGCCCGTGAGGGGAGAACAGTCAAAAATAGTAGCAACATGGGGAAAATCTGGCCCTGCTATCCATATCGTAGTTGCATGAACATCTCATAGCAACGAGCACATGCCAGATATAGAACAACAAGACTTTCGAGGAAAATCTAAAGGGTATCAAGCAAAATAAAAATAACTTGAATCTTACCATCTGGTTCAAGAACCAAGGAATCCATGTGGAAAATAGATACAGTCGAACTAACACTCCCCAACCGAAGAGAACATGTAGTGGGAGATAGGAACGACGAAGAAAGCCACTCAGGTGGAATATAGACGTACAGAAAAAAGTACAGAAACTTGAAATAAAGTGAAACGCCCTGTGCTTTATAAAAATCGGAAAGAAAAGCATGAAATCCGAAGTTCTTCATATCCATGGATGGGTCAGCATTCCTACGTATTAAATTATTGACGGAGCCAGAAGGCATTCGCTCGGGGACTGACCAGACTAAACCCAAATCACTTGCTCAAGCATTGGACGGTCTCGGAAGGGAGCGGAAGTGCATGCGACATACATAAAAATAAAATCTAACGTCCTAGATACATGATATGAAATGATGGAAATAGAGGCTATGCCCCAATCAGTGGAAAATTCTAAAAGAAATGTCAAGTCACCTAACTCTTTTAAGATTCGCATAGGCTTGGCTTGCCGATTCGTTAATATTTTTAAGGTGCCCGGGAGCATCTGTTCAGGTGTAAGACCAGTCCAAACCAAATCATCTACATAATGGTGGGAGACACTCGGATACAAACTAGCATATAAGTAGCAAGATGCAAATTGATTGATTAAATTTTTAAAAGTGCGCCTATGTAACTTACGACCGTAAGGAGTGAACCCATGTTCTACATGACTTGACCCAAATGCCGAGGATGGGGGGGTTAAGTAAGGTGGCACAGGAACCTTATAATCAAAAATGATTTCATTGGGCTCCAAGTCCACAGTTTTAATTCTAACTTTAGTATACTCATGCTTGACAAGAAGATATGCCAAGGAGAACTGCTCATCATAAACAATAGAGTTAGACGCTCCCGGATGTGAAAGGATGTGCGTGGGATACAACAAAAGGGGCCCAACTATAGTCACTAATGTGTGGACATATGGGTCATCAAAAGGCGGTGGGTAAACGCGTGCAACCGGGTGTGGTATATAAGTATATTTAGGAGACACCAAATCCAAAGGCACAATTGCCAAGGAATCACAAGAGGTCCTAAGACAGGTTTTGCCCAACGTCGTGTGATCAGTTGAATGGTCTATCCTCGAAAAAGCGTAGTCAGATCTACGAATGGTGGTGGAAAGACCGAACACGATAACTAATAACTCGCTCACACATATCTGACTAGATAAGTCCAACGGGGAAATAAAATAAATGGGCACCTCAAAATGCCTCGGACTAGAAGGAACCAGCTTGTGTCCTAACAGGTCATCACCTAAATAACTGTTACGTAAACTTTCATCACAAGGTGACTCTTCCGACTCAGCCGAAATTTCTTCCAACTCAAGGTCATCAAAAGTCTCCATGACATTCAGGGGAGACAGCTCAAAAATATAGTCAAAGGGAAGTGCGCGAATCTTAGGGGGTTATACCTCAGAGGATAAATCATCATCCAGGTCACTAGGATAACAATGCTCCTCTATGTCACTAAAATCATCAATGAAATCGGCCTCCACCTCATTGGAGGGCTCAGTCCTAGACACTGCCTCAGACTCATCAGGAGAGTCAACGACTAGATCAGACAGCTTAGGGGGAGACTCAAAAGGGACTTTAGGCGTATTCAGAATAGGATGCACAATAGAACCATGATTATTTATACCACTAGACTCACATGTCGTAATCATCTCTCTGCCCCTACAGATAGGACTACTCTCACCCCACACGCTCATGATAGTCCTAGCAGTCACTTATACAGAACTCGGGATAGGGGGCCTCATGATGATACATAATTTGACATAAATTATTAATATAAAAATCTAAATAATCTAATATAAATATATTTATAATGTTAATTTTATTCGCTAAATCGTATCTTTTTATAATTCTATCCTAATGATGCCTACTTTATTATATTTTCTGCGCGCAGCGAACTTCGGGGCAACTTTTGGACATGTTGTGGCCAGAATCAGATCTTGGGCAGAACACGAAAGTTGTAGCCCTCGGAAATACCTTTCCAACGCATGGTTACACGCCTTCATCGGATTTATGTAGCTTCGGGAATCCTCCGTCGAAGTTGCTGTCCAGCAGATTTCCTGCATGAATGATTCTCGTCTTTGAGCAAGAACCGAGGATCCCGGGACAAATTGCATTATCAATTCTAAAAGAACATGCCTTCAGTTATAGTGTGCCAAAATAAATGTCGAGTGCACTCATGTCATGGTGTTGTTGAACTATATTCAAGAATGGAATGAAGCCACAATGGTCCGATGTGATTTTTTCTTACAAGTGTGAAATAGGCTAGCCACCTTTTGACTTTATATTCAACACGTGTCCTTAAAGGAAGCTTCATGGGAAGAGAGAAAGCTAGCCAACTTTTATCATGCTTTTCATGACAAGTGTGAAAGAGGCTAGCCACCTTTGAATTTTAAACCAACATGTGCTTTTTGACCAAGGGATGCTTCATGGAAACTTCATCCTCATGCCAAATTCCAACTCTACCCCTTTGGTTTTGGCCCTATAAATTGGCATGAAGAAGGGGGGAAAGGATCATCCTTCCTACTTCATTTTGAGCATTTTAGAGAGCCTTTAGAGTTTGTTTGTAGAGTATTTTAGTTTAATATTTTCATGCTTTAATGTTCTTACAATTTCTTTTATCGTACTTGTAATCTTCTTGCAAACTCTCTTTATAATGTCTTTTTTGAAATCTTTTATAACTTCTTTTCAATAAGAAATAAATTAGTTTGTTATTCCCTTTCCCTCTTTCTCTTTCTTTTTATGCATATTCTTAACATGATTTTCATTTCCTATATTATGAGTAACTAAACTTTGTTTAGTGCTTGATCGAAATGATCCGAGGAATGAAATGATCTCTTTTTCTTAATCCATATCTTCTCTTTCTCTTTGAACAAATGTTTAGGATTTACCCTTGATTAATTTATAGAGAGGTCATATCATCGATATATGATTTTCTCTTCTGTTTCCATACTCTAGTAGCCGAAAGGATCATGCATATGGATTGATCGCTCATGGGTAAAGGGAGTTGAATGCAATCCTTGAAAGAGGACGACATTAATTTCCCGGATTGGAGTCAAATCCAATAGAGGGGTTCACTACATAAAGCGAGTTTTAGGGGTTTCAATTATAGAACGAAAGTTTGGTTGATCAACCTAAACTCAGTTGGGCGTAGCCTTGAAAGAGGTGCGTTCATATTCTAGGAACCTCCACGGTCCAAGCACCTTCGTTAAAGAGAATTAGGGATTTATTTATTTTTGGTCATTTTCATTCCAAGGTGATTCAAGATCAAGTACTAACCTTTTAAATTATTGCTTAATCATCCTCTTTTATTGTATAACCATTCTCTTATTTGCAAACCAAATCAAAGTATCCAATTGATAAAATAACAGGAATCTCTTTGAAGTAGAAGTAATCGACGCGCCTTGGTTCTAATACGACCTTGATATTATATCCTATGCTATAAGCGATAAGGTACACTTGCCTTTATCGAATATAGATTCGGAGAACATCATCTTCATCTTCATCTTCTCTCTTTCATAAAACACCTCCGGGATTTTCTCCATCAAGTTTTTGGCGCCGTTGCCGGGGACTTGCGTCGATATTTCAAAAAAAAAGATAACTGTTAATTTTATCATTTTTCATTTTTTTCTAAAATATATATATCTTAATAATATACCTAAAATCGCCTAAAAAGAACAAAAAGAAAAAAAAATTCCATAATTAATTTTTAAACTCATCTTTAATCATTTGTCTTTTTTTTTTCCTTCTAGTATATGACCCGAGCAAGTTCTTCGAATAATCCTGAATCCCATTTTGATCCAGAAATTGAGCGCACCTTTAGGCGATGCCTTCAATCTCGTGGACAGGATTTACCAATTATTTTTGAAGAATCTATCGGAGATACTAATATAGCAACTATGGGTGACCCCAATCCTAATGAAGCCCAGCAACGGACCATGTCCTATTATGCACGGCCGAACTTGGAAGGGACACAATCTAGTATTGTTCGCCCTACTATAGCTAATAATAATTTTGAGATCAAGTCTAGCATCATCCAAATGGTGCAACAATCGGTTACTTTTGATGGTTTACCAGATGAAGATCCAAATCAACATCTTTCAAATTTTCTTGAAATCTGTGATACCTTCAAAATAAATGGTGTTACTGATGACGCAATTCGATTACGACTATTTCCATTTTCTTTGCGCTCAAAGGCCAAGCAGTGGTTAGGCTCTCTTCCTAGAGGATCTATCACTACATGGGCCGAAATGGCGGAAAAATTCATGACTAAATATTTTCCTCCTGCAAAGACCGCCAAATTACGTACTGATATCTCTTCATTTATGCAAATCGAATCAGAGACTCTCTACGATACATGGGAGCGCTTCAAGGAGATTTTGCGTAGATGTCCTCACCATGCACTTCCTACTTGGCAATAAGTACAAATTTTTTATAATGGCATAAATTTCCAAACAAGGCAGATGATTGATGCAGCCGCTGGGGGTACTCTCAATAATAAAACCCTAGAGGCCGCTCAAGAGCTTTTTGAGGAAATGGCCATGAATGCCTATCAGTGGAATGTGCCCCGAGCGCGCCCTAGCAAGCCGGTAGGACTTTATGAAGTTGATATGACAGCTAATTTAGCTTTACAACTTGAACGTTTAAGCAAGCAAGTGGCAGAGATGTCTGCTTCCTCTGCCACTCCTTCTTGGGCAAATAATACTAATAATACTTTTATTGAAGAACAAGTTGATTTCATGGGGAATCTTACTCGTCCTTCCTTTAACCCGAACAACGCTCCGTATAACAATGCTTATAATCCAGGTTATAGGAACCACCCAAATTTCTCATGGAGCAACCAAAGTAATGCCCAGTGCCCTCCTAATATGAACCCACCTGGTTTTCTTCCACCACCACCAAAGCCCTCTTCAATTGAAGAGGTATTTTCTAAATATGTTGCCTCGAACGAATCCAACATTCGGAATCTCACCGGATCTGTAAAGAACTTAGAGAATCAAATTGGCCAGCTTGCCAAAATGATTGCCGAGCGCCAGCATGGAGCTTTGCCAGGCAATACTGAGACGAATCCAAGGGAGAATGCAAATGCCATCAACCTTCGCAGTGGAAAGGAGGTAACCTCTCCAAGTAGGATTGAACCCGAGGTAACTGTTTCTATTTTACCCCCTCCAGTTTTATTTTCTAATTCTCCGAATGCTTCAAAATCTCTTCTTGTTTCTACTTCTACACCCCCTTATCCATCTAAAATTAAAAATGAGCGAGTAGAGGAGCAATACAAAATTTTTTTTAGAAATTTTAAAACAAATTCATATAAATGTTCCCTTCTGCGAGGCAATCTCTCAAATGCCTAAATATGCGAAATATCTCAAGGAGTTACTCTCCAATAAAAAGAAACTTGAAGTTATCTCACGTGTTTCCCTCAATGCAGAATGCTCAGCAGCTTTATTAAATAAATTGCCTCAAAATTTGAATGATCCGGGACGGTTTTCTATCCCGTGCCTCTTTGGAAATTTATTAGTAAAGCATGCCCTCGCCGACCTAGGTGCTAGCATAAATCTAATGCCTTACTCTTTGTTTAAGAAATTGGGGTTAGGAGATCCAATCCCAACCAAAATAAGTATACAACTAGCAGATCGTTCTGTTAAGTATCCAGTAGGGGTAGTGGAAGACGTGTTAGTCAAGGTTGACAAGTTCATCTTTCCGGTGGACTTTGTCATTCTTGACATCGAAGAGGATGCTGAAGTACCACTCATACTCGGCCGCCCCTTCCTTGCCACCTCCCGCGCAATAATAGATGTGAGTAACGGAAAACTCCTCCTTCGTGTTGGAGATGATGAAGTTACTTTCAGTATAAACCCCTCAATGTGCAATTCTCTTTCAAATGATGATTCTTGTTACCATCTAGATGCATCATTTGAAGAAGATTTTTCATCATTTTCTAATTCTGGTCCCACATCTTGTGATGATGGAGAACATGATGAATTATTTTGTTTTAAGGAATTATCTCGTTCTTCGCCTCCTGAGCCAATTGGCTTAGAGAGTATTAAAATTACGACCTCTTACGAAGTACCACCTACTCTTGAGCTTAAGCAACTTCCAGAGCACCTAAAATATGTCTTTTTAGAAAAAGACTCTAAATTGTCGGTAATCATTTCTTCTACTTTGTGTGATTCGGAAATTTTCGAATTAATTCAAATCTTAAATAGTCATCGCCGAGCTATAGCTTGGCAATTATCTGATATTAAAGGGATAAGCCCCTCCTTCTGCACACACAAAATATTACTTGAAGATAATTCTCGCACAAGTGTACAGCCTCAGCGACGACTTAATCCCAACATGAAAGACGTCGTTAAGGCTGAAGTAATTAAACTATTAGATGCAGGAATTATCTACCCGATTTCGGATAGCCCGTGGGTTAGCCCCGTGCAAGTAGTACCAAAGAAAGGCGGCATGACAATAGTGGTTAATGAGAATAATGAACTAATTCCAACTCGTACTGTTACGGGTTGGCGGATGTGCATCGACTATAGAAAATTAAATGATGCCACCCGAAAAGACCACTTTCCCTTGCCATTCATTGATCAAATTTTAGAAAGCCTTTCCGGTCACTCCTACTATTGCTTTCTTGATGGTTTATCGGGATATTTCCAAATACCAATCTCACCCGAGGACCAGGAGAAAACAACCTTTACTTGTCCCTTCGGCACCTTTGCTTATAGAAGGATGCCATTTGGCCTTTGCAATGCACCAGCTACATTCCAAAGATGTATGTTGGCCATCTTTGATGAGTTGGTTGAGGATGTGATGGAAGTCTTCATGGATGACTTTTCCGTATTTGGAAATTCTTTTAAATCATGCTTAGCTAATCTTGAACGTGTTCTTCAGCGTTGTGAAGATACGAATCTAGCCCTAAATTGGGAAAAATGTCATTTCATGGTCCGAGAGGGGTTGGTCCTCGGCCATAAAATTTCGGGAAAAGGGATAGAGGTCGACCGGGCTAAGATCGAAGTAATTGAAAAACTTCCCCCACCAACGAACATTAAAGCGATTCGTAGTTTCTTAGGCCACGCAGGGTTCTATCGGCGCTTCATTCAAAATTTTTCCAAAATCACCAAGCCGTTAACCCATCTTCTTGAAAAAAAATCTTCTTTCCTCTTTGACGATGAATGTCTTGTAGCATTTAATTTAATTAAAGAAAAATTAGTAAAATCTCCGATCCTAGTCGCGCCAGATTGGTCGCTCCCATTTGAGATTATGTGTGACGCAAGTGATATTGTCGTCGACGCTATTTTAGGCCAACGGGTGGATAAATTCTTCCACCCAATTTATTATGCGAGCAATACACTCACGTTCGCACAAGCCAACTACACCACCACTGAGAAGGAGCTTCTAGCGATCGTGTTTGCTTTCGATAAGTTTAGGTCTTACATCACTCTCTCATAAGTTGTAGTCTTCACGGATCACTCTGCGCTTAGATATTTATTAAGTAAAGCGGACGCCAAGCCCCGCCTTTTGCGATGGATCATCCTCTTACAGGAGTTTGACTTGGAGATCCGGGACCAAAGGGGTGCCAAAAATTTGGCAGCTGACCATTTGTCGCGTTTAGAGAATCCTGCTAGTGAAGCATTAATAGAGTCTGATATTAACGATAAATTCCCCGATGAGCGCCTCCTCGCTCTAGAAAATTATAAGAATTGTTCGGCACCCTGGTTCGCCGATCTGGCTAACTATTTAGTAGCCCGGGTCTTGCCAAAAGAATTCTCAAATCAGAAAAAGAAGAAATTCTTTTCTGAAATAAAGAATTATTTTTGGGAAGACCCCTTTTTATTTCGTGTTTGTGCGGACCAGGTTGTGCGACGTTGTGTTTCGAGTAAGGAAGGCCTACAGATTTTACTGAATTGCCACGAGGGACCAACAGGTGGTCATTATCAGGCGAACCGCACCGCAAGGAAGGTGCTGGAGGCGGGCTTTTATTGGCCCATGCTTTACAAAGATGCTCACACCCTGGTGAGTACTTGCGATAGCTGCCAGCGGGCCGGAAATATCTCACGTAGGGACGAGATGCCTCAAAGTATGTTTCTAGAATGTGAAATCTTCGATCTTTGGGGCATCGACTTCGTTGGTCCCCCTCCCTCCGTCTAATCAAAACAAATACATTCTCGTTGCTGTCAACTATGTATCAAGGTGGGCGGAAGCCCAGGCGCTCCCCACCAATGATGCACGAGTCGTAGTTAATTTTCTAAAAAAATTATTCTCTCGATTTGGCACGCCGCGCGCTATAGTTAGTGATAGGGGAACCCATTTCTGCAATAGCCAGTTTGCCAAAATTTTGGCAAAATATGGTGTAACGCACAAACTCTCCACCGCCTATCACCCCCAAACAAGCGATCAAGTCGAGGTTGTCAATAGAGAATTGAAGCGTATTTTAGAAAAAACTATTTCTATAAATAGGAAGGATTGGGCATTAAAACTAGATGATGCTCTATGGGCCTATCGAACGGCATATAAGACAGCCATCGGCTGCACGCCATTTTGATTGGTTTATGGAAAGGCTTGCCACCTTCTGGTTGAGTTAGAGCACCGTGCATTCTGGGCGCTTAAAATTTTAAATTTAGATTCTACCCTAGCTGCCGATCAATGTAAATTTCAGCTGAACGAGCTCGATGAGTGGCGCGCGAACGCATACGAGAGTAATAGGCTTTATAAAGAGCGAACAAAGTTTTATCACGACAAAAATATTAAATTTCCAAAAAAAATTTCGCCGGGCGATCTCGTCCTTCTTTATAACTCTCGCCTTCGCTTCTTTCCGGGAAAATTAAAATCGCGATGGTCCGGCCCCTTTATTGTTAAAGAGGCTTGGCCATATGGGACGGTTCTTATTTCCCACCCGGAAAAAGGAGAATTTAAAGTAAATGGTCACTGCCTAAAATTATATTTGCCGGGAGACGATCTGGGGAAGAATGATTCGCATGTCTTTTTGCCCTAACAATGATGCTCTCATTACCAATTGTTTTATTTATCTTTCTTTTTTCGTTTTATTTTGGACAATGATGTTTGAACATGGATAAACTATTTGAATTTGGTCTGTAATAATTTCAACATATTTTGGACTTCTTTTGGACAATTTCTTTTAAACAATATTTTTTGTTGCGTCGAGCTCAAACGACGTTTTAAACAAAGGGCGCTCTTGGGAGGCAACCCAAGTTATTTTTCTATTTTCTATCTTTTTCTTTTTTTTGTGTGTTTGTTGTTGTTGTTTTGTTTTGTTTTTTTTTGTTTTTTTTTTGTTTTTTTTTACTTTTTCCCAGGGCGATTCCGACAAGCTGAAGTTTTGCGATCGCCTGCTCCAACGTTGCTGATTCCACCAAAAGATCAAGATGATATTTCATGAAGTTCCACAACGCAAGTATGGGGGAGCAGCATCGCCCAACCACTCGCAACTCACAAATCCGGGGAAGTTCCTGTTTTAATTTATTTCATTTCAGTTTTCTTGAAAAACTTCTCTCTCTCCTTCTCCTCCTTCCTTCATTGAGGACAATGTTTCATTTTAAGTATGGGGGAGTCTTCCTTTATTTTAGTCTTTTTCATATTTTAGATAATCACAAAAAATTTTTATCTTTTTTTTAAGTACAAAGCAAAAAAATCATAGAAATAATATTTAGTTCTAATTAGACTAATCATGGTAGAATCAATAGTACCCCTTACTTTATGTTTTGCTATTCTCAAAATATTCTATATAAACATAGCTAATTTTAATTTTTCCTAATCTTTCTTCTTAATTATGTTGTACGAGTAAAGCGTTGACCTATGTTGTGTTCTAATTCTGGGTAGCATGTTCATTTGAAAAGTTTTTTTCTAAAACTTGCACTTCTCTATGATTTTCATCTTTTATTCTTTTTACTCTCTTATAAATTATTCATCCTCTATTTTCCTTTTGGTTTTTAGAAAATTTTTAAAAGATAACTTTGGATTCGTGCAGTAGATGTGAATTATCCTAGACGCTTATTATTCTTGTACTCATGAAGATTTCATTAGTCTTTATTTACTATCTAGAACTTACCCTTTTCAAAATTTTTCAAACCTTGCTTTAGATGAATTTAAGAGCATGAAAATGATTTAGGCCATTTTTTTTTCGTTTGAGCCTTCATGCCAACCTTTTAAATCAATCATTAGTTGCCTCTGTTGAGCCTTTTTCCATGTTTTACTTGTTACATCCACTTTTTATCTCACCAAAGCCAAATATTCCAACCAATTTGATCACACTAATCTTTTGAGTTTTATTTAAATTTCACAATTGTGATAGGTTTAATTTTGTGAGATATTTGGAGAAATTCAAATGAAAGACTATGCTCAAAAAAAAATGAAAAAAATTTTGTATTGACTGGCCAATTTCAAAAGAAAATTTTTTTTCTTACGGCCTTTTGTTTAAAAAAAAGTGATAAAAGAAAAAAATAATCTTTATACCTTGTTGCATGTGCTACATGCCTATTTGTTGTTGTTGTTTTTATAAAAGTCATGTTTTGGTTTAGTGTGATTATTAGCCACCGATTTTATCTTTGAATTCCATTCCAAATCATATACCTAAGCCAAGATTCAGTCCTACAAAGTCCTTTTGATCCATGCTCTTAGGTTTGTTTTTAGTTAAGTAGAGAAAAAGAATAGATTAGCTAAGTTTTTGGGTACAAATTTAGATTCTTGGTTTTAGATTGATATGATTATAATTTGTCTCTTAGGGTATAGTAATAACTCAATGCGCTACTCTTTTGTTACTCTGCTTTAATTCGTTTAAAGACTTTTAGGTCAAAATTTTGGATGATTAATTTTGGTTAGTAAAGTTTTTAAAAATGATCTTTCATAATTAAGTAAAAGCTTTAGATCTATTTTTCATTCTTCCCTACATAGAATTTCGCAGTGTACTCGTGTGTAACATGATTAATTCTTTTTGATTAGTTAATTTTATGTTAGCTAGTTTTTAATACTTTGCTTGAGGACAAGCAAGATAATAAGTATGGGGGAATTTGATGATACATAATTTGACCTAAATTATTAATATAAAAATCTAAATAATCTAATATAAATATATTTATAATGTTAATTTTATTCGCTAAATCGTATCTTTTTATAATTCTATCCTAATGATGCCTACATTATTATATTTTCTGCGCGCAGCGAACTTTGGGGCCACTTTTGGATATGTTGTGGCCAGAAACAGATCTTAGGCTGAACACGAAAGTTGTAGCCCTCAAAAATACCTTTCCAACGCATGGTTACACGCCTTCATCGGATTTATGTAGCTTCGGGAATCCTCCGTCGAAGTTGCTGTCCAGCAGATTTCCTGCATGAATGATTCTCGTCTTTGAGCAAGAACTGAGGATCCGGGGACAAATTGCATTATCAATTCAAAAAGAACATGCCTTCAGTTATAGTGTGCCAAAATAAATGTCAAGTGCACTCATGTCATGGTGTTGTTGAACTATATTCAAGAATGGAATGAAGCCACAATGGTCCGATGTGATTTTTTCTTACAAGTGTGAAATAGGCTAGCCACCTTTTGACTTTATATTCAACATGTGTCCTTAAAGGAAGCTTCATGGGAAGAGAGAAAGCTAGCCAACTTTTATCATGCTTTTCATGACAAGTGTGAAAGAGGCTAGCCACCTTTGAATTTTAAACCAACATGTGCTTTTTGACCAAGGGATGCTTCATGGAAACTTCATCCTCATGCCAAATTCCAACTCTACCCCTTTGGTTTTGGCCCTATAAATTGGCATGAAGAAGGGGGGAAAGGATCATCCTTCCTACTTCATTTTGAGCATTGTAGAGAGCCTTTAGAGTTTGTTTGTAGAGTATTTTAGTTTAATATTTTCATGCTTTAATGTTCTTACAATTTCTTTTATCGTACTTGTAATCTTCTTGCAAACTCTCTTTATAATGTCTTTTTTGAAATCTTTTGTAACTTCTTTTCAATAAGAAATAAATTAGTTTGTTATTCCCTTTCCCTCTTTCTCTTTCTTTTTATGCATATTCTTAACATGATTTTCATTTCCTATATTATGAGTAACTAAACTTTGTTTAGTGCTTGATCGAAATGATCCGAGGAATGAAATGATCTCTTTTTCTTAATCCATATCTTCTCTTTCTCTTTGAACAAATATTTAGGATTTACCCTTGATTAATTTATAGAGAGGTCATATCATCGATATATGATTTTCTCTAATGTTTCCATACTCTAGTAGCCGAAAGGATCATGCATATGGATTGATCGCTCATGGGTAAAGGGAATTGAATGCAATCCTTGAAAGAGGACGACATTAATTTCCCGGATTGGAGTCAAATCCAATAGAGGGGTTCACTACATAAAGCGAGTTTTAGGGGTTTCAATTATAGAACGAAAGTTTGGTTGATCAACCTAAACTCAGTTGGGCGTAGCCTTGAAAGAGGTGCGTTCATATTCTAGGAACCTCCACGGTCCAAGCACCTTCGTTAAAGAGAATTAGGGATCTATTTATTTTTGGTCATTTTCATTCCAAGGTGATTCAAGATCAAGTACTAATCTTTTAAATTATTGCTTAATCATCCTCTTTTATTGTATAACCATTCTCTTATTTGCAAACCAAATCAAAGTATCCAATTGATAAAATAACAGGAATCTCTTTGAAGTAGAAGTAATCGACGCGCCTTGGTTCTAATACGACCTTGATATTATATCCTATGCTATAAGCGATAAGGTACACTTGCCTTTATTGAATATAGATTCGGAGAACATCATCTTCATCTTCATCTTCTCTCTTTCATAAAACACCTCCGGGATTTTCTCCATCACCTCACCTTTTCCTTTCCTCCATATGTGGGTGCAGGTATGTTATTGGTAGCTCTACCAACATGGGGAAAGGGTCTATTGTGAGGGAATATGACACTCATATGGTCAGGTGGGGATCTAGTATCATAACTATTCTTGCTAACAGGTGTGGTGCTATTAGTACGGAGGTCGGCGGGGTAAAATTGAAAAGTGACTAGGCAACGCATTTGCGGCTAAGCATATTGATAACCACCCACACGATGCTCTTTGTTTAACCAAAACACCTGGGCTTGACCTACTAATCTCTCTCTGCTACGACAACCTTATGGTGGTCATCCCATTCGAGTCAGTCAAGTAAAATTCTATTCCCTTAATCCAGTTCCTAAAAATTTGGTAATTCCCATAACCGTCATAAGTGGGTACCTCGTTCCTAGTGGGAGGAAAATTGTGGGGACGGTTGGTATTCCTCTTATATGTATGCAAGGATGGGGGGTGATTAGCCATAACCTTAGCATACAAAGAGTCTAATCGAGATACATAAACGTCATGGGCCATTTTAGTGGTGACGGGACAGAAAAACCTTCTCGAATCTTGTGCCCATACAATGATTAATTATTCTGACTCAATAAAGTTATAGCAAATGGAATTGTTCCCGCTAACTAACTATGGCAATAATTATATAATTTTGATTTTCTTGTTGAAAATAAATAGGAGATTATTAAAGAAAAAAATTTAGATTTTTTGAAGAAAAATAAAAGTTTTAGGCCACTATTTGCAGACCAAAAATAATTTTTTGGTGATTTTTTTACAAAAAATCGTGCAAGACAAGTTCTTTTCGGCGTGTTAAGAAAATGGGGAGGGTGACAATTAGGAAATTGACGTGAATCTCCCTCTGATACAAAATTGATGTAGGACAAAGGTTTTGACGGATTAAACTACGCGCTCTTAGGTGCAAACAATTAAACAAGATACGTAGCGAGCGGTTTCTCTACTTAACACTATCGATAACTCCAGCAATTAAAGGAACAAACTTTAACAATGCACAATGCAAAGGATCGCAACCCATTTTAGAGATTGAACAAAAGTTATATGCCAATGTTCGCTCAAGCGAATAAGACCTACCCGATTTAGACAATTAGCAATTCAAATTAAATTAATCCGCAAGCATTCACAAAACCAACACGGGAGGATCCGGACTAAAATAGCGGTTTAAAAGAAGTCCAAAATTGATCCCAAATTAATTTAAAAAGAGGAAGACCAAATCACATGAACTCGAGGATAAATCAAGCATAATGAATCTGATTCTTACTAGCATTCCCGAGATCTACCCGATCTGATTTATACAAAACTATTCGGAAGAATAAACTCTTAAAAATCAAACTTTAATTAAAGCACGAATTTCAATATAAATCAGAACTAAATACTAGCCTTCTAGTCAACCAAACCTCACAAATATTATAGAAGAAATCACACAAGAGAGGTTTAGGAATCGTTACCCAATCCCAAGATAATCCATCCACAAGAGAAGTGGAGGAAGCACACATGACGCTGGATGAATCTATTTCCACACAAATCCTCAGATCTGCACCGGACGATGAAGACGCGAGCGGATTTCCTTTGCAAGAAACACTAGGAGAGGGAGAAACCTTGAAAGCCAAAAATATTGTGAGAGGAGAAAGGGAAGGTGGTGGCCAAACTATTCGAAGGTGGTGGAGGAATAGGGGCTGGTCGGGTTTGGTGGTGGTGGAGGGTGGTCGAGAGATTGAAGGGGAGAGAGAGGGTGGTGGCTAGAAGTTGGACGAGCATAGAGAGGGAGGAGAGAGCGGCTACTCCAATTTTTGGAGAGAGGGGGTGGTCAGTTTTTGAGGGAGAAGAGAGGAGAGGTCGGCTTTTCCTTAGGGAATAAGAGGAGAGGGGAGGGTGTTAGCCGAGAGAGGGAGAGAAAGGAGAGATGTTGTGTAACATTCCATTTTCGACGAGACCCCTAGGAGAGGTTTTGTCATGACCAAGTCATGACAAAACCTTAGGAAGCCCAAGAAGGCCAAGTGACCCGGGCTCAAGGTAGAAATCACCTTTGCCTGCAAATAGTAGGTTAGAAATTTGCCTAAAATAGGATTTTGGCTTGGGCGTTGAGTGCGTCGAGTGCACTCAACGCCAAAGGTTGGCTGGCATCAGGTGCGTCGAGTGCACTCAACACCATAAGTAGAATGGCTTTGAATGCACTGACTGCACTCAACGCCATCTTTCAGGCTGGATGGAGTTGAGTGTGTCGAGTGCACTCAACCGCATAAGTTGAATGGCATTGAGTGCATTGACTGCACTCAACGCATCCTGTGTAGACTAGATAACATTGAGTGAGCAGAGCTCACTCAATGCCATAGTCTGAATGGCGTTGAGTGAGCTAAGCTCACTCAATGTCGTAGTCTGGATGGCATTGAGTGAGCTGAGCTCACTCAATGCCGTAGTCTGGATGGCGTTGAGGGAGCTGAGCTCACTCAATGCCGTAGTCTTGATGGCGTTGAGTGAGCTGAGCTCACTCAATACCGTATTCTTGATGGCGTTGAGTGAGCTGAACTCACTCAACGTCGTAGACGGGATGGCGTTGAGTGACCTAAGCTCACTCAATGCCATAGGCGGAATTGCATTGAGTGAGCTGAGCTAACTCAATGCCGTAGGCTGGATGGCATTGAGTGAGCTGAGCTCACTCAACGCAATTTTACTTAGCATTTTTTCTGAAAGTTTTGGCTTGGTTGATGCTTCAGCTTAACCGGACCATTTCCGGAAGCGATCCAGGATGTCTTAAATTATTCGTTCCTCTATTAAAACCTAATTAAGTCTTATTTAAATTAATTTTGACAGGTCAAGTGGAGGAAATGCCACGTAGCCGACGGTTATGAGAATGAACCGTCACGGTCATGGCCGAGAGCCAGCTTTCACAGCCAGTAATGGCACTTGATGTCGTGGCCCCCCTTCCCCTCCTCTTTAATGGCTGGATTCAACTACTCTAGGGAAGAGGAGTTTCCAGCCGTTACTTGGCTGGATTAAGCCAGGTTCACCACACATCCTCCATGGTCGAGCCCAGCTTTCAATGGAATTAATGGTCATTGAAGTTTTGACCTCTCCCCTCCTTAACCGAGCCTTTAAACACCATTAGTGGCCCAAGAGGAACGTTTCCCATCCTTTACCTGAAGATTTCGAGCTCTCCCACCATGCTGTTACAGAAGTCGAGCGGCGCAACCATCGGAAATGGCTTTCCATCGATCTGCACGCCTCCAGCCCTCGAACAAGGTCCTCCCCTCCTCTCTCTCTATGGGTAGATCTTAGCCTTCTTTAGGATTAAAAATTGGGCTCAACTGAGCCTGATCGGGAAGATCTTCTCTTCCTGGCTTTTCCCGCAAGAATATAGCGCTCGGGTTCGTCGGAAAACACCTCTCCGTCGGAAAACACCGCTCCAAGCACGCTTAATATAATCCAGTTGCTCAAGGAGGAATACGACTCCAAGACCGTTGATCGTGCTTTAGGATCTGTGCTAGATCTTCAACTATTATTATTATTGGTATTTTCCTGTGTAGGAATTAGAAGTTCTTTATTTAAATTTTTAAAAATACTTATATGATCCTGCTGGAAATATGATCAACATCAATGTTGTACCTCTAGGTCTCTAGTTTATTTTAAAATTTGTTTCAAGTCATTTGGAGCCCTGGTTAGGCCTCAACTCTCATTTTGGCGAGGTCTATTCATAGGGCTGTCCATAGCTTAATTAAAATGCCCACTCCAAACCAGACATCCAAATGAACTTAAATTTGAGGTATGGGCTATTCTTAACTATATCTAAGACATATTTAAAAATCAGAATTTTTGGAAAATAATGTTCTATAGTTTTTGTAAAAATTTTATAATCTATGAATAAATAGATTAGGTGTCCTAAACATCTCAAAACTCCCCTAAATTTGGGTGGGTGGTCTTAGAGGGAATTTTTGGGCTCTGGTAAAAATATCATCTCATTTGAAGATGCTTTGATTAGGTTTTTGTCCAACCCCAGGTTGACCCTTATAGGGTTAATTTAGTCAAAATACCCCTAGGGTTTTGAGTGGTCAAATCACCTCAACAGAGGCTGATATTTTGGCCACTGACCTTCTATGGAATGACACACCCTCCAATGGAATTTGGGGTGGTTTGGAGTAGGGTAGACCTAGAACCCTAGGGTAGGTCCCTTATTGGGGATTTTTAGGGTTTGAAGGTCAAGGGGTTAAATGACCTTGAAATGACTTGAGACTTGGTGGAAGGGATCATAGGGTGGCTATGGTCCTCTGGTTGAAGTTTTAATTAATTTGGAAGCCCTTAACCCCTTCAAAACCCTAACCCTAGTTTAGGGAACCAAACCTAATTTGGAGTATTAGACTATCAAATCACTTTAAAATCACTTTAAATTTGGGCATGGTAGTTTTCTGGTAGGAATGTTCCTAAATTAATTTTGGTGTAATTGTTTAGGCTAATAAATCAGTACATCCTTTTCAACCCTAGTTGTGCCCTTAAATATTATTATGTTTATTGTGAAGTTTTTGCTTATTGTAAAATTGTGAAACCTTAGTATAGGACATTTTATATCATGATCAAGCCTTCGGTATTTTTGTTTAAATTTTTAGATGACTGTTTCAAGTACTTGCTTCATAAAATTATGATTTGTGGTTTTTGATCAAAAATAGGAACAGAGCCCCAATAATGTCAAGAACATTATGAAATTGGTCAGAGAGTGTTTCTAACCATTATTATTATGTTGTAATTTTTCCATGATTATTAGATGGTTAAAACCAGTACTTACTTCACAAGTCTATAAAATTTAGAAGTTTACATTTAATTAGATTCAGAGCCCCTCTTGTGTGAGAAAAATTGTAGAACTTGGTTATTGTTGATTTTAGAACATTATTAGACATCTGGAATTTTCTTATAATTATTAGATGAGTTTTTACAGTACTTGCTTCATTAACCAATGGTTATGGAATTAATGGTTATAGATTAAATTAGGGGCTACTATTCACTGTAAAAATTATGAGTCTACTTCTAGGGTGTTTTTAGGCCATGATAGTCCTACTGAAATTTTATTATAATTTTTAGAACAACATTGCTGGCCTTTTCTTCATTAGATGGTATTATTGACCTTAAGTTCTAAATTATAAAAGGTAGGTCTAATAACCTATGAAAATTCTTAGACCTTGGATTTGTTGTAGAAATGTTACCTAGTATTTATAATAATTTTGTGGTGATTTATTTCCGATTTCAAAGTGCATTTTATGTTCAAAGTAGGGCATTCAGAGTCTTAGGTTAATTAGATTAAATGTCCAAATATTTAGGAAAATTATGAAACTCTGGAGTTAGTCTTAATAGGTCATGGTAGACTCCCAGTAGTTGTTAGAGATCTATTGGAAAAGTTATTAGAGTACCCCCTAATGGGAGCACCATGTAACTTAACATGGTTTGCTTATTGTGGATCGGTCTGAAATAGGTTAACACGGAGAGCTTAAACACACATAGGGTAGTCACACTAAAATAAAAGAGAGGATTGGTCTTGGGTAGAAATCAATAATATTAAGTGCCTTGCGAAAGGGAGCTTTGGGGTTCAACCCATCATAGTTCCTAGTGCCCTCGAGAGCCCTTCACCGGGTATGCCTTGGGCAGTCCTGGGCTAACGTTAATGTTAACACCAAAATCCACAAAATTTCCAGCTAGGCATCTTTCCCCTCCCTTGCCGGACTCGAGCTCTCAATCCGCCCAGCTCGCTAGTTGGCCAGTGTTTATCCCAGCCACCTAGGCAGACTCCAGCTCTCATTCTGCCCAGGTCTCCCTTTGTTTGCTCTCAGATCTTGCTAGCTTTCAGCGAGCTCCGGAGTCAGGTCGCTCAGGTCGCGAATTTTCTGACGGGATTGCGCTCGACGCGACCAAGAGAGGATTCAAGCTCGCAAAGCCCAGTCCGACGGTCTCGCGCGGACTGATTGTTCTTTCTTTTTTGGTTACCGTCACCGCTGCCCGGCTATTTTGTACCCTGGGCAGCCGGTTATTTTAGCTATGCCCGTTTGGGCAGGCCCCAAGCCAATAAATAGGGGGAAGTGGTGAACTTAAAGAACGCTGACTCGAGCCTAGGAGCCCACTTGTTAAAGGTTGCGGACTCAAATCTCGAGCTTTGCGATCTCCAGCTTGCTTTCCGCATCATTTCCTTTTTACCTGCTTGTAACCCCTTGTTTGCAATCAAAATCAAGCCCGTCGCAGGAGTGGCATTCAGGCCGCGACGGGCGATGTCTGGCATTGCCGTGGTTCATGGCTCTTCTGCTTTTCGGTTCCTTTTCTAGTCTACTGAGTAGACTGCTGCTCGCAGTTTGTTTTCTTTCCTTCTTCCCCTAGCACTCGAACAGTTAGCTGGTGGTGTTCATTTTCTCCTTCGCATTTCGTGCATCAACAGTTAACACACGACCTTCAAATCCAAGCAGCTTTTTGAAATCCGCGGGTAGAAATGTTAGATCGCCGAGCTCGCCGCTCTAACCGCTCCAGCTCGCCAGACGACTCGTTGTGGGAAGCGTTTGAACAGTCTCGCTGCGAGGCCGAGTTATCCCGCAGAGAGACTGACCAGCTGCTCGATACAATTAGCCAGGCTCTCTTAGTGCTGACTCAGCGGATTGTTCCCACGGTCGCAGAAGAGATTGCTGGAGCTCCAGTCTGCCGTACTTCGGTTCGCCGGACCCCTGCTCGTCAAACCCCTCTTCAGCAGTCGCCTGTGACCGCTCCTCCGCCTCACCACCAAGCTCAGCCCGCAGCTCCCCTACAACCTCAGGCTGATCAGTTCGCTCCCCTGATGGACTTCTTCAGGGAAGCGGCTAGAGGGACTCCGCCTCGCCGACTAGATTTTGTTGATCGGCAGTCCGCAGAGCCCGCAGAGCCTCTCCTTCTAGTCTACCGTTCGACTGATTTTGAGACCCCCTCTCCCATCGTCGATCGAATCCGATGGGAGTCAGCACCAAATAATTTCAAAGAGCCCCATCTCCCTTTCTATTCAGGGGAGACTGACCCGGTTTCCCACCTGCAGGCATTCAAGGGGCAGTTGCATTGAGGAGCCTCTCTGATGCCTTGAAATGCAAGCTTCTTGTCACCACTCTCGACGGGTAGGCGAGAGAATGGTTCTATGAGTTTCCCTCAGGCACGATCTCCTCCTTCGCTGAACTTCGAAGCGAGCTCCTTCTGAGGTTTGCTACCTCTAAGAAAAGAAAGGATGGGTCGGCAGCCCTTTTCGACATCAAGCAAAGAGACAACGAGTCTGTGGCTCGGTTCATTGATCGGTTTCAAAAGGAAATCCAAGGGGTAAGGAATGTGAACCCCGATTATTACAAAGTTGCCTTGATTCACGGCCTCTAGGAGGGCCCATTGAAGTTCAAAGTAACGACAAAGGCGCCATCGACTTATCAGGAGCTAATAGCGATGGCTAATCGCTTCATTGAAGGAGAAAACGCCAACCCCACCTATATTTCATCCCTGACAGCTAAAGCTGGAAGAAGGGATGCCCCCAACTCCTCTTCCAGCAATCAGTACCATAGCAAGCCTCCTCGACTCGAATTCCAGCCTCCTTCTCAGAGGGGGTGAAATCTTCGTCATAAGAAACCCTTCATTGGCCATTAGCAGTTTCACGATCAGAGACTACCATTGGCCACCAACCCCGCCATACCTCTCCATGCACTTCCCATCCTTCAGAGTGCCTTGCCAGCCTCAAATCCACATGAGAGCAGCTCCGTGGAGGAGTTTGCAGATCTGGGGCTCGACTTCGAAGAGGTCGTTAAGATAATTCAGAAGAAGGCAGAAGAAAAGAGGCAAGGGCCTCAGAGAGATTGGAAGCCCAGAAACAGCTCTCAGTACTGTGATTTTCACAAGGATAAGGGCCATCTGACCGAAGATTGTAAGGCCCTCCGGCAGCTGGTTGAGAGGCTGATTGTAGAAGGCAAGATCAAAGATCTGGGCAGGAAGAATGACTCTTCGAAGCCTTCCACCTCCAAGGGCAAGGAGGTGGCTGAGGTTCAGCTGGAGTGCATAGAGATAGAGGATGAGGGTCGTCTGGGGCCTATGTATATTCTAAGTGAATGCATTAATGTTGTCGACGAGGGAGTCTTGGGAAGACTCTTTTACATTCATGGCGGAGCAGGACCTGAGTCTACCCGGAAGTCTTCTCTGTCAAGACTTTCCCGAACAGAGATTGCATCTACTTCTTCATCGGCCCCTCCTTCAGAAACTGTCACCTTCGGTCCTGCAGACCTTCCCGCAACCGCAAATCCTTTTGATGATGCCATTGTGGTCCAAGCAGCTATCAGAGATTTCACGGTCGATAGAATTCTTATTGACACTGGCAGCTTCGTCAATCTCCTCTTCAAGACAACCTTTGAAGCCCTGAGAACTGGAAAACCTCTGCTTTCCACCGAGGGGCCGCTCTACGGCTTCTCGGGTGAGAGGAAAGAAGTCGAGGGAAATGTCAAACTCCCGGTGAGGCTCGGAGGGGTGACTAGGGAGATTTAGTTCATAGTGGTAGACGCTCCAAGCAGCTACAATGCTATTTTTGGAAGACCATTGCTGAACAAGTATCGAGCAATAATCTCAACTTATCATCTAGCCCTCAAGTTCTGTAAAGATGGTCGTCAGTGCAGGGTCAGAAGTGACCCAAGGCAAGCTCGGGAGTGTTACCTCCGCACAGTCAACATGACTGAAGTTCCCCCCCCAAGCTTTTTCAGCAGCAGCAGAAGTTCCCCCTCCATCAGAAGCTACCGTGGATAGTGAAAGTGCTCACCTGGAACCTGCCCAGGTGACGCAGGGAGTTCCCATTGCAGAAGGGGAGGAAAGAAATCTCTCCATCAACTCCGATCTGTCGGATGATCAGAAGGCAAAATTGATATCTTGCTTGCTGAAGAATCTGGATGTCTTCGATTGGTCAGCGGAGGACATGCCAGGAGTGGATCCTAATGTGGCTTGCCATCATCTCAACGTCGACCCAACAGCCAAACTAGTTCAACAGAAGAAAAGAGATGTTGTAGTCAAGTTGGCAGAGCCAATCAAAGAGGAGGTTGCCAAACTCCTCAAGGCGCGCTTTATTCAAGAAATTCAATATCCTGAGTGGATCTCAAACGTTGTAATGGTTAAAAAACCAGGGGGAAGTGGAGGATGTGTGTAGACTTCACCCGTTTGAAAAAAGCGTGCCCAAAAGATTTCTACCCCTTGCCTCGGATAAGTTTATTAGTTGATTCTGTGGTAGGGTATCCATTTATGAGCTTTTTAGATGCGTTCTCTTGTTATCACCAAATAAGAATGCATAAACCCAATATCCCTCGCACGTCATTAATTACTAATGACAGTTGTTACTGTTATCTTGTGATGCCCTTTGGGCTTAAGAATGCTGGCGCAATATATCAACGCATGATGGATTATGTGTTTAAAGAGCAAAAGGGTAAAAACCTTGAAGTATATGTGGATGATATTTTGATTAAGAGTAAGACTCTTCCACAACACTTACTAGATCTAGCAGGGACATTTTCCACTCTACGAAAGCATAAAATAAAACTTAACCCATTAAAATGCATTTTTGGGGCAAGTAAGGGGAAATTCCTTGGCCATCTCCTTACTCCCGAGGGCCTTGCCCCTAATCCTGATAAGGTTAAGGCCATCCTTGATATTCCACTCCCCGTTCTCCCAAATAGGTTCAGCAGTTGGGAGGGAGGTTAGCAGGACTCGGGAGATTTATCTCTCGATTTGGAGATAAAAGTGCACAATTCTTTAAAACTCTTCGGGGAGCGTCCAAGTTCCAATGGACGAAAGGGGTCTCTTTGGCCTTTGAGCAGCTGGAAAAGCAATTGACCTCGACACCCTTACTCCAAAGCCCCCGAGCAGGGGAGATGTTGTTCTTATACCTGGGAGTTAGTCCCGAGGCTGTTAATTCTGTTCTTGTTCGAGAAGAGAGCAGGAGACAGTTCCCAATTTACTATGTCAATCACATTCTGAAAGATGTAGAGGCAAGGTACCCAATCCTTGAAAAATTGGCTTTGGCATTTGTATTGTCTACTCGCAGGCTCCGTCCATATTTCCAGGCGCATTCAATTCAAGTGGTCACTGATCAACCTTTGAAGAGTGTTCTAGAGAAGCCGGAACATTCAGGCAGGTTAGCCAAATGGGCAATCGAGTTAAGTGAGTTTGAAATCTCCTATGTACCTAGGACAACTATCAAGGCACAGGTACTTGCAGACTTTCTGATTGATGCAGCAGAATCTACCTCAGATAAGGCAGTAAGGTCTCCTTTAGCTTAGACCATCTATATTTATGGGGCTTCAGGAAGAAACTCTTCTGGAGCAGGGGTAGTTCTGATAAATCCGAATTGCATCAAGCTTGAGCAAGCCATCAAGTTTTATTTTCCAGTAACCAACAATCAAGCGGAGTTTGAAGCTTTATTGGCCGGCTTGAGGCTCGCAAGAGAGCTCGGAATCGATCATGCTCTTGTAAAGACTGACTCTCTGGTAATGGCCTCACAAGTTCTTAGTAACTACGATGTAACACCCCTATCCGTCACATAGCATATAGCAGTAGGTCCGGCCGGGGCCCGACGCCATATACTGCGGACAGACCGGTTGGTTACGCATTGAAACCACACAACCAATCCGAGCGTCCTACACAACACCTAGCGGAAGTAATTTAATTAAGTTGCAAAAAGATAAGAACCCTGCCACAGAGCATGAATGTCCACTACAACCCAGGAATGAGTACATACACAAAAGAGTTCACGGCCTTAAGGCCTTACAAAAGTGTTCGCTTAACAAGATAGCGTCTTTCATACATCGGCACGCAGGCCGGCCATACATGAATATGAAAAAGCTAATAACTAAGCCTTCGAGGGCTGGCGCTGCAACTTGGGCTTTAGCCCACTATTTGCCACTTGGCTCCGCAGCAGCACTTGTAGAAAGCAATCCACCCAAGAGGTGGCAATACAAAAGGGCAACGGTCAGCAAAGCTGACCAAATTATAACGACCCCGTCCCGTTTCTCGGGACGGCGGTGCTCCTTCCCTGCAATAAAACTACCATAGCAATTCTATAAGGTATTCTATTCGCCACAAGTGTCGGCACGCACGGCCGCACACTCCGTGCTCTCAGGGCACTAATCGGTGAACCCGGTCCGGACCCAGTCCGACACCGCGATTCCACCACCATCCCTCGGATGGCAACACTCGTGAGCATTTAGCCCTTTCAGCCGAAGCCTAGGCCCGTTTCCAGCCCCCCGGGAAGTCCCATGTACTTTAGGTCGCTTCTACCGAGACCACTTGGAATGGGTAGAGTTCCACCCGCCCGTTGCTCACTTCACCACGGACATTTAGCCATCGGTGCGGGCCAAGTTTCTCCTCATTCCCACAATCGATCAAAACACGCACATAACCCCGTTATGTACCGATTTGCCCTCCAAGGCAACATCGTGGCGGCAATGCGATTCCGCCCAAGCTTTCCGGGTGCGCCTCGAGGTTAACCCCCAAGGATCCCTGTATGCAATCTACCGCGTAGAATTTTCGGAAAACTAAATTCACCGGCGCAGAGTCTTCTCCGTCCATGCAATGCAAACATCACCGATCCGGGTTAAACCCGAATAGGCTTCACACACAATGCCTACGCCCGTACTCCAATTCCGTGCTCTAACAACGGGGACTTTACATATCTACCCGGAGGGATTCCGCGCCTCAACGCTCACTCGCGAGAGGGGGCTTTCCCCATGCATAGAAAGAAGGGCGACTACACATGCCCTATGAAGAGGATCGTTACCCTCGAAGATTTCCGCGGCGCCATGAAGATGTAGTCGGATGGAAAGCTTCGCCTCGCCCTTGCCTTCGAGGATCCGGACTCGGATCGCGAATCGGTGCTTCAAAACTCCTCCGGCGGCCGGATCTTGGGCTCACACCACCAAGGGAGTTCTCCCCTCTCTCTAAGATGAAGAAAGAGAAACTCAAGATGAAAAGGAGGGTTTCTCCCCCCATTTCCCGGCTAATAACCCCCCAGGAGCAGCCCCCACCGTTGGATTCAGATCCAAGGGAACGGACGGCCGAGATTAGATCCAAAATCCCAAAAACTGGGCCGAACACGGCTTGACACACGGCCGTGTGTCTGGCCGTGTAGCTCATTCGCCGATCGACACGGCTCCTGACATGGCCGTGTGCCACAGGCCGTGTTACCTGGAGCTTCAGGACGATCGTCAGGCTTCCAGAACACGGCTTCGAACACGGCCGTGTTCGAGGCCGTGTGCCCCACACACGGCTTGAGACACGGCCGTGTGTCTCAGGCCGTGTACTTCTCTGACTCGAGACAGCATAAAAACACCATAAAACACTGAACACGGGTAGGCACACGGCCGTGTGCCTGGCCGTGTGCCCCTGTTCAGACCTCCAAACGTGCCGTTTGATCGCCCCGCGATCATCTCCGAGGTTGGGGTCTTACAACTCCCTCCCCCTTAAAAGAATTTCGTCCCGAAATTAAGAACAGAGACTACACAAAACAAAAACATAACGAGTACCTGAGGGGAACAACTCGGGGTACTCCTCGCGCATTTCCTGCTCTCGCTCCCAAGAGAGCTCATCGCGCCCGCAGTTATCCCAACGGACCTTCACCATTCTGATTTCTTTGTTCCGAAGCCGCTTGACTTCGAAATCCTCAATAGATATGGGCTTGACTTTCGTTGTCAAACCTTCCTCAACCGGTACTTGATCAGCCGCGATCACCTGCGAAGGCTCTTGCACCGCCTTCCGCAACACAGAAATGTGGAACACATCATGTAATCCACTCAACTCCACTGATAGCTTCAAACGGTATGCAGCTTCGCTGACTCGCTCCAGGACCTCAAAAGGTCCAAGGTACCTTGGGCTCAGCTTCTTCAAGCATCTCACCCGCGAAACCCCCTTGAACGACTTCACTTTCAGGTATACCCAATCGCCTACCGCGAACTCCACGTTCCGGTGCTTGGCATTATAATACTTCGCTTGCCGGTCCTGAGCGATAAACAAGCGCTCCCGAATGATCCGCACTAACGAGGTAGCACTCTCCACCTCCTGCTTCTTGTACAACCTTGCCTCACCCGTTTCAAGCCATGATAACGGCGTGCGACACTTCCTACCATAGAGGGCCTAGAAGGGCGCCATTTGTATGCTCGCTTGGTAGCTGTTGTTGTACGCGAACTCCACCAAATAAAGGTGGTCTTCCCAATGCTTCCCGAAGTCTAGAACACACATGCGGAGCATGTCCTCCATCGTTCTATTGACCCTCTCGGTCTGCCCATCCGTCTGCGGATGGAAAGCTGTGCTGAACTTTAACTTTGTTCCCAACATCTGTTGCACCAACCTCCAATCATTTGACGTGAACCGCCCATCACGATCACTCACAATGCTACGGGGCACTCCATGCAGCCTAACAATATTGTCAACGTACAACTTTGCCAATTTCTCGACTGGATCATCCTTCCTATGCGGAATGAAATGCGACACCTTAGTTAGCCGATCTACGATCACCCAGATGGCGTCGTTCCCCTTCTGTGACCTTGGCAACCCGTGCACAAAGTCCATGGATATGTCGTCGAATTTCCACTCCGGTATAGGCAAGGATTTCAGAAATCCTCCTGGCTTTTGGCACTCCGCCTTCACCAAGGCGCACGTTTGGCATTTAGCCACGTACAACGCCACATCTTTCTTAAGCCCCGGCCTCCAAAACAACTTCTTGAGATCGCGATACATCTTCGTGCTCCCTGGGTGGATTGAGTACTTGGTATGATGAGCCTCGTACATCAACTCCGCCCGGAGGTTACCCCCACTTGGGACGCACAAACGATGATCCTTCCTTAATAACCCGTCTTCTACCGAGAACTGGGAATTTGACCCATCCAAAGCCGCCTCCAAAAGCTCCTTCATGGAATCATCCAACTCCAATGCCTGCCGAACCTGGTCAGCCAGGTCGTACTGCACCTCTGTCCAGTTTAACATTGCTTTGGCGCTCGTCTGCTTGTCCACGCAACAGATCTCAAGCTCCTCCAACTCCCGCACTAGCCGCTCATCATGCACCGACAACCAGTTGGCTCGGGCGGGAGCCCTGCGGCTCAGCGCATCCGCAACTGCGTTGCCCTTCCCGGGTACATAATGTATCTTGAAGGTGTAGTCCCCCAGGAACTCCATCCACCTCCTCTGCCTCATATTAAGGTCCTTTTGATCCAACAAGTATTTTAGGCTCTTGTGATCGGTGTATATATCGACTCTTACGCCGTATAGGTAGTGCCTCCACAACTTGAGTGCAGAAATCACGGCCGCCAACTCCAAGTCGTGCACCGGATAATTCCTTTCATGCACTTTCAGCTGACGCGATCCATACGCGATCACACTTCCATGCTGCAACAACACGCAGCCCAAGCCACTACCCGAAGCGTCGCTATACACCTCAAAGCCCTCGGTCCCACTCGGCGAACTAAGCACTGGCGCCGTGGTCAACCGCCTCTTCAGCTCCTCAAAAGCTTGCACGCACTCTTGCGTCCACAAGAATTTCTGATCCTTCCTTGTCAACTTCGTGAGAGGTAACGCTACCCGCGAGAAGTTCTCTATGAAGCGCCTGTAATATCCGGCAAGCCCGAGAAAACTACGGACTTCCGCGACAGAAGATAACGCAGGCCACTCCCGTATCGCAACAATCTTCGCCGAATCCACCGCTATACCTTCCCCACTCACTATATGACCAAGGAACGCTACCGAAGGTAGCCAGAACTCGCACTTGGAGAACTTTGCATAAAACTCATTCCTCCTCAGAGTCTCCATCACCAAATGCAAATGCTTGAAGTGGTCTTCTTCGCACTGCGAGTATACCAAAATATCGTCAATAAAGACGATCACAAAGCGATCCAGGAAATCTCTGAACGTCCTGTTCATCAGATCCATAAACACCGACGGCGCATTCGTTAGTCCAAACGGCATGACCGTGAACTCGAAATGCCCGTACCTCGTACTGAACGCCGTCTTTGGGATATCACATTCCCTGATCCTCAGCTGATAGTACCCCGACTTTAAGTCCAACTTGGAGTATACCGACGATCCGACTAACTGATCAAAGAGATCATCAATCCTCGGGATCGGGTACTTATTCTTTTCCGTCAACTTGTTCAATTCTCTGTAGTCGATGCACAGCCGCATACTACCGTCCTTCTTTTTAACGAAGAGGACCGGTGCGCTCCAAGGCGACGAACTTGGACGCACATAACCTTGCTCCATCAGTTCCTCCAACTGAACCTTCAACTCCGCCATCTCCTTTGGCGCCAATCTATAAGGAGCACGTGACACGGGTTTGGCACCCGGCACGAGCTCGATCGTAAAATCAATCTCTCGCTGCGGTGGGGCTCCGGGAAGGCTATCCGGGAACACATTGGGGTATTCGCAAACCACGGGGATGCTATCCAACGGGGACTTTGGCTCCACAGCCCCCACTATCGCAAAGAACAGCTCTGCACCAGCACGAACCGCCTTCACCACCTGAAGAGCAGACATTAGTGTCTTGCTCGACCCCTTAAGCCCCTCGAAAGTAGTCTCCTGCCCTACACCCAGCTTGACCTCCTTACGGTCGCAGTCGATCCAAGCCTTCTGCTCTGACAGCCAATCCATTCCAAAGATAACATCGAACTCTATTAGCGGCAGCAATGACGCCAGCAAGTCGAACTCTTGGCTCCCAATGTGAACCTTCACGGCGCACACTCTGTCCGCACGCATCGAGCACCCATTTGGTAGCAACACATCTAGCTTGTCCTTTGCCATCGAAGAAGGGACTCCGATGCGCGATATAAACTGTTCGGACAAGAAAGAATGCGAAGCACCAGTGTCGAATAGTGCTCGTGCCGGACTATCGCTAATCAACACAAAGCCTAAGCAAAAGACATTAGCTTAACAAGCAATAGGTAATAATATTCTCAAGTCAACTTGCATAAATTAACTCATACCTGTCACCACATCCGCTTGCTTGATGGCCTCCTGCTGGCCCAAGTTGTAGACTCTAGGCTGAGTCGGAGCATAGTGTGTCACAACCCGCATTTTTCTCACCATTTAAATAAATCAGAGCAAGAGAAAACTACGAGCTGTGATGCCACGTCGAGCAGGGGATAACTGCCGACGCTCAGGCAACACTCTAAACCTTCAAATCATAAGTTAGAATGATTATAAAACTGGTTCAATTAATTAGCCGTATCCCTCGGCTCAGTGGATCAGACAGTCCACGGTTCGAAAACTAATTTTTATACGTAGCGGAAAATACTTCATTTTTTGTCAACATCCTAAATGAGCGCATAAGTGATCCCGAGGGACCCTTACGCTGACCCAAAATCCTAGTTTTAATTTATACATATATAGGAAAAATCATCTATTATACGTAATTTAAGAAAGTACGCTAAGTGAGTTCTTTTTAGAAATCATGCTGATCATGCTTTATACATAATATAGTTGAGGTTTTATAGTTTTAAAATAGCTAGCATCCTAGCATAAAACTTCCCAGAGCAAGTAAACTAGGTCCCCAAAGACAGGGTAGCAGTAAAAGTAAACATATCTAGTGCAAAAGGTAAAACTACCAGGGGCGCCAACAGCTGACACGAACCCACTGGCAAGTATGTATGTCTGTAGAAAGTGCAGTAAAACTACCTCACAATGACTCAAGAGAGTCTCAACAGGCAACGGAAGGACCTCCAACAGCACCACAGCAACAGCCACCTACTGGCTACCGCCCAGAACCTGAGGCGTTCAGAAGAAAATAGAACACCTCAGAGCAAGGAAAAAGGAAAGCAAGTGCTACAAAGGAAAGTAAGGTAAAAGCAGGTAAGGTAAAGTAAAGAGAGTACAAACAAGAGTAAAAACAACAATGCCCAAGGAAGGGCGAAAAGCAAACCTGCACCAAGTGCGGGTAAACAGCAACTACTCTGCCTAAAAACCTGCAGAGTCAACATGGCCATGATGCCAAAAAAAAAATGCTGCAACACCTACGGAAGAAACGCCTAACATCCTAAACTGTGGGAGGCGGCAGTAGCAAAAACAAGAAACTTGGAATCAGGTTGAAAACGTTCTAAATCGCCCAACCACTAATTCCAAGTCAACAAATTGCTCAAGGGTTGACACGTGAAGGCACAAAAGACCCATCACTCACTTGCCCAGAAAACTACTCGGGTCAAGGTAAAGAGTGCGGTCATGGCTACATCACACCACACAACCCATAAAAGAGCCATCCACCACCACTACTGACCACAACCCACGATTCGGCCTTCGAAGGGTAACAGCCGACAAGGGACTTTCGATTCGCGAGCAAAACACTCGGGGAGAAATCAACGCTAAGGAATCCATCGTTGCGGTTACGCAACGCCGCTGCGAGTGAGTACACTCACTCGATCCTAAGCCTAGCGTACGAGCGCCGTCATCGGGTCGCACGATTAATAGACGCACGTCCATAGGCCGTGCGTGCACAATTCACACCTAAACGCCTCAAATAAGGCAAATAGGAATATCCCAAAACCCTAAACATACACCTAGACCTAAACATAAACCCTACTCCACGCTAACCCACACCTACGCTAAACACCTACCGCGACGCCGTCCTAAAACGGGAAATCTACTAGCGGGAGGGTCACAAAAATCTAATTATTAACGCGTTTACCGGTCGGGGATTAGGGTTAGGGGTTTCGATATCATGACGGATAAGCATGAAATAAAAGCAATAACAAAGGAATTGAGAGCAAAAGAGGCCAAACGGCAAACAAAAAAAGGGAGAAACACTTGCCTCGCGCGTCGCCGAAAATTCGCCGGCACAACGGCGCTATGGCGGACGCCCAAAAAATTCCGGAAAGCTCCCAACAATTCACGCAATACCAAAAACCTATGAGATTATCATCTAATCATCAAAATGAGCAAGAAAACCTAAAGAAATCCAAACAAAAATCAAAACGGAGATCCAACGGAATCATGGAGGAAAGGGCGAATAGAATACCTCGGCTCGTAGGCCTCGGCGAGGGGAACGCGGATCCGGGCTCGGATCGGAAGGAGGGGGCCGGGGCTGCCGGCGGCGGGCGGCGGAAGGAGCGGCTAGGGCTCGCCGTTTGTTCTCTCCCGTCGGTTCGGGGTTCGCACAGGAGGCTGCGGGAATAGAGGGCTGCGGCTCAAATGTTTCTCACGGTTTATATTTGGGAGGGGAGGGTTCGGTTATCATAAGCTTTATACTAACATAATATAACATAAAACCTAATAATTGAAATCAAATGAATCTAAACTAACGTATGAAACTATATAATCATAACTAAATTACTAACCCTATTACTTAGTCTAATTATTTAACTAACTTATAAATTAACTAACACAACCAAAAATATATGTATATACATACACATACATATAACTACCGGCACCTATATACACGAATTTTAACAAGCATCCGCGCACACACACACCCACACGCACGTACAACACGCACACCAAAGTAAAACCACACCGGCACGCACAAGTCGCGCGCCACGCGACACATGCGCCAAAAAGACATGCCGTCACATAAAATGACGACTCGCAAACTAACGACCGCCAAAACGACGCGAAAACGCGACGTCCTCGGAATTCGACCAAAAATCGCACAGTAGCTAAATGCCGGGCTACGAGAACAACGGCGAAGTCAAAAACGACTTCCGACGAACAAAACCTCGAGCTAACCTCGCCCGAAGCCAAAACACGAGAATTCCCTGAAAGGCTCAACCGGGTCTCCAAAACAGACACCGGCTAGCTGGAGAAACCCGCAAACAGGCTAAACCTCTAAGAACACCTAACGAGGTACTCTAACAACGGCTCGAGACGGAAAACGTCAACGTAACGCCGAAAAAGGATTTAAATAAATCATCGAAAATTCGGGGGCGTTACAGTCACTCCCCCTAACAAAAAGTTTCGACCCGAAACTTTGCGAACACAACCTCTACAACAGAAGGAAAGAAACCGACTACAAGAAAGAGAACGTACCCGACAACTCAGGGGAACAAATGAGGGTGAGCCTCCCTCATAGCCGACTCTAGCTCCCAAGTCGCGCTCTCCAAATCCTGATTCTTCCAAAGAACCTTCACCATAGGAATAGACTTCGTCCGCAACACTCGAGCTTGAGCTTCCAAAATGCGGACCGGCACCTCAACATACGAGAGGTTGGGCTCCAACTGGGGCACAGCGTCCAAGACTTGCCCACTGCTCCGCACGCACTTCCGCAACTGGCTCACATGAAAGACCTTATGAACCCCGGGAAGCTAGCTGGCAGATCCAGCCTATAAGCAGCCACACCAATACGCTCCAAAATCCTGAATGGGCCCACAAATCTCGGATCCAACTTCCGATTCTTGCCAAACCTCTTCACTCCTACCATCGGAGACACCTTCAAGAAGACCAAATCATCCACTGAAAACTCCAAATCGGACCTACGCCGATTGGCGTTCTTCTCATACCTCTCTTGAGCAACTCGAAGCTTCTCCCGAATGAGCTTCACGGAAACCTCCATCTCTTCGAGTGCATCAGGACCCAAAACAGGCCTCTCACCGGCCTCGGCCCAAAACAAAGGGGTCCTGCAGCGCCTCCCATACAACGCCTCGAAGGGAGCCATCTGTAGACTCTCTTGGTAGCTGTTGTTGTAGGCAAATCCCATGAGCCGTAAACGCTCGTCCCACGCACCTCCATGATCAAGAATAAAGCACCGGATCATATCCTCCACAATCTGATTCACACGCTCGGTCTGCCCGTTGGTCTGCGGATGGTAAGCTGTGGAATACCTCAAATCAGTGCCCAAACCCTCCTGCAAACTCCTCCAGAAACGCGATGTGAACCGAGAGTCTCGATCTGAAACGATGCTAACTGGAACACCGTGCAATCTGACGACCTCATCCAAATACAACTCAGCAATCTTCTTCATCGAGTAATCGATCTTATAAGGTACGAAGTGCGCACACTTCGTCAATCGGTCCACGATCACCCAAACAGAATCAAACCCCCTCGGAGATCTCGGTAAGCCTGTAATGAAATCCATCGAGATGCTTTCCCACTTCCAAGTCGGGATCTCCAAAGGTGTCAACTTGCCACCCGGCCTCCCATGGTCGGCCTTCACCCGCTTGCAAGTGAAACACTCGGAAACGTACCGGGCTATATCCCCCTTCATACCATACCACCAGGCGATCTGCTTCAGATCATGGTACATCTTCGTGGATCCCGGGTGGTAGGAAACACTGGATCCGTGAGCCTCTTTGCATACCATAACTCTGATGTCTCCAACTGCGGGGATGCAAAACCTGCCGCGGTACTTCAGAGTACCCGCCTCGTCGATGGAGAAATCTGGCAACTCTCCCCTCTCAGCTCTGAGGTACAAGTGCAACAAATCCGGATCCTCTTTCTGGTGCAATCTGGCGAGAGAAATCCATGATGGCTCTGCCACTACCAAACTGCTCTGCAACTCACAGCGTCCTGCGGTGATATCCATCAATAGAAACTCCTCCACTAAACGATCCGCGGTGAGATTGAAGACTTTCCCCGTCTTCCGGCTCAAGGCGTCGGCCACCACATTGGCCTTGCCCGGATGGTACTGAATCTCAACATCAAAATCAGCAACATACTCAAGCCACCGCCGCTGACGCAGGTTCAGCTCCTTTTGTGTAAACACGTACTTCAGGCTCTTGTGATCTGTGAAAATCTTGCACTGAGCTCCATAGAGTAGGTGTCTCCACAACTTCAAGGCAAAAATCACCGCTGCGAACTCGAGGTCGTGCGTAGGGTAATTTCGCTCGTGAGTCTTCAACTGCCGTGACCCATACGCGATCACCTTCCCCTCCTGCATCAACACGCCACCGAGCCCGACATGCGAGGCATCCACATAAACATCATAGTCCTGTCCCTCCGCCGGTAAGGTCAACACAGGGGCAGAACATAACCGGCTCTTCAGCTCCAGAAAGGCCTCCTCGCACTTATCACTCCAAACGAACGCCGCATGCTTCTGCGTCAGCTTTGTCAAGGGCGCTGCCAAGGTAGAAAAGCCCTCGACGAATCTTCTATAATAGCCGGCCAACCCCAAGAAACTCCTGATCTCCTTGGGTGTGCTCGGCCTAAGCCAATCCATCACTGCCGAGATCTTCTCTGGGTCCACTGAAATACCATCTTTGTTCACCACATGACCCAGGAAGGAAACCTGAGGCAACCAGAACTCGCATTTGCTCAGCTTGGCATACAATTGATGATCCCTCAAGGCGGATAACACCAACCGCAAATGCTGATCATGCTCCGCCGCATTTCGAGAATAAATCAGAACGTCGTCAATGAACACGACGACAAACTTGTCCAGAAAGTCCTTGAACACCCGGTTCATCATGTCCATAAATGCTGAAGGCGCATTGGTCAGCCCAAAAGACATGACCAGGAACTCGAAATGACCATGCCTCGATCGGAAAGCCGTCCGTGGAACATCCGACTCTCGGATCCTAAGCTGATGGTAACCCGAACGGAGGTCTATCTTCGAAAATACTGAACTGCCACGCAACTGATCGAATAAATCATCAATTCTGGGCAGTGGATACCTGTTCTTGATGGTGACTTTGTTCAACTCTCTATAGTCGATACAAAGGCGCATCGAACCATCCTTCTTCTTCACAAAGAGAACCGGAGCACCCCAGGGCGACGAGCTTTGCCTTATGAAGCCCTTTTCCAATAACTCATCAAGCTGAGTACGAAGCTCCTCCAGCTCTCGCGGGGCCATCCGATACGGCGCCTTGGCAATCGGGCGCGTACCAGGCTCCAAATCAATCACGAACTCCACATCCCTGTCTGGAGGAAGACCGGGAAGATCGATAGGGAACACGTCAGGAAACTCTCGCGCAACCGGAATCTCATCCAAAAGCGGCACACTGCTAACAGTCCCGAACACTGAGACTAAACAAGCAAAACAGCTAGCAGGAAAAACCCTCTGAGCACATACCGCAGAAATCGCCGGAGAGTCCCGACGCGAATCACCGAAAACACTCCCAGGCTGACCGCTGTCCTTCCTGAAATCCAAGCGCTTTCCCCTGCACTGAATCACTGCATCTTATCGGGACAGCCAGTCCATACCCAGGATGACATCGAAATCCTCCAGGTCTATAACCTTCAGATCAGCCTTGGCCAGAAAATCCCCCAACCAAATAGGGCAGTCCAGAATGCCCTGATCTGATATCACGGATTCACCCGAGGGGAACTTGACGCTAAAGGCACCACCAACACGATCAAGAACCCACTGGCACCGCTCGACAAAGGCCCTAGCCACAAAGGAGTGGGTAGCACCTGAGTCAAACAGAACGCGGGCCCAGCGGTTCCTTACCTTAAATTTCCCTATACACCAACAAAATATTAAACGCACAAGCAATTAACAAAACAATAGCAACACTAAAACTGCTACGAAAGAGAAAGTCAAGCGAGGGGGGTTTACCTGAAATGACCTGCGTCGAAGTCTCAGCCTCCGCTGAAGATACCACATTCAGCTTCCCTTTACCCTTGTCCACCGGCTGAGGCGGAGGTAAAGCCTGGAGCGGAACGGCATGTAGAGCGGACTGAACCTGAGGGCACCTCGACTTAATATGGCCCTTCTGGCCACACTGGTAGCAAACACGATCCCTGGACCAGCACTGAGCAGCCTCGTGACCGGGTCGCTTGCAGACAGGACAAGGAACATCCCTCCTAGGAGCACCCTGGATAGCATGCACATGCTCCTTCTTCTGGACCCTTGCCCTCTTGAAGCACCTCTCAGCTGGGTGGCCCGGATGGCCACAGAAACTGCACACTACCTTGCTCTTCTTCTCGGAAGCAGCACCAAGAACCTGGGGACCCTTTTCCTCAACTGACCTCCTCTTCTCGTTTCTCGCCTGCTGTCCACGCTGCTTCGCGTTCTCGATAGCCTCTACCTTCAAAGCGGCCTCAACTGCCCCTGCATAAGTCAACGCTCCGTGGGCGACCGCTAGCTGCTGAACGTCGCTCCTCAGGCCACCAAGAAACCGCTTCACCCTGTCCTCCTCGGAGCTCACCAAGCTAGGACCAAAGCGACTGAGTTTGCTAAACTCAATCTCGTAATCGCTGACGGAGAGCTGCCTCTGCTTCAGATGAATAAAGTCATTCATCAGTCTGTCTCGCTCTACTGACGGTAGGAACTTCCTCATCAGGATCTCTTTGAAGGATGCCCAAGTACATCCTCCCACCATGCCTTCCTTCTCTCGCATCCACAAGCTCTTCGCTAGCCCCTTCAGCTGATAGGCGGCTAACATCACCTTCTGGTCTTCAGTCACCCCAGAGTAATGGAGCATCTCCTCCATGGTGATCATCCAGTCATCCAGTACCATATAGTCCGCCTTACCATCGTAGGTAGGAGGTCGCAGCCGCTGAAACTGAGAGATGAAGGCCATCCCGGGGGGCACCACCACTGGAGGCACGAGAGGAGCAGGAGGGGCAGGAGGGGCTAGGACAGCTGTACCCACGGCGGGGTCCTGAACTCCCGGAGTCTGACCCGCCGCTCCGGATAAAAAGGACTGCATCTTGGCCTGCAACTCCACCACCTGCCTTGATAAGGCCTCGTTACTCTGCCTCAGGCTTTCCACCAACGCATCACTTTGAGCACCGGAGGACTCACCCTCAGACTGGGGAGTCGACCTCGTCACTCTACGCTTCGGCGGCATGCTATAAGGAAAATTAAAACATAACAAACGATTAGAACTTAGCTAAACTCCTAGGATTAGACAAAAGGTACAGACAATACATACATAAATATGATCTTCTGCTGCTATACTTGCTCTGAGATTTTATTTTATTTAATACAAAAGGAATGATATGCTTAGCCTAAGATGGTTCACCACCATCACACTAACTCTTGTGCCTAGATCGGGAATGCATGAATTATATTATTTTTGACTCAAAAATTATGCGTGTACACATGTCATCCTGCACGTCTTTAGCTTGGCGCGTTGTGCTTATGCAATGTTATGCTATGTATGATTATGTTATGCATTCTAAAAAGGCCCTAGTGCATGCCATGGCGGAGTACACATGAAAATGTTATGCATCCCATAATACATAACATTCTCATGCAACTAAAAAAGAAAACGTGCTAGTCGCATCCATGCGGTGAGGTTATGCACCCCATAATACATAACCCTCGCATGTTGCCCCTATGGTGGATCCATATACAACCACATATTATGTATCGTAAAATACATAATATGCCCCGTATACTTCATGTTATGCTTATGAGTGTAGTGCAGTGTTCGTGCTTCAGCCAAAACGTGCCGATGACATGTCGGTGTGTGTATGATATGACTCTAAACATCTAACACAAACAAAGGAAGGTTGCCCGACCAATTGTCAAGCAACATCCCTCTGATACCAACTGTCACAACCCGCATTTTTCTCACCATTTAAATAAATCAGAGCAAGAGAAAACTACGAGCTGTGATGCCACGTCGAGCAGGGGATAACTGCCGACGCTCAGGCAACACTCTAAACCTTCAAATCATAAGTTAGAATGATTATAAAACTGGTTCAATTAATTAGCCGTATCCCTCGGCTCAGTGGATCAGACAGTCCACGGTTCGAAAACTAATTTTTATACGTAGCGGAAAATACTTCATTTTTTGTCAACATCCTAAATGAGCGCATAAGTGATCCCGAGGGACCCTTACGCTGACCCAAAATCCTAGTTTTAATTTATACATATATAGGAAAAATCATCTATTATACGTAATTTAAGAAAGTACGCTAAGTGAGTTCTTTTTAGAAATCATGCTGATCATGCTTTATACATAATATAGTTGAGGTTTTATAGTTTTAAAATAGCTAGCATCCTAGCATAAAACTTCCCAGAGCAAGTGAACTAGGTCCCCAAAGACAGGGTAGCAGTAAAAGTAAACATATCTAGTGCAAAAGGTAAAACTACCAGGGGCGCCAACAGCTGACACGAACCCACTGGCAAGTATGTATGTCTGTAGAAAGTGCAGTAAAACTACCTCACAATGACTCAAGAGAGTCTCAACAGGCAACGGAAGGACCTCCAACAGCACCACAGCAACAGCCACCTACTGGCTACCGCCCAGAACCTGAGGCGTTCAGAAGAAAATAGAACACCTCAGAGCAAGGAAAAAGGAAAGCAAGTGCTACAAAGGAAAGTAAGGTAAAAGCAGGTAAGGTAAAGTAAAGAGAGTACAAACAAGAGTAAAAACAACAATGCCCAAGGAAGGGCGAAAAGCAAACCTGCACCAAGTGCGGGTAAACAGCAACTACTCTGCCTAAAAACCTGCAGAGTCAACATGGCCATGATGCCAAAAAAAAAAATGCTGCAACACCTACGGAAGAAACGCCTAACATCCTAAACTGTGGGAGGCGGCAGTAGCAAAAACAAGAAACTTGGAATCAGGTTGAAAACGTTCCAAATCGCCCAACCACTAATTCCAAGTCAACAAATTGCTCAAGGGTTGACACGTGAAGGCACAAAAGACCCATCACTCACTTGCCCAGAAAACTACTCGGGTCAAGGTAAAGAGTGCGGTCATGGCTACATCACACCACACAACCCATAAAAGAGCCATCCACCACCACTACTGACCACAACCCACGATTCGGCCTTCGAAGGGTAACAGCCGACAAGGGACTTTCGATTCGCGAGCAAAACACTCGGGGAGAAATCAACGCTAAGGAATCCATCGTTGCGGTTACGCAACGCCGCTGCGAGTGAGTACACTCACTCGATCCTAAGCCTAGCGTACGAGCGCCGTCATCGGGTCGCACGATTAATAGACGCACGTCCATAGGCCGTGCGTGCACAATTCACACCTAAACGCCTCAAATAAGGCAAATAGGAATATCCCAAAACCCTAAACATACACCTAGACCTAAACATAAACCCTACTCCACGCTAACCCACACCTACGCTAAACACCTACCGCGACGCCGTCCTAAAACGGGAAATCTACTAGCGGGAGGGTCACAAAAATCTAATTATTAACGCGTTTACCGGTCGGGGATTAGGGTTAGGGGTTTCGATATCATGACGGATAAGCATGAAATAAAAGCAATAACAAAGGAATTGAGAGCAAAAGAGGCCAAACGGCAAAAAAAAAAGGGAGAAACACTTGCCTCGCGCGTCGCCGAAAATTCGCCGGCACAACGGCGCTATGGCGGACGCCCAAAAAATTCCGGAAAGCTCCCAACAATTCACGCAATACCAAAAACCTATGAGATTATCATCTAATCATCAAAATGAGCAAGAAAACCTAAAGAAATCCAAACAAAAATCAAAACGGAGATCCAACGGAATCATGGAGGAAAGGGCGAATAGAATACCTCGGCTCGTAGGCCTCGGCGAGGGGAACGCGGATCCGGGCTCGGATCGGAAGGAGGGGGCCGGGGCTGCCGGCGGCGGGCGGCGGAAGGAGCGGCTAGGGCTCGCCGTTTGTTCTCTCCCGTCGGTTCGGGGTTCGCACAGGAGGCTGCGGGAATAGAGGGCTGCGGCTCAAATGTTTCTCACGGTTTATATTTGGGAGGGGAGGGTTCGGTTATCATAAGCTTTATACTAACATAATATAACATAAAACCTAATAATTGAAATCAAATGAATCTAAACTAACGTATGAAACTATATAATCATAACTAAATTACTAACCCTATTACTTAGTCTAATTATTTAACTAACTTATAAATTAACTAACACAACCAAAAATATATGTATATACATACACATACATATAACTACCGGCACCTATATACACGAATTTTAACAAGCATCCGCGCACACACACACCCACACGCACGTACAACACGCACACCAAAGTAAACCACACCGGCACGCACAAGTCACACGCCACGCGACACATGCGCCAAAAAGACATGCCGTCACATAAAATGACGACTCGCAAACTAACGACCGCCAAAACGACGCGAAAACGCGACGTCCTCGGAATTCGACCAAAAATCGCACAGTAGCTAAATGCCCGGGCTACGAGAACAACGGCGAAGTCAAAAACGACTTCCGACGAACAAAACCTCGAGCTAACCTCGCCCGAAGCCAAAACACGAGAATTCCCTGAAAGGCTCAACCGGGTCTCCAAAACAGACACCGGCTAGCTGGAGAAACCCGCAAACAGGCTAAACCTCTAAGAACACCTAACGAGGTACTCTAACAACGGCTCGAGACGGAAAACGTCAACGTAACGCCGAAAAAGGATTTAAATAAATCATCGAAAATTCGGGGGCGTTACATAGTGGGACGCGGTCGACTCCACCGCTTTGCCCTTTTCCTCGTAGGTAGCTCCTTGTTTCCTTTCGGACTTTGAGCGTCCACTCCAGCAGTCACGGGCAAAGTGCCCCGGCTTTCCACACGTGAAGCAAGCGCCCGGGGTTCGATTGGTAGTTGCCCCCGAGGCACCTGTAGAAGGAGCTGGACCCGACGTCCTAGACTTCTTGGAGAATCTGCGGTAGCCCGACTTCGACGTAGTCGGCGCCTTGAACTCTGATCTCTTGCCACCAGATTCCCTCTCCTTCTTCGCTTGCACGTTTCTCATATCCTTCTCCAAGGACCGGGCCGAACTGACCAGGGTCATGAAACCCTGCGTCTTGGGGCCCGACAGCAACAACCTCAAATCATCCCTTAGCCCTTCATAAAAGCGGCTCGTCTTGCGCTCCTCGTCTGCGAAGGTAGCGCCGGCATATCTCCCTAACCGAGTAAACTCGTAGAGGTATTCATCAATGGTGCTATCACCCTGCACCAACTTCTGGAATTCGTTCTCTAGCGCAATCCTCTGCGCCGAGGGGAGGTATCGAGCCATAAATAGTCTCGCAAACTCCTCCATCGGGACTTCGGCCAATGGCCTTCCCCTCAACTGATGCAGCTCTAGGCCCTCCCACCACAGCCTTGTGTCCCCATCCAAAAGGAACGTCGTTATAGTGGTCTTCTGCCACTCTTCAGTTTCCGTCGCAGTCATCACCCTGTTGACCCTTGAGAGCCAATCCTCTGCTTGGGTCGGGGTTTCTGCCCCCGTGAATACCGGTGGGTGAAAGCCCATCACGTGCTTCAGTTGTCTTTCAGTTGCTCTCCGCGGCAACTCTGGTTCCACCACAACTTGCTCAACCCTCCTTCGCTCTGCCGTCTGAAGCGCTACCTGTTCCACAGCAGGAGCAGGCTGCTGCACCTGCCTTACAGGCTGCGCATTGATCATTGCCATGACCGCTTCTGCACCAACCTAATGGTCTCAACAGACAAAGGTGTTGCAGGCGCATCGCTTGGCGCACTGCTCGCCTCAGAACCTGGCCGTTCAGACGGCCCAGCACCACTTCTGGTCACCTAAAATCGTGCAAAACACCGATAAGCGACCAAAAATTACTGCAAACAGCAATTATAGGAACACCCAGGTTCCTCAATCATGTGTATTTTCATTCCTAAGTGGACATTCATGGGTTCTTTTCATGTTATAACGATGACGCACACAATGTGCTCACCACCCCTTAAAGTGAATTCGGCCACGAATTCATTTAATCTTGACTGAAACCAGAAGTCTGATACCAATTTGTAACACCCATATCCGTCACATAGCATATAGCAGTAGGTCCGGCCGGGGCCCGACGCCATATACTGCGGACAGACCGGTTGGTTACGCGTTGAAACCACACAACCAATCAGAGCGTCCTACACAACACCTAGCGGAAGTAATTTAATTAAGTTGCAAAAAGATAAGAACCCTGCCACAGAGCATGAATGTCCACTACAACCCAGGAATGAGTACATACACAAAAGAGTTCACGGCCTTAAGGCCTTACAAAAGTGTTCGCTTAACAAGATAGCGTCTTTCATACATCGGCACGCAGGCCGGCCATACATGAATATGAAAAAGCTAATAACTAAGCCTTCGAGGGCTGGCGCTGCAACTTGGGCTTTAGCCTGCTATTTGCCACTTGGCTCCGCAGCAGTACCTGTAGAAAGCAATCCACCCAAGAGGTGGCAATACAAAAGGGCAACGGTCAGCAAAGCTGACCAAATTATAACGACCCCGTCCCGTTTCTCGGGACGGCGGTGCTCCTTCCCTGCAATAAAACTACCATAGCAATTCTATAAGGTATTCTATTCGCCACAAGTGTCGGCACGCACGGCCGCACACTCCGTGCTCTCAGGGCACTAATCGGTGAACCCGGTCCGGACCCAGTCCGACACCGCGATTCCACCACCATCCCTCGGATGGCAACACTCGTGAGCATTTAGCCCTTTCAGCCGAAGCCTAGGCCCGTTTCCAGCCCCCTGGGAAGTCCCATGTACATTAGGTCGCTTCTACCGAGACCACTTGGAATGGGTAGAGTTCCACCCGCCCGTTGCTCACTTCACCACGGCCATTTAGCCATCGGTGCGGGCCAAGTTTCTCCTCATTCCCACAATCGATCAAAACACGCACATAACCCCGTTATGTACCGATTTGCCCTCCAAGGCAACATCGTGGCGGCAATGTGATTCCGCCCAAGCTTTCCGGGTGCGCCTCGAGGTTAACCCCCAAGGATCCATGTATGCAATCTACCGCGTAGAATTTTCGGAAAACTAAATTCACCGGCGCGGAGTCTTCTCCGGCCATGCAATGCAAACATCACCGATCCGGGTTAAACCTGAATAGGCTTCACACACAATGCCTACGCCCGTACTCCGATTCCGGGCTCTAACAACGGGGACTTTACATATCTACCCGGAGGGATTCTGCGCCTCAACGCTCACTCGCGAGAGGGGGCTTTCCCCATGCATAGAAAGAAGGGCGACTACACATGCCCTATGAAGAGGATCGTTACCCTCGAAGATTTCCGCGGCGCCATGAAGATGTAGTCGGATGGAAAGCTTCGCCTCGCCCTTGCCTTCGAGGATCCGGACTCGGATCGCGAATCGGTGCTTCAAAACTCCTCCAGCGGCCGGATCTTGGGCTCACACCACCAAGGGAGTTCTCCCCTCTCTCTAAGATGAAGAAAGAGAAACTCAAGATGAAAATGAGGGTTTCTCCCCCCATTTCCCGGCTAATAACCCCCCAGGAGCAGCCCCCACCGTCGGATTCAGATCCAAGGGAACGGACGGCCGAGATTAGATCCAAAATCCCAAAAACTGGGTCGAACACGGCTTGACACACGGCCGTGTGTCTGGCCGTGTAGCTCATTCGCCGATCGACACGGCTCCTGACACGGCCATGTGCCACGGGCCGTGTTACCTGGAGCTTCAGGACGATCGTCGGGCTTCCAGAACACGGCTTCGAACACGGCCGTGTTCGAGGCCGTGTGCCCCACACACGGCTTGAGACACGGCCGTGTGTCTCAGGCCGTGTACTTCTCTGACTCGAGACAGCATAAAAACACCATAAAACACTGAACACGGGTAGGCACACGGCCGTGTGCCTGGCCGTGTGCCCCTGTTCAGACCTCCAAACATGCCGTTTGATCGCCCCGCGATCATCTCCGAGGTTGGGGTCTTACATACGAGACTAGGGAGCCAGTGTTGAAGAAGTCTCTTTCGCTGGTAAAAGTTGAGGTTGGCAGGTTTAAAAGTTTTACTATTGAGCACATCCTGAGGACGGAAAATGAGGAGGCTGATGTTCTTGCCAAGTACGGGCTCTCGTTAGGAGGGACAAATTCTGAACTTTTCCACCCGGCAGTGGATGAGGAAGAGTTAATGCAAATCGATCAGCATTCCTCTTGGATTGATCCGTTCTTCCTCTACCTATCAACCGGAGATCTGCATCAGTCAATCAAAGATAAAAAGAGATTTAAGTTGAAAGCAGCGTATTATTACTTGATATCTGGTACTCTCTATAGAAAAACTTTCTTGTCTATAATAGCAAGGTGTGTTTCAGAAGATGAAGTTCCTACCATTCTTCGGGAGATGCATTCTGACGAGTGTGGAAGTCACTCGGGGACATGAACCTTGGAAAAAAGGATCCTGCGGCTGGGTTACTTCTGGCTCACCATGAAAAAAGACTCGGAGACCTATGTGAGAAAATGCGTTCAGTGCCAGAAGTTCGCTCCTCTTCAACATCAAGCTGCTCAATCTCTCAAACCAATTGCAACCCCTTGGCCCTTTGCTGTTTGGGGAATGGATCTCCTTGGACCTTTTCCCTTGGTAAGTGGGAAGCGGCATTTCATTATAGTTATGATTGACTACTTCAATAAGTGGATCGAAGCTAAGGCGCTGGCAAAGACGACAACTCAGGTCGTGAAGAATTTTGTTTGGGGCGAGATAGTCTGCCGGCACGGTATCCCCATGGCAATAATCACAGATAATACACCACATTTTAATAATAATGAGATGATAGATTTTTGCAAGCAGATCGTAACAGAGCTGTGCTTTGCATCAGTTCATCATCCTAGGAGTAATGGTCAGGTAGAAGCAGCAAATAAGCAAATTCTTAGTCTGCTTAAGAAGAAAGTTCAAAATCTCAAGGGCAGTTGGGTTGATCAACTTCCTTCAGTTCTCTAGACCCTGAGAACAATGCCTTCATCTACAACAGGGGAAACCCCATTCAAGCTTTCTCATGGGTCCGAAGCGTTAATTCCTGTTGAGTTTAAAGTCCTGTCGCTCAGAGTGCTTCTTGCTAGGCAAGGCACGGAGGATTGGCTTGAGCTGAACAACGAGGAGATGAGATTCAGCTTGGAGCATGTTGAAGAGGTTAGAGACAAGGCTGCCATCAGGCAAGAGGAAGTCAAAAGGAGAATGGCCCGCTACTTCGATAAGAATGTAAGGATCAAACACTTTCAAGTGGGACATCTGATTCTTAAGAAGGTCGATGTTGCTGCAAGAGTCGGCTCAGTGGGGAAGCTTAATCCGAATTGGGCTGGACCATTCATTATTAAAGAAGCGCTTGAGAATGGGGCCTACCAGTTGCAAACATATGAGGGAGAAGATATGCCGCACACATGGAGTGGAGATGACTTAAAGCGGTTCTATTCCTGAACTTCTTTTCCTTTCCTTCTTATGTAAACTTTTTCAGAGGTTCATTATTAATAAAAGCTCCTTGCTAACACTTCATCAAGTGTCTTTTTGTTTCAAGTGTTGACAGTTAATATATTGAGCAAGGACAACTCTAAACGGTTCTATCCCTGAACTCCCTTTTCTATCTTATACAAGTTTCTCAAAAATGGATATTTATCAAAGTTTTATACTAAAACTTCTTCAAGTGCTTTCTCTCTTTTGCCCCCCAGACAACTCCAACAGTTGCCTAATACCAGGAGATATCGCCGAGTTCAGCAAGAACCTCCCTTAGAACCGTGGTTGTTAGCATAACACCACGAAGACCACGTGTTGCGGGGAGATTTCGCACCGTATAGTGGGAGCTTACCGGTTCTAGTGCGGCAGGACACTGGATTTCAGATCCCGGCTAGTACCTAACCTAACTTCTGCATTATGGAGGAGCGGAGGGGTGGTCAGCTCTACCATGCCATATAAGGGATACCGTTACAACCTAGATGATCGCGCGGGGAAAGCAATGCTATACGCACCTGACCCCAGATCATCTTAAGGTTTTAACCCTCGAACACTCCTTGGTACCCTCAAGCAGTGCCTGCAGGAGACCCACAGTCTTGTCGATCTCAGAGGAAAGCAATGCCGCTCCGGCCGCACCTGCCCAAAAGATCGACTTAGACTGTACTCCAGGAAAGAGGGTAGTAGATTGTGTTGTTAAGTATGCATATCTTGAGATCTTGTGAGGAAAGCAATGCCGCTCCGGCCGCACCTGCCCACTTGATCATAAGTCTGCAGCTTTTTTCTTCGCAGGGGTTTTCCATTATTATTCAGTTTAGTGCGGACTCAAGTTTTCCTATCCACTCAATCCGCCGTCCTCTGGGTTGATTTTGTAGTTCATAGCCCAGTGAGGAAAGCAATGCCGTTCCGGCCGCACCTGACCACTTGGTCTTGAGCTATAGGTCATTACTCTTATCACTTGTTTTAGTGCGGACTCCGGTTATCTAGTTCGCTTAGTCCGCCGCTTCTTGGGTTGATTTTATATTTCATAGCCCGGTGAGGAAAGCAATGCCGCTCCGGTAGCACCTGCCCACCTGGTTATGAGCTATGGGTCATTTCTGTTATCATTGATTTAAGTGTGGATTTCAGTTTTCTAGTCCGCCTACTCCGCGGGATTCATTCAGTTTATATAACTTAATGATTATTTATTTGAAAAGGTTCAACTATAAATATCAGCGGACGGTGATACCAGTCCGCCAAGTTCGCATATCAACATTATTTTAGTAGATTGCGGCTTTCGTCATCTTGGTTCTCTTAAAACTGGCAAAGGTTGTTCTGCAAGACGCGGACTGCTGACCGAACTCGTCAGAATCTGCTTCATTCATTCCCTTTGTTAAGAAAGCACGTTAATTCTGTTAATGTTGAAGCGAGCTGTGATTAAGCATTTTAAGCAAGAGTTTTAAAATGCTACAAAGTTATATGACGCGGATTGATATAAGGAGTACGACCTCTAAGTACAAGCAAGAAATAAGCAGAACATCTCAGAGGACATCAAAAAATATCCTTTTCTATTCATTCAAAAATATATTATAAACACGTGTTCCGGCGAACTCGCGTAGAGTCCGCCCCCTTTACATTAAAATCCAAAAAAATTACTATCCAGTCCTCTTTCTCTTCTCTACAGGCTTCTCCGGACATAACCCCTCCACATCCACCGCAGGCGGGTAGCCGCTCGAGTCGCTGCTGCTACTGTCGCTGGAATGAGAAACAGCCGTGGGTTCTGTCCGCTCACCGCTCTCATTAGAGTCGGAGCTGGTGGACCGATCTGACTGGCCTCCCTGTTGTTGACTTGAGGCCACATCTTTAGGAGCCTCATCATCGGCGAAATCCTCCTCGTCATCTTCAATAACCGCTTTCCCCTTAGCAACTCGCTCGAACTCAGCAACCTTGTCCTTCAGCTCTAGAAATAGCTTCAGGAAGGGAATAGAGTCAACCCCTGCCTTTGCATACCCATCATTAATGATGTGTTCGATTGCGACTTCCACGCTTTCCTTGACGAAAGGAAACAGGGCTTTCTTGAAGTCGGGGTTGGTTACCTCATATGCGATCTGCAGAAGAAATCAAAACGTCAGTCCGTTACAGATAAGCGAAAAAGATAACAATGATTAACTGGCACTTACAGCTTTGTCCTCTTTATACTGATTAATATTTGCGCCTAGTCGCTTATTTTTGTCTTTCAGCGAGTTGTTTTCCTTCCTATATCACGCATCTTCCCTAAGCAGTTCGCGCGTAAGCCTGCCCATGTAATGGTTGGTGACGACGTAGTTCGCACTAGCTTGGGCGGCAAGCAGAGGAAGGTCGTTAGGGGCCACACTCTGCAGGTCGCGAAGGTTTTTCTTCCCGTACAGGAAGGGAGAGCTGTTGAAAGGCGAACATACTTCTTCTTCTCATGCCAATGGATCATTGGGTTGCCCCTTAAATCCTTCTGCTTCTTGCCAAAGCCCGTAATGTTGAAGCTATCGCTGGAGGAATAACCCGCGGCGGGATCCCCGTCCTCCTTCCTTTTCCTTGCAATCTCTTTTATTCTTTCTCCCTGTGTAGGAGTCTGTCAAGCTGGCGCATAGGTCAAGTTTGCGGGCACCGCCAAGGTCGCTGCAAGAAGAAAAGTTAGCCAAAGTTCCTGGTCGTTGCAGATGCAAATGAAAGCCGCGGGACTTACTCTCCTGGCGGCTTACGGTGTCTAGTCCGAGCAACAGCGGAATGTAGTAGTCAACGTCGAGCCTTGCTCCAGCAAGAAACCCGACGATGGCGGCCTCGACATCACTCAGCCGCACACTTTTGAAGTCGGCGTCTGATCGCAGCTGCGGGTTAGTGCTAAGAAACCCCAGGTCGCCCTCAAAAATTAGGTACCTAGAGGTCAAGTTGTGGATCTTATTCGGCAAGCCCACAACCTTCATCCCCCTGCAGTAGAAGTACATGATACCATTATACTCGCGATCTCCTCTTGGAGTTACGGAGCGGACAGAAAATATCTTTCTAAAGATCATCAAGGAAAACTCGATCTTTTCAGATCGCAGGTAGGCGTGATAGCTGCAGATGGCGATCATGCTGTTCGGCACGAGTTGGCCTGGAACCACTCTGTAGTGCTCGAAGATCTCCGCGATCTCCCAAAGCATGGGGAATTTGAACCCGCAATCAAAATGGTCGATGGGCACCGCGAGCTGGGTAGCCGTGGAGAAGTTCAACCGCTCTTGATGCTCGGGAAGCCGCGCGAGCACCGGCGAGCCCGCCATGTGCACACCCAGAAAAGCTTCCAGATCAACTGCGGTCAGTATGCTTCTTTTGTGCTCGGCGGCATGGAAGACGACTGCGACATCAGTACGCGCGGATACCATCTTTTCAGACTGTAGGGCTTCAGCTTCGACTGTTTCCTATACAAAGAGAAAATGAAGACCCTATTTATAGAAAAATCGTTTGACATGACAGCAGTCAATCCGCCCAGATTGATTGCTCAGTCCGCGCAGCTCGCTTCTTCCCTGTTTTTCCCTGCAAATTCAGACAATTTCTCAAAGCTTTGCGAATTCAAAGGCAGTCCGCGTAGCCCGCACGTTTCCAGTTTTTCTGCAAATTATCTACAAATAATCGCGAACTCACAGGCAGTCCGCAAAGATCGAAATTTTCAAAGAAATAGAATGAGCAAACATAAAATCAGCCCGCATAATTTGCATCACAACAGGATTGTTCAAGTTTAAAAAATAAATGTCATACAACAAGTGAAAGCCGCATCACAATGCAAATAAAGCAAAGAAAATGTTCAGACAAAAAATTATACAATACAAAGTTCAAATTAATGTTTCGGACTTAGCGGCTTCTGCGGTCTTGATGAGCCGGTCACTCCTCATCGTCCACCCTGACATGGGCCGCCTGGTCGCTCCCTCGCAAGATTTCCCTATACAATTGCTGGACTAGATGGTGCATGTTGTTGAAGGTGTGGTGCATGCGAGCAGTGTCCCTAACTACCCGGTTAAACGGGATTGCCGGGGCGCCTACTAGTATTGGATTTGCGACAACCGCGGGCTGCCCGATTATCGCCGGGGCTAACGCCTCTCCTGCAACAGGTTGAGCAGACGTCTGCAGCTTCGCCCCAGCGACCTCGCCGACTTATTTCTTCCCTTCTCTCACCAAAGCCAAGTACCTGCTCCTGTAATGGCTGGCGTCTCCGCTTAGCCGCTCCTTCTCTTTCTTTAGACCTTCTGAAAGTCCACCTAGTGCCAACTAGCTTCACCTATGGGGGGGGGGGGAATAGGTGTCTTGTAGCGTTTTTGCGGAATTAAAAACTGTACCTGCACAAATAAATCAAACAACACAGCACAGAAAAGACTCAAGCAATTTATAGTGGTTCCCCGATTTGGGTACGTCCACTTTCCCCCTTCGACCTATCTCCCAACCAGGGACGACTCGGTCACTTTACCAATAGGATTGAAATCCAATCCTTGCACTAACGGAAGGAACCCTTCCACACGTAGGAGTCACCACTCCCACACCATGGGTTGCACCCAACCCTTACAACTAGGAACCAATCGTTCCTTTACAATGAAATTGAAAATAGAATGTATTAGAAATACAAAAATCTTATGGAGACTAAGGTGTCCCTCTTCGTTCGACGACGTGTTCTTGAAGTCAACAAAGAGTCCACAACCCTAGATCTCTCTTGGAGAGAATCTCCCCGAAACCGGCGATGGCAAAGGGCGGCGGCTTGGCTCTCAGGATTGGCGGCGACAACGGAGTGCTGCGCCGATGTAATGGAGATTCAACCTTCGTAGCAAAGGTAGCAAGGTCTTCCAACGGTCATACTAGGATCGATCGTCTCGATCGATTCGGAAGGGGATGGTTTTCCCGATCTACGAATCAAGAGATAAAAGATCTCTGGTTAGACCCGTGAGACGCTGTGCTATGCTAATCTTCTGTCGCCGGAGATCTGGAAGAAACCGTGATCAGCAACGGCGACTAACTGCACGAGCGGCGACGATGGCGCCGGAGCAAGATGCGCGATCTAGGTCACGTCGGCGGCTCGGCTTTCTTCATTTTTCTGTCTGTGTGTCCTTACTGTTCAAAAATACAGATGTATTTATACATTAGGTCATCAAGATGACTGTTGTGGGCCCCACCAAGAAGAAGCCCTAAGTCCGGTTCGAAATAACCCAGGTAACTTGGAATGGTCCAGAGAACAGCAGGAATTTGCCCAAGTCAAATTCTGCAAGAATCGTAGGTGATTCTCGCCGAATCGGCGAGAATCAGCTACGATTCTCGCCAAATTCTACTTAACAGAATTCAATTTCTACTGATAACACAAGCCGGTGAGAATCGGCGAGAATCACAATTGATTCTCGCCGAATCATCGAGAATGCAGTGTCATTCTCGACGAATCGGCGAGAATCACTTCGTGATTCTCGACGATTCTTCCTTAGAAGAATTCAAGGTGACTTCGAGACAACCGGCAGAAATCGGCGAGAATCAGTTCGTGATTCTCGACGATTCGGCGAGAATCACTCGTCGAATCGGCGAGAATCACTTAGTGATTCTCGTCGATTTGTACTTAGACGATTTTCGTCTTTCTTCCCGTGAGCTGGTCTTTGGCCCATCCTTTCTCCTTGTCTGCTCTTGATCTTACATAACCCTGTGCTTGAAAATAAGTACACTCCAATAGAGAGAGTACACGTAATCCAACACACTGATCTACTCAACGAAGGATTACGTTGTAAAGACCCGTGTATATTGACCTACTGCACCCTGACATTGGTGTGTACTTAGCGATGAATAACTGCAAGCACAACTTGAAGATAAGTAATCAAATACATTGTCAATTCACCTTAGCTTGTTCAGGGGCTTCTTCAAATTAGGTACATTGTGGATACAATACCCAACAATCTCCCCCTATTTGAAGAAGCCTAAACCCTACAAGCTAAGGTAAATATAACGGCTTGGAAGAAAACACAACTTTGAAAAACGAGAGTGAGTTGAAATTCCATACCATTATCTTTAGAGCATTTGGAGCATACACCTTAGTACCTTAGCCGAGAGGGTAATCTCCCCCTCTTCGGCTTCTGCAAATCTGGGTCTGGTGCATTTGACACCATGCTCCCCCTCAGTTCTTGCACCTTTGCTTACATTTGAGTTCCTGGTAGATGCTCCCCCTAGATGCACGAGCCTGGAGCTTTTGTAGTCTTCATTCCTCATAGTTTAGCATCCCCAATTCAGTTTTGAAAAGACTGAACTTGGCCTCGTCTAAGGGCTTTGTAAAAATATCTGCAATCTGCTTATCTATGGGGACATAGCAGAGAGAGATGTCCTTGTTCTCCACGTGCTCCCGAATGAAGTGGTAGCGCACTTCAATATTCTTCGCCCTGCTGTGCGACACGGGATTATTCGCAATGGCTATAGCACTTGAGGAGTCGCAGTACATTGGTACTTCTTTGAACTGAAGGTCATAGTCTGCTAGCTGATTTCTGATCCATAAAAGTTGTGCGCAACAGCTGTCTGCTGAGATGTACTCAGATTCAGCGGTGGAGGTTGCAACACAATTCTGCTTCTTACTATTCAATGATATGAGCCTTCTTCCGAGGAATTGACACGTCTCGGAAGTGCTTTTCCTGTCATCCCTACTCCCTGCAAAATCAGCATCTGAAAAACCTATTAGATCGACATCATTGTTTCTCGGGTACCACAAACCAAGATTAGGGGTACCTTTAAGGTATCTAAGAATTCTCTTTGCAGCGACATAATGAGATTCCTTAGTGTTCACCTGATATCTGGCACAAACACATGTGGAGAACATGATATCTGGTCTACTTGAAGTAAGGTAGAGCAGGGATCCAATGATGCTTCTGTATTTGGTTTCATCAAAAGGTTTCCCTTTCTCATCCTTATCCAGAGACATGGTGGATCCCATTGGAGTCTTCATAGAGGTTGCATTCTCCATTCCGAATTTCTTGAGGAGTTTATTGGTGAACTTTGTCTGAGAAATGAAAATTCCTTCCTCAGACTGTTTCACTTAAAGTCCCAAGAAATACTTCAGCTCTCCCATACTGCTCATTTCAAACTTTCCTTGCATCAGTTTAGAAAACTTTTTGCAAAGATTGTTGTCCGTTGAGCCGAATATAATGTCATCGACATAGATTTGCACCAGCAAGATCTTGCCTTTGACTTCCCTGAGAAACAATGTCTTGTCTATTTTTCCTCTAGAGAACTTGTTCTCAAGAAGAAAACTAGACAAGGTCTCATACCAAGCAAGAGGATCTTGTTTTAAGCCATATAGAGCTTTATTAAGAAAGTAGACATGATTAGGATAAGTAGGATTGACAAAACCTGGAGGTTGAGCGACGTATACTTCCTCTTTCAAGTCTCCATTCAAGAATGCCGATTTCACGTCCATCATCCTTTGTGAGAGGCATAGGCTAGGAACAGACGGATTACCTCGAGCCGTGCAACTAGCGCAAACGTCTGGTCGAAGTCAATCCCCTCCTTATTACCTCCATCTCCCAGATCACTGTCGTTCAGGGCCACCTCATCTTCCACCGTATCCTCACTATCTTCTTGCATAGTCTCAACTACATCTCTAGCTATCTGAGAGATGTCAGATATGACATTAGCAGAAGTGGGTAGAGGCTCCCCCTCAGTTCCTGCTGTCAGTGCATCAGGAACTTCACTGGGGATTGCCACAGAATCTGCTGAAGTTCTGTTGTCCTCGATAGGAGATTCTTCCTGTTCTACTACCACTGCAGCTTGCCCTATGCGTTGCTCCCATCTATCAAATACGCTGGAGTCCATTTTCTTCAAATAATGCAAAGGAGCTCCTTTGCTCATGTCAAACCTATCTCCGTTCAACTGATTGAGATATAGGCTGATGATTCTTCCAAAACTTGGAGATCTGAGAGTGTCCTTAATCTTCTCAAAAAGCATAGCCCCCCAGTTGAATCTCTTTCGGCAGACTATCGCCACAAGAATCTTGAACATGTCAGCTGAGATGTGGTCGTGTGAGCCAGGTTTGCATATCAGTACTTTCCCAATGATGTCGGACAAGAGTTTACCCTCCTCATTCATTTCTTTTCTCTTTATCGATCTGGTTCCCCTAGCTAGTCCACAGAATAATAGGGTCCTGGCTCTATCATGTTCCTCCAGATAATCCTCGTGCTCAGAACTGGAGAGCTGCAAGCATTGAGTCAGTTTCCTTGCAGACATCCTGAAACTTGCACCTGCAACCTTACTCTTGATGATAGTGTCTTCATTCCAAAGTTTGGCGGTTGCGAAGAACTCCATCACTTCCTTATCCAGAATATTACAGGGGTGCTCCAGTACAAAAGTGAGTCCAGCCTCTTCAAGCATGATGATGATGTATCTGAACTCATCCGAGGCATGTGAGAACCCGGTTCGAACCAACTCACATCCAGTGACCAGGCTGGCGGTGGTCCTTGGATCCATTGCAAACCTGAGATTAAAAGATGTATCATTTAGATCTTCTGCTCAAGGCACACAAGGTGGTCAACTTGAATGTGCCTATGTTGATGGCACTGCTCCTTTTTCAGATACTTGTTCCACGTCATTCTTGGAACATCTCCTGTCTAGGTCCCATCATGTACCTGGGTACCTAGACTATCCTGCAAAAAAAAAAGAATTACCTTTTCTTAGGAACCCAATATGTATTGTGTCCTAGGTTCTTGTCAGCATAAAATCTTGAATGCCTTCCTGCAGGAATCCTGTCAGGAAGACTAACTCTGCCCAGAGGAAGTGGACATACCCTTGCCCTTGGCACAGAGGGATTGTGCCAACAATCTACGGCAAAGTGACCCACCTTGCCACAGCACCAACACTCGTGAATGTTGTATCACCGTTTCTGACCTGATCTGTTGACTGAGGTAGTCATGATCTTAGGTCTAAACGGGATAAAGCCGGTTCTGCTCACAAAATTTCCTTTTCCACCTTGACACGTGGGAGGGTGGAAAGAATGCATGTGGTGAGTGTCAAGTGGCCTTGGAGGTGGTGCCTTCCTTTCAGTCAGCACGCTTCCAGAGGCCCCATGGGTACTTACCACATGTTTCCTGACCCCCCTTTCCTGTGTCCTAGGGTGGAAAGTATTGCAGTGAGAGCTGGTTCCGGTAGATTCATGATGAGTTGGGGCTGAGGCCGAGAATACAAAGGACTCAAGATGAGCCTTGGGTATTCTCTCAGGGGTAGCCATGACAGCTCTGGCACTGTGGGTATTTCCACATGAGGGATTATCATTCTAGTAGTGACCATGGTTGTTCCTATGGTCATACCTGAATGCATGATGTGTGCCCTTCCTGCTCAGGGTGAGGGGTCTGAATACAGTTTCCCCATTTCTCCATGAATTAACGATTTGGGAGATCCACCCATTTTCTGCTTTTCTTTTGAAAGCATCTATCTTGGAAAAGTTAGAAACTATCCTCTTCTCAGTCTCTAGATGACTCTCTAGATCCGAGATCTTTGAGTCCTTTACCTTGATGGATTCAGGTTGGAGAATCATCAAGATCTTCAGCTGAGCAATCTCCTTAGCTTGTTCCTCAATAAGTAAGTTGCTCGTCTGACGGGCACTCTCAAGGGAATCAAGATTTTCAATCTTTTGATTGAAGCTATCTATATCCCTTGCATCACTGGAAGGACTACCCTCTGAACTATTCCTGTCTTCAGGAACTTCAAGAGGAGAGGGGCATGAGGAAGAAGTTACCTGCTTCTGGCTTTGCTATTAAGGGTTATCGTCAAGATCGGCAGATACTGTTGAGTCAGCTTCATCAGAACTGCTTTCCTCAGCTTCTTCTTCAGTCTCTGACAAGGACACAGGAGCCCTGATACTGACAGATTGATCATGCCCTTCATCTTCAGAAATGAGGACCCCCACATAGGCTTCATCCTCTTGCTGACAACTGGTCCCTGCTTTCTCTGATCCCTCCATGAGGTCTGAGATGGTTTGCCACATGGACTTGGCCGTCCTACACTTGTCCACTCTTGAACGAGATACACCAGACCAGACGTCAGTGATGATCTGACGTATTAACTTGTCCAAGTTGAACAGTGAGATCTCGGTCTCAGACATCTCTTCGGGACTCTTGGGGATTTGGATATACTTTCTTGAATCGGAAGACTTCATGGGAATGAAGGGACCCACTTCCAAGATGAGTGACGCCCGAGGGTCTATGGCCTCCAGATGAAACATAACTCTCATCTTCCAGATGGGGTAATACTCTGTTGTGCACGCAGGGAGTCTCAGAGGAGGGACATCAAATTCCAGCTCCATGCTTGAGTCTCGACTTTTAGTTGACACTAGAGGCAGGATCTTACTCAAGGTGTTAACCTTATTACTGAGAAACCTCCCTCTGATACCACTTGAAAGTCCACCTAGTGCAAACTAGCTTCACCTATGGGGGGGGATAGGTGTCTTGTAGCGTTTTTGCGGAATTAAAAATTGTACCTGCACAAATAAATCAAACAACACAGCACAGAAAAGACTCAAGCAATATATATTGGTTCCCCAATTTGGGTACGTCCACTTTCCCCCTTCGACCTATCTCCCAACCAGGGACGACTCGGTCACTTCACCAACATGATTGAAATCCAATCCTTGTACTAACGGAAGGAACCCTTCCACACGTAGGAGTCACCACTCCCACACCACGTGTTGCACCCAACCCTTACAACTAGGAACCAATCGTTCCTTTACAATGAAATTGAAAATATAATGTATTAGAAATACAAACAACTTATGGAGACAAAGGTGTCCCTCTTCGTTCGACGACGTGTTCTTGAAGTCAACGAAGAGTCCACAACCCTAGATTTCTCTTGGAGAGAATCTCCCCGAAACTAGCGGCGGCAAAGGGCGGTGGCTTGGCTCTCAGGATTAGCGGTGGCAACAGAGTGCTGCGGCGATGCAATGGAGATTCAACCTTCGTAGTAAAGGTAGCAAGGTCTTCCAACGGTCACACTAGGATCGATCGTCTCGATTGATTTGGAAGGGGATGGTTTTCCCGATCTATGAATCAAGAGACAAAAGATCTCTGGTTAGACGCGTGAGACGCTGTGCTAGGCTAAGCTTCTGTCGCAGGAGATCTGGAAGAAACCGTGATCAGTAACGACGACTAACTGCACGAGCGGCGACGAAGGCGATGGAGCAAGATGCGCGATCTAGGTCACATCGGCGGCTCGGATTTCTTTGTTTTTCTGTCCGTGTGTCCTTACTGTTCAAAAATACAGATGTATTTATACATTAGGTCATCAAGATGACCGTTGTGGGCCCCACCAAGAAGAAGCCCTAAGTCTGATTCGAAATAACCCAGGTAACTTGGACCGGTCCAGAGAACAGCAGGAATTTGCCCAAGTCAAATTCAGCGAGAATCGTAGGTGATTCTCGCCGAATTGGCGAGAATCAACTACGATTCTCGCCGAATTCTACTTAACAGAATTCAATCTCTACTGATAACACAAGCCGGTGAGAATCGGCGAGAATCACAATTGATTCTCGCCGAATCGTCGAGAATGCAGAGTCATTCTCGACGAATCGGCGAGAATCACTTCGTGATTCTCGACGATTCTTCCTTAGAAGAATTCAAGGCGGCTTCGAGACAACCGACAGCAATCGGCGAGAATCGGTTCGTGATTCTCGATGATTCGGCGAGAATCACTAGTGATTCTCGACGAATCGGCGAGAATCACTTAGTGATTCTCAACAATTTGTACTTAGACGATTTTCGTCTTTCTTCCGTGAGCTGGTCTTTGGCCCATCCTTGCTCCTTGTCTGCTCTTGATTTTACATAACCTTGTGCTTGAAAATAAGTACACTCCAATCGAGAGAGTACACATAAGCCAACACACTGATTTGATCAACGAGGGATTACGTTGCACAGACCCGTGTATATTGACCTACTGCACCCTGACATTGGTGTGTACTTAGCGATGAATAACTGCAAGCACAACTTGAAGACATGTAATCAAATACATTGTCAATTCACCTTAGCTTGTTGAGGGGCTTCTTTAAATCAGGTACATTGTGGATACAATACCCAACACCTTCAATGGTGGAAGAAAGGTTGACGACCTGGTTCTCCAGGATCTTTTCTCGCTCTTTACCTTTCTTTAGATAAACTCGAATTTCGTTTAGTTCCTCCTCATACTTCCTTGCTAATAACGCATATGTCACTTGGCCAGACTGCTCCCCTTGTGCGGGCTCAGTGCTAGACCGCATCACAGCCTGCGCGGGCACATCTGCGGGCGACAACACGATCTCGCCAACCTCAAAAAAAATGGGTGTTGACTTTCGTACTGCAATAAAGGAAATAAAGCTCGTCTTAGTTTCCAGGTCGCAATAAGCTTAAAAGGTAAAAAAGTAATTCACTTTTTGAAATCATGGCAGCAATCTGGCGAATATCAAAAGTAGGTTGCCTCACGCGCTCCGGATCAAAAGTGCCTAGGCGCTACCTGCATTCTCGATGGACTTTCACTCTTATCTCAACCTTCGATCTGCTTGAGGCAACTATGTCATCGGTTTCTGTAATGATCTTAACCGGCCGCGATTTCTGAGGAGGGGATTTATAAAGCCACGAGCTCTGGAAACGACTAGGCGCCGGATGCAACTTACTTGACTGCATCAGCTCCGCAGCAGTTTGCAAATCCTCACCCCGCTTATCCGCAACAAGCTTCCCTGAGATCGTCTCAAACTTTGTCTTCATTGCTGCGAGCTGTTCCTTTGTTTTTTCTCTTTCTTCAGCTGGAAGGAAGGAGGAAGGATCAGCAAGTTTCTCTCCCCCAGTCTCAGCACCAGGCTGAAAAATTCCTACAGAGAACGATTCATGTTCGCGAGCTGCTCGTTGTCAATGGAGTCAAGTATCTCGGTGGTTGATAAGCTGAGAGTTGAGGGGGTGTCGCCTTCTGCAGGCAGAGCATCGTGGGTGACGAGATCGGAATCTGGAATTTCCTTCTCTCGCGGCCTATGCTGCAAGCTCGCAGCTCCAGTCCGCTTTGAGATATTCTTCTCCTTCCGAACTCGCAGCTTCTTCTCTACTCGCTCCACAACTGAAGTCTTGTCTCTCTTCCTCTTTTTCTTTTCAGGCATCTTATCCAAGTCGATGACAACCTGCTGGGATTCTCGGGCTGAGGTTGGTACGACAACCAGAGCCAGGGGGACACCGTTTCCTCAGCTTGCTTCTCAACAGAATCTTTAGCCGCGGCTTCCGCGGGCTCGTCAGCTCGTTTCTCAATCGCCTCTTTTACTCTTTCCTCTACCCGTTCATCAGCTGGAATTTTCTCCTCGATGTTCGGCTGCTGGACCTTTGGCGACGACACTTCTTTGTTCGGATCTAACCGCAACATAATAGTTCCGGAGGCAGAGCGGTGCACCTCCATACTTGAAGAGCTCCCGGGGTTCTGATCAGAGACGGATGGCAGATTCGGTTTCTTATTCACACTCTCAGTTAGTGGATTCTGAGAAGCAGGAACAGTCACGGTCTTCTCATGCTCGATATCACAGGCTAGGTCTATCCTCTTCTTACTTAAACTCTCTCCTTGGTGGTGGGCAGGAATATCGTTCCGGTGACTTTCTTTCTTAGATTGGGAACTCGCTTTGGGTTTCTCGGTTGAGGTGGCAAAGCTGCCAAAGAAGGATCCTAATCTTGCCATGCCGGACTGGAAAGTTAAGACCGCAAGAGGTGAGTAACGACCCGCCACGCAGTCAATTCTTACAGAAGACAGGACTTTCGGCGGTATTTATAGCACAATAAGCATTTATGATAGTTGCGGACTCAGCGGTTAAGGAAACATTTTCGAAATTATCCAAAGCTCGAAAATGTGTGGGGATTATGTTAACCCCAGAATCCGCAACATTTCCAGCTAGGCATCTAGCCCCTCCCTTGCCGGACTCGAGCTCTCAGTCCGCCAAGATTGCCAGTTGGCCAGTGTTTATCCCAGCCACCTAGACGGACTCCAGCTCTCAGTCCTCCTAGGTCGCCCTTGGTTTGCTCTCAGATCTTGCCAGCTTTCAGCGAGCTCCGGAGTCAGGTCGCTAAGGTCGCCTACGTCGCGACTTTTCTGACGGGATTGTGCTCGACGCGACCAAGGGAGGATTCCAGCTCGCAAAGCCCATTCCGCCGGTCTCGCGCGGACTGCTTGTTCTTTCTTTTCTGGTTCACGTCACCGCTGCCCGACTCTTTTGTACCCCGGGCAGCCGGTTATTTTAGCCCTGCCCGTTTGGGCAGGCCCCCAGCCTATTAATAGGGGGAAGTGGTGCACTTAAAGTATGCTGACTCGAGCCCAGGAGCCCACTTGTTAGAGGCTGCAGACTCGAATCTCGAGCTTTGTGATCTCCAGCTTGCTTTCCGCATCATTTCCTTTTTCCCTGCTTGTAACCCTTGTTTGCAATCAAAATCAAGCCAGTCGCAGGAGGGGCATTCAGGCCGCGACGGGCGAAGTCTGGCGTTGCCGTGGTTCACGGCTCTTCTGCTTTTCGGTTCCTTTTCTAGTCCGCTGAGTAGACTGCTGCTCGCAGTTTGTTTTCTTTCCTTCTTCCCCTAGTGCTTGAACAGTTAGCTGGTGGTGTTCATTTTCTCCTTCGCATTTCGTGCATCAACAGTAAACCGTTGGAATAATAAACCAAAAGAGCAACTAGTATAACTAGGGTTTCACATTCACACACCCCGGTAGCTAGGTAGGTTGAATAAGTTAGTTTGATTTCCTTTCAGGCGGTAGCTTCTAAAGGTAGATGCACGGGCGGGACAGTCTGGGGAGGCGAGGGCTTGAGGGTTTGAACACAAAATAAGGTGGTGGGTCTTCTGTATTTGATGGTCGTTCACACCGACGTCGGTACGTTGACTCGGCGGTGTGGGACACTTAGCCAAAGAAAGCCTGGTGGATACAGCCAGCACTAGTACACGGATACTCTAGGTTGTGTTCTTCTAGGGAAGTACGGAAGGGCTAGGCTCGGTAGTGTGGATACTCCGCCTAGGAGTGGGGGCCCGACTCACTGTCTCTGTTTGCCATTACGGAGGTTCTTGGGAGTGAAGCTAGCTACCCAAATAGGGGGAACTAAAGGTCTGTGCGCATAGAGTCGTGTGCGTAAGTTGCACTTGCATGAATCATGACATAGCATATCACTACACTCATATTTGCATACAACCGACACCCAAACGTATAAATCGGTATGAGACTTTTTATACGATCGGAGCCTTGCAGAAGACCCCTTATCTTTTATGTTTGTATGGGCATTCATATAAGTTAAGGTTACTTACTTACTTATTTTCTATTTGTCTTCTTATATTTATACTGCTTACTACATGATTACCTTACTGCTCACTATTTTAGAACTGCTAGAATATACCTTTCTTACTTAGCTGATTTACAACTTGAATAACTGCTAGATTAGTTCCACTACCATTTGCTTTGCTTACTCTTCACCTTTGTAGCTTCCCTTTCCTCCTCTCCGCTCGGTGCTTAGGAGTCGTGGGGGGAGGGGGAGGGGATGATAGGGCTTAGTCTTTATGACTAATGGTTTTCAAACCACAATATTACAAGAGCTTCAGATGGGAGACAGGGACCAGCAGTCCAGGGACCAGCACCAGCGAAGTACGGTGTGCATGGAGGTGGGCCAGTCTAGTTTCAGAGTACTTGTGACCTGCTTCGTGAGTGATTAGTCTTTCTTATAGCTTCCACGATAAGTGATTTGTAATGAGGACTCTGGTGTACCGGGCTTGAGCCAATTTTTATATTTCATCTGTACTGATCTTTCGCAGTACTCTACTTCCTATATATTGATGGACTTGTTGTGATTTCTCTTTCATATATGATTATGTGGACACGTTAGATTTACTTCTCTCTCTGTTTTGATAAAAAAAAGGCCGGCATAATTGGCGTTTTATAGTAGCAGCCTTCCTGAGTGTTGGTGCCACCGCAAAGCGGCAATTCTAGGCATAAGACCCCGATTGTTGTAAAAAAAATGGGGTCTTACAAGTGGTATCAGAGGAGACCTCGATCGAAAGAGAAGTAGTCCACAAACCTTAGGCCACCCCCGTGGGAGCTTAGTTTACGGACAAACTAGCAGCAAAAGCAGTGGTATGCCCATAAGGGAAATCACATGTGAAAGTCCATCCTATCCCTTTCTTATATTCCATTCATACGCTATCTAACAAACAGAATTTTTCCTTATAGCCTGCGACGAACCCTACACCACAGTAGGGGACACCCCAGGCTCGGAATGTGGTCCCTCCTCCACCGGCTCCAGCTTTGTTCCAGCAGACGGAGATGGGGAAAACACTAACGGCCATTCTGGAGGCCTTCAGAGCTCAGCAAGCCCCGACCCCATAGCCAAACCCCGGGGCCAACTGGATGAGTGTCTTCCGGGGACTTTCCCCTCCATCCTACCTGGAGACGGAGTCGGCAGTACGCATAAAGGAATGGTTAGATACCATCTATAAGATGCTTGTGGGGATTCGATGACCCACTGAGGAGGCAGTTGCTTTGGTCGTCTCCTGCCTGGAGTCGCATGTAAAGAGGTGGTGGAAGTCACAGCTGGACACCACTTTTGCGGGTATAGATTACGCAGATATAAATTGGGAGGAATTCAGAGTAGAACTCTTGGGACATTTCGTACCTCAGTCGGTGAGGGACGAACTAGAGTATAGGTTCCTGCGGTTGAGGCAGGGGAACAAGACGGTGCTGAAGTATTATCAGGAGTTTACTCACCTGGCCCTCTATACGGACGCTTATCAGTTGGATGACGCTGGCTATGCTAGGAGATTTTAAAAGGGACTGCAAGACGACATGAGACAGGCCCTCCTCTTCGTCTTAGAGGGGAGTTTGGCCGGGATTCTTGAGATGGCTAAAAAGAGAGAAGCGGGTCAGCTTACAGTCAAGAGCCGGAAGAGACCGGCTGATGATGTAGTGATTGGAGGTCATAGAGACCGTCCTCGAGGCCAGGTTATTGGGGAGAAAAGGAACGGGGATCAACCTCATCAGGAGATTGGGCAGGAGCAGACGATTGGCACCCCAGCCCTTACAGATGCTTGAAATGCCAAGGACAGTAGAGCATGCACCGGTATGCTTTCAGTGCAATCAGTGGAGGCATATAAAGAGGAACTGTCTTATTAGGCGAGCACCTCCACCAGCACTTCAGGGCGCGCCACCTCCCCAGCAGTTTGGCGGCCGAGGACACGATCGAGGACGAGGATATCAGGGCCGAGGAAACAGGACAGAGAGGGAGTAGGTGTATGCTCTAGACATAACACAGCCCTGGGACCCGGAGCAAGTTATCTCAGGTATGACAGTACATTTAAATTTTTCTTTCCCTTCCTAGGAACTAGTTTTCTTAGACATAGCCTAGTTAGAAAATTAAGAGAAGACAAACTATAACCAAAATACTAAGACACTTAATTACCTCAGGCATAGTTTTCATTAGCGGCAAGCCCGCTCACACGCTCTTCGACACCGGTGCTTCGCACTCGTTTGTGTCGGAAGATTTCGTGAAAGGACTGGCAGGCATGGAGCGGTTTAGCGGAATGATAATGAGGGTGCGCCTACCCGATGGATCAGAGCTAATGACCTCTGCTCATTGCAATATGGAGGCGGAGATCGGCGGGAAAGCGTTTAAGGCACCAGCAACGATCCTGAGGATGCCAGACTATGATCTGATTCTGGGCATGACATGGCTGTACTGGAACCATGCCCAGATTGACTGCTTAGCAAAGAGAATCCCCGTGAGGAACGGGGACTCTTTCATAGTTATCGAAGGTATTCCACCAGCCCCCTACATTTTAGTATCATCTGTACAAGCCATCAAGGCACATCTGCAGGGGGAGGGGGTTTATCAGGTTCTTTTTGTGGCGGTCGTGGCCAAGGACTCCATTTCAGATATTCCAGAAGTGCGACACTTTGCCGATGTATTTCAAGAGAAGCTACCAGGGCTACCCCCGCCCTGAGAGAAGGACTTCCAAATTCAGCTCGTACCAGGGGCTAAGCCGGTATCCAGAGCTCCCTATCGAATGGCCCAGAAGGAGTTGGTGGAATTTCGAAGCCAACTTCAGGAGTTAGTGGAGGCCGGGTTTGTCCGGCCTAGCTCTTCACCATGGAGAGCTCCGATATTATTCGTCAAGAAGAAGGACGGAACTCTTCGGCTGTATATAGATTACCGAGACCTGAACAGGTTGACGTTTCAGAATACTTATCCCTTGCCAAGGATAGACGAGATATTCAACCTGCTGGAGGGAGCCCATTGGTTCTCAAAGCTGGATCTGAGATTGGGGTACTACCATCTTTGCATACGGGAGGAGGACATCCCGAATACGGCCTTCAGTAGTAGATATGGATTGTACGAGTTTACCGTGATGCCTTTCGGGCTCATGAATGCACCCTCCGCATTCATGACCTTGATGAACCAGGTGTTCGAAGAGTATCTTGATGTCTTCGTTATTGTATTCATCGACGACATCCTTATCTATTCGAGGTCAGAGGAGGAGCACGCAAGGTATCTGGCCTTGACCTTGGAGAAGCTACGGGAACATAAGATGTATGTCAAGTACAGCAACTGCCAGTTCTCGCTAAAGGAGGTGGCCTTTTTGGGCCATGTCATTAGTGGAGTAGGTTTGGCAGTAGATTCAGCGAATGTCCAGGAAGTACGGGATTGGCAACCACTAAAGATGGCCTCGGATGTTCGAAGTTTCTTAGGACTTACCGGTTATTTCCGGAAGTTCATAAAAGGGTTCTCTCAGATTGCCCTCCCTCTTACGTCCCTGATGAAGAAGGAGTCTCCTTTTATTTGGGCGCCACGATGTGAATCTTCTTTTCAGGAGCTGAAGGATCGTCTTACCTCGGCTCCCATCCTTGCTCTTACTTCAGGGGAGGAAGTGTTTCAGGTGTATATAGATGAGTCCTATCAGGGGATGGGTGCCGTTCTGATGCATAACGGGCACGTAATAGCCTATGCCTCTCGTCAGCTGAAGCAGCATGAGCAGAACTACCCCATTCACGACTTAGAGATGGGGGCAGTTGTTTTTTCTCTTAAGATCTGGCGGCACTACCTCTACGGATTTCACTGCGACATCTTATCAGACCACAAGAACTTGAAATACGTAGACACACAGAAGGAGTTAAACATCAGGCAGAGACGCTGGGTGGAGTTTCTGTCGGACTACCATGCACTACCATCCGGGGAAGGAAAACGTGGTCGCAGACGCTTTGAGCCAGAGAGCGAGTATGTTAGGAGTAGGCCCGTAGCTGATGGCCTTAGAGTTGGTTAAATCATTCGAGGAGATGCAGATATCACTAGTGTCCAAGGATGAACCGGAGTTATATATGTAGTACCTAGGATCGATGGTTACCACTGATGATATTCAGGACCGCATCAGAGATGGGCAGAAGCTGGATGTGAGGGCTGAGCCGATATTCAGAACCTTGGAGGAATGCACGACAGGAGATTACTCGTTGAGGGATGGTCTCCTGTTTTTCAGAGGCAAGGTCTACATACCAGCAGAAGGCCAGATCCGGGAGGACATTATGATGGAAGCTCACTGCAGCCGATACTCGGTGCACCTGAGAATCACCAAGATGGTAAAGGATTTAAAGAGGATGATCTGGCTGGGTATGAAGAAGGACATTATGTACTTTGTGACGCATTGCGAGGCCTGCTAACTCGTAAAGATAGAGTGTAGGAATTCGGCCAGCTTGCTGCAGCCACTTCCGGTGCCGGAGTGGAAATTTGAGGATATAGCCAAGTATTTCATACATGGGCTACCTCGATCCCGTGCGGGAAATGACTCGATCTGGGTGATAGTGGACCAGTTAACGAAGGTGGCTAGATTAATTCCAGTGGCGAAAGATACCCCGGTTGGTGTATTAGTACGGAGGTTCATTGAACAGTTTGTGCGTTATCATTGGGTGCCCAAGACTATTGTTTCGGATCGTGATGGGTGGTTTACATCCAGGGAGTGGAGGTCAGTTCAGTCCCATCTGGGTTCTCGGACATTCAGCACGGCTTTTCACCTTCAGACCGATGGGCAGACAGAGCGCACCAACCGTACACTGGAAGATATTTTGTGCCTGTGTATTTTGGACTGCGGCGAGCCTTGGGAGAGGTTGCTACCACTGGTCGAATTTTCGTATAACAACCCGCATAAGTCCAGCATAGGCATGGCTCCATACGAGGTATTGTATAGATGAAAGTGCAGGACCCCACTATCATGGGTTCAGGATGAGGATCCACAGGCACTAGGCTCGGAGTTTGTGGGGGATACGGATGCTCAGATTAGGTTGATCCGGGACCGGATGTTGGAAGCCCAGAGTAGGCAGGCTAAATATTACCAATGCTAGGAATCGTCAGGTGGATTTCTAGGTGAGAGACCGAGTTTTCTTGAAGATACGACCGATGCACGGATTCTCGCGGGTTCACGGGCAGAAGAAGCTCAGTCCGAGATATATGGAGCCTTATAGGATCCTGGAGTGGATCGGCCCATTAGCTTATAGACTGGAGCTACCGCCGGAGTTAGCGGGATTGCATGACGTCTTCCACATCTCCTCAATAAGGAGAGCTCTACTACGCCCTGAGCAGCTAATTTTCACAAAAGACGGCCCGGTGGCCTCGGATCGATCAGTTAACTTGGAGCTGATCAAGATCGATGACACGGCAGTGCGGGTCTTGCGACATAAGAAGGTTCCGTTAGTAAAGGTTCTGTGGAGTAATCAAGGGCAGGAGGAGCATACATGGGAGCCACCGGACTTGATGCAGTAAAAATATCCGGAACTCTTCGAGTCAGGTATACTTTAAACCGTAGGGATGTTATAATTTCTTCTATTCCAGTAGAAACCCCCGTAGGCTTAACCTAATTTCGGGGACGAAATTTTTATTTTTATATTTTTGGATTTCTAACATCCCATTTCCGACCAGACCCCTAGTAGAGGTTTTGTCATCACCATGTCATGACAAAACCATAGGAAGCCCAAGAAGGTTAAGTGACCTGGGCTCAAGGTGGAAATCACCTTGGTCTACAAATAGTTGGTCAGAAATTTACCTGAAATAGGATTTTGGCTTGGGCGTTGAATGCGTCGAGTGCACTCAACACCAAAGGCTGGCTGGCGTCGAGTACATTCAATGCACTCAAATCCATAAGAAGAATGGCGTTGAGTTCACTGACTGCACTCAACGCCATCTTTCAGGATGGATGGCATTGAGTGTGTCGAGTGCACTCAACGCCATAAGCTGAACGACGTTGAGTGCGCTGACTATACTTAACGCCATCCTGTATAGACTGCATGGCGTTGAGTGAGCAGAGCTCACTCAACGTCATAGTCTGGATGGCATTGAGTGAGCAGAGCTCACTCAACGTCGTAGTTTGGACGGCGTTGAGTGAGCTGAGCTCACTCAATGTCGTAGTCCTGATGACGTTTAGTGAGCTGAGTTCACTCAATGCCGTAGGCGGGATGGCATTGAGTTAGCTGAGCACACTCAACGTCGTAGGCGGGATGGCGTTGAGTAAGCTGAGCTCACTCAACGCCGTAGGCAGGATAGTGTTGAGTGAGCTGAGCTCACTTAACACTGTAGGTTGGATTGCGTTGAGTGAGCTGAGCTCACTCGAAGCAATTTTACTTAGCATTTTTTCTGAAAGTTTTGGCTTGGTTGCTGGTTCAGCTGAACCAGACCATTTCGGGAAGCGAGCCAGGATGTCTTAAATTAGTCGTTCCTCTATTAAGACCTAATTAAGTCTTATTTAAATTAATTTTGACCGGTCAAGTGGAGGAAATGCCACGTGGCCGACGGTTATGAGAATGAACCGTCACGGCCATGGCCGAGAGCTAGCTTTCACGGCCAGTAATGTCACTTGATGCTGTGGCCCCCCTTCCCCTCCTCTTTAATGGCCGGATTCAACTCCTCTATGGAAGAGGAGGAATTTTGAGCCGTTACTTGGCTAGATTAAGCCAGGTTCACCGCACCTCCTCCATGGCTGAGCCCAGCTTTCAATGGCATTAATGGCCATTGAAGTTTTGACATCTCCCCTCCTTAACTGAGCCATTAAACACCATTAGTGGACCAAGAGGAATGATTCCTAGCCTTTACCTGAAGATTTCGAGCCCTCCCACCATACTGTTGCATAAGTCGAGCAGCGCCACCATCAGAAATGGCTTTCCGTCGATCTGCACGCCTCCAGCTTGCGAACAAGGTCCTCCCCTCCTCTTTCTGTACGGGTAGATCTTAGCCTTCTTTAGGATTAAAAATCGGGCTCAACTGAGCCCGATCAAGAAGAGCTTCTCTTCTTGGCTTTTCCCGCAAGATTATAGCGCTCGGGTTCGCCGGAAAACACATCTCCGGTGGTAGTGCTGCCTCCCGGCGATAGCCACCACCTCAAAGAAGGTGGTGGTGGCGGTGGCCGGCCAGGGAGGAGGCTGGATTGCCGGAGGCAATGTCTGGAACGCGCTCCAAGCACGGCTAATCTGAGTCATTGGCTCAAGGAGGAAGACGACTCAAAGACTGTTGATCGTGCTTTTGGATTTGTGCTAGATCTTCAATTATTATTATTATTGGTATTTTCCTATGTAGGAATTACTAGTGTTTTGTTTAAATTTTTAAAAATACTTAGAGGCTTCTGCTGGAAATGTGATAAACATCAAAGTTGTAACTCTAGGTCTCTTGTTTATTCTAAAAAAAATTTCAAGTCATTTGGAGCCTTGGTTAGGCGTCAGCTCTCATTTTGGTGAGGTCTATCCATAGGGCTGTCCAGAGCTTAATTTAATTGCCCACTCCAAACTAGACATCCAAATGAATTTAAATTTGAGGTATGGGCTATTCTTAACTATATCTAGGACATATTCAAAAATCAGAATTTTTGGAGAACAATTTTATATAGTTTTTGTAAAAATTTAATAATCCATGAATAAATTGATTAGGTGTCCAAAACATCTCAAAACTCCCCCATATTTGGGTGGGTTGTCTTAGAGGGAATGTTAGGGCTCTGGTAAAAATATCATCTCATTTGGAGATGCATTGATTTGGTTTTGGTCGAACCCCAGGTTGACCCTTATAGGGTTAATTAGGTCAAAATACCCCTTGGGTTTTTAGTGGTCAAATCACCTCAACAGAGGCTGATATTTTGGACACTGACCTTCTATGGAATTACACACCCTCTAATGGAATTTGGGATGGTTTGGAGTAGGGTAGCCCTAGAACCCTAGAGTAGGTCCCTTATTGGGGATTTTTAGGGTTTGAAAGTCATGGGGTGAAATGACCTTGAAATGACTTGAGACTTGGTGGAAGGGATCATAGGGTGGCTATGGTCCTCTGGTTGAAGTTTTATTGAATTTGGAAGCCCTTAACCCCTTCAAAATCCTAACCCTTGTTTAGGGCACCAAACCTAATTTGGAGTATTAGACTATCAAATCACTTTAAAATCACTTTAAATTTGTGCAGGGTAGAATTCTGGTAGGAATGTTCATAAATTAATTTTGGTGGAAATTTTTGGGCTAATAAATTAGTACTTCCTTTTCAACCCAGTTGTGCCCTTAAAGATTTTTGGTTTCTGATCAAAAATAGGAACATAGCCCAATAATGTCAAGAAAATTATGAAATTAGGTCAGAGAGTGTTTTTGACCATTATTATTATCCTGTAATTTTCCCATGATTTTTATATGGTTATAACCAGTACTTACTTCACATGTCTATAAAATTTGGAAGTTTACATTTAATTAGATTCAGAGCCCCTCATATGTGAGAAAAATTGTAAAACTTGGTTAATGTTGATTTTAGATCATTATCAGACTTCTGGAATTTTCTTATAATTATTAGATGAGTTATTACAGTACTTGCTTCATTAACCAATGGTTATGGAATTAATTGTTATAGATTAAATTAGGGGCTACTATTCACTGTAAAAATTATGAGACTACTTATAGAGTGTTTTTAGGCCATGATAGTCCTACTGGAATTTTATTAAAAATTTTAGAACAACATTTCTGGCCTTTTCTTCATTAGATGGTATTATTGACCTTAAGTTCTAAATTATGAAAGGTAGGTCTAATCACCTTTGAAAATTCTTAGACCATGGATTTGTTGTAGATATATTACCTAGTATTTATAATAATTTTGTGGTGATTTGTTTCTGATTTAAAAGTGCATTTCATGTTCAAAGTAGGGCATTCAGAGTCTTAGGTTAATTAGATTAAATGCCCAAATAATTAGGAAAATTATGAAATTCTGGAGTTAGTCTTAATAGGTCATGGTAGACTCCCAGTAGTTGTTAGAGATCTATTGGAAGAGTAATTAGAGTACCCCCTAATGGGAGCACCATGTAGCTTCGCATGGTTTGCTTATTGTGTATCGGTCTGAAATTGGTTAACACGGAGAGCTTAAACACACTTAGGGTTGTCACAATAAAATTAAAGAGAGGATTGGTCATGGGTAGAAATCAATAATATTAAGTGCCTTGCGAAAGGGAGCTTTGGGCTTCAACCCATCGTAGTTCCTAGTGCCCTCGAGAGCCCTTCACGAGATATGCCTTGTGCAGTCTTGGGCTAACGTAAACCGTAGGAATAATAAACTAAAAGAGCAACTAGTATAACTAGGGTTTCACATTCACACACCCCGGTAGCTAGGGAGGTTAAATAAGTTGGTTTGATTGCCTTTCAGTCGGTAGCTTCTAAAGGTAGATGCACGGATGGGACTGTCCGGGGAGCCGAGGGCTCGTGGGTTTGAACACAGAATAAGGTGGTGGGTCTTCGGTATTTGACGGTCGTTCACACCGGCATCGGTCTGTTGACTCGGCGGTGTGGGACACTTAGCCAAAGAAAGCCTGGTGGATACAGCCAGCACTAGTACGTGGATACTCTAGGTTGTGTTCTTCTAGGGGCGTATGGAAAGGCTAGGCCCAGTTGTATGGATACCCGCCAAGGAGTGGGGGGCTCGACCCATTGTCTCCGTTTGCTACTACGGAGATTCCTGGGAGTGAAGCTAGCTACCCTACCAGGGGAAACTAAAGGTCTGTGTGCATAGAGTCATGTGCGTGAGTTACACTTACATGAATCCTTGCATAGCATATCACTACACTCATATTTGCATACAACCGACACCCCAACGTGTTGATGCACGAAAATGCCAAGGGGAAAACGAGCACCACAAGCTAACTGTTCGAGCACTGGGGGAAGAAGAAAAAGCAAACTACGAGCATTAGTCTACTTTTCGGACTAGAAAAGGGACAGAAAAGCAGAAGAGCCGTGAACCACGGCGACACCAGACTTCGCCCGTCGCGGCCTGAATGCCACTCCTGCGACGGGCTTGATTTTGATTGCAAATAAGCGGTTACAAGGAGGGGAAAAGGAAATGATGCGGAGAGTAAGCTGGAGATCGCAAAGCAAGAGATTCGAGTCCGCAGCCTTTAGTAAGTAGGCTCCTGGGCTCGAGCCCGTGTCCTTTGAGTGCACCACTTCCCCTTATTTATAGGTTGGGGGCCTGCCCAAACAGGCAGGGCTAAAATAACCGGCTGCACGGGGTACAAAAGAACCGGGCATCGGTGATGGGAAAAAAAGGGAAAACAAGCAGTCCGCGCGAGACCGGCGGACTGGTCTTGCGAGCTGGAAACCTCCCTTGGTCGCATCGAGCGCAATCCTGCCAGAAGAATCACGACCTGAGCTACCTGCGTGACCTCAGCGACCTGATCTCGGAGCTCGCGAAAAACTAGCAAGATCTGAGAGCAAACCATGGGCGGCCTTGGCGGACTGAGAACTGGAGTCCGCCTAGGTGGCTGGGATTTTCACGTCAACTAGCGATCTGGGCGGACTGATAGCTTGAGTCTGGCAAGACAGGAGCAAGAAGCCTAGCTGAACATGTTGCTGATTCTGGGGTTAACATAATCCCCGCACATTTTCGAGTTTTGGAAAATTCCGAAAATATTTCCTTAACCGCCGAGTCCGCAACTATCATAAATCCTAATTGTGCTATAAATACCGCCGGAAGTCCTGTCCAATGTCAGAATTGACTGCGCGATGGGTCGTTACTCACCACTTGCGGTCTCAACTTTCCAGTCTGGCATGGCAAGATTAGGATCCTTCTTCGGCAGCCTCGCCACCTCGACTGAGAAACCCAAGGCGAGTTCCTGACCTAAGAAGGCGAGTCATTGGAACGATATACCTGCCCGCCATCAAGGAGAGAGTTCAGGTCGGAAGAAGAAGACAGACCCAGACCGCGACATCAAGCAGCAGAAGACCGCGACTGCTCCATCTGTTAAAAATCTACCGATAGGGAGCTCGAATAAGAAACTGAATTCGCCATTCATCTCTGATCAGAACCCTGCGAGCTCTTCAAGTATGGAGGTGCACCGTTCTGCCTCCGGAACTATTATGTTGCGGATAGACCAGGACAAGGAAGTGTCGTCGCCGAAGGTCCAGCAGCCGGATATCGAGGAGAAACTTCCAGCTGATGAGCAGGTGGAGGAGAGGGTAGAAGAGGTAACTTAGGAGCGAGCTAAAGAGTCCGCCGAAGCCGCGACTAAAGATTTTGCCGAGAAGCAAGCTGAGGAAACAGTGCCCTCTCTTGCACTGATTGTCGCACCAACCTCAGTTCGCGAATCACAGCATATCGTTATAGACTTGGATAAGACGCCTGAAAAGAAAAAGAGGAAGAGAGACAAGAGTACTATTGCGGAGCGAGTAGAGAAGAAGCTGCGGGTTAGCAAAGAAAAGAATATCTCTAAGCGGACTGGAGCTGCGAGCTTGCAGCATAAGCCGCGAGAGAAGGAAGTTCCGGACAACAATCTTGTAACCCCGGATGCTCTGCCCGCAGAAGGTGACCCCCCTCAACGCTCAGCTTATCAACCACCGAGATACTTGACTCTTTTGACAACGAGCAGCTCGCGAACATGAATCGTTCCTTGTTGGAAGTGCTGCAGCCTTGTGCTGAGAACATGGGAGAGAAGCCTGCTGACCCTTCCTCCTTCCTTCCAGCCGAAGAAAGAGAAAAAATGAAGGATCAGCTCGCAGTAATGAAGGAAAAGATTGAGGCGGTCTCGGAGAAGCTTGCTGCGAATAAGCAGGCTGAGGATTTGCAGACCGCTGCCGAACTGATGCAGTCAGGTAAGTTGCGCCCGGCGCTAAGGCGTTTCCAGAGCTCGTGACTCTACAAATCACCTCCCCGGAAATCGCGACCGATTAAGATCATTACAGAGACCAGCGACATAGTTGCCTCAAGCGGATCGCTAGACGAGACAAGGGCGAAAGTTCGTCGGGAATGGAGGCACCGCCTGGGCGCTTTTGATCCAGAGCGTACGAGGCGGCCTACTTTCGATAGTCGCCAGATTGCTGCCATTATTTCAAAAAGTGACTTAACTTTTTACCTTTTACGCTTATTGCGACCTGGAAACTAAATCGAGTTTTATTTCCTTTGTTGCAGTACAGAAGTCAACACTCGATTATATTGAGGTCGGCGAGATCGTGTCCTCGCCTGCAGAGGTGCCCGCGCAGGCTTTGATGCGGTCTGGTGCTGAGTCCGCGCAAGGGGAGCAGTCTGGCCAAGAGACATATGCGTTATTAGCGAGGAAGTACGAGGAGGAACTAAACGAAATTCGAGTTGACCTAAAGAAAGGTAAGGAGCGAGAAAAGATCCTGGAGAACCAGGTCGCGAGCCTTTCTTCCACCATCAAGGGTCTAAAGAAAGAGAAGCAACATCTAAGCAGAGACGCATGCCATTATAGGAGCCGATATTTGGCTTTGGTGAGAGAAGGGAAGAAGTAAGTGGGCGATGTTGCTGGGGTGAGGCCGCAAACATTTTTTCAACCTGCTGTAGGAGAGGCGTCAGCCCCAGCGACAATCGGGCAACCCGCGGTGGCCGCAAATCCAACATCAGCAGGTGTCCCGGAAATCCCGTTTAACCGAATAATCAGGGATACTGCTCGCATGCATCGCACATTCAACAACATGCACCATCTGGTTCAGCAACTATACAGGGAAATCTTGCGAGGAAGCGACCAGGCGGCCCATGTTGGGGTGGATGAAGAGCGACCTACTCAGGGAGACCGCAGAAGCCGTTGAGTAGAACATTTGATTTGAACTGTGCGTATTGTATAAGTGTCCTTTGAAACTTCTCTGTTTCGTTTGTGCTGTGATGTGACTTTCCCTTGTTGTATGATATTATTATTATTCTTTTAAACTTGAACAATCCTGTGGTGATGAATGCGTATTTTTCGAGCTGGTTTTATGTTCGCTCATTTCTTTTACTGAAAAATTGAGGTCTTTGCGGACTGCCTATAAGTTCGCAATTACTTGTAGATAACTTGCAGGAATACTGGAAACTTGCGGGCTGAGCGAACTGCATTTTAATTCGCAAAGCCTTGAGAATTTGTCTGAAATTGCAGGGAAAACATGGAAGAAGCGGGCTGAGCGGACTGCATTTTAATTCGCAAAGCCTTGAGAATTTGTCTGAAATTGCAGGGAAAATAGGGAAGAAGCGGGCTGAGCGGAATGCATTTTAATTCGCAAAGCCTTGAGAATTTGTCTGAAATTGCAGGGAAAACAGGGAAGAAGCAGGCTGAGCGGACTGCATTTTAATTCGCAAAGCCTTGAGAATTTGTCTGAAATTGCAGGGAAAACAGGGAAGAAGCTGGTTGAGCGGACTGCATTTTAATTCACAAAGCCTTGAGAATTTGTCTGAAATTGCAGGGAAAACAAGGAAGAAGCGGGCTGAGCAGACTGCATTTTAATTCGCAAAGCCTTGAGAATTTGTCTGAAATTGCAGGGAAAACAGGGAAAAAGCGGGCTGAGCGGGCTGCATTTTAATTCGCAAAGCCTTGAGAATTTATCTGAAATTGCAGGGAAAACAGATAAGAAGCGGTCTGCGCGGACTGAGCAATCGATCTGGGCGGATAAACTGCTGTTATGTCAAATGATTTTTCTATAAAAAGGGTCTTCATTTTCTCTTTGCATAGGAAACAGTCGAAGCTGAAGCCCTACGGTCTGAAAATATGTTATCCGTGCGTACTGATGTCGCAGTCGCCTTCCATGCTGACGAGCACAAAAGAAGCCGACAGACCGAAGCTGATCTGGAAGCTTTTCTTGATGTGCATATGGCGGGCTCGCCGGTGCTCGCGCGGCTTCCCAAGCCACAAGAGCGGTTGAACTTCTCCACGGCTACCCAGCTCGCGGTGCCCATCGACCATTTCGATTGCGGGTTCAAATTCCCCCTGCTTTGTGAGATCGCGGAGATCTTCGAGCACTACGGAGTTGTTCCAGGCAAACTCGCGCCGAACAGCATGATCACCATCTGCAGCTATCTCGCCTACCTGCGATCTGAAAAGATCGAGTTTCCTTGAAGATCTTTAGAAAGATCTTTTATGTCCGCTCCGTAACTCCAAAAGGAGATCATGAGTATAAGGGTATCGTGTACTTCTACTGTAGGGGGATGAAGGTTGTGGGCTTGCCGAACAAGATCCACAACTGGACCTCCAGGTACCTCATTTTTGAGGGCGACCTGGGGTTTCTCCTCATAAACCCGCAGCTGCGATCAGACGCCGACTTCAAAAGCGTGCGGCTGAGTGATGCCGAGGCAACCATCGTCGGGTTTCTTGATGGAGCAAGGCTCGACATTGACTATTACATTCCGTTATTGCCCGGACTAGACACCGTAAGCCGCAAGAAGAGTAAGTCCCGCGGCTTTCATTTGTATCCGCAACGAACTGGAACTTTGGCTAAATTTTCTTCTAGCAGCAACCTTGGCGGTGCCCGCAAACTTGCCCTATACGCCAGCTGGACAGACTCCTACACAGGGAGAAAGAAGAAAGGAGATTGCAAAGAAAAGGAAGGAGGACGGGGATCCCGCCGCGGGTTATTCTTCCAGCGATAGCTTTTACATTGCGGGCTTCGGCGAGAAGCAAAAGGATCTAAGGGGCAACCCAATGATCAGTTGGCATGAGAAGAAGAAGTTCGTTCGCCTTTCGACAGCTCTCCCCTCCTGGAGGAGTCCACGCCCATCTCGCCATGCCCATGTCGCCATCTCCGCTCTATACAGGAAGAAAAACCTTCGCGACCTGCAAAGTGTTGCCCCTGATGACCTTCCTCTGCTTGCCGCCCAGGCCAGTGCGAACTGCGCCGTCACTAACCACTTCATGGGAAGGCTTACGCGCGAGCTGCTTAGGGAAGATTCGCGACATAGGAAGGAAAAAACTCGCTGAAACACAGAAATAAGCGACTAGGCGCAAAGATTAATCAGTATAAAAAGGACAAAGCTGTAAGTGCCAGTTAATCGCCGTTTATCTTTGTCGCATATTTGTTGCGGACTGACATTTTTATTTCTTCTGCAGACCGCATATGAGGTGACCAACCCTGACTTCCAAAAAGCCATGTTTCCTTTCATCAAGGAAAACGTGGAAGTCGTAATTGAACGCATCATCAATGATGGATTTGCGAAAGCAGGGGTGGACTCTATTCCCTTCCTGAAGCAGTTTCCAGAGCTGAAGGACAAGGTTGTTGAGTTCGAGCAAGCTGCTAAGGGGAAAGCGTTCTTTTAAGATGACGAGGAGGAGTTCGTTGGTGTGGTAGCTCCTGAAGATGTGGCCTCAAGTCAGCAGTAGGGAAGTCAGTCGGATCAGTCCTCCAGCTCCGGCTCTGATGAGAGCAGCGCGCGAACGGAACCCATGACCACTTCTCATTCCAGTGACAGCAGTAGCAGCGACTCGGGCGGCTACTCGCCTATGGTGGATTTGGATGGATTAAGCCCGGAGAAGCCTATAGAGAAGAAACAAAGGACTGGATAAAAGATAATGTAATTTTTTTGTTTTTAATGTAAAGGGGGAGGGACGGACTCTGCGCGAGTCTGCCGAAAAAGGTGTATATAATTTTTGAATGAATAGAAAAGGATATTTTTGATGTCTTCTGAGATGTTCTGCTTTTTTCTTGCTTGTTAGAGGTCGCACTCCTTATATCAATTCACGTTATATAGCTTTGTAGCATGTTTAAAATTCTTGCTGAAATTGCTTACTCACAGCTCGCTACAACATGAGCAGAATCACTGTTCTTTCTTAACGAAGGGAAAAAATTAAGCGGACTCTGACGAGCTCGGACAGTTATCTGCGTCTTGCAGAACAACCTTTGCCAGTTTTGAGAGAACCAAGATGATGAAAGCCGCAAAACTATGACACAAATAAAGTTGATATGCGAAATTTGGCGGACTGGGATCACCGTCTGTTGATATTTATAGTCGAATCTTTTCAGATAAATAATCATTGAGTTATATTAACTGAAATAAATCATACGGACTAGGCGAACTAGAAAACTAATGAGTTATAAATATACCCATTTTATAGTGTATTTATTTTGTTGTTTTACTTTATTTTCTGCTTTTTTAGTTTGTTTTGTTCAATAAAATTGCTTCCTTTTGTAAAAATATATTCTAACTTAGCATTTTTGTTTTTCTGAATTTTTCCAGAAAAATATTTTTTTTCGGCCCTATCACGCCCGTGACCATGACCGACACGGGCGTGTCAGGCGCTCAACGCCATCAGCCAGTCGACACTCAACGATTTCACTGTTCCTCGCTCAACGCCATCAGTCACGCCCGTGTCCAAGACCGGTCACACCCGTGTCGATGCCGACACTCATCGATTAGTCAAACAGTCAACGCTGCCGACATCAGGATGCCAGCTGTCCAAGTCACGCCCCCCTTACACGCCCGTGACATTTGTGTCACGCCCATGGCCGCCACGTGGACCGCCCCGAGGTCAAAGCTCGCGTCAAATCCCTAAATCCAGCTCCCCGTCATGCCCGTGACTGACACATGTCACGCCCGTGACCTAGGGCGTGACCGCCACGTTTTCAGCCGAAGTCAACTTTCCAGTGAAATCACTGATCAGCTCATGAACAGTAGTGACACGCCCCCCTGTCACGCCCTAGTCACGGGCGTGACCAAACCGAAAATTTCCCTATAAATAAGAGCTTCCAGGAAGCTTTTCTTATCTCCTTTTTGACCACTTTGCCTAGGGGAGGTGCTGCCCATTTTAATTCCATGTTATGTAAGGGAAATTTATCCCCCTCTCTCTCTCTTAGCTTAGTTTAGGAGGTTTGTTTTAGCTTTCCTTGTAACCTCTTTTTCATTAATACAATGTAGTTTTTTTTTCTCCCTTATATTGTTTGGAATCCATTTGAATGCGTCGAACTTAAGTAATTTTTCGTTCTACGTTTGTGCTTTTCATTTTATGTTTTCATATCATAACTTTTATAACTCGCTTAGTTTAGGATTTTATCGCATTTTCTAACCGTTATGCCGGCCGTTTGTTCTTTATGCACCTTAGTTTTATTAGACTAGAATTTTATTAGCTTTTCATGCATTCCTATAAACCTGTAAAAGCATTTTTAAAGTGGTTTTCATTTTTCGCTAACTTAGATTTTCCTTTTAGGACGTTAAACTTTTCGTTCTTTTTACTTTATTTCCACTTTTTACGCACTTTTACGGAGTTATACGAATGAAAAAGTACTTGTTTTAATTTTTCGCCAACTTTCATTTTATGTTTATTTGCAAAACTTTTTAGTCCCTTTAATTTTTATTTTCTCTTTTTATGCATTTCTACCGCATTCTAGCGGTAGAAATGCAGTTGTTTTAATTTTTAGAGCACTTTACTTTTTCTAATTTTTGCAAGTGTGCGTGCGTGTATGAGTTAGTTTTACAGCTTTATTTCAATTTCTGTAGAGTGTGTGCATATGCATTTATTTCCGCCTACTTGTTAAGAGGTAAATGGCGCTCTGCTTTCATTTCCCGCCCACTCATTTAAGTGGGACTTGTCTTTCTACTGCTTTCATTTTCTTCCTACTCACTTGAGTAGGAAAACTTTTTGTGAGTGTGTGTGTGTTTACTTTCTGTAGAGTGCGTGTGTGTGATTTTAATTTCTGTAGAGTGTGTGCGTGTATGAGACTAATTTACCCCCGCCCACTCATTTGAGCCGGGATTCGCATTTACTGCTTTCTTCAGTCCTACTCGTTTGAGTAGGACTTGTAATTTTCAGCTTTCCTTTACTTCTTTTTTACAGCTTTCTTTTCTGCTTTCTAGTGTAAGTGTCCCCATTCCGATGAGTGGCTAACCGCCCTTAGCCCTCGATATCGAAGAGCATTGGCACAGATAAAGTAGCTTTAAATAATTAAAGGTCCTGTTTTTCTATTTATTTAAATTTCTTAAGGTTTGCCCCGGGTTAACGACGCGTAGGACCGCATAATCGATGTGCGGGCTCTATTTCCGTTATCCATACGCAACGCCGAGAGGCCGCACGTATGGATCGATCACCCTTGGGTAAAGAGAGCTTCGCGCTAACCCTCGAGAGAGGAGGCGCGTGACTCTACCGGATTGGGTTCCCCACCCAATAGCGGGGTTCTCAGCGTAATGCGGGCGTTAAGAGGAATCCTTCGTCGGTCTAGCGATCGGTCGAATAGTCTTAGCGTTCAGGTGAGCGATAGTCCTATAGATAAGTGAACTCATTCCTTTGGAACCTCCACGGCCAATTCTCCGCCTTAATTAATTTGAAATTTAGGATCTCTTTTAATTAAAAGTTATTTTAGTTCAATTCTCTTTTTGATAGCGTCGCGCTAAGTTGGTCATCGGCTTTCTGTACTTCATTTCCTGCTTCCTTTTTACTTTATTATTATTATGCATTTTATATAATTTTTATGCCATTTTCTTTTTTATAAAACCAAACAAAATATTATCGGTAGAATAATAGGTATTTCAGGGAAAGAGTAGAAATAGGTAAGCCGACCCCGAGAACAATACGACCCCGATATTCCGCACCGAAATATCCTGTACTACACGTGATAGGTGCACTTGCCTCCCTTTCGTTAAAACTCGGTTTCTAACAAAATAAAAACGCTCTTCTTTTTCTTTATAAAATAAAATCCCACTCATCTTAAAATAAAATAAAAAGAAACCTACGCGTTTTAACCATTAAGTTTTTGGCGCCGTTATCGGGGAAAAATTTCGCCTTATTATTTTGAATTCCTAAAACCTATTAATTTTACCCTTTATTTCTACTAATACATATATATAAAAAAAAATTGATCAACCAAAAAAATTTATATTAATAATAATAATAATATCAATATTAATATTAATAATAAATACTTAAAAAAAATCATCAAAAATAAAAATTTTAAAACTTTAAAACAAAAAAATCAGAAAAATTTAAAACCAAAAAAATCAGAAACATTTAAAACTAAAAAAAAAAATCAAAAACTTTATAAATAAAAAAAACTTAAAAACTTTAAAACTAAAAAATAATAAAAAACTTAAAAAACTTAAAAAAAATGATGAAATTTTTTTTATCTTTCTTTTCATCCAAAAATTTAAAAATCAAAAAAAATAAATATCTTTCATTTTTTTTTGCCTTTAACTTATTTTTTTTTCTTTTTATTTTTATTTTCAAAAAATAAAAAACTAAAAACAAAAATAAAAACAAAAAAAATAAAAAAAACATCTCTAAAAATTCAAAAAAAAAAACTAAGAAAAATTATATAAAGCAAAAAAATTATTAATTATGTATTTATTTTGTTGTTTCGGCGCACTTCACAATCGTGAGCGCTAGGGGATCACATATCGGTCGCGCTCACATAGCTAAGACGTTAGCTGATGAGTCACACCCACTTGCCCCCTATCACCCGCACCATTTTCACCGAATTTTTCTTTTTCATTTTTTATATTATATTTTTGTTTTTACTTTTACCTTTTGCAGGATAATACTTAACGGGCTTCCCCGAACGCGATTTAGGGAAGATTTCTAAACCCCTGTTTTTTTAATTTTTTGTACATAACTGCTTAGTCCTTTTTATATATATATCCTGTTCCTCCTACTTAGTGCAACATTGGGGACAATGTTGGACATAAGTATGGGGGTGTTTCCTATTTTCTGTCCTTTTATTTCCCGCACTTAATAAAAAATTTCAAAAAATTTGCAAAAATTAAAAATTTCAAAAAAAAAATTTATTTTCATGCTTTAAATAAGAATAATACAAATAAAATTTCAAAAATAAATAAATAAAAACATCGCTCCGCGATGTTCGACTCATCGAACCAACCACAAATAAGAGTCTGTTCGCGGGCGATCCCTTTTCTACTTTGTAAATATTTTGTAAATATTCTCATCTCTTTCCCCTTCTCTTTCCTATCTTGTAAAAATTCTCTCTCTTTTCTTGTAAATATTTCTATAAATCAAAAAAATTTCAAAAAAAAAATTTATATAACTCAAAAAATTTGCATAACCTTTAAATAATTCCAAAAAAAAATGATAATAACCCCAAAAATATGAAAGAAAAATTAGAAAAACTCAGAAAACTCAAAAAAATTTATCTCGAATTAAATAATTCGAATACCTCATTTCTTTACCTTCTTGCTCTCCAAAATAATTGTTTCGAGTTTATTTATAAGCGGATTTTAATTAATTATTTATTTACTATTCGTTTATTAATTGTAGCTCGATACACTTAGAATTTCTGGGGTTAAGATTTTAAAGAATTTTTTATGTCATTTTCTTATTATAGGGAACTTGTTTTTCTCATTTTCATCTCTGACTTTTTGAATAAATGCACATTTTTATGTTAGAAAATAACAATTATGGATTTCATATTATTTTAACTTATGCTTTTAGAAACGTAGGAACGTCAGAATTAAAGAGGTTGCTCTCGAATTTTTTTTATTAAACTCTAGTTTTATTTTAGAAAAAAAAAATCTCTTCCACTTTTTGTCATGCCTTAATCAGTATGATTCCCCACTCACCCTTAAAAGTTCTTATGTTTATGGGGATAAGATTTCGTCCCGCAAACATAGGCACCCAATAATTAAAAAGATTATATGCTACGGAGTAAGAGGATAAAATTCATTACTCCTATACATATGCATTGGGTTTATTTATATTTATGAAGAAAGAAAAAATATTAGGAAAATAAGATTTCATTTTCCTAATAATCCAAAAAGAAAAAATGTGGAGGTTCGAGAAAAAATTACCTCATCTCAAAAATCAAAGCCCTCTTCATAACCGCCAATCCACTTATCCATTTTTCATGATTCTAGAATTAATCTAAAACTTTTTGAGAGCATAATTTTTAAATTGAATTATTTCCTATCAATTTCTTTTTAGCTAAAGTTTTTTCGATAATTCAAATCCATTTTTGTTAAACTAACAAAATAATTTTTGCTTTCTATTCTTCTCGTTTAGAAGTATTTTTGAAACGGTTCCTCTATTTATAACATTTTCATAATTTAGGATTTAATTCTGAAACCCCTGAAATTTACTTCGATCTTTCGTACAATTAAATCAAGCGGTAGTTAAATTTAGGATTCTTTTTAATTCCTTATAGGTTCATCTCCAACTTTTGCTCTGGAATAGCAAAAACTTAAGTATGGGGGTATTTGATGAGTTGTAAATATACCCATTTTATAGTGTATTTATTTTGTTGTTTTACTTTATTTTCTGCTTTTTTAGTTTGTTTTGTTCAATAAAATTGCTTCCTTTTGTAAAAATATATTCTAACTTAGCATTTTTGTTTTTCTGAATTTTTCCAGAAAAATATTTTTTTTCGGCCCTGTCACGCCCGTGACCATGCCCGACACGGGCGTATCAGGCGCTCAATGCCATCAGCCAGTCGACACTCAACGATTTCACTGTTCCTCGCTCAACGCCATCATTCATGCCCGTTTCCAAGACCGGTCACGCCCGTATCGATGCCGACACTCAACGATTAGTCAAACAGTCAACGCTGCCGACATCAGGATGCTAGCTGTCTAAGTTACGCCCCCCTTACACACCCGTGACATTTGTGTCACGCCCGTGGCCGCCACGTGGACCGCCCCGAGGTCAAAGCTCGCGTCAAATCCCTAGATCCAGCTCCCCGTCATGCCCGTGACTGACACATGTCACGCCCGTGACCTAGGGCGTGACCGCCACGTTTTCAGCCGAAGTCAACTTTCTAGTGAAATCACCGATCAGATCATGAACAGTAGTGACACGCCCCCCTGTCACGCCCTAGTCACGGGCGTGACCAACCCGAAAATTTCCCTATAAATAAGATCTTCTAGGAAGCTTTTCTTGTCTCCTTTTTTGACCACTTTGCCTAGGGGAGGTGCTGCCCATTTTGATTCCATGCTATGTAAGGGAAATTTATCCCCCTCTCTCTCTCTCTTAGCTTAGTTTAGGATGTTTGTTTTAGCTTTCCTTGTAACCTCTTTTTCATTAATACAATGTAGTTTTTTTCTCCCTTATATTGTTTGGAATCCATTTGAATGCGTCGAACTTAAGTAATTTTTCGTTCTACTTTTGTGCTTTTCATTTTATGTTTTCATATCATAACTTTTATTTCTCGCTTAGTTTAGGATTTTATCGCATTTTCTAGCCGTTATGCCGGTCGTTTGTTCTTTATGCACCTTAGTTTTATTAGACTAGGATTTTATTAGCTTTTCATGCATTCCTATAAACCTGTAAAAGCGTTTTTAAAGTGGTTTTCATTTTTCGCTAACTTAGATTTTCCTTTTAGGACGTTAAACTTTTCGTTCTTTTTACTTTATTTCCACTTTTTACGCACTTTTACGGACGAATGAAAAAGTACTTGTTTTAATTTTTCGCCAACTTTCATTTTATGTTTATTTGCAAAACTTTTTAGTCCCTTTAATTTTTATTTTCTCTTTTTATGCATTTCTACCGCATTCTAGCGGTAGAAATGCAGTTGTTTTAATTTTTAGAGCACTTTACTTTTTCTCATTTTTGCAAGTGTGCGTGCGTGTATGAGTTAGTTTTACAGCTTTATTTCAATTTCTATCGAGTGTGTGCGTATGCATTTATTTCCGCCTACTCGTTAAGAGTTAAATGGCGCTCTGCTTTCATTTCCCGCCCACTCTTTGAGTGGGACTTGTCTTTCTACTGCTTTCATTTTCTTCCTACTCACTTGAGTAGGAAAACTTTTTGTGTGTGTGTGTGTGTTTACTTTCTGTAGAGTGCGTGTGTGTGATTTTAATTTCTGTAGAGTGTGTGCGTGTATGAGACTAATTTACCCCGCCCACTCATTTGAGCCGGGATTCGCATTTACTGCTTTCTTCAGTCCTACTCGTTTGAGTAGGACTTGCAATTTTCAGCTTTCCTTTACTGTTTTTTTACAGCTTTCTTTTCTGCTTTCTAGTGTAAGTGTCCTCATTCCGATGAGTGGCTAACCGCCCTTAGCCCTCGATATCGAAGAGCATTGGGACAGATAAAGTAGCTTTAAATAATTAAAGGTCCTGTTTTTCTATTTAATTAAATTTCTTAAGGTTTGCCCCGGGTTAACGACGCGTAGGACCGCATAATCGATGTGCGGGCTCTATTTCCGTTATCCATACGCAACGCCGAGAGGCCGCACGTATGGATCGATCACCCTTGGGTAAAGAGAGCTTCGCGCTAACCCTCGAGAGAGGAGGCGCGTGACACTACCGGATTGGGTTCCCCACCCAATAGCGGGGTTCTCAGCGTAATGCGGGCGTTAAGAGGAATCCTTCGTCGGTCTAGCGATCGGTCGAATAGTCTTAGCGTTTAGGTGAGTGATAGTCCTATAGATAAGTGAACTCATTCCTTTGGAACCTCCACGGCCAAGTCTCCGCCTTAATTAATTTGAAATTTAGGATCTCTTTTTATTAAAAGTTATTTTAGTTCAATTCTCTTTTTGATAGCGTCGCGCTAAGTTGGTCATCGGCTTTCTGTACTTCATTTCTGCTTCCTTTTTACTTTATTATTATTATGCATTTTATATAATTTTTATGCCATTTTCTTTTTTATAAAACCAAACAAAATATTATCGGTAGAATAATAGGTATTTCAGGGAAAGAGTAGAAATAGGTAAGCCGACCCCGAGAACAATACGACCCTGATATTCCGCACGGGAATATCCTGTACTACACGTCATAGGTGCACTTGCCTCCCTTTCGTTAAAACTCGGTTTCTAACAAAATAAAAACGCTCTTCTTTTTCTTTATAAAATAAAATACCACTCATCTTAAAATAAAATAAAAAGAAACCTACGCGTTTTAACTATCAAGTTTTTGGCGCCGTTGCCGGGGAAAAATTTTGCCTTATTATTTTGAATTCCTAAAACCTATTAATTTTACCCTTTATTTCTACTAATACATATATATAAAAAAAAATTTGATCAACCAAAAAAAATTTATATTAATAATAATAATAATATCAATATTAATATTAATAATAAATACTTAAAAAAAATCAAAAAATAAAAAATTTAAAAACTTTAAAACAAAAAAATCAGAAAAATTTAAAACCAAAAAAATCAGAAAAATTTAAAACTAAAAAAAAAAAAATCAAAAACTTAAAAAATAAAAAAAACTTTAAAACTTTAAAACTAAAAAAAATAAAAAACTTAAAATAAAATGATGAAATTTTTTTTATCTTTCTTTTCATCCAAAAATTTAAAAATCAAAAAAATAAATATCTTACATTTTTTTGTTGCCTTTAACTTATTTTTTTTTCTTTTTATTTTTATTTTCAAAAAATCAAAAACTAAAAACAAAAATAAAAACAAAAAAAAACATCTCTAAAAATTCAAAAAAAAAAACTAAGAAAAATTATATAAAACAAAAAAATTATTAATTAGGTATTTATTTTGTTGTTTCGGCGCGCTTCACAATCGTGAGCGCTAGGGGATCACATATCGGTCGCGCTCACATAGCTAAGACGTTAGCTTACGAGTCACACCCACTTGCCCCCCTATCACCCGCACCATTTTTGCCGAATTTTTCTTTTTCATTTTTTATATTATATTTTTGCTTTTACTTTTACCTTTTGCAGGACAATACTTAACGGGCTTCCCCGAACGCGATTTAGGGAAGATTTCTAAACCCCTGTTTTTTTAATTTTTTGTGCATAACTGCTTAGTTCTTTTTATATATATATACTGTTTCTCTTACTTAGTGCAACATTGGGGACAATGTTGGACTTAAGTATGGGGGTGTTTCCTATTTTCTGTCCTTTTATTTCCCGCACTTAATAAAAAATTCCAAAAATTTTGCAAAAATTAAAAATTTCAAAAAAAAAAATTTATTTTCATGCTTTAAATAAGAATAATAAAAATAAAATTTCAAAAATAAATACATAAAAACATCACTCCGCGATGTTCGACTCATCGAACCAACCACAAATAAGAGTCTGTTCGCGGGCGATCCCTTTTCTACTTTGTAAATATTTTGTAAATATTCTCATCTCTTTCCCCTTCTCTTTCCTATCTTGTAAAAATTCTCTCTCTTTTCTTGTAAATATTTCTATAAATCAAAAAAATTTCAAAAAAAAAATTTATATAACTCAAAAAATTTGCATAACCTTTAAAAAATTCCAAAAAAAAATGATAATAACCCCAAAAATATGAAAGAAAAATTAGAAAAACTCAGAAAACTCAAAAAAATTTATCTCGAATTAAATAATTCGAATACCTCATTTCTTTACCTTCTTGCTCTCCAAAATAATTGTTTCGAGTTTATTTATAAGCGGATTTTAATTAATTCTTTATTTACTATTCGTTTATTAATTGTAGCTCGATACACTTAGAATTTCTGGGGTTAAGATTTTAAAGAATTTTTTATGTCATTTCCTTATTATAGGGAACTTGTATTTCTCATTTTCACCTCTGATTTTTTGAATAAATGCACATTTTTATGTTAGAAAATAACATTTATGGATTTCATATTATTTCTACTTACGCTTTTAGAAACGTAGGAACGTCAGAATTAAAGAGGTTGCTCTCAAATTTTTTTTATTAAACTCTAGTTTTATTTTAGAAAAAAAAAATCTCTTCCACTTTTTTTCATGCCTTAATCAGTATGATTCCCCACTCACCCTTAAAAGATCTTATGTCAATGAGGATAAGATTTCGTCCCGCAAATATAGGCACCCAATAATTAAAAAGATTATATGCTACGGAGTAAGAGGATAAAATTCATTACTCCTATACATATGCATTGTGTTTATTTATATTTATGAAGAAAGAAAAAATGTTAGGAAAATAAGATTTCATTTTCCTAATAATCCAAAAAGAAAAAATGTGGAGGTTCGAGAAAAAATTACCTCGCCTCAAAAATCAAAGCCCTCTTCTTAACCGCCAATCCACTTATCCATTTTTCATGATTCTAGAATTAATCTAAAACTTTTTGAGAGCATAATTTTTAAATTGAATTATTTCCTATCAATTTCTTTTTAGCTAAAGTTTTTTCGATAATTCAAATCCATTTTTGTTAAACTAACAAAATAATTTTTGCTTTCTATTTTTCTTGTTTAGAAGTATTTTTAAAACGGTTCCTCTATTTATAACATTTTCATAATTTAGGATTTAATTCCGAAACCCCGGAAATTTACTTCGATCTTTCGTACAATTAAATCAAGTGGTAGTTAAATTTAGGATTCTTTTTAATTCCTTATAGGTTCATCTCCAACTTTTGCTCTGGAATAGCAAAAGCTTAAGTATGGGGGTATTTGATGAGTTGTAAATATACCCATTTTATAGTGTATTTATTTTGTTGTTTTACTTTATTTCCTGCTTTTTTAGTTTGTTTTGTTCAATAAAATTGCTTCCTTTTGTAAAAATATATTCTAACTCAGCATTTTTGTTTTTCTGAATTTTTCCAGAAAAATATTTTTTTTCGGCCCTGTCACGCCCGTGACCATGCCCGACACGGGCGTGTCAGGTGCTCAACTCCATCAGCCAGTCGACACTCAACGATTTCACTATTCCTCGCTCAACGCCATCAGTCACGCCCGTGTCCAAGACCGGTCACGCCCGTATCGATGCCGACACTCAACGATTAGTCAAACAGTCAACGCTGCCGACATCAGGATGCCAGCTGTCCAAGTTACGCCCCCCTTACATGCCCGTGACATTTGTGTCACGCCCGTGGCTGCCACATGGACCGCCCCGAGGTCAAAGCTCGCATCAAATCCCTAGATCCAGCTCCCCGTCATGCCCGTGACTGACACATGTCACGCCCGTGACCTAGGGCGTGACCGCCACGTTTTCAGCTGAAGTTAACTTTCCAGTGAAATCACCGATCAGCTCATGAACAGTAGTGGCACGCCCCCCTGTCACGCCCTAGTCACGGGCGTGACCAACCCGAAAATTTCCCTATAAATAAGAGCTTCTAGGAAGCTTTTCTTGTCTCCTTTTTTGATCACTTTGCCTAGGGGAGGTGCTGCCCATTTTGATTCCATGCTATGTAAGGGAAATTTATCCCCCCCTCTCTCTCTCTTAGCTTAATTTAGGATGTTTGTTTTAGCTTTCCTTGTAACCTCTTTTTCATTAATACAATGTAGTTTTTTTCTCCCTTATATTGTTTGGAATCCATTTGAATGCGTCGAACTTAAGTAATTTTTCGTTCTACGTTTGTGCTTTTCATTTTATGTTTTCATATCATAACTTTTATAACTCGCTTAGTTTAGGATTTTATCGGATTTTCTAGCCGTTATGCCCACCGTTTGTTCTTTATGGACCTTAGTTTTATTAGACTAGGATTTTATTAGCTTTTCATGCATTCCTATAAACCTGTAAAAGCGTTTTTAAAGTGGTTTTCATTTTTCGCTAACTTAGATTTTCCTTTTAGGACGTTAAACTTTTCGTTCTTTTTACTTTATTTCCACTTTTTACGCACTTTTACGGAGTTATACGAATGAAAAAGTACTTGTTTTAATTTTTCGCCAACTTTCATTTTATGTTTATTTGCAAAACTTTTTAGTCCCTTTAATTTTTATTTTCTCTTTTTATGTATTTCTACCGCATTCTAGCGGTAGAAATGCAGTTGTTTTAATTTTTAGAGCACTTTACTTTTTCTCATTTTTGCAAGTGTGCGTGCGTGTATGAGTTAGTTTTACAGCTTTATTTCAATTTCTATCGAGTGTGTGCGTATGCATTTATTTCCGCCTACTCGTTAAGAGTTAAATGGCGCTCTGCTTTCATTTACCGCCCACTCGTTTGAGTGGGACTTGTATTTCTACTGCTTTCATTTTCTTCCTACTCACTTGAGTAGGAAAACTTTGTGTGTGTGTGTGTGTGTTTACTTTCTGTAGAGTGCGTGTGTGTGATTTTAATTTCTGTAGAGTGTGTGCGTGTATGAGACTAATTTACCCCCGCCCACTCATTTGAGCCGGGATTCGCATTTACTGCTTTCTTCAGTCCTACTCGTTTGAGTAGGACTTGTAATTTTCAGCTTTCTTTTACTGCTTTTTTACAGCTTTCTTTTCTGCTTTCTAGTGTAAGTGTCCCCATTCCGATGAGTGGCTAACCGCCCTTAGCCCTCGATATCGAAGAGCATTAGGACAGATAAAGTAGCTTTAAATAATTAAAGGTCTTGTTTTTCTATTTAATTAAATTTCTTAAGGTTTGCTCCGGGTTAACGACGCGTAGGACCGCATAATCGATATGTGGGCTCTATTTCCGTTATCCATACGCAACGCCGAGAGGCCGTACGTATGGATCGATCACCCTTGGGTAAACAGAGCTTCGCGCTAACCCTCGAGAGAGGAGGCGCGTGACTCTACCGGATTGGGTTCCCCACCCAATAGAGGGGTTCTCAGCGTAATGCGGGCGTTAAGAGGAATCCTTCGTCGGTCTAGCGATCGATCGAATAGTCTTAGTGTTCAGGTAAGCGATAGTCCTAGAGATAAGTGAGCTCATTCCTTTGGAACCTCCACGGCCAAGTCTCCGCCTTAATTAATTTGAAATTTAGGATCTCTTTTTATTAAAAGTTATTTTAGTTCAATTCTCTATTTGATAGCGTCGCGCTAAGTTGGTCATCGGCTTTCTGTACTTCATTTCCTGCTTCCTTTTTACTTAATTATTATTATGCATTTTATATAATTTTTATGCCATTTTCTTTTTTATAAAACCAAACAAAATATTATCGATAGAATAATAGGTATTTCAGGGAAAGAGTAGAAATAGGTAAGCCGACCCCGAGAACAATACGACCCAGATATTCCGCATGGGAATATCCTGTACTACACGCGATAGGTGCACTTGCCTCCCTTTCGTTAAAACTCGGTTTCTAACAAAATAAAAACGCTCTTCTTTTTCTTTATAAAATAAAATCCCACTCATCTTAAAATAAAATAAAAAGAAACCTACGCGTTTTAACCATCAAAAACCGAAGTCCGCACTTAAATAGATAATAACAGAAATGACCCATAGCTCATAACCATGTGGGTAGGTGCGGCCGGAGCGGCATTGCTTTCCTCACAGGGTTATGAACCACGGAATCAACCCAAGGAATGGCGGACTAGGCGAACTAGAAAACCAGAGTCCGCATTATACCAATAATAACAGAAATGACCCATAGCTCATAACCAGGTGGGTAGGTGCGGCCGGAGCATCATTGCTTTCCTCACAGGGTTATGAACCACAAAATCAACCCAAGGGACGGCGGACTTGGCGGACTAGAAACCGGAGTCCGCATTATACCAATAATAACAGGAATGACCAATAGCTCATAACCAGGTGGGTAGGTACGGCCGGAGCGGCATTGCTTTCCTCACAGGGTTATGAACCACGGAATCAACCCAAGGGACGGCGGACTGGGCGGACTAGAAAACTGGAGTCCGCATTATACCAATAATAACAGAAATGACCCATAGCTCATAACCAGGTGGGTAGGTGCGGCATGAGCGGCATTGCTTTCCTCACAGGATCTCAATATCTGCAGCCTTAACAATATAATCCACTGCCCTCTTGCCTGGAGTACAGTCTAAGTCGATCTTTTGGGCATGTGCGGCCGGAGCGGCACTGCTTTCCTCTGAGATCGACAAGACTGTGGGTCTCCTACAGGCACTGCTTGAGAGTACCAAGGAGTGTTCGAGGGTTACAACCTTAAGATGATTTGGGGGTAGGTGCGGCCGGAGCGGCATTGCTTTCCCCGCGCGATCATCTAGGCTGTAACAATATCCCTTAGATAACATAGTAGAGCTGACAACCACCCTGCTCCTCCATAATGCAGAAGTGGGGTAAGGTACTAGCCGGTATCCGAAATCCAGTGTCCCACCGCACTAGAACAGGCAAGCTCCCACTACACGGTGCGAAATCTCCCCGCAACACGCGGTCTTTGTGGTGTTACGCATATAGCGGCTGTTTTAAGGGAGGTTTCAGCTGAACTCGGCGATATCTCCTGGTATTAGGAAACTGTTGGAGTTGCTTGGGGGCCAAAAGAAAGAGGGCACTTGAAGAAGTGTTAGTATGAATACTTTGATGAATATCAATTTTTGAGAAATTTGCATATGATAGAAAAGAGAGTTCAGAGATAGAACCGTTTAGAGTTGTCCTTGCTCAATATATTAACTGTCAACACTTAAAACAAAAAGGACACTTGATGAAGTGTTAGCAAGGAGTTTTTATTAATGATGAACCTTTGAAAAGGTTTACATAAGAAGAAAAGAAAAAGAAGTTCAAGAATAGAACCGCTTTAGGTCATCTCCACTCCACGTGTGCGACACATCTTCTCCTTCAAATGTTTGCAACCGGTAGGCTCCATTCTCAAGTGCTTCCTTAACAATGAATGGCCCAGCCTAATTTGGATTAAGATTCCCAACTTAGTCGGCTCTTGCAGCAGCATCGACCTTTTTAAGAACAAGATCTCCCACTTGAAAGTGTTTGATCCTTACATCCTTATAAAAGTAGCGGGCCATTCTCCTTTTAACTTCCTCTTGCCTGATGGCAGCCTTGTCTCTAATTTCATCAACATACTCCAAGATGAACCTCATCTCCTCGTCGTTCAGCTCAGGCAAATCCTCCATACCTTGTCTTGCAAGCAGCACTCTGGGCGAAAGAACTTCGAACTCAACAGGAATTAGCGCTTCAGACCCATGAGAAAGCTTGAATGGGGTTTCCCCTGTTGCAGATGAAGGCATTGTTCTCAGGGTCCAGAGAACTGAAGGAAGTTGATCAACCCAACTGCCCTTGAGATTTTGAACTTTCTTCTTAAGCAGGCTGAGGATTTGCTTATTGGCTGCTTCTACCTGACTGTTACTTCTAGGATGATGAACTGATGCAAAGCGCAGCTCTGTTCCGATCTGCTTGCAAAAATCTATCATCTATGTATTATTAAATTGCGGTCCATTATCTGTGATTATTGCCATAGGGATACAGTGTCGGCAGACTATCTTGCCCCAAATAAAATTCTTTACGACCTGAGTTATTGTCTTTGCCAGTGCTTTAGCTTCAACCCACTTACTAAAGTAGTCGATCATAACTATAATGAAACGTCGCTGCCCACTAGCCATGGGAAAAGGGCCAATGAGATCCATTCCCCAAACAGCAAAGGGCCAAGGAGTTGCAATTCATCTGAGAGATTGAGGTGCTTGATGCTGAAGAGGAGCGAACTTCTGGCACTGAACACATTTTCTTACATAGGTCTCAGAATCTTTTTTCATTGTGGCCCAGAAGTAACCCTGCCGCAGGATCCTTTTCTCCAAGGTTCTTGTCCCCGAGTGACTTCCACACTCGCAAGAATGCACTTCCCGAAGAACAGTAGGAACTTCCTCTTTTGAAACACATCTTGCCATTGTATACAAGAAGGTTATTCTGTAGAGAATACCGGATATCAAGTAATAATACGCTGCTTTTAACTTGAATTTCTTCTTATCTTTGACTGACTGATGCAGATCGCCGTTTGACAAGTAGCGAACGAACGGATCCATCCAAGAGGAATGCTGATCAATTTGCATTAACTCTTCCTCCTCCACTGCTGGGTGGAAAAGTTCAGAAGTTGTTCCTCCTGACGATAGCCCATACTTGGCAAGAACATCGGCCTCCTCATTCTCTGTCCTCGGGATGTGCTCAATAATGAAACTTTTAAACCTGCCAACCTCAATTTTTACCAGCAAAAGATACTTCTTCAACACTGGCTCCCTGGTCTCGAAGTTACCTAGAACTTGTGAAGCCATTACCAGTGAGTAAGTCTTTACATGAACATGATCGATTCCTAGCTCTCTCGCGAGCCTCAAGCCGGACAATAAAGCTTCATACTCCGCTTGATTGTTAGTTACTGGAATGTAAAACTTGACGGCTTGCTCAAGCTTGATGCCATTCGGGTTTATCAGAACTACCCTTGCTCCAGAAGAGTTTCTGCCTGAAGCCCCATCAACATAGATGGTCCAAGCTAAAGGAGTCCTTACTGCCTTATCTGAGTTAAATTCTGTCGTGTCAATAAGGAAGTCTGCAAGTACCTTTGCCTTGATAGCTGTCCTGGGCACATAGGAAATTTCAATCTCACTCAGCTCGATTGGCCACTTAGCTAGCCTACCTGAATGCTCTGGCTTCTCTAGCACACTCTTCAAAGGTTGATCAGTGACTACTTGAATTGAATGTGCTTGGAAATAGGGACGGAGCCTGTGAGCAGACATAACCAACGCCAAAGCCAGCTTCTCAAGAATTGGGTACCTTGCTTCTGCATCTTCCAGAATGTGACTGACATAGTAAACTGGGAACTACCTCCCGTTCTTTTCTCGGACAAGGACAGAACTAACTGCCTCGGGACCAACCCCCAGGTATAAGAATGACATCTCCCCTGCTCGGGGGCTTTGGCGTAAGGGTGTCGAAGTTAGCTGCTTTTTCAACTATTCAAAGGCCAAAGAACACTCTTCTGTCCATTGGAACTTGGACGCTCCCCGAAGAGTTTTGAAGAATGGCGCACTTTTATCTCCAACTCGAGAGATAAATCTCCCGAGTCCTACCAACCTCCCCCCAACTGCTGAACCTCTTTTTGAGAACAGGGAGGGGCCATATCAAGGATGGCTTTAATCTTATCAGGATTAGGGGCAAGGCCCTCTGGAGTAAGGAGATGGCCGAGGAATTTCCCCTTACTCACCCCAAAAACACACTTTAATGGGTTAAGCTTAATTCTATGCTTTCGTAGAGTGGAAAAAGTCTCTGCTAGATCTAGCAAATACTGTGGAAGAGACCTACTCTTAATCAAAAGGTCATCCACGTACACTTCAAGGTTTTTACCTTTTTGCTCTCTAAACACATGATCCATCATGCGTTGATAAGTTACGCCAACATTTTTATGCCCAAAGGGCATCACGAGATAACAGTAACAACCGTCATTAGTAATGAATGACGTGCGAGGGATATCGGGTTTATGCATTCTTATTTGATGATAACCAGAGAACGCATCTAAAAAGCTAATAAATGGATACCCTACCGCAGAATCAACTAATAAATCTATCCGAGGCAAGGGGTAGAAATCTTTTGGGCACGCTTTATTTAAACGGGTGAAGTCTACACACATACGCCACTTCCCCCCTGGTTTTTTAACCATTACAATGTTTGAGATCCATTCAGGATATTGAATTTCTTGTATAAAGCGTGCCTTGAGGAGTTTGGCAACCTCCTCTCTGATGGGCTCTGCCAACTTGACAGCTACATCTCTCTTCTTTTCCTGGACTGGCTTGGCGGCTTGGTCGACGTTGAGATAATGGCAAGCCACGTCAGGATCCACTCCTGGCATGTCCTCCGTTGACCAAGGGAAGACATCCATATTCTTTAGCAGGCAAGATATCAACTCTGCCTTTTGATCTTCTGGTAACTCGGAGCTGATGGAGAGCTTTCTTTCTTCCCCTTCCGCAATGGGGATTCCCTGCATCACCTGGGCAGGTTCCAGGTGAGCACCTCCACTATCCGCAGCAGCTTCTGATTGAGAGGGAGCTTCTGCTACTGCTGGAAAAGCTAGGGGGGGCAACTTCAGTCATGTTAACTGTGCGGAGGTAACATTCCCGAGCATGCCTTGGGTCACTCCTGACCCTGCACTGACGACCATCCTTGCAGAACTTGATGGCTAGATGATATATTGAAATGATGGCTAGATACTTATTCAGCAATGGTCTTCCAAAAATTGCATGGTAGCTGCTTGGAGCGTCTACCACTATGAACTGAATCTCCTTGGTCACCCCTCTGAGCCTCACCGGGAATGTGACATTTCCCTCGACTTACTTCCTCTCACCCGAGAAGCCATAGAGTGGCCCCTCGGTGGAAAGCAGAGATTTCCCAGTCCTCAGAGCTTCAACGGTGGTCTTGAAGAGGAGATTCACTGAGCTACCAGTGTAAATAAGAATTCTATCGACCGTGAAATCTCCTATGGCTGCCTGGACCACAATGGCATCATCGAAAGGGTTTGCGGTTGCGGGAAGATCTGCAGGACTAAAGGTGACAGTTTCTGAGGGAGGGGAAGAGGAAGAAGTAGATGCAATCTCTGTTCGGGAAAGTCTTGACAGAGAAGACTTCCGGGTGGACTCAGCTCCTGCTCTGCCATGAATATAAAAAAGTCTTCCCAAGACTCCTTCATCGACAACATCAATACATTCACTTAGAATATCAATTAGCCATAGACGGCCCTCATCTGCTACCTTTATGCATTCCAGATGAACCTCAGCTACCTCCTTGCCCTTAAAGGTGGAAGGTTTCGAAGAGTCATTCGTACTGCTCAGATCTTTGATCTTGCCTTCTGCAACCAGCCTCTCAACCAGCTGCCGGAGGGCCTTGCAATCTTCGGTCAGATGGCCCTTTTCCTTGTGAAAATCACAGTACTGAGAGTTGTTTCTGGGCTTCCAGTCTCTCTGAGGCCCTTACCTCTTCTCATTTTCCTTCTTCTGAATTATCTGGACGATCTCTTCGAAGTCGAGCCCCAGATCTACAAACTCCTCCATGGAGCTGCTCTCATGCGGATTTGAGGCTGGCAAGGCACTCTGAAGGATGGGAAGAGCTTGAAGGGGTTGGACGGGAATGGTGGCCAACGGCAGTCTCTGATCACGAAGCTTTTGATGGTCAATGAAGGGTTTCTTATGACGAAGGTTTCGCCCCCTCTGAGAAGGAGGCTGAAATTCGGGCCGAGGAGGCTTGCTATGATACTGGTTGTTGAAAGAGGAGTTAGAGGCATCCCTTCCTCCACCTTTAGCTGTCACGGATGAGACATAGGTATGGTTGGCATTCTCTCCTTCAATGAAGCGATTAGCTATCACTATTAGCTCCTGATAAGTTGATGGCGCTTTTGTTGTTACTTTGAACTTCAATGGGCCCTCCCGGAGGCCGTGAATCAAGGATACTTTATAATAATCGGGGTTCACATTCCTTACCCCTTGGATTTCCTTTTGAAACCGATCAACGAACCTTCCAACTGATTCGTTGTCTCTCTGCTTGATGTCGAAAAGGGCTGCCGGCCCATCTTTACTTTTCTTTGAGGTAGAAAACCTCAGAAGGAGCTCGCTGCGAAGCTCAATGAAGGAAAAAATTGTGCCCGAGGGCAACTCATAGAACCATTCTCTTGCTTGACCATCGAGAGTGGTCACAAGGAGCTTGCATTTCAAGGCATCGGAGAGGCTCCTCAATGCAACTGCCCATTCGAGTACCTGAAGGTGGGAAACCGGATTAGTCTCCCCTGAATAGAAAGGGAGAAGGGGCTCTCTGAAATTGTTTGGCGCTGACTCCCATCGAATTCGATCAACGAAGGGACAGGGGGTATCAGAATCAGCAGAAGGGCGGACTGGAAGGCGAGGCTCTGCGGGCGTCGCGGACTGCCGATCAACAAAACCTAGCCGCCGAGCCAGAGTCCCTCTAGCTGCTTCCCTGAAGAAATCAATCAAGGGAGCGAACTGATCAGCCTGAGGTCGCGGGGGAGCTGCAGGCTGAGCTTGATAGAGAGACGGCAGAGCGGTCATAGGTGACTGCTGAAAAGGGGTTTGACGAGCTGGGGTCCGGCAAACCAGAGTCTGGCAGACAGGAGTCTCAGCAATCTCTTCTTCGACTTGGGGAGCAAGTCGCTGAGTCAGCACTAACATGGCTTGGCTGATTATGTCGAGCCGCTGGTCAGTCTCTCTTCGAGATAACTTGGCCTCCTAGCGAGACTATTCCAACACTTCCCACAACGAGTCGTCTAGCGAGCTGGAGAGGTCTGAGCGGCGAGCTCGGCGGTCTGACATTTCTATCCGCGGGTTTCAAAAAGCTGCTCGGATCTGAAGGTCGTGTGTTAACTATTGATGCACGAAAATGCCAAGGGGAAAACGAGCACCACCAGCTAACTGTTCGAGCACTGGGGGAAGAAGAAAAAGCAAACTGCGAGCGTAGTCTACTTTGCGGACTAGAAAAGGGACAGAAAAGCAGAAGAGCCATGAACCACGGCGACACCAGACTTCGCCCGTTGCGGCCTAAATGCCACTCCTGCGACGGGCTTGATTTTGATTGCAAATAAGCGGTTATAAGGAGGGGAAAAGGAAACGATGCGGAAAGCAATCTGTAGATCGCAAAGCCAGAGATTCGAGTCCGCAGCCTTTAGTAAGTAGGCTCCTGGGCTCGAGTCCGTGTCCTTTGAGTGCACCACTTCCCCCTATATATAGGCTGGGGGCCTTCCCAAACGGGTAAGGCTAAAATAACCAGCTGCCCGGGGTACAAAAGAACCGGGCAGCGGTGACGGGAACCAAAAAAGGGAAAACAAATAGTCCGCGCGAGACCGGCGGACTGGTCTTGCGAGCTGGAAACCTCCCTTGGTCGCATCGAGCGCAATCCTGCAAGAAGAATCGCGACCTGAGTGACCTGCGCGACCTTAGCGACCTGATCTCGGAGCTCGCGGAAAACTGGCAAGATCTGAGAGCAAACCATGGGCGGCCTGGGCGGACTAAGAACTGGAGTCCGCCTAAGTGGCTCGGATTTTCACGTCAACTGGCGATCTGGGCGGACTGATAGCTTGAGTCTGGCAAGACAGGAGCAAGAAGCCTAGCTAAACATGTTGCGGATTCTGGGGTTAACACAACGTATAAATTGGTATGAGACTTTTTATACGATGGGAGCCTTGCAAGAAAACCCCTTAAATTATAAGTTTGTATGGGCATTCATATTAGTTAAGGTTACTTACATACTTATCTTTTATTTGTCTTCTTATATTCATATTGTTTACTACATGATTACCTTACTACTCACTATTTTAGAACTGCTAGATTGTACCTTTCTTACTTAGCTGATATACAACATGAATTACTGCTAGATTTGTTCCACTTCCATCTTCTTTGCTTACTATCCATTTTTGTAGCTTCCCTTTCCTCCTCTCCGCTCGATGCTTAGGAGCCGTGGGGGAGGGGTAGGGAATGATAGGGCTAAGTCTTTATGACAAATGGTTTTTGAACCACAACATTACAGGAGCTCCGGATCGGAGACAGGGACCAGCAGTCCAGGGAACAGCACCAGCGGAGTACGATGCGCATGGAGGTGGGCCAGTCTAGTTTTGGAGTACCTGTGACCAGCTCGTGAGTGATTAGTCATTCTTATAACTTCCGCGATGAGTGATTTGTAGTGAGGTCTCTAGTGTACAAGGCTTGAGCCCGTTTTTATATTTCATCTATACTGATCTTTCGCAGTACTCTACTTCTTATATATTGATGGACTTGCTGTGATTTCTATTTTATATATGATTATGTGGACACGTTAGATTTACTTCTCTCTTTGCTGTGATCGAAAAAGGCCGACAAAATTGGCGTTTTGTAGGGGCGGCCTACCCGAGTGTTGGTGCCACCGCAAAGCGGCAATTCTGGGCATAAGACCCCGATGGTTGTAAAAAAAAAGGGGGTCTTACTTGTTGGATGGCTTGGATAAAGAGAGGAGCAAGGTGAGGCCGAAATTTGCCAAGGGAGGAGGAAATTCTCACAGGAATTAGGGTTTTCAATTTTTTTCATCAACATTAACAAATCCTTCATAAGCATGACCTTATATAGGCTACACCACTCAATCTCCTCCATTCAAAATAGACTAAACCTGAGATGGTTATATGCACCCATCATATATGAAATAAAAATATAAGAGATGGTTATTGGCACCCATCATACATGAAATAAAAATACAATAATTTTAAAAAATAAAATAAAACACTTAAAATAAAATGCTTAAAATGAAAATTGCTAAACAATAAATATTTATAAATATTTAATTTATAATTATATATTTTATTTGAAGGTAACGACAGACGTCAAGCAAAACATGTAGCGTGTTGGCGAAGAATGTCGTGGTAGACTCCCATCTTCAATCTTGCGTCCACGATCGTCCCAATCAAAGAATTCTCTATGTCGGGGATCAATGACAACATTAACAACGTCGCCATAACAGCTACACCAACAACACTAGATGAGCTTCGATGAAGCATTCTTGCCTCATCAAATACAATATTTATAGACTCTTCTACCACTAGGATTTTCTTATAAAAAATTCTATAGGCCTTACTATGGCTACTATACCCTACAAAAAAACCTTCAAAACATTTTTCACTAAACTTCATGCGATAATACTTCCCATTGTTAAGTATAAAGCATTTAATGTCAAACATCCTAAAGTAGGACACAATTGGTTTTCTGCCCTTCAAAAGTTCATAGGGAGTTTTATGATGGCTTTTGTTGATTAAAGCTCGGTTTGGCGCATGACAAACTGTGTTGAATGCTTCAGCCTAGAAGTACTCTGGTAGTGAGGTGTCATTCAACATAGTTCTACATGCTTCAAAGAGGGTTCTATTCCTTCTCTCAGTAACTTCATTTTAATATGGAGTACGCGAATAAGAAAACTCATGAAAGATACCTTGACTTCCACAGAATTTTGTCATGGCCCCAGACTCTAATTTTGTCCCGTGATCACTTCTGGTTTTTACCACCGAGCAATTTAATTCGTTCTGAATTTTCCTAAAAAAATTAGTGAAAGCCTCAAAAGTTTCTGACTTGTGTTTCAGAAAGAACACCTATGTAAAATGAGAGTAATTATTAACAATGACCAACGTATAAACTTTACCTCCTAAAATGTGAATTGGCAACTGACCGAATAAGTCCATATGAAGTAAATACAAGCTTCTAGAGGAATATTTTTCTGAAATACCCTTAAAGATAACCCTTGTCTACTTACCCATTTGGAACACGTGACATGTACTCTCTTTAAGACACTTAATTCTAGGAACATCACGCACTAAGTTGTTAGAAAATAACTTATTTATAGTTTTGAAATTAATATGGGTAAATCTCTAGTTCCATTGGTCACAGAGGGACGCACTATCTTTTGCCAAAAAGTACACTAGTGTAGAATTGTCTAAACATAATAAATTTAAGCAGAAAATATTCTACTCTTAGTGCCTGTTAAATTTATCTCTAAATTAGCAGACAATTTTATCAGACACTTGTCCTAGTATAACTCAACGAAATAGCCTTTGTCACTTAATTTACTTATGCTTCTCATATTATGTTGTAATCCTTCAACATAAGCGACATCTGTGAAAGAGACTAAGCTGTTGAAAATCATATTGTAGCCTTTGTAAATCCCTTGTAAGACCATCCAAAGATAACTTTTGGTTCGTCTTCAATTGGGTTAAATTCCTGCAATAGGCTTCTTGTCCCGATCATATGCTTAGAGCATCCACTGTCCAAATACCAGATTGGCATTTTGTTAGCCTTTTGACAAACATGCAATCATAAATCATTTTACATTAGAAACCAAAATTGATTTGGGTCTGAAAGTGAGGGTAAGATCTATCTTTACTCTACAGGGGGGGGGGTGAATAGAGTATTTTAAAATAATTTACAATTTAAAATTGTAAAGCAGTGGATGTCTTAATTTAAGTATATGTGTAGAGTGTTGCAGTAAATTAACAATAAAGAAAACACAACACAAAATCACAGCACACAGCAAAGCAAAAGCACAACAAACCAGATGATACAAGAAGCTATAGTGGTTCTCCAACAACCTTGGTACATCCACTCTTCTACCACCCTAGGTAGGAATCTACTGCAGGAATAGTTGATCAGGTGTCCTGGGCACCAATAAGATTTTGATAAGGTGCTCAAAAATCAAATCAGATTTTTTGATCAGGTGTTTTGCCACCACTGAGTTTTGACAAGGTCTCAGAAACCAGCCACAAAACTTTTGAAGGGAATTTTGAGAAACCATTTTATAGAAGGAATAAACAAAAACAAAAAGGTTAAGTTGTTCTTCTCTGTCAATAATCTGAGAGAAGACAAGTGGAAGATGTTGTCAAAGCTCCCCCCTGAGATCTGTAAGGGTTCAGGAAGAGGAGCATTGCTTAGGGTGATAGGCCTTCAGTTGCTTTAGATCTCCAACAAAAGATGATTTCAGCAGATACTGAAATGTGTGATGTCTGGAGTCCTTGATGAAGAAGCTTTTGAACACTTGATACTGGAAGGAGTAGAATAGCAGATGATCTCCTTCACAGTAATGTTCCTTGTGTTCTTGAAGAATTCTTACTCAGTATTTCTGTAAACTTTTGTCTACTGAGTCTATTCCCAGAAAATGAATTCTTGATGAATAATTTTCTTGTTCTCTCTTTTGTATTCTTTTTCAAATCTGCTCAGTTCTCTATTTTTGAAAATTATTCTCTAGGGAGTATATCGGATTCTGACTTTAGATGGTCATTACTCAGTCATAAATGACTTCCTTAATTAATATCTGCCTATGGAGGAAAGCCCTTAAGAAACATTCTAATTAGTCTTCCTTGAAACTTGCTCCAGATTGATTGAAATGGCTACAAAATCCTTTGCCATAAATGCTGAAAATAAGTCTGAATGAATTCCATAACTGTCCTAAATTTGAATCCTGAAATCGTCGATCTCTCAGAAAAATCATCGATCTGAGCTCAACGATCGTCGAACTGAGCTCAGAGATTGGATTTAAACTGGAAACAGAAATCTTCGAACTGAGCACTACGATCGTCGAACTGAGCTCAGAGACTTGGAAAAAAACTAGAGACAGAACGTCGATCTGAGCTCAAAGATCGTCGAACGGAGTTCGACGACTCGTTGAACTGAGCTCAGAGATCGTCTAATGGAGTTCGACGATTCATCGACCTGAGCTCGACGAAAATTGTCTTGGTATTCAGCATTGAATCCTAATCTTTAGAAGGTCTTGAGGGCAACTTTCAAACCTAAGTACTAACCCTATGACTCATTCTAATTTATCTATCAGACTACACAGCAAGGTCAAAACAAATTCCTAACCACATAGTGATCCTTACCCAATTAGTAATAGGGTGTTCCAACAATCTCCCCCTATTTGGGTTAGGATTACTATTTACAAGACAAATAGAAAATAATAAGCATACATTAGAATTAAAAATAAAATAGAAACAACAATGCAGATAACACCTGTTGAGCATTGCAGAACCACAACAGGAATCACAGAATCAGTCAGAAATAGATATGAGTATCAGCTTACACAAATTACTCATTGCCCTTTTTGAAAAGAATTTCTCTGTTTGGATTAAGGGCTTCCTTTTTTGATCTTTTATCATCATCTAAACCTAAGGAGGTTTGAGATTTTTGCCTTAGAACAACAGCCTCAGAATGCAGCTTCATGTAGCTCTCTCGATCAAAGAATTTTCTGGAAGAATATCTTTCTAATTCTTTCTTTCTCTGCTCTGATAGAGTTTTGATATTGGAGGTGTCTCTTCCCTGTTCTCTTGCCTTCTTAATCTGATCCAATGCAGCCAATTCTTTAATTCTAGCAGTCCAGAAGAGTGGATTGTTTTCAGGGTTTTCAAAAGGAACTGAAGGTTCATATCTATTTATTGTCACTTAATTATTCGGAGAAATTCTTGTAGCAACAGTTTCTTTTAGCTTGTAAGGGAAAGGACCAGAGGTTGATTCAATATGACCTTATCCTTCCCTTTGGTATGGATGTTTCCTAGAGTAAACTCTGTAGTCTCTTTGACTTCCTCTATATTGTCCTCTTCTTCACTGATAACCTCTTTGATAATGTCCTCTTGGTTGATATCTCTTTGAAGATTGGGAGGAGCTATGTTTTCCAACAGATCCAGACTAAGAAGCAGATCCTCCACCAGTACCTGCATCTGGAGGAGGAGGAGGAGGATAGAAGTGTGAAGATCCTTTATCATATTTGTAAAGCTTTCTCTTTTTCTTCATTGCTTTGAGCTGGTTCTTAGAATACTGCATCCATGGTTCAGAAATAGGGCAGTCATGAAGAATATAGTAGGGGATATCATTGTCATCTTTAACTTTTTCTGGAGGCCCCATCATCATTGCCTTTCTTCTAGCTTTCCTCTTGCTTGCAATAGTTGTAGAGGAGTCATCAGAATCAGTTTGGAATTGGTCATTATCTAATCTCTTAGGATTGTCATATAACTCATCAATCCTTTTGATGTAATCTTGTTGTTGCTTTGACTTTTCAGGAGAGATAATAGCAGCAGCAGCAGTGATAGAAGATGCAGAAATTGAGGCTGTAGGAGCAGCAGATACAAAAACTTCAGAACCATGTTCTTCAATATGAACAGCAGACTCATCAGCCTCTGTCATTAGTAAATCAGCAGCAGCACTATTAGAACAAACAATATCAACAGCAGCAACAGCATCTATAACATCAACAGAAAGAACTTGTTCCAAAGCCATGATATATGCAGTAATTTGGTTGGGCTCACATCTAGTAACAGGCATAATGGCCTTAGTCCGATCTTCAACTTCCTGAGCTGGTGGACAGCTGAAGTGAAGAGAATCAAAAACTAATAACAGCGACTTGAAGTCAATTGTTAGAGTTGGAACCAGAGCTGGAACTGGAACTGTCTTTGGTAAGAATTTTTCTGAAGCAGCAGGTACTGACTCTTCTTCACATGGCATCTCCCCCTACCTTGATTCAGTTGGAACTGGATCAAGGCACCCCATAGAAGGGATTACTAAGGAGGAGAAAGAGAGGATAGCCTGGCAGACAGCTCCTGGATGGATTTTAGGAGTGGAGCCATGGAGGTCTCCAGCAGGGCTACTAGCCTGGCAGCCAGCACCCCATAAAGCTTAATTGCTAGGGACGGAATATCTACTTGCTCAAGTGAGACTTGAGTAGAGGTAGATGTTAGAGAGACAGAGATAGATGGTGAAGGAGCTGTAGAAGTAGTGATAGAAGTAGTGGATGGTAGGATGGATGGTTGAGAGATTGGAATTGTGGAGATGGAAGATATTGGTGTGGAGATGGATTGGGTGAAAGGTGGTTGGGAAAGAATATCATAAAGTAGTTTTTGATATGAGGAGGATGATGGAGGCTCAAGAGGTGAGGAGGGGGAATAATCTATGTAGGAATCATCCATGAGGTTGAATGATGGAAGGGAAGAGGAAATGTCAATGGATGGATAATAGTGAAGGGGATGGAATTGCTCTTCTGTGCTTGGAGGTAGAGATGAGATGGTTATGGGGGAAGAGATAGAGATGGTGATGGTGGATGAGGGGATGGTTTAAGGAATAGTTGGATAAGGTGGATAAGAGGAGGAGGCAGGCAAATCTTCCATGAGGGCAGTTGCCTGAGGGAAAGAGACTACAACAGTCCTTGTGCCTGAATAAGCAGTAGACTTGGTTGGCTTAACAATCTGCTTGTCCCATTTCCCAAAAAGGGCACAGTTAAGCCTCTTGGAGGCATTTATATGCATCCCACTGGACACAAGCAGTTGAGGGCACCTGGAGTGCAGGAATAGCCCTAAAATCCTCCCAAAATTAACAAGACTTTTGTTCACCTTCTTTTTGATCATGTCAAAAAAAATCTCTCCCCAGTTTAAATATTTCTTATCCACAATTGCTCCCATCAAGCAGAATTGATACCTAGAGATGGTATCATGTGCAGAGTGCTTTGCCAATAGCACTTTCCCTACAACATCAGTAAGAAATCTATACTCAATTGATAAATTCTCTTTCAACAACTTGTTAGGGTTAGCGGCAGAATGTCCCATTCTATCTAACATAGTTGCAGACTCTTCTCCAGATAACTCAATATAATCATTTCTAGTACTTTATTGAAAGACATCAGTCAGGAGAGCAGGTGTTAGGGATACCTGAGTCACGACTATAGTACCAACAATTGTATTATGATCCAGATTGTGCGTCGTATATACCCATTCCTTGATCTCATCAGCAACAATTTTCATCCCCGTGGTCATTATTTGCACTAACAGTTGTTCTCTGAATAAGTCTAGAATATCTTTGAAAACCTGATCACTTCCTTCAAAGGAGTCCATTTCTATATCGTAACCTGTGTCGAATTTCATTTTGGCGAGGGCAGCAACAAACACTGCCATTGTATACCTGCAAAAATGAACAAACACGACCAAGTGCAGAAGAGTTTTATGGGAAAGAGAAAGTTTGCAGAGTGTATGAAAGCACAAAAGAAGAACGACAGCCGAAAAATGATTTTTATATTAGGGTTCGATGTCGGAAAGGAAAGATCGTTGAAATCCGTTCGACAATCTGGGCTTCTAAAAGAATCTGAAGAGTCTTCAATATCGTCAATCTCCATTCGACGATATTGGAGAGCGTCGAGCTCTGCTCGACGATCACTGACCAGAAAGAAGATAGCCTAGCGCTATCTGACGGAGCTGAACTTCGGTCGATGATTTTGGATATCGTCGATCTCCGTTCGACGTTTTTTGAGAAAATCGTCGAGCGCAGTCCAGAGATTAAAAACAGCCTACAGACACTAGAAAAATCAAGTTTTTAGCCTAGTCTTAGTCTGTTTTAGAGTTTTAAAATCTTGGGTTTTATTTTAAACTTCATCCATCTAACATTCCTAAATGATTTAGGAAGGTGTATTTCTTTTCATCCAATGGTTTGGTGAAAATATCTCCCCTTTGCAAATCAGTTGGGATATATTGAAGTTTAATTTTATTCTTCTCAACATTATCACTTAAGAAGTGATGCCTAATCTCTATTTGTTTTCTCCTACTATAGAGGACTGGATTTTTTGCTATAGAAATAGCACTGGTGTTATCATAAAATTTTTTTGACCTTTCTAGGTTATAACCATAGTCTAGGAGCTGGTTTTGAATCCACAAAATCTATGAGCAACAACTACCTGCTACCAAGTATTCAGCTTCAGCAGTTGACGTGGAAACAGATGTTTGTTTCTTATAAGATTAGGAGAAAAGTCTGTCACCAAGAAATTGGCAAGTTCCACTGGTGTTTTTCCTATCTACTCTACATCAAGCATAATCAGCATCTGAAAATCCAGTTAATTCAAATCCTGAGTCTTTTGGATACCAGAAACTTAGATTTGGAAAACTTTTTACGTACCTAAGAATCCTATTAACTAATGTTAGGTGTGACTCTCTAGGTCTTACTTGGAACCTAGCACATATACATGTAGCAAACATTATATCAGGTCTACTAGCTGTAACGTACAATAGAGAGCCAATCATTGCTCTATATGTTATCTGATCAACAGGTTTCCCATGTTCATCAGCATCTAGTACAACATTAGTAGGCATAGGTGTTTTCATACAAGATGCTTTAGACATACCAAATTTCTTAACCAATTCTTTTGCATACTTGGTTTGAGAAATGAATATGCCTTCAGCATGTTGTTTGACTTGCAATCCTAGAAAGAAGGAAAGCTCACCCATGCTACTCATTTCAAATTTAGAATGCATTAGGTTAGAGAACTTTCTGCACAAATTTGAATCATTAGATCCAAATATAATAACATCTACATATATTTGTACTAGTAGGGTATGGGACTTATGGGTTCTAATGAAAAGAGTTTGGTCTACTCTACCCCTTATAAAATTTTATTCAAACAGAAAGCATGCTAAGGTCTCATACCATGCTCTAGGAGCTTGCTTGAGACCATATAATGCTTTATGCAATTTGAAAACATGGTCAGGATAAGTTTAAGAGATAAAACCTGGGGGTTGTCTAACATAGACTTCTTTTTTGATGTCTCCATTGATAAATGCACTCTTCACATCTATTTGGTAGACCTTGAATCCTTTGTGAGCTGCATAAGCTAGGAATATTCTTATGGCCTCTAACCTTGAAACTTGTGCAAAGGTTTGGTCATAGTCTATTCCTTCTTCTCTAGAGTATCCCTGTGTAACTAGCCTTGCCTTGTTCCTGACAATAATTCCTTGATCATCCAATTTGTTTCTGAACACCCACTTTGTTCCAACAATTGAGTGATCCTTAGGCCTTGGCACTAGCTCCCAAACTTTGTTTCTCTCAAATTGATGTAGTTCCTCTTACATAGCAATGATCCAGTGTGGATCTTGTTCTGCATCTTGAATGGATTAAGGCTCAACTTGAGATAGAAAGCAGGTTTGCATCAGGTTCTGGTTGACCTAATTTCTAGTTTTCACACCAGCTGAGATGTCTCCAATCACTTGGGAGATTGGATGATCTCTTGTTGTTACTAAATCAACAGGGGGTGTTGATTGTTCACTAACCTGTGTTGTTGTTTCCTCTTGTGGAACAACAACTAGCTCTTCAAGATGGTTTTCTCCAAAATATTGAACACCAAGATGTTGAGTATCCTCTTCATCTTCACTAATTTCTCCTCTCTGTTGGGTAGGTGAATGTGTTGAATCCTTCTCTGCAATATGCAACCTGTCCAAATTTTCTGAAAGAGAGTTTACCTACAATAGTTCTATGGTAGATGTATTCTTCTCCTTGTAAAACATGTTAGTCTCATCAAAAGATACATAAACAGATTCTTCAATTTTAAGAGAAGTTTTATCATAAACCCTATAAGCTTTACTGATCATGGTGTATCCCAGAAACACTCCTTCATCAGCTTTCGCTTGGAATTTTGCTAAGTACTTCTTGTCATTATTATGAATATAACAAATGCAACCAAAAATTTTGAAATAGTCTACTTGAAGGTTTCTTCCCTTTGAGCAATTCATAGGGAGTCTTGCCCTTCAGTTTATGTATCAAACTTCTGTTCAACACATGGATGGAGGTGTTCACTGCCTCAGCCCAAAAAGATAGAGGAAGGTGAGCATCTCTCAACAATATGGTGGCAGATTCAATAAGGGTTCTATTTTTCTTTTCAGCTACCCCATTTTGTTGAGGAGTTCTAGGAGCTGAGGAAGTATGCCTGATCCCTTCACTCTGACAGAACTCTTGCATAAGAAGAGAATCAAACACTGTCCCATGATCACTTCTGATCAGGGTAATGTGAGTATTGAACTCAATCTGTATGCATTTGAGAAAATCTGTCAAATACTTAAAGTTATCAGACTTCTTCCTCAGAAAGAATACCCATGTGAATCTAGAGAAGTCATCTACAATCACTAAAGTGTAAGATTTCCCTCCTAAGCTTTGTACTGTAATGGGTCCAAAAAGTTCCATGTGTAACAGATACAAGATCCTAGGTGAATCACTCTTATTAAGTGACTTAAAACTATTTTTAGTTTGCTTGCCCAATTGACAAGCCCTGTAGAGTCCTTCCTTCTTGTAGGGGACAGAAGGTAGTCCTCTAATAAGGTTGTCCTTGGATAGCCTAGCAATGGTTCTAAGGTTTAGATGTCCTAGTCTCTTATGCCAAAGATCATTTGGTTTGCAAACTGAATTAAATAAAAAGATATCAATATTAGTTAAAAGGAAATCTACAAGATAAATGTTACCTTTTCTTTTACCTGTTAACACTGTTGTGTTATCCTCTGACTTGATCTTGCATAAGGATTTGTTGAATATCACCTGATCTCCTTCATTATAGAGTTTACTTATGCTGATTAGGTTGTGCTTTAGTCCTTCCACATAAGCCACCTTCTTGAATGTGACTGAGCCAATATGAACAACACCATATCCTTTTGTTTGACCAAAGTTTGAATCTCCAAATATTACTTTGGGTCCAAGTTTGGTTCTGAAGGATGTTAGATTCTCCTTGTTCCCTGTCATGTGCTTTGAGCACCCACTATCCAGATACCATTGTTGGTTCATTGCTTGATAGGTCTTCACCTGTACATAAATAATTTATATGTTTTTGACCCAGTTTACCTTGGGTCTAGGTTGATAACCTTTAAACTCAGAAATAAAAGACATCCCTAGCTGACTCTTATATCCTTTAGGATTGTATCTCCTAGGAGACACTATCCATTCAGTATAAGGGTTGAAGCTTTGGGATGTAGGACTTCTAGGATTGATTTTAGATTTACCTCTGAAAGTCTGTTCAAAGCTATGAGCTCCGTTCGATGATCGTCAAGCTGAGTTCGACGATCTTGGGTCAGATCGTCGAGCTCCGTTCGAAGATCGACCATACCTGAGTTCAGAGTTCAGAAGTCGTCGACCTGAGTTCGACGATTCGGCCTTGGATCGCCGAGCTCTGTTCGACGATCGTCGAGCTCTGTTCGATGTTTTCTATTGAACTTTGTTTTCCTTAGGTAAATCAGGATTCTTCCTAGCTACCTCTACAACACCCTTTCCTTTATCAGAAATAAATTTAATTGGGGTTATTAATACTATAGGTTGGCTGGATAAAGCACCCAAGCCCAGTGTACTGTTGAGTCTAGAGTTCACTGTGCTTATGATGTCTATCAGTATGATGCTTCTCCCATAAGGGATTCTTCAAACATTTTTGCCTGGGATAGCTCACTTTTCAGTGAAGCTATCTCCTCCCTACAACATTCTAACTCCTCAGAGAGTTTGAGGTTGTCTGATTTTAAGGTGCTATGTTCAGATAATTGATTTCTGAGAGAGATAATCTCTTTCTCAGACTTTAACAGGTCTAAACAAAGTGCCTTAAATTCAGATCTAAAGTCCTATGAATCAAAATCAAAGGAGTCTATTACCTGCTCTTCTTTAGTTTGAGTTTCAGATTCAGACTCTTACTCTTGTTCTGCATCAGAATTTTGTTGGGTGGCATTGATAGGCATCATGCAGAATTCCATTTCTTTAGCATCATCTTCATCATCACTTGAGCTTGATGAAGCCTCTGATTCTTCTTCAGTTTCACTCCAAGTTTCTGCTACAAATCCTTTCCTTGTATGTTTATTTTTGCTGGAGGAGGATTTATTGTAATTATTTCCCCAGGAGTCCTTGTCTTTTCTCCTATCTTTCCTATCCTTCTTGTCCTTATTCTGATTTTTTGGACAATCAGGCACAATATGGCCTGGTTTTCTGCATCCAAAATAAATAATTTCTTTATTATTGGATTTGTCATACCTTGGCTTCTCATGCCCTCTGGATGACCTTTTTCTGAAATCTTTCCTAGCCATCTTATAGAATCTTTTGGCAAACAAGCTCATCAATTCTTCATTTCCTGTGACCTTGTCTTCAGGAAGATCTTCTGTAGCTTTGAATGCTATTGTCTTCTCCTTCCTGAAAGCTGGAGAAGCAACCTTTTATTTTTCCTCTCTGTTCTTGATGAGCAGCTCATAAGACTTGAGCTCTCCCAACAAAGCTTTAGTAGTAATCTCAGTTAGGCTTCTAGCATCCTTGATTGGCCAGATCCTTAAGTCCCAAGTGCTAAGGAAGCACATTAGGATCTTGTCATTTAGTTCAGTTAGAGAGATCTCCTTATCCAGTGTTTTTAATTCACTCACTATTAGGCTGAGCCTGTTGTACATGTCAGCCACTAATTCAGTTTCTCCCTTTTTGAAGTTCTCATATTGTCTTATGAGATGGGATCTTCTGTCCTTCCTTTCATCAGCATATCCTAAGACAATTTCAGATAACTTATCCCATATCTCTTTTGTTGAACTACATTCAGCCACCTTTTGGAATATCTCATCAGACATTATCTGAGCAAGGATATTCATAGCCTTTTCATCTGCAACTTTCAAATTCATTATTTCTGCATTTGTTCCTGAGGGAGGTGGAACAGCACTTGTACTTGTAATTACTGGGGGTCTTTGACACACTGTAAAAACAGAATTGTAGATGTTCTCATCAATAGAATTCATGTAAAGCCTAATCCTTGCCTTCCAAAGTGCAAACATAGAAAGATTGCACACTGGAGATCTGGTGCTAGCATAATCTTTGTTCTGTGCCAAGGTTTTGTATGAATATAAATGTAATACAAAAATTAATAACCCTCTATAGAAGATTTATCTTAATAAGGATCTTTTGGTTCAGGTGTTAGCCTGTTCAACCAAAATGTTGAAGATTCAGTTGTTGATTAACCAACCTCCCTCTAATACCAATTGAAAGTGAGGGTAAGATCTATCTTTACTCTAGAGGGGAGTGAATAGAGTATTTTAAAATAATTTACAATTTAAAACTGAAAAGCAGTGGAAGTCTTAATTTAAGTATATGTGTAGAGTGTTGCAGTAAATTAACAATAAATAAAACACAACACAAATCACAGCACACAGCAAAGTAAAAGCATAGCAAACCAAATGACACAAGGAGCTATAGTGGTTCCCCAACAACCTGGGTACATCCACTCTTCTACCACCCTAAGAAGGAATCCACTGCAGGAATAGTTAATTGGGTGTCCTGGGCACTAATGAGCTTTTGATAAGGTGCTCAAAAACCAAATCAGATTTTTTGATCAGGTGTCTTGCCACCATTGATTTTTGACAAGGTCTCAGAAACCAGCCACAAAACTTTTGAAGGGAGTTTTGAGAAACCCTTTTATAGAAGGAATAAAGAGAAATAAAAAGGTTGAGTTGTTCTTCTCTATCAATAATCTGAGAGAAGACAAGTGGAAGATGTTGTCAAAGCTCCCCCTGAGATCTGTAAGGGTTCAGGAAGAGGAGCTTTGCTTATGGTGATAGGCCTTCAGGTTCTTCAGATCTCCAGCAAAAGATGATTTCAGCAGATGCTGAAATGTGTGATGTCTGGAGTCCTTGATGAAGAAGCTTTTGAAAACTTAATGCTGGAAGGAGTAGAATAACAGATGATCTCCTTCACAATAATGTTCCTTGTGTTCTTGAAGAATTCTGACTCAGTAATTCGGTAAACTTTTGTCTACTGAGTCTATTCCCAGAAGATGAATTCTTGATGAATAATTTTCTTGTTCTCTCTTCTGTATTCTTTTTAAAATCTTCTCAGTTCTCTGTTTTTGTAAATTATTCTCTAGGGAGTATAACAGATTCTGACTTTAGATGGCCGTTACTAAGTCATAAATGACTTCCTTAATTGATATCTGCCTCTGGAGGAAAGTCCTTAAAAAACATTCCAATTAGTCTTCCTTGAAACTTGCTCCAGATTGATTGAAACGGCTACAAAATCCTTTGCCATAAATGCTGAAAATAAGTCTGAATGAATTCCATAACTGTCCTGCATTTGAATCCTGAAATCGTCGATCTCTCATAAAAATCGTTGATCTGAGCTCAACGATCGTCGAACTGAGCTCAGAGATTGGATTTAAACTGGAAATAGAAATCATCGAACTGAGCTCTACGATCGTCGAACTGAGCTCAGAGACTTGGAAAACAACTAGAGACAGAATGTCGATCTGAGCTCGAAGATCATCGAACGGAGTTCGACGACTCGTCTAACTTAGCTCAGATATCGTCGAATGGAGTTCGACGATTCGTTGACCTGAGCTTGACTAAAATTGTCTTGGTCTTCAGCATTGAATACTTATCTTTAGAAGGTCCTGAGGGCAGCTTTCAAACCTAAGTACTAACCCTAAGACTCATTCTAATTGACCTATCAGACTATACAGCAAGGTCAAAAAAATTCCTAAGCACATAGTGATCCTTACCCAAATTAATAATAGGGTGTTCCAACAGGGTCCTTGGTTCCTTGTTAGTCTAACACCACTTGGAACTTTAAAGTTGTGAGTGGCCGGTCTCTTACTGTTTACTCTTTGAGTTTCAAGCTTTACCGGAAGAAACCAGCAATCTAAGACAAAGTGACCAATCTCCCGCAACACCAACAATCAAACTTATTGTACCTTCTCTTGTACTCCGCTTTACCTTTTTAACAGGAGGTCTAATAGGGGTCACTGACTTGGAAGTGGAAGCCTCGTAATTGCAGCATACACAAGGCTTCACTATTTCCTTATCCTTGGGAACAATAGTGTTAGCTTTTGGAGATTTCTTTCCACTAGTTATAAGAATGTAAGGACCATAGGTTTTGGGAGTAATTTCCTTGTAAGGTGCTTTGAAAACACTAGCACCAATGTCTCGGGGACATGTCCATCTTTGGTAGCACTTTTTAGGTTCCACATAGGTAGACCTAGCCAAGTATGCATAGGATGTCTCAAATTCGTATTGATTTGTTCGGAAGATTACCTTATTAAATGAGGGTTGACCTTGAGGTGCCTTCATTTTGCCTTTGGTACTGGATTTCTTAATAGCCTTACGTTTACTATCTACGTGGCTAAGACCACTACCCTTCTTAGGAGCAGAAAAATCATCAATGAGGGTAAGAATTGTCTTTGGCTTTGAGTAGCATTCAACCAATTTCCTTTCCTCCAAGAGCTTTTCTTCCAGCTCATCCAAGTATTTCTCCTTCTGACTTAATAGTTCAGCAGAGCATTTCAATTCCTCTTACAAGGAGTGAACTTTAATTCTGAGAGGAGTTAATTCAGCAATTTCCTCCCTCGGGCTTGATTCCACTGCCTTGAGAGAAGCAATCTCTTTTAATAGCTTATTGACTACCTTGCGGCATTTGTCAAAAGCTTTCAAGAGTTTTTGATGTTGAGCCATCAACTCAGCTTCATCTTCCTCAGAGGATTAGTATTCATGACCATAGTAGAATTTTCTGACTTAGAGAGGAAGGTGTGAGAGTATACCTTCCTATGAAATTGCGAGTGGCCCACCTCCTCATCTGATTGATCCATGAGCCCAAAGTAAGTTTCTTTATTTTTAGAGCTTAACTCACTTGAGTCACTATCGCTGAGAGTATTGGAATTCTTTGCGACAAAGATTTTCTCTTCCTTCCTTTGACCTTTGAAGGATCTCTTGTCCTTTTCCTTGGATACTTCCTTCTTCTTATACGGACACTCTGCAATCACGTGTCCTGGCTTGTTACAACAATAACAAACAATATCAGAGAAGAATGTTTGTTCGGTTTAGATTAATACATGTCCACTCGGTTGTAGGTCTTCTTAGACCGATCACCATCATGATGATGTCTTCTGAAGTTCGATGAGGAGGACTGATTTATCATTTACCTCCTCTTTCTGAGTAATCTCTTGAATTGCTTGAGGATTAGTGAGAACTCTCCATCAGAAAATTCAGAGGCTAACGTGCTTGGATCAGAGTCTTCTGGGGTATTTGAAGCTCGTGTCCTTATTGGTGACACAACTTTATACTTTCATGTCCCTTTGGATTTCAGATCTATTGACTTCTCTCGGCTTGAAGTCCTGCTGCTTTGCTCCTCTTTCTTTCTAGTATTCATCTAAAGTTCATAGGAAACCAGATTTCCAAAGAGGTTCTTGGGGTCAATCTCTAGTAGCTTCTCAAACTCCCTAATGGCTACTACCTTTAGTGTAAGACCCCCTCTTTTTTTTTTCTTTTTCAACCACCGGGGTCTTAGCCCAGAATTGCCTCTTTGCGGTGGCACCGACTCACGGGAAGGCAACCACTACAAAACGCCAATTCTGCCGGCCCTTTTCGATCACAAGAGAGAGAAGCATTTATACAAAAATGTAAACAAGTCCACAAAAACATGTAAATAAGGTGAAATCATAACCAGTCCATCAATAGTAATAAAAGGAAAATAGATAAATGGGCTCAAGCCCAGTACATAAGAGTCCTCACTACAAGTCACTCTTCGCGGAAGCTAAGAAAATACTAATCACTCACGGAGCTGGTCGCAGGTGCACCGATGCTAGACTGTCCCACCTCCATGCGCACCGTACTCCGCTGGTGCTGGTCCCTGTCTCCCATCCGGAGCTCCTGTAATGTTTGGTTCGAAAACCATTAGTCATAAAGACTAAGCCCTATCATCCCCTACCCCTCCCACCACGGCTCCTAAGTACCGGGCAGAGAGGAGGAAAGGGAAGCTACAAAAGTGGAGAATAATCAAGAAGGTGACGGTGGACCTAACTAGCAAGTTATAATAGGTGAACAGTATAAAAGTGTTGTAATAGGTAGAGCAATTATTAAATATCAAATTGTATAAAAGAAGGCAGCTAGAGAATAGTAAGTAAACAAACAAGTAAGTAAGTAAGTAACCTTAACTTATATGAACGCCCATACAAACTTATAAGTTAAGGGGTCTTCTGCAAGGCTCCCATCGTATAAAAAGTCCCATACCGATTTATACGTTGGGGTGACGGTTGTATGCAATTATGAGTGTAGTGATATGCTATGCCATGATTCATGCAAGTGCAACACACGCCCATGACTCTATGCGCACAGACCTTTAGTTCCCCCTGTTCGGGAGGCTAGCTTCACCCCCTGGAACCTCCGTTGTGGCAAACGGAGACAGTGAGTGGGGCCCCCCACTCCTAGGCGGGTAACCACACTACCAGGCCTAGCCCTTCCGTACGCCCCTAGAAGAACACAACCTAGAGTATCCGCGTACTGCTGCTGGATGTACCCTCCAGACTTTTCGCCGAGTCATCGTACCGCTGTCGGTGTGATCGATCGCCTAGTACCGATGACCCACCACTTTTATTCCGTACTCCAACCTTCGAGCCCGCGGCCCCCCGGACAGTCCCGTCCGTGCATCTACCTTCAGAGCTACTGTCTGAACGGCAACAAGTCCTATTATTCTACCTTCCTAACTATCGGGGAGTGTGCATGTGTAACCCTAGTTATACTAGTTGCTCTTTTAATTTATTATCCCTATGATTTACGTTAGCCCAGGACTGCCCCCGGTATACCCCGTGAAGGGCTCTCAAGGGGCACTAGGAACCAAGACGGCGGCATTACGGCCCGAAGTTCCCTTTCGCAAGGCACTTATTATTATTGGTTGATGTCCCTTATCCCGATCCTCTTTAGTTACTTTAGTTCTAACCCTAGAGTATTAAGACTCTTCCTCTTCTTCCCGGGATGGACGATCTTTCGTCGTTCCCGTACTCCCTTATCCTAACCAGTCCCACTCTCTACTTATCCTGACTCCTAATGATGAATTCAATCTTAACTTACCCTACCAATTTTCAATTATCAAAATTCCGTGGTTTTAATATATATAGACCATCCTAAGCTATATGAGGTACACAAGGGGAGGTACACCGAATTATCTTTCAAATGTCCTATAAAATTTAATGGAGGTCTATCATGACATAATTAGCTTAAATCCAGAAATTTATAATTTTCCTATTTAATCTGATATTTATTTAATTTTTTCCAAAGATTGGCCATGGGTAATTTTAAACATGAACTTCATGATATTCTTAAGTAATGGCCTCCCAAAAATTAAGTTCATTAATTAACAGCAAGATAACCTCAAATACAAATTCTCAGAATTTTATAGAAAGTATTTAACCTCTAAATAATTTATTCAGTATAATCACGTTAATCCTACTTAATGAAGGAAGTACAGAAATTATTCATCTAAAAATTATAGAAAAATCACTAGTCAGTAGTATGATATATAAAAGATCTTTGTGCAGAGAATCATAATTTTACTAACTTGCTAAACACCACTAAAGATTTAATCAAATAATCAAGGTAAAACATACTTAAAGAAGCAAGCCTTAGAATTAATCTTCCAAAAGTCCCATAAAAATTCACCGAGATTTAAAATCATAATAAACGTTCTCTGCTTAAATTTCATCACTTTCCAGAGAGTGTGTATTCCGGGTCCGTTCGTTTCACAGACATTGATATTGAAGTATTGGCTTTGAGAATATGAATGTCATTTCTCTTGTTCGTATCAACAATTTTAAATTGGAATTGGCTTTCTCATGGAAAGTCGTCGATATTCACCGTAATCTAAAAACTCATAGATTCAATATCTATCTCTAGTGGCGGATATTCAGTCCGGTTTTTCAAAATGAGACCATTTTTTTAGCCTGAACGTGATATTTTTCGGCCGAACGCAATTTTTCATCGGAACGCAATTTTTTTGTGCGGACGTGTTTTTTTCGTCTGTGTACGATTTTTTCGCCCAGACGTAATTTTTTGTCTTGAAGCATTTTTTTTACCCAGGCAAGTTTTTTTCTCCCGAATGCGATATTTCTGCACGAACGCGGTTTTTTCCTCTATGACGTAATTTTTTTGCCCGAATGTGTTTTTTTCGCCCGTACGGAAATTTTTCGCTACGATTCAATTTTTGGTCGCCTGGGCCGAATTATTCATCTAGACGTAATTTTTTCGCTCAGACACAATTTTTTTTGCCCGAACATGAATTATTCGGCCAAACAAGGTTTTTTCGCCCAAACGCGTTTTTTTCTGCCCGAACGCGTTTTTTTCGCTCGGACACGATTTTTTCGCCCGGGAGCGATTTTTTTGCCCAAACGCGATTTTTTCGCCCGCAAGCGGTTTTTTCGCCCGGACGCGATATTTTTGACCAGACGCGAATTTTTCGCCCAGACGCGATATTTTGGACTTGACGCGATATTATCGCCCGGCCGCGATATTTTTCACCCGGACGCAAATTTTTCGCCCGGACGCGAATTTTTCGCCCCGACGCGAATTTTTCGCCCGGACGCGAATTTTTCGCCCGGACGCGAATTTTTCGCCCGGACGCGAATTTCTCGCCCGGACGCGAATTTCTCGCCCGGACGCGAATTTCTCGCCCGGACGCGAATTTCTCGCCCGGACGCGAATTTCTCGCCCGGACGCGATTTTCTCGCCCGGACGCGATTTTCTCGCCCGGACGAGAATTTTTCCCCCCGACGCGCATTTTTCGCCCGGGCGCGAATTTTTCGCCCAATTTTTCGACCGGACGCGAATATTTCGACCGGGCGCGATTTTTTTGACCGGGCGCGAATTTTTTGCCCGGACGCGAATTTTTCTCCCGGACGCGAATTTTTCGCCCGGACGCGATTTTCTCGCCCGGACGCGAATTTCTCGCCCGGACGCGATTTTCTCGCCCGGACGCGATTTTCTCGCTCGGACGCGATTTTCTCGCCCGGACGCGATTTCCTCGCCCGGACGCGAATATTTCGCCCGGACGTGAATATTTCGCCCGGATGCGAAAATATCGCGTCGGGGCGAAAAATTCGATTTGAGAAGTAAAAATCGGGTCCGGGCGAAAAATCGCGTACGGGAGACGCGGCCGGGCGAGAAAATCGCGCCCGGGCGAGAAAATCGCGCCCGGGCGAGAAAATCGCGCCCGGGCGAGAAATTCGCGCCCGGGCGAGAAATTCGCGCCCGGGCGAGAAATTCGCGCCCGGGCGAGAAATTCGCGCCCGGGCGAGAAATTCGCGCCCGGGCGAGAAATTCGCGCCCGGGCGAGAAATTCGCGCCCGGGCGAGAAATTCGCGCCCGGTCGAGAAAGTCGCGTCCGGGCGAAAAATTCGCGTCCGGGCGAAAATATCGCGTCCGGACGATAAAATTCGTGTGCCGACGAAAAAATCGCGTTCGGGCGAAAAATTCGCGTTCATATGAAAATTTCGCATTCAGACTAAAAAAATCAAATCAGATAGAAAAAAATCACGTCATGGCGAAAAAAACACGTCTGGGCGAAAATAACACTTTTGGGCGAAAATTTCACGTCCGGTCAAAAAATTCGCGTTGTGGTCGAAAAACTTGAGTTTGGGCGAAAAAATCACGGTCGAGCTAAAAAATCGCATTTGTGATTTTTAATTGTGATCATTAATAGCATTGATCAATGTCAATTCCTATGACAGAAAGTCTTTCTACAAACGAACAATAAAAAAATATCAATGTCAATTCATATGATATAAAGTCTTCATGCGGACGAACAAAAGAATTGGATTTAAATCCAATATCATTTCCCATGTGTATTGATATTGACTTGAAAGCCAATACTTAAATGTCAATGTCGTTGAAACGAACGGAGCCTAATAAATTTTCAAAGCAAATCATACTACTACTACATCAATAAAGGAAGTATCCAAAATAATGAACATAAAATTCATAGAAAAATATCCAGAGCTTGTACCGTCCCTATAATTCACTCTACCCAATTCTCATCACTTTTCAATGGGATTTTGTGTCATTTCCTAACTCTACAAGTTTTGCGCCCTAAACTAGGGTTAGACTTTCAGGTATCTCAACGGTCTCCAAATTTACTAAAATTTCATCCAGAGAACTATATTGACCCTATGGTTCTCCTCACCCAATTTCGGGTCAATCCAAGGTCATTTGACCACATGACCTTCACAAACCACCAAGATCCATCCTTATGGTTTGGCCTTGGTCCTTAGGGTAAACTCACCCCGATCCACCTCAAACTCCATGAGTGGGTGCTAGAGAATATTACTAGCCAGTGGTAAAAATCTCAGCCTCTGTTGAGGTGATCTCACCACTCAAACTTCAAAAGTGCACTTTTAATCTAAGACCCCTTATTAGGGCAAAACTTAGGGTTGATCATTTCTAGTCCAAACCATCTACAAATGAGATGGAAAATTATACAGAACCTTATGGTGACCCCAGGGACCACTCACCAGAATTTGGGAGGGTTTGGAAATTATTTATTTATCTAACTAAATTCGGCAAGGATTATTGAATTTTTCTAAAAACTATAGAAAAATATTCTCCAAAAATTCTCATTTTTGGATAGCACCTAGATATATGTAAGATTAGACCACACCCAAAATTTCAAGTCATTTTGAGGACTGGTTTAGAGTGGGGAATTTTTCTAAGGTAAAGACGGCCCTCTGGATAGACCTCACCAAAAAGGGTGCTGTGGTCTAACCAGGATTCCAAATCGAGTGAACTTAATTTTACATTAAAGTAGACCTCAAGGGCTACATTTTCTATGTTGACCATTTTTCCTGTAGGAGCCTCCAAGTATTTTTCCCAAAATATTTAAGGTGACAGATATTTTCATTCAAAAATTGTTTTAAAAATAGAATACAATTTTCATGGCACTGTTCATCTTCTTCAGAGCCCGAACCAGAGGCCTAAAAACCTAATTTTCCTGTAGCTTTTCCAAGCTATATCCCGGCCATCCAGCCATCTCCCTGGCCGGCCACCACCACCACCACCTCCGTTGAGGTGAGGGCTATCGTCGGGCGGCGGCGCGGCCGCCGGAGAGGCTGTTTCCGGCGAACCCGCCACCATGGAATTTTTGGAAAACCATGAATACGCTCACCCGATCTGGCTCTTTTGAGCCCGATATCTCTCCTAACGATTCCTAAGATCTATCCGCAGAAGAAGAGGGAGGGGAGGACCTTGTTCGCGGGTTGAAGGTGTGCAGAGCGTCGGGAAGCCATTTGCGCGGTGGTGGCGTCGCCGGAAATTCTTCTACAACAAGGGGAAGTCTGAAACAGTTTGAGGGAGTGTAACCTTTTCCTCTTGCTCTTAGGGGTCTTTTATAGATCAGCAAATGGGAGGGGAAAAGATGAAACGTTGGAGATGAAACGTTGGCAGCCATTACTAACACCCTTATGACGTTTCGGTTATGACGAATGGCAGTTGAAAAGTTGGAGGTGAAGAGGTGTTTGCCAGGTGGCAATTTCCTATTGGACCCATTTTTCCTTAATTATTAACATAATTAAAGTAGGAAACGACCCATAAATACTCTTGATTTTCATTCCCGTGGTCAGAATTTATTATGGCGTCGGTTACCGAAATTTCCAACCTGGCTGTCGTTTCGGCCTTGGTCACGGGCGTGACACATGGGTCACGGGCGTGACAGGCCCGGTTAGCCAATTCTGGGTTCGACGATCGTCGAACTGAGATCGACGATCGTCGAAGGGTGGTCACGGGCGTGACACCTGGGTCACGGGCGTGACTGGCCCGTGTGGCCAAATTCTGGGTCGACGGCGTCGAACTGGAATCGACGATCGTCGAGCGTGTCACGCCCTATGTCACGGGCGTGACATAGTGGGTCACGGGCCCGTGGGCCCATTTTGGGTCGACGACCGTCGACCTGGAACCGATGATCATGGTCACGCCCTATGTCACGGGCGTGTCGTGGCGGGTCACGGGCGTGACTGGCCCGTGTGGCCAAATTCTGGGTCGACGGCGTCGAACTGGAATCGACGATCGTCGAGCGTGTCACGCCCTATGTCACGGGCGTGACATAGCGGGTCACGGGCGTGACATGCCCATGGGCCCATTTTGGGTCGACGACCGTCGACCTGAAACCGACGATCATGGTCACGCCCTATGTCACGGGCGTGATATGGCGGGTCACGGGCGTGACCGACCCGTGACCCGATTTCTTGGTCGATTTATTTCAAGTTTTGGGCTCCCTGGGATTCTACCACCACCATCCGACTCCTAGGGGTATAGCCGGAAATGGGATGTTACAAATCCCAATAAACAAAACAAAGATTTCGTCCCCGAAATCAAGGTTAAGCCTACGGGACTCAAATCGGGAAAATAAGCTTGTAACATCCCATGAGAATTAAAGAAATTACATCCATATGTTATGTTCGCTTTATGCGGTTTCAAGTCTAAGGTTAATTCGTCCACTTAACTAGATATATACACCCCAATAAACAAAAGATTAGCCCCTATTTTTGAAGTTTCAGTTCCTTTGATTTAAAACAGGAAGGCAAATTATTTGTCCAGAGGGGTTGTGAGGTATACCTGACGAAAAAGTTCCGGGTATTTTTGCCGCATCAAGTCCTGTGGCTCCCATGTATGCTCCTCCTGCCCATGATTGTTCCACAGAACCTTGACTAATGGGACCTTCTTCCGTCGCAAGACCCGCACTGCTGTATCGTCAATCCTGATAGGCTCCAAATCGACTGACCGATCCGAGGCCACTGGGCCATCTGCCGAGGAAATCAGCTGCTCAGGGCGTAGCAGAGCCCTCCGAAGTGAGGAGACGTGGAAGACGTCATGCAATCCCGCTAACTCCGGCGGTAGCTCTAGTCTATAGGCTAAGGGGCCGATCCGCTCTAGGATCCTATAGGGCCCCATATATCTCGGACTGAGCTTCTTCCGCCCGCGAGACTCCGTGCATCGGCCGTATCTTCAAGAAAACCCGGTCTCCTACCTGGAACTCCACTTGGCGATGCCTCGCATCGTAGTATTTCGCCTGTCTGCTCTGGGCTTCCAACATCCTGTCTCTGATCAATCTAATCTGAGCATCTGCGACCACGTTCGCCTTCCCCGGATGGTAGTGCATGGTATACTGGTAGTCCGACAGAAACTACACCCAGCGTCTCTGTCTGATGTTCAACTCCTTCTAGGTGTCGACGTACTTCAGATTCTTGTGGTCGGAGAAGATATCACAATATACTCCGTAGAGATAGTGTCGCCAGATCTTAAGAACAAAAATGACTGCCCCCATCTCTTAATCGTGCACGGGGTAGTTCTGCTCGTGCTGCTTCAACCGACGGGAGGCGTAGGCTATTACGTGCCCGTTCTGCATCAGAACGGCACCCATCCCTTGATAGGAAGCATCTGTATACACCTGGAATCCCTCCTTCCCTGATGGAAGAGCAAGGATGGGAGCCGAGGTGAGATGATCCTTTAGCTCCTGGAAGGCAGATTCGCATCGAGGCGTCCATATAAAAGGGGACTCCTTCTTCGTCAGAGACGTGAGAGGGAGGGCAATCTGGGAGAACCCCTCGACGAACTTCCGGTTGTAACCGGCCAGTCCCAAGAAACTTCGAACATCCGTGGCCGACTTTAGCGTTGGCCAACCCCGCACTGCCTGGATCTTTGCAGGATCCACTGCCAGACCTGCTCCACTGATGACATGGCCCAGAAAGGCCACCTCCTTTAGCCAGAACTGGCATTTGCTGTACTTGGCATACATCTCATGCTCACGCAGTTTCCCCAAGGTCAAGGCCAGATGCCTCGCGTGCTCCTCCTCCGTCCTTGAATAGATGAGAATGTCGTCGATGAATACAATGACAAAGACGTCCAGATACTCCTCGAACACCCGATTCATCAAAGTCATGAATGCGGAGGGTGCATTCATGAGCCCGAACGGCATCACGGTAAACTCGTACAAACCGTATCTGCTGCTGAAGGCCGTCTTCGGGATGTCCTCCTCCCGAATACGAAGCTGGTAGTACCCTGACCTCAGATCTAGCTTTGAGAACCAATGGGCTCCCTCCAGCTGGTCAAAAAGCTCGTCTATCCGTGGTAAGGGATACGTGTTCCGGACTGTCAACCTGTTCAGAGCCCGGTAATCTATGCACAATCGAAGGGTCCCGTCCTTCTTCTTAACGAACAGCACCGGAGCTCCCCACGGTGATGAGCTAGGCCGAACGAACCCGGCCTCCACTAACTCCTGAAGCTGGCTTCGGAATTCCACCAACTCCTTTGGGGCCATTCGATAGGGAGCTCTGGATACCGGCTTAGCCCCCGGTACGAGCTGAATCTGAAAGTCCTTCTCTCGGTGCGGGGGTAACCCTGGTAGCTTCTCCGGAAACACGTCGGCGAAGTCCCGCACTACTGGAATATCTGCAATGGAGTCCTTGGCTGCGACCGCCTCAAAGAGGACCTGATAAACCTCTTCCCCCTGCAGGTGGGCCATAACGGCCTGCACAGACGATAGCAAGGTACGGGGTGCTGGTATAATACCTTCGATAACAATGAAGGAGTCGTTGTGCCTCACGGTGATCCTCTTCGCCACGCAATCGATCTGGGCATGGTTCCAATAGAGCCAAGTCATGCCCAGGATCAGATCATAATCTGGCATCTTCAGAACCGTCGCTGGTGCCTCAAACGCCTTTCCGCCGATTCTTGCTTCCATATTACAATGAGCAGAGGTCAATATCTCTGACCCGTCGGGTAGGCGCACCCTCATCATCTTCCCGGTGAATGGCTCCACTCCTGCCAGTCCTTTGACAAAATCCTCCGACACGAAGGATTGCGACGCACCAGTGTCGAAAAGGGTGTGAGCGGGCTTGCCGCTCACGAACACTATGCCTGGGGTAATTAAATGTCTTAGTATTCTCATTGTAGCTTATCTTCTCTTAATTTCTAACCAGGTTATGTTTAAAATAGTAGTTTATATGAAGAAAATCTGAAAAGTACTGCCATACCTGTGATAACCTGCTCCGGGTCCCGGGGCTGTGTCAGGTCTAGAGCATACACCTGCTCTCTCTCTGGCCTACGACCTCGATCCTGGAATCCCCGTCCTCGGTCCTGTCCTCGTCCGCCAAACTGTCGGGGAGGTGGAGCGCCCTGAAGTGCTGGTGGGGGTGCTCGCCCCACAGGGCAGTTCCGCTTGATATGCCCTGGCTGGTTGCACTGATAGCATACCGGTGGCTGCCCCGCCATCCTTGGCATTTCCAGCATCTGTATAGGCTGGGGAGCCAATACCCCCTGAGTCCTCTGCTCCTGCCCAAACTCCTGACGAGGCTGATCCCCGTTCCTTCTCTCCCCGATAACCTGGCCCCGAGGACGGTCTCTACGACCTCCAATCACTGAATCATCAGCCGGTCTCTTCCGATTCTTCACTGTAAGCTGATCCGCCTCTCTCTTCTTAGCCATCTCCAGAATCCTGGCCAGACTCCCCTCTGAAACGAAAAGGAGGGCCTGCCTCATGTCATCCTGCAGCCCCTTATAAAACCTCCGGGCGTAGCCAGCATCGTCTAACTGATAAGCGTCCGTATAACGGGCCAGGTGAGTGAACTCCTGATAGTACTCCACCACAGTCCTGTTCCCCTGCCTCAACCGTAGGAACCTATCCTCCAGGTCATCTCTCACCGACCGAGGCACAAAATGTCCCAAGAGCGCTGCCCTAAACTCCTCCCAAGCAATATCAGCACAGTCCATCCCTGCGAAGGTGGTGTCCAGCTGAGATTTCCACCATCTCTTTCCATGTGACTCTAAGCAGGAGACTGCCAAAGCGACTGCCTCCTCCGTGGGGCATCGAATCCCTGCCAGCATCTCGTAAATAGTGTCCAACCACTCCTCCGTACGTACTGCAGACTCTGTCCCCTGGTAGGATGGAGGGGAAAGTCCCCGGAAGACAGTCATCCAATTGGCCCCGGGGTTTGGCTGTGGGGCTGGGGCTTGCTGAGCTCTGAAGGCCTCCAGGATGGCCGTCAATGTTTGCCCCATCTCCGTCTGCTGGAACGGAACGGGTGCTGGCGGAGTCGGGACCACATTCGGAGCCTGAGGTGTCCCCTGCTGCGATGTAGGGTTCGTCGCAGGCTACAAGCAAAAATTCCATTTGTTAGAGAGCGAATGAATGGAATTTAAGAAGAGTTATGATGGACTTTCACATGTGATTTCCCTTATGGGCACACCACTGCTTCCGCTGCTAGTTTGTCCACAAACTAAGCTCGCACGGGGGTGGCCCAAGGTCTTTGTGGACTACTTCTCTTCGATCGAGGTTTCCTCTAATACCACTTGTAAGACCCCCTCTTTTTTTTTCTTTTTCAACCACCGGGGTCTTAGCCCAGAATTGCCGCTTTGCGGTGGCACCGACTCACGGGAAGGCAACCACTACAAAACGCCAATTCTGCCGGCCCTTTTCGATCACAAGAGAGAGAAGCATTTATACAAAAATGTAAACAAGTCCACAAAAACATGTAAATAAGGTGAAATCATAACCAGTCCATCAATAGTAATAAAAGGAAAATAGATAAATGGGCTCAAGCCCAGTACATCAGAGTCCTCACTACAAGTCACTCTTCGCGGAAGCTAAGAAAATACTAATCACTCACGGAGCTGGTCGCAGGTGCACCAGTGCTAGACTGTCCCACCTCCATGCGCACCGTACTCCGCTGGTGCTGGTCCCTGTCTCCCATCCGGAGCTCCTGTAATGTTTGGTTCGAAAACCATTAGTCATAAAGACTAAGCCCTATCATCCCCTACCCCTCCCACCACGGCTCCTAAGTACCGGGCGGAGAGGAGGAAAGGGAAGCTACAAAAGTGGAGAATAATCAAGAAGGTGACGGTGGACCTAACTAGCAAGTTATAATAGGTGAACAGTATAAAAGTGTTGTAATAGGTAGAGCAATTATTAAATATCAAATTGTATAAAAGAAGGCAGCTAGAGAACAGTAAGTAAACAAACAAGTAAGTTAGTAAGTAACCTTAACTTATATGAATGCCCATACAAACTTATAAGTTAAGGGGTCTTCTGCAAGGCTCCCATCGTATAAAAATTCCCATACCGATTTATACGTTGGGGTGACGGTTGTATGCAATTATGAGTGTAGTGATATGCTATGCCATGATTCATGCAAGTGCAACACACGCACACGACTCTATGCACACAGACCTTTAGTTCCCCCTGTTCGGGAGGCTAGCTTCACCCCTAGGAACCTCCATTGTGGCAAACGGAGACAGTGAGTCGGGCCCCCCACTCCTAGGCGGGTAACCACACTACCAGGCCTAGCCCTTCCGTACGCCCCTAGAAGAACACAACCTAGAGTATCCGCGTACTGCTGCTGGATGTACCCTCCAGACTTTTCGCCGAGTCATCGTACCGCTGTCGGTGTGATCGATCGCCTAGTACCGATGACCCACCACTTTTATTCCGTACTCCAACCCTCGAGCCCGCGGCCCCCCCCGGACAGTCCCGTCCGTGCATCTACCTTCAGAGCTACTGTCTGAACGGCAACAAGTCCTATTATTCTACCTTCCTAACTATCGGGGAGTGTGCATGTGTAACCCTAGTTATACTAGTTGCTCTTTTAATTTATTATCCCTATGATTTACGTTAGCCCAGGACTGCCCCCGGTATACCCCGTGAAGGGCTCTCAAGGGGCACTAGGAACCAAGACGGCGGCATTACGGCCCGAAGTTCCCTTTCGCAAGGCACTTATTATTATTGGTTGATGTCCCTTATCCCGATCCTCTTTAGTTACTTTAGTTCTAACCCTAGAGTATTAAGACTCTTCCTCTTCTTCCCGGGATGGACGATCTTTCGTCGTTCCCGTACTCCCTTATCCTAACCAGTCCCACTCTCTACTTATCCTGACTCCTAATGATGAATTCAATCTTAACTTACCCTACCAATTTTCAATTATCAAAATTCCGTGGTTTTACTATATGCAGACCATCCTAAGCTATATGAGGTACACAAGGGGAGGTACACCGAATTATCTTCCAAATGTCCTATAAAATTTAATGGAGATCTATCATGACATAATTAGCTTAAATCCAGAAATTTATAATTTTCCTATTTAATCTGATATTTATTTAATTTTTTCCAAAGATTGGCCATGGGTAATTTTAAACATGAACTTCATGATATTCTTAAGTAATGGCCTCCCAAAAATTAAGTTCATTAATTAACAGCAAGATAACCTCAAATACAAATTCTCAGAATTTTATAGAAAGTATTTAACCTCTAAATAATTTATTCAGTATAATCACGTTAATCCTACTTAATGAAGGAAGTACAGAAATTATTCATCTAAAAATTATAGAAAAATCACTAGTCAGTAATATGATATATAAAAGATCTTTGTGCAGAGAATCATAATTTTACTAACTTGCTAAACACCACTAAAGATTTAATCAAATAATCAAGGTAAAACATACTTAAAGAAGCAAGCCTTAGAATTAATCTTCCAAAAGTCCCATAAAAATTCACCGAGATTTAAAATCATAATAAACGTTCTCTGCTTAAATTTCATCACTTTACAGAGAGTGTGTATTCCCTAATAAATTTTCAAAGCAAATCATACTACTACTACATCAATAAAGGAAGTATCCAAAATAATGAACATAAAATTCATAGAAAAATATCCAGAGCTTGTACCGTCCTTATATTTCACTCTACCCAATTCTCATCACTTTTCAATGGGATTTTGTGTCATTTCCTAACTCTACAAGTTTTGCGCCCTAAACTAGGGTTAGACTTTCAGGTATCTCAACGATCTCCAAATTTACTAAGATTTCATCCAGAGAACTATATTGATCCTATGGTTCTGCTCACCCAATTTCGGGTCAATCCAAGGTCATTTGACCACATGACCTTCACAAACCACCAAGATCCATCCTTATGGTTTGGCCTTGGTCCTTAGGGTAAACTCACCCCGATCCACCTCAAACTCCATGAGTGGGTGCTAGAGAATATTACTAGCCAGTGGTAAAAATCTCAGCCTCTGTTGAGGTGATCTCACCACTCAAACTTCAAAAGTGCACTTTTATTCTAAGACCCCTTATTAGGGCAAAACTTAGGGTTGATCATTTCTAGTCCAAACCATCTACAAATGAGATGGAAAATTATACAGAACCTTATGGTGACCCCAGGGACCACTCACCAGAATTTGATAGGGTTTGGAAATTATTTATTTATCTAACTAAATTCGGCAAGGATTATTGAATTTTTCTAAAAACTATAGAAAAATATTCTCCAAAAATTCTCATTTTTGGATAGCACCTAGATATATGTAAGATTAGACCACACCCCAAATTTCAAGTCATTTTGAGGACTGGTTAAGAGTGGGGAATTTTTCTAAGGTCAAGACGGCCCTCTGGATAGACCTCACCAAAAAGGGTGCTGTGGTCTAACCAGGATTCCAAATCGAGTGAACTTAATTTTAAATTAAATTAGACCTCAAGGGCTACATTTTATATGTTGACCATTTTTCCTGTAGGAGCCTCCAAGTATTTTTCCCAAAATATTTAAGGTGACAGATATTTTCATTCAAAAATTGTTTTAAAAATAGAATACAATTTTCATGGCACTGTTCATCTTCTTCAGAGCCCGAACCAGAGGCCTAAAAACCTAATTTTCCTGTAGCTTTTCCAAGCTATATCCCGGCCATCCAGCCATCTCCCTGGCCGGCCACCACCACCACCACCTCCGTTGAGGTGAGGGCTATCGTCGGGCGGCGGCGCGGCCGCCGGAGAGGCGGTTTCCGGCGAACCCGCCACCATGGAATTTTCGGAAAACCACGAATACGCTCACCCGATCTGGCTTTTTTGAGCCCGATATCTCTCCTAACGATTCCTAAGATCTATCCGCAGAAGAAGAGGGAGGGGAGGACCTTGTTCGCGGGTTGAAGGCGTGCAGAGCATCGGGAAGCCATTTGCGCGGTGGTGGCGTCGCCGGAAATTCTTCTACAGCAAGGGGAAGTCTGAAACAGTTTGAGGGAGTGTAAACTTTTCCTCTTGCTCTTAGGGGTCTTTTATAGATCAGCAAATGGGGAGGGGAAAAGATGAAACGTTGGAGATGAAACGTTGGCAGCCATTACTAACACCCTTATGACGTTTCGGTTATGACGAATGGCAGTTGAAAAGTTGGAGGTGAAGAGGTGTTTGTCAGGTGGCAATTTCCTATTGGACCCATTTTCCTTAATTATTAACATAATTAAAGTAGGAAATGACCCATAAATACTCTTGATTTTCATTCCCGTGGTCAGAATTTATTATGGCGTCGGTTACCGAAATTTCCAACCTGGCTGTCGTTTCGGCCTTGGTCACGGGCGTGACATATGGGTCACGGGCGTGACAGGCCCGGTTAGCCAATTCTAGGTTCGACGATCGTCGAACTGAGATCGACAATCGTCGAAGGGTGGTCACGGGCGTGACACCTGGGTCACGGGCGGGACTGGCCCGTGTGGCCAAATTCTGGGTCGACGGCGTCGAACTGGAATCGACGATCGTCGAGCGTGTCACGCCCTATGTCACGGGCGTGACATAGTGGGTCACGGGCGTGACATGCCCGTGGGCCCATTTTGGGTCGACGACCGTCGACCTGGAACCGACGATCATGGTCACGCCCTATGTCACGGGCGTATCGTGGCGGGTCACGGGCGTGACTGGCCCATGTGGCCAAATTCTGGGTCGACGGCGTCGAACTGGAATCGACGATCGTCGAGCGTGTCACGCCCTATGTCACGGGCGTGACATAGCGGGTCACGGGCGTGACATGCCCGTGGGCCCATTTTGGGTCGACGACCGTCGACCTGGAACCGACGATCATGGTCACGCCCTATGTCACGGGCGTGACATGGCGGGTCACGGGCGTGACCGACCCGTGACCCGATTTCTTGGTCGATTTATTTCAAGTTTTGGGCTCCTTGGGATTCTACCACCACCATCCGACTCCTAGGGGTCTAGCCGGAAATGGGATGTTACATTTAGTCCCAGTCCTCTATCAGGGATCTGAGCAATTTGTTGTTTAGCTCACCATTAGTGAAGGTGTGGTCGTTGTTTTTGATCCCGTTAACAATCTTTAATAATTTCTCGAAGCTGTCAGCTATAGTATCATTTGTACTTTGCTTGAATGCTTTGTATTCCTTATTCAGCAAAGATCTAGGGTCCTCTTTAACTTTCTCGGTTCATACCATGTGAATTACCAAGCAGCCCCACATCTCCTTGACAAATTTGTAGTGGAATAATTTTTGAAGCATCGAATCATCCACTATAATGGCTATAATATTCTTTGCCTTCTTATCCAAAGAGGCTAAGGCAAATTCAACCGTAGTCAAATCCATCATCTTCTTAGGGATCATGACAGTCGGATTCAGAGAACACAGCTGTGTAGGAATATGAGGTCCTTCTTCAACAATCTGAAATATCTTGGGATCTGCTGCTTCCATGAAGAATTTGACTCTTTCTTTCCAGATAGGAAAGTTCTCTTTTGTGCACATAGGTAACTTCATCGAAGACATATCCATACTTTTGTCCATAGCAACGAAGCAGAATCTCTTGACACTAGATAAGAGATCGTGTTCAAGGTGTTAACCTTGTATCGAATAACACCCCTCTGATACCAATTGAAACTATCTTGTGTAAACCTAAATCACCTAGAGGGGGGTGAATATGTGAGTTTTGCGTCTTTTTGAGGACTAAAAATAACTAAATAATTAAGTACACAGAACACAAAGATTTATAGTGGTTCTTAGAGTTGGGTATGTCCACTCTCCCGCCTCTCCTATCTATGATAAAGGGCTAGATTCAGTGATTACACCTTTATCTTAGACTGCAACAAATCATACACCACCCAGCCTCAACTCCTATAGCTCAGAGACAACATTCCTACTAATCGGAGAACAAACTCTCCTACAACTCGATCCAAACACAAATATACAACTCGGAGGCAAAAACCTCCAATAAAGTAAAAAGGATTTACACAATAAAGATTACAAATAATCTTATGTAGATCTAAAGTCTTCGATCCTTCATTCTTTAAAAAGGTTGATCTTGAATGTCTTGAAGAGAAAGGAAAATCTGATATCTTTGAAAACTATATCAGAACACACAGATTGGCTAGATATACGTAGAATTGAAGTCTTCGTAGATCAACAATATTGTCGTAATGTTAGGGGAAGAGCAAATCATGCAGCAAACTTATCGTCGTTTGTGCGGGATGCAATGATCGGGATCAAGTGGCGATGGGATCTTGACATTCAGTAGTTTCTTGATTAGAAATAATAAGCACGATTAGGGTTGAATGAATTCCACCCTAAATATATATTAAAGTCCTCCTCTTATAACAGGTAGAAAATACATTCAATACCGAGACGTACGAAGTTTACTATGCATGGCTATCAGGAAGAATGAGTCAGAAATTTGAAATTTGAAGAAATAATCCCAAAGTATAATTCATTGAGTATGGTCTAGAATAACTGAGTATACTCATCGAACTGTAGTGAAACTCGACAAAATTAACATAGAGAATTTCAGCCCAATCGAACCTATAACTCCACACCTAGCAGAAATCATACTCGACGATTCCGACAAATATCAGCTAGCTCACTCGACGAATTCGATGAGTATCGACTAATTCACTTGACTCATTCGACGCATAAGCTGAGTGATATTTGACGAATATGACTTAGAAAAATCCATAGAAGTAAATTCGTAAACTCAAAGGTATACCCAATGATTCTAGATTAATTTGGCGTGTATCCACTTGTATATTGGACGAATTCGGCGGGTATCCACAACTATACTCGACCAATATTATGTTGGTAATTTTTTGTTCTTCTGATTCTTGCACCTGGTCCTTCCTTGATCCTTCTTATGTACTTTGAATAGAAGTACACCCAAATAGAGAGATTACACGTGAGTTAACACATTGGCCTACATAATATGGGATTATTTCATATAGCTCTGTGGGTCCTAACCCACTATAACCTGACATTGGGTTGTACTTAGCAATATAGTCCTGCAAGAACATAACCTAATAAAGAGAATCAAATACAACTCAATTCATCAAAGTACTAGGGAAACTTCTTCAAATCAGGGTTATTGTGAATACAATACCCAACAGTTGCTGATTGAAGAAACAAAGAACAAAAAACTCATTGATCTTCTTCAGCAACTTCATAACTTTGGTTTCTGAGTTCTTCACAACTCAAGCTAAAACATCCTGAAGATCTGCTATCTTGGAGATGAGAAGAAGATAGGGCTAAGCAATCTCAGTCCAGAGAGAAGACTCAGAGAACATTTTCTCTGGAATTATTTCAGCAACAAACAACATTTCTTCCATAAGATCTTAGCAAATCAGAGTTGTAAGCCTGATCTATAAAGGCTGAGTGTAGGAATCTTTTGTGGATCTGAGGTAAGGACTATGTGCCTGAGCTATAGTTAAGTTCATTCACTAAGAGTAGGATCCACCTGTGGATCTGAGTGTGCGACTATCCTCCTTGCCTGAGTTGTAAGACATTGAATAAAGTCTGAGGTAGGTTATTTGTGGATCACGGAGTTATAGAAGCATCATCTACTATGAGTGGTAGGGCCTTGGGCCTGAGGTAGGACTTGGAGTAGTTTGAGAGATCTTGAGTGATCTGTATTGTAAGCTCTTGGAGCCGAGTTTGGAGAAGTTGGCCTTGTCTAACACACTATTAGAAAGGTGAGAGGGATAATGGATGTACCCATACCTTGGGGAACCACTATATACAGTTGTTTGTTGTTGTGTACTCTTGAAATCAAACCTAAAACTAGTCAAAACACACCAAAATAAAAAGATAGTTATAAAATACATAAAAACCTATTCATCCCCTCCCCCTCTAGGTGTTTAGCTACCCTTGAAAATAAATACTTTCAAGTGGTATCAAAGGGAGGCTGTTCAAAAAGGACTTAACAGTCTGAATAGATCTCAAAGGATAGCTACAGATTATCTTTATGTGGTCAGGAGAGAACCATAAAGAGTTGGGCTCAATAAAGCTTCCAATCTACAGGAAAGAGAGTTTTGGGATTTGAAAAAAAAATTCAGGTTGTTCATGGAAGCATCTGACTCCAGGATCTTCATCACACTTCAGGAAGGACCCTTCATCCCCATTAAGGTTTCTGCCCTTAATGCAAATGTCCAAATCCCAAAGAAAAACACTGAGTTGACCAAGGATGAGGTCATCCTAGCGAATATGGACAAGAGGGCACAGAACATAATTGTGAGTATCGTTGATGACTCAACAATTCAGAATTTTGTCCACTGCAAAACAGTAAAGGAAATGTGGGACACTTTGACTGTCTACATGGAGGGGACTGAAGAGGTTATGGATCATAGAAAATCCCTTCTCAATCAGGAATATGAGGCTTTCAGACAAAGCAAAAAGGACAGCATAGCTGAGTACTATAAAAAGTTTTTCTGAGTGGTTAATGAGCTGAGGACCAATGGGAGGGTCTTCAGCAAATATGAGCTAAATGATAAGTTCCTAAGATCTCTAACCAGAGACTGGGTATAAAGATATGTGTTGTCACAAAAGTGGCCAAGCTAGCCAAAACTCCTCCTCACACATTATTTTGAAAGTTGTTCTCCTATGAGATGCAGCTATCTGCCAGGAAGGAGGAGAGCACCAGATCCCAAGCCAAGGAGAAGGCAGTGGCCTTTAAGGCTGAGAGCTCTAAAAAGAGCAAGGAGAGGATTGCCTCACCCCTCCCCCCCCAGAAGGCCAGTTGATTCAAAATTCCATGAGTCAAGCTCATCTGACAGCAATATGTCAGATGGAGAGTTTGCTGCCTTCTCAAGGCAATTCCAGAAGTTGATGAAGGGGAAGCATTGGAGGAAGAAGCCTTCATTATATTTACATCACAAGAGGGATCACAATAAATTTGAGAAAAAGTTCTCTGAAGGAGACAGGTATGACTCCAAACCCGGCAAACTCATTTCTTCTAAAGTTGTGTGTTATTATTGCAGCAAGCGTGGGCCTATCATTGCTGATTGTCCAGTCAAGAGAAAAGAAATAGGTGAGATGAAACATCACCACCCAAGGGAAAGAAGGGAAAGGCATTCATTGCCAAGAATTAGAAGAGCTTGTGTCAAATTGACATAACTTCTTAAGACTCTGAAGAAGAAGATGAAGCATACATTAGGATATTATTACATTTGCTATTGTGATGAGGATTATCCAACTGCAAGGATAGGTATCAGGGCCCCTCTATCATACTCTGATAGTGATAATATGGTGGATGAAGATTACAGTTACTATTATGGACTTATGTCCATGACAGATGGTGAATCTAGCTAGGATCAGACTGATAAACATAATGTAAAAATTCATTCCCGCTCCTCTTCTGAATCTGATTATGAAACAAGTTCTAAATCTGATGCTCCTTCATCCTGTTATGAAGATGGCTCAGAATCTGAGGAAGTTGTCAATCAAATGATTGACAAGTATGGCGTCATTTTGGATGCTCAAAAAAGGACGAAGTTGCTTGTTAAAAGACAAACCAAAGAGTTTGTCTCCCTATAGCTAGATGCTTCCCTACAGTCTGACTCAGTACCCTTACTTGATCAGTTGGGGAGGGAAGTTAGCCAATTGAAAAATATCTCAATCATCCAAATTGGTACCATCAGCCATAAGAATAAGATCATTATGGATCTTAAAGAAATGCTCTTTAAGGAGAGATGGTTAGTGGTTAAATTCTCAAAGCCCAAAATAATGTTACCACTGATAGACTCCTTTACTTTTCAAAAGGATAATAGAGGTTTGGGGTTTAAGTGGAATTCCAGAGCTGCCCATCCCAAAGGGAAAGGCACAAAGCTCTTGTAGTGCCTCAGACAATCTTTTATAATGTAATTCTCCCATCTAAGAGGTTTGACCGAGATTGCATTTATGGTCATTGGAAAAATGGGAACTCTACTTGTAAGAATACAAGGGTATATTACAATAGAGGAAGAAAGTACATGGATGTGAGTGCACTAAAGGCTCCCCATGAGGAAATTCAAATGGCCCATCATTGACCATTTGTATTTGGTGCTTCAACCACTACACTCAAGGATAGGGTAGTAGCCAATTCTTAGGGTCCTCCAGCAAAAACACAGACCAAGGGTAAGTCTGTCAGTAATTCTCACTTGGCAGTCTCTAATGCCATCAACAATATTGCTTCTACAAAAAGGGCTGCTTTTGTTGGAACTTAGAGTATGCCAGGTACATTTATTGTTAGACTCTCCTTCAATCAGATTCTTTTTGAAAGGAACAAGAAGAAAGCTATTGTAATCCCTTCTGAATAGACATCCTCAAAGGTTGTTCAAAAAAGGAGATACAACATCCATGAATGTTGGTGATGTGGTAAAGTGGGATACTTTGCCATAGATTGTTGGCACAACCTTAGTATGCCGAGGGCAAGTGAGAGTCTTCCTATCAGGAGAGCTGCAGGTAGATATATTCAGTTTCAAGCTAGCAGGAACCAAGGACCCAAATGCTTTTGGGGTCCTAATGTAAATTAAATTGCGGTTTTAGGTTAGTCCATGTACCTATCCAATATGGTACATGGATAGTGGTTGTTCCACCCAAATGACTGGAACAAGGTATCATCTAAAGGATTATTGTCCAATAAAGAATGGACCAAAGGTGATCTTTAGAGGCTCAGAAAAAGGAGTTACCAAGGGCTATGGTATGATCATGAATGTAATAGTATTAATCACAAAAGTGGATTATGTGGAGGTGTTACAACATAACCTGATAATCGTAAGCCAACTATGTGATCTTGGCTATGTCATTGCCTTCCACAAGGATGAGTTTACTTATCAAGAAGTCAAGTGACCAAGAGGTCATTTTGACAATCATTAGGAGTGGGAATATCTATTTTTTAAACTTTTTATGTTTAAGTTCTAACACACCAGTGTGTCTAGTTGCTAATGAGAAAGTCTCCTACTATCTACTATGGCATAAGAGGCTTAGGCACTTGAATTACAAGACCATTAATAAGCTCTTCATTGGAGAGATAGTTAGAAATGGTCACAATATAAGATACACCAAGGAGGGCATTTGCTCTGCATGTTAAAAGGGCAAGCAGACCAAAGCCTCCTTCAAAAGCAATGGAGCCAAGGATTCTGTATGGTGTCTGTACCTCCTACATTTTAACTTGTTTGGTCCTATGCTAGTTTATAGTCTAGGTTGGAAATTCTATACACTTGTGATAGTTGATGATTATTCTAGATATGCTTGGGTTTTCTTTTTAAAGAAAAATTCTAAAACCCTAGATATCTTTATGACCTTTTTTACGCAAGTTCAGAATAGGAAAGACAGTTATGCGGTCATGATCAGAAGTGACCATTGTATAGAATTTTAGTCTGAAGGCATGAAAAAGTTTTGTGAAGAATTAGAGGTTTGTCATGAGTTTTCTTCTCCAAGAACACCCTAGAAAAATGGCATAGCTGGGAGGAAAAACAGGACTCTCATAGAGGCTGGCTGGACACTGCTTAGTGACACTTCTCCCCTAGAATACTTCTGGGCTGAGGTAGTGAACATTGCTTGTCATGTCTTGAATAGGGCTTATATTAACAAGTTCTACAAGAAGACTCGCTATGAGATCATGGAAGGCAGAAAACCAAATATTACCTATCTCAGGATCTTTGGTAGTAAATGCTTTGTGCTGAATAATGGGAAGTCATATTTGACTAAGTTTGCTGCCAAATCCTATGAAGGGATATTTGTTGGGTACAACAATCATAGCAAAGCATATATGGTCTACAACTTGAAAAATCTAGTTGTAGAATAGTCTGTTTATGTATTCTTTTATGAGTCATCAATGATTAACAGTGAGATACAAAGCTCCTCTAGATCTGCAGGTATAGAGATGAAGGTTGATAAACTAGCCATCAAGGACACCTCTCCAGCTATACTATAAGAAGGTGACGGTGTGTACATTCTAGAAGAAGGACAAGACCCTCAGAATATGGCTGAAGACCATCAGAATAACACAATTGAAGATCATGATGCTGAAGTAAGAATTCCTCCTGTAATTAGTCATTTGAGGGATCATCCTAGAAACCAGATCATAGGATATGCCAACCATGGGTTTATAACTAGGAATAGAAGCCTAAACATTGACATATACTCCAGCTTTCTGTCTCAGGTTGAAACAAAAAGATTTGAAGATGCCAACATAGATCCATTTGGGATTGTGGCTATGCAAGAGAAACTGAACAAGTTCAAAAGGTGCAATGTCTAGAAGCTGGTTCCTAGACCTCAAGTACATAACATCATTGGAACCAAGTGGATCTACAGGAGTAAGCATGATGAAAATGGTGTTATAATCAAGAACAAAGCCAGACTAGTTGGCAAGGGATATAGACAAGAAGAAGGTATTGACTTTGATAAGACCTTTGCACTAGTGGCAAGATTGGAAGAAATAAGACTGTTCCTTCCATATGTTGTACATTAAGGATTCAAGGTCTACCAAATGGATGTCAAGTCAGTTTTCCTAAATGGTGATCTAAAGGAAGAGGTCTATGTTGAGCAACCCTCAGGTTTTGTTAATCCTAACTCTTTAGATTTTGTATTTATGCTTAGAAAAGCTTTGTATGGGTTAAAGAAAGCCCCTAGGGCATGGTATGAAACCCTGTCTAGCATTCTCATTGAGATGAGCAGCATGGGTAAGATAATGCTAGCCCAAATTTATGTAGATGACATAAATTTTGGGTCTACTGATGTTGACCTCTACAAAAAGTTTTGCCAAACTTTTGCTTGGGAAATTTGAGATGAGCAGCATGAGTGAAGTAAAGTACTTCTTGGGCATCCATGTTAGACAGTTTGAGAATGGATTATCAATCTCTCAGTCTATGTTCACCAAGGAGTTAATTAAAATTTTTGGCATGGAGAGTGCCTCTACATTGAAAACACCTATGGGGCCAAATGTGTCTTTAGACAAGTATGAGATAGGGAAATCTGTTGATGAAATAATGTATAGAGACATAATAGGCTCCCTCCTCTACCTTACTACAAGTAGGTCAGACACCATGTATGATACATGTCTTTGTGCTAGATACCAGGCTTGCCCTAAAGAGTCTCATTATTCTGTTGCTAAGAAAATTTTGAGATATCTCAAGGGCACACCTGATCTTGTCCTATGGTACCCTAGGAATAGTGATTTTTAACTAATTGGGTATTCAGATGTAGAATTTTCAGGCTGAAGAGAAGACAAGAAAAGCACCTCTAGATCCTACCAGTTTATAAGAAGAAGGCTTGTATCTTAGAGTAGCAAGAAGTAAACAGTGTTGCAATATCAACAGTAGAATAAGAATACATCTCTGCTAGAAGTTATTGTGCTCAGCTATTATGAATCTAGCATCAGCTCCAGGACTATAATTTCAAGATGAGTAGAACTTCTATGTATTATGATTCTACTAGTGCAATCTCTATTGCTAGGAATCCTATTTCGCAAATGTTGGGTATTGGATCCACAATAACCCAGATTTGTATGAAGTCACCTTTGAACTAAGATGAATTAAGTTTGTATTTGATTCTCCTTTTAGTTGAGTGTTTGCAGGACTTAATTGCCAAGTGTAGACTAATGTCAGTCTATAGTGGGTCACCAAACACATGACCATACAATGTAATACCTCATTGTGTGATCCATGGTGTTGATTCATGTGTAGCCTCTCTATTGGGATACACTTCATTTTTAAGCACTATACTTCTTGGAGAAAGACATGTTGATTTCATTGAAGAAAGAATAAATTTTCTGGAAAAAAAAAAATTTCTAAGTATTTTACTCGAGAAGAATTTAAGTACTCGAGTAGATTCTTTGATAGTACTCGAGTAAGTTAAGTCTGGATTTCGAGTAAGGGAAATAGTTTACGAGAAGATTGAAAATAGTTCTCGAGAAGCCGGTTTCATTACTCGAGTAGATTCTTTCTTATTCTCGATTTAACAGAATTCCTATCACAGAATTTTCTAAGTCATTTACTCGAGTAGTTAAGCTTATCACTTGAGTAGCTGTACTTTGTCTCGAGTGATTGAAGACAAGTACTCGAGAAGATTCTATCTTACTCGAGTAGTGAAGTACCAATACTCGAAAAGTCTCTCTACTTCTCGAGAAGTCAATCTCTAGTACTCGAGTAGACAGTTTTATTCTCAGAATTTTTTTTCTAAGTCCTCTACTCGAGAAGATTACTTCCACTTCTCCAATTACTTATTTAGTACTCGAGTAATGATGAATTATTTCCTGAAGTTTCCTCAAGTACTTATTCTCGAGAAGCTTGCTGACGTCTTCTCGAGAACCATAAGTAATACTCGAGTAATCATTTCTTCACTCGAGTTATGTTGTGAGTTTCTATAAATAATTGCTAAGTATCAGGACGCATTTTTCAAAATGATTTCCTTAATCATTGGTCCATGTAGTCATCATTAATTGTAATTATGACATTAGAGATATCTTATAAAATGTCTTGTCATTTCGACCGACCCAATACACATGTAAAAAGAAATTCTGAATCCCTAGTTCTCTTTCCTAATTTGGAAGTCGCCGCTCATCGTGCTCATCGCCAAGGGCTTTCGATCAAGAATGATTCAGAATAGTCGACTTGCAGATCAAGATCTTTTACAATCTACACATCCTTTTCTTGATCTTGTGAGTCCAGAAATTTCAGATCAAGGATCTACCCGAGTCTTCTTCAACATATTTTGACAGAGCCGCAAAGTTTAAGAAAGAAGACCTAGGCAAAAATTTCCAGATCTGAGAGATTTTACAATTTGTATTTCTTATTTAAAATCTATTCTTGCAGGAGATCATTCTCTGAGTATAGGAGCTTTGTTCTCCGAGTTGTTGTAGGATGTTTTTATCTTCCGAGTGTAGATCTGTTTTATGGATCGAGTTGTAGGAATGTTGTTCCGAGTTGTAGGATTATTTTCAATCCGAGATTAGTGGAGTAGCCGAGTCTAGTGCATTGCTAGATCTGTGAGTGGAAAGTGGACGTACCCAAGGTTGGGGAACCACTATAGTTCTTGGTGTCTTCTGTGTTAGCTTGGTTATTTTTCTGTGCATAGATCGCTAAAATTTTTATTCCACAAAAAGACGAACAACTCACCTATTCACCCCCTCTAGGTGATTTAGGTAAACAACTTAAATATTTTTCAATTGGTATTAGAGGGAGGTTGATCATTAAAAGGTTAATAGCTTGATCAGATCTGCCCCAAGTTGTCTATTGAGTTATCCAAGCATGGACAAGGACAAGGATTTTGCTAAGCTTCCTTTGTGTATAAAGACCAACTTTCCCATGTGGAAAGAAAGGATTAAGTTTTTCATGGAAGATGTGGATCCAAGGATCTTCATGATTGTTGAAGAAGGTCCTCATGTTCCCATGACCATCTCCACTATAGACCCTACCAAGAAAGTTCCTAAGATTTTGATGGATCTTGATAAAGATGAGATTGTACTTGTCTCTTTAGACAAGAAGGCCAAAAATATCATCGCAAGTGCAGCCGATTATTCTATGCTGCAGAACCTGATTCACTGCCAATCTGCTAAGGAAATGTGGAAGTCTCTCATCACCTTGATGGAAGGGACTGGTGAAGTTAGGGATGGCAGGAGATCCCTTCTAAACCAAAAATATGAAGCTTTCCGACAAGAACCCAAGAATTATATTATAGATACATTTGAAAGTTTCTTCAAAATTGTTAAAGTCCTAAGAGTATATGGCCGGGTCTTCACTAATGGAGAGCTGAATGATAAATTTCTAAGGTCCCTGACTAAAGAGTGGGACAACAAAGTCTGTGCTATCCAGGAGTTTGGCAAGCTGGCAGAGACTGACCCTGAAAATCTCTTCGGAAAGCTAATGTCATATGAGCTGCAAATCAATTCAAGAAAAGCTAAAGAAGAGAAGAGCTGGTTCTCATCATAAAAGAAGTCTATCGCACTGAAGAGAGACAGATCAAGGAAAGACAAAGCTGCATCACTTGCTCCTGCACAGGAATATAGTGAAGAAGAAACTTCCGAGCCAAGTACCTAGGCCTCAGAGTTATCTGAAGGAGAATTTTCTCCTTTTTCAAGACAGTTCAAGAAATTCTTGAACAAGAAGAAACAATGAAGAGACAATGATGCCTCGTATAGAAGATCATGTCATGATGGTGATCGACATAAGAAAGGCTCAAGTAGCAAAGACAGGTATAATACTAAACAGAATAAACATATTTCTACTGACATCGTTTGTTATTATTGCAATTAGACAGGTCACATTATTGCTGATTGCCCTCACAAGAAGAAGGAGGGTGGAAAGAGATAGGAGAAGAAATATTCTTACAACAAGAAGAGAATTGAAAGAAGCCTAGTAGCCAAAAAGGGCAAGACTCACAGTGACTCTGACTCATCTGAGTCAAGTGAAGAAGAGGAAGCCTACTTTGGGCTAATGGAACAAACTGATGAAGAAGAAGAACCCCAGTTCACTGGGAAGGTAAACTCTAATACCCCTCTTTCTGAATCAGAGGTTTCTGATCATTATCATATAGACAATTCTTCTGATGATGAGTCTGAACTCATGTCCCAATATAAGGAGTTAATCAAGGCTTACGACAAATGTCAAAAAGTCATGAAAACTCTGGTCAAAGAGATTAAATCTCTCAAGGCTGAAGAGAGAACTCTGAGAGAGGAAGTCAACAAGATGGACTCACTCAAAGAATAATTAAATACTGCTGTTAAAGAGTATAATAAGGCTCTCGAGCACCTAAATCTGAAGGAGAGGATCATCAAAGAATTGGAAGAATGACTTGAAGCAGAAAAGAAACTTGTTGAAAGTTTCTCCAAGCCCAAGACTGTCCTTCCTTTGGTTGTTGAATTCTCTGCTTAGGCCAAAGGTGTTGGCATAGGCCATGTTGGTGCTCCCAGTAAATCCTCTAGAAGAAATAAGGCTCAAAGAAAGAATAAGTTGGCAAAGAAGGCTTTGGCCAAGGAAAAGGGGAAAGCTCCTCAAGATCAGATGTCATTTAAAATGGTTATCTTTCCAACAAATGAGTTTGATCTTGATTCATCCTACGATCACTTCACTAGCCTACTTATGTAGAGCCCAAGTCTCGTTACCAAGGATGGACCCGTCCCCAAAACTTTGGACAAAGTGTCTTCAAGGCACCTTATATAGAGATTACTCTTCATAGTTATAGCCCTTATAATCATGGTCATAACAACAACAAGGCACCAAAAGTAGATCCCGTTGTGGATAAGCCTCTAAAGGAGAAGAAGCCATTTGAATGGCATCACCATGAAGCTTCTACCTCCAAGACTGCTGCCCTGCTAGTCCACACTCTCAAGAGGTCAAGCAGGAGAAATTTAGGCAAAGATATAATAGGTTTGACTGTTGGTGATGTGGCAAGGTTGGTCACTTCACCATTAATTGCTTATTTAACTCCAGAATTTATGTAACTCCTTAGGTTAACAATGTGAGAAATACCGCTCATAATGTTAATACATGTAGGGGGTAAGCTAACTCGAGACCACAGACCAAGGCGAGTTTTGGCTCCTAAGACAAACTGATTTGTGATTGCAGGTATGTTCAAAGACCACCAAAACTCCTTTCTGGTTTTTGGACAATGGATGCTCTCGGCATATGACCGGGAAAAGAAGCCTTCTCCAGAATTACTCATCAGTCATGAACGGGCCAAAGGTCATCTTTGGAGGTTCTTATAGAGGAATTACTAAAGGCTACGGTATGATTACAAATGGTAGTGTATCCTTTTTGGATGTTGCTTATGTTGAAGGATTGGAACACGTTCTCATAAGCATAAGCCAACTACACGATAAAGGATACATCGTAGAATTTCATGCAGACAAGTGATTGATAAAATTGGTAGATAATCTAGAAACGATTATATCAGGCACTCATAGTAGAAATATCTTATGTTTGAATTTTATTTTCATAGACTCTTCTACACAAGTGTGTCTTTTGGCAAAATATAGTGCGTCTCTTGGTGACCAATGGCACAAGAGATTTGGTGATCGCTTTTCGCTTAAGAAAAGAAAGTCGAACTAGCAATCCAATTAGGCAAGTATACCTATCAAACTGTAGCTAGGGGACACAAGTGTCGTATTGAAATCCGGGAACTGTTGAGTACACTTACTCACACGAAGACTATTATTTTATTAACGGAAAATCTTTAGGGTTAAAGAGAAAATTAAACGCACTTAATGAAAGGAAAATTGCATTAAAGGAGAACTAAATGATTCTAAGTAGATAGCATAAAATAAGCGATTACAACGAAGGATTAGAACGATGAAATGGAAATGCACTCGATCGAAAATCACCTCGGCTAAAGTCGATTAAAAACACGATAAATAAACCTAAGCTTAATAGGGTGAAAGGTCCTTGATCGTGGAGGTTGCTAAAGCATGAACACGCTTCTCTCGAAGTCATGCCCAACTGAGTTTAGGAAGTTCCGACCGACTCTCGTTTAAATCGGAGGCCTAAAGCTCGCTTTACGCGGTGAACCCCACTATTGTATTTTACTCAAATCCGGGAGATTTGGACGTCTGTCTCTCTTGAGGGGTGCGCACAACTCTCTTTACACATGAATGCTCACTTCAAACTATCGGCATCTCGGCTAGCCAAGATTGAAAGCTATATTTGAAATTATATATCGACAATAAAATTTCAAACGAGAAAATTCAAGAGTATTCGAAGTCCTAAACCCTAAAAGAAAAGGTAAATTCAAAGCATCATAACTTAATCACTCGAACCTCGGATCATCAAGATTGAGTACAAGGAGGATTACTTAATTTTAGCAATGTGGAGGAGGGGGGATGAGTAGTAAAGCATAGAATACAAGTATAAGAAAAGAGCACTTTTATTAATATTAAATAGAGCTACAACAACCAGAGAAGGAAATTATAATTGCATGAAATTGAAAACCTATACTAGCCCTACATTAAGCAACTAGAGCAAGAAAAAAGGTTACAAAAAACGCTATTACAAAAGCTAAAACTAAACTAAGGTTAAGAAAAGCTAAAATGAGAAAAAGAGAGAGAGAGGGAGAAAAAGCATAAAAAATACTGGTAAAAAAAAGGGCAGCACCTCCCATCTTAACCCAAGCTTGTCTTAAATGGAAGGGGGGGGTCTGAATATATAGAATTTTTTTACGGGTTGGTCACGCCCAAGGTCATGCCAGGGTAGGGCGTGTCAGGGGGCGTGATACGTACGGAATTGACCTCGGGTTATGGATTTTGATGGGAAGGATGATTGCTTCTGTACAATGGCTGACATGCCATGGGTCACGCCCATATAGGGGTGGTGTGACACGTACATCACGTCGAAATCATTGGTCAAAAATCTGTCAGTCTTGGAAAAGGGGGTGAACATGCTCTGGGTCATGCCCGTGACGGGGTGCGTGACAGTACTGTTGGCGTGCGGAGGCGAAAATGTATTTAATGCGGTGGCAGACTTCAGGCAGAGGGTGACACGCCCCGTATCACGCCCTAGGACATGCCCGGGGAGGGCGTGTAAGGGGAGCGTGACAGTCGTTTTCCTGTTATTTTGTCTCTGAGGGCAAGCTTCCTCGGGATCGGGTGATAGGCCCTGTGACACGCCCAGGGAGGGCGTGATAGGGGGCGTGTTAGGTCATTTTTTGCCAAAATTCTGGAAACCTGCAAAAAGACAAGAAAATGTTAGTGGCAATAATATTTACATAAGAAAGATAAAAATTAAGCTAATAATATATGATTGGCGCCTTCAAAACTAGAAAATACGATAATAGTTTATGCTACAAAATGTATTATCAAATTCCCCCAAGCTTAAGCTTTGCTTGTCCCCAAGCAAAAATATAAAAACTAGATAATCATAAAAACTAACTAATCAAAAGATTCTAATTATGCTAACACAAGTACTATATGAAATTATAATTAGGGAAAAGGTGAAACGTAAATCTAAAACAATGATTTAGGTATGGTTTAACTTTTATAATCTTTACTCAACGAAAATAAATCATCCAAAATTTTGACGAAATTTTTTAAATAGATTTAAGCAAAGCAACAAAAATGAAAAAAATGCATTAAGTTGTTACTAGATCCAAGCAACGCATTATAATTATATCAATTAAATAACAAAAATCTAAGTTTAAATCCAAAACTAAAACTTATTTACTTTTCTTCTTTTCTTAGTTATTAAATAAAATTCAAAAGCATGAATCAAAAGGACTAAATATGACCGAAGCGTTTGGTTTAGTATTATGATTAGGAGTGGAATTCAAAGATAAATAGGGAGGCTTAAAATCACACTAAACCAAAACAAAGAGTTTCAAAAATTTTTATTTTAAACAAAATAATTTTTTCTTTCTTTTTCCTTTCCATTTTCTTTTCTTTTTTCTTTTTCAAAACAAAGGCAATAAATATTTTTATTTTCACTTTGAATTGACCAAACAAAAATAAACAATTATTTTGAGCATACTTTTTTTCAAAAACTTCTCCAAAAATATCACAAAATAACCTGTCATAATCATGAAAATTCTTTATGAAACTCAAAAAAGCTAGTGTGATTAGATATGTCGGAAATTTTGACTTTGGTGAAAATGATATGAAAAGAGGAGCTATCAAATGAAATTGAAAAACGGCTCAAAAGCGGCTAACTAGTGGTGAAAGTTTTTAGGTTTGCAGGAAAGCTCAAACGAAAACAAAATGGCCTAAATCATATTCATGCTTTTAAATGTATTTAAAACATAGATTTGAAAATTTTCAAAAAACAAGTCCTAGATAATAAAAGAAGATTGATGAAATTATCTTGAAAATAGAAATAATAGGTGACTTGGATCATTCAAATCTACTATGCAATTCAAAGTTGACCTTACAAAAATTATCCAAAAATGAAAAGGAAAATAGTGGATGATGAATTTTTGAGAAAATAAAGAAAACAAAGAATAAAAACTATGATGGAAATGCGAGTTTTAGAAAAAACGTTTTACGTTAACATGCAACCGAGAATTAGAAACACAATATGACCAACCTTTTACTTGTGAAACAAAATTAAAAAGGGAGATTAAAAATATTATAATTAATTAAGTTATTTATATGAGATTTTGAGAAAAACAAAACAAAAACAAGGGGTACTATTGAAATACTAAAATGTCTAAACTATTAAAGTAATAACAAAAAGCATATTTTTTTTAAATTTTGAAATATTTTCTATTTTTTTAGATTTTAAAGATATTCATTTTTTACGATTTTTGAAGGAGAAAGTCAAAAAGCAAAATATTCACACATACCAAAAAAGAAGGAGAAAGTCCTCCCCCAAGCTTAAATTGGACATTGTCCTCAATGGAGAAAGGAGGTTAAAGATAGAGGGAAAATGAAATTACATAATTGAAAGTATAGAATTAAAAAACAGGTACTTCCCCGGATTTATTCGCTGCGAATGCTGATTGATGCCGCTCCCCCATGCTTGCTCTTTGGATCTCCGTGAAATGTCTTCTTTGGACTTCGTGATGGATTCAGTAATGTTGGAGCAGGTGACTGCAGAAGCTTCAGCTTGTCGGAGCCGTCTAGGGCAAAAATTATAAAATAAAGAAAAGAGAAAAAGATAACTTGGATTGCCTACCAAGGGCGCCTTTTGTTTAAAACATTGTTTGAGCTCGACACAGCAAAATAATAATGTCCAAAAATAATAATAATTAAAGTTTTTAACAAAAAATAAAAGTTCGAAGATAGTTAAAGTTCGTGCAGAAGAAATTTAATAAAGTTTGGACTGACATCATCATCACTAGAGAAATATAGTTTAAGACTCTGACCAATTACTTTGAAATTACCCTTATCAGGGTGTGAAATTAAAATAGCACCATATAGAAAAACTTCTAAAATAGAAAACGGCCCAGACCATCGCGACTTTAATTTCCCCAAAAATAAACGTAATCGAGAGTTATACAAAATAACTTGGTCCCCCGGCTTAAAGGTTTTTGTGTGCCTTAAGTGTTTGTCGTGAAAACGTTTCGTCCGCTTTTTATAAAATTTGTTGTTCTCGTAAGCGTAAGAGCGCCGCTCGTCGAGTTCGTTAAGTTGAAATTTTCTATGGTCGCCGATAGAGCTGAGATCGAAATTTAAAAACCATAAGGCCTAAAAAGCGTGGTGTTCTAGTTCTATGGGTAAATGACATAATTTTCCATAAACCAACCGGTATGACGTACATCCGAGGGAAGTTTTGTACGCTGTTCGGTAGGCCCATAGAGCATCGTCTAATTTAGCTTACCAGTCTTTTCTAGATGTTGAAATAGTATTTTCTAAAATTCTTTTAATTTCGCTGTTCACTACTTCGACTTGTCTGTTAGTTTGGGGGAGGTAGGCAGTTTAAAGTTTATGCATAACGTCGTATTTAGTAAGGATTTTAGAAAACTACGTGATACAAAAATGGGAACCCCTGTTGAAAGAGTTAAGTTGTCTACCGAAATAACCTAGAGGGGGGTGAATAGGTGAATTGTGCGTCTATTTGCGGAATAAAAAATTTAAAGAACTTGCACAAAAATTCAAGCAATCACAGACGACAAGAAGACTTATAGTGGTTCCCCAACCTTGGGTACGTCCACTTTTCCTCACTGATCTAGTAAATCACTAGACTCGGCTACTCCACTATCTCGGATTGAAGACCAATCCAACGTCTCGGAACCTAGTTCCTACAATCTCGATCCAAATGGATCTACACTTGGAAGATGAAAACTTCCTACAACTAAGAGATTAATCTCCTACAAAATTTACAAAGATGTTTAAAATACAAACAGAGATTTGTCTCAGATCTGGAAAAATTTAACTCTAGGTCTTCTTCTTGAACTATGCGGCTTTTTCAGAAATTTGTTGAAGAAGACTTGGTAGATCTAATCTGAGAAAACTTTGATCGACTTGATCATGGAGAAGATGAAGATTCCTTGAACAGCAAGCCTTTCTTGATCAAAAACAAATGTGTCGATCTTCACGTTGAGCGGCGGAGGCGGCTTCTGAAAGTTCGTTCTTGGAGAGAGATGGCCGATTCAAAATAATAGACAGTACGGATTTCCGCTTTTTTTTGGGTTAGGCTTAACGAAAAGACATTATATAGGATTTCCCTTAATGGTTAGAATTTACATTAATGACGACACATGGACCAATCACGATGTCTCATTTGAAAATCCCATCGATCTGGACTTAAATAAATTTTTTGAAAAATTTTACAATATTCTCGAAAAGTATGAATAAGTTCTCTAGAACAGGCTGATTTCTCGAGAACTATACGTCCTGAACTTATGTAAGTACTCGAGAACAAAAGGCATTGAGTCTACTCAGGAATTATGTGAAGCTTCTCGAGAACTAAAGAAAATAGTACTCGAGAACTGAAACTTGTTCTCGAGAACTAAGCTGACTTCTCGAGAGATGTACTTAGAAAATTTTTCACGGATGTCTCAGGCTACTCGAGAAGTATAGGCTGAGACTTCTCGAGAACTAGGCCTAGCTTCTCGAGAACTAGGCTAAGCTTCTCGAGAACTAGCCAAGGCTTCTCGAGAACTAAGTGAACTTCTCGAGAACTGCTAGCTCTACTTCTCGAGAATTATACATAGACTTCTCGAGAAGTGGACTTAGGAAAAATTTTGAACTTTAGAAAATCTTTCTCTTCAAGAATCCAATCTTCATCCCATGGTCCAAGTGTTTGAATATGAAGTGTATCCTAATTTAGAGACTACACGTGATTAAACACCTTGGATCACACAGTGAGGGATTATACTATATGGTCGAGTGTTCATGACCCCCTGTAGACTGACATTGGTCTACACTTAGCAATGGTAATCTGCAAACACAGAACTAAACAAGGATATCAAATACAACTTAATTCATCTTAGTTCAAGGGTGACTTCATGCAAATCTAGGTTATTGTGGATGTAATACCCAACAATTTCCCCCTATTTGTAGAAGTCAGAACCCTCTACACTAAGGTGAATTATACCAATAAAGAAAGAACTGTAAATGAAGAAATAGAATTCAAATGCAAGAAAGAAAAATTAAACACATAATTAGCAAAACTAGAAATTGTACATATATATAATGTTTTAGATTTCCAATTCAACATTCAATTCATCCATAGTCTCAAAAACAAATATTCACAAAAAATAATTCCTTGCTCTGATGCATTCTGTCATGCTTCTCTTGTTGTCTCCTCTTGTAGCTGAAATGCTTTGGGTAGTACCTTGGAGGTTTTGGAGGAGCCTTAGGATTGTTCATGCCATACTCTCTGTCATATATCCTTCTTTTAGTCATGGACTTCTGATAAAGATCCCACTCAGTGGAGCTATAGTGGAGATTCCTGCTTTCATTATAGTAAATTACTAACTTGAGAGTATCATGAATCAGTGCTTTGGAGGTAGGACTCTAGACTTCAGCAAATTCTTGAGCTTTTTTTTCTCTGAGTCTTTCTTAGGAACACTTTTGCTCGCAGAGGAGCCTTCCCCATACTTCCTCTTCTAAGAAGTGTTGATTCCAAGTAAATCTTGAGGAATAATATCATTATCCCATACCTAGTCATAAGAGGTAGGAGGAGGATTCTGAACTTCTTGCCTTGGAGAGAAATAGGGCATCTGAGGTTGTTGCATCTGAGCTGGCATCTAACTTCATTGTCCTTTAGGAAGATGGTTCAGATGATGAGGAATGACATTAGGAACAAGCTGAAAATCAGGGAAGAGCTGATTGTGCATCCATACTGAGGTGTCATAAGTATGGAATTTCACAGACTGAATTTGCTCTAAAAAATTCTTATTAATTTCACTTATCTTGTCAGACCAAGCTGTGTTTGTAGCAGCAGTAAACTTATCCACATGTTTTTCCAAATGTTCTTTCACCAAACTATCCCCCTTTTTGAATTCTACAGATAGTGTATCTATAGCATCTTCCTTGAAGGTTCCCACTTCTTCACAGATTTTCATAACATGTTTCTGGGCTTTCTTCTCTAACTGGATCTGATTGTTGGCAAGAGTTACAGATTGTTCCATTACCAGACCAACACTAGTAATGGTGTGGTCTATAGCTTTTCCACCAATCTGAAACAATTCTTTGAGGGAGTTTGTGTTGTGTTGCATTTCTACAAATCCTTTGCTAATCTATTTTTTTAGAGCAGTGACTTTGTCTTGGACCACTTTCAGAGAATCATCAAAATATTTCCTTTGTTCTGCCAGCATGACTTCAAGCTTACTTAGATTGTCTGAATTTGTAGGGGTTGTAGCTGCAGTAGGAATAACAGCAGGAGGGGTAAATAGATGAGGATGAGGAACTACCTATGGAGGAATCTCATCAACTACTACAGAACTTTTGGCACTGACAGTATGAGTAAATATATCACTTTCCTTACCAAGTTGGGAAGGGATGGAGAAATCAAGTTTCTTTAGAGGAGCTTAAACTTCCTCTGGTTCAGGCTCATCCTCTCCTGAGAGAATGATGGTCTTTGGTGAAGGTGATTCTTTTCTTGGAGAAGGTGAAGGAGTTGATCTTGGAGTAGGTTCTGGAGATGGAGAAGGAACTGCAGTTCAAATAGGACTTCTGACTGGAGATGCAGCTGGAGTTCTGACTGGAGATTGAGTTGGAGGAGGAGAGGGGATTCTGTCAACTGGGACAGGGGAAGTAGGCTCCGCCTATGTTTCTGCACAAGATGGTTCAGCAACTGAATGAGAGGAGGGAGATGGGGTCCTATCCTCTAAAGCAGGGTGTGCATGCTCTTTAGCAATCTGCTTGGGGTTCTTCAGCTTTAACTCCCACCTTTGAATAGAAGCTAAGGAAATCTTCTTCAAGTGATGAATAGGTATACCTCTAGAAGTCTTGAAGACAACTGGATCAATCACATGCAACATCAAGGAGATTATCCTGGCAAATTTTGGTTCTTTAATGTTGTCCCTGATCATGTTAAAGATCATCATCCTATAGGGAAATTTCTTCCTGCAGACTATGGCAGTCATTACATCAAAAAGAACATTGGTAATGAATCCAACAAACCCTGTTCTGCTCCATAGGATCTTTCCAATAATATCTACCAAGAGCTTGATAACATCATTCAAGGCTATCCTCCCGAGAGAGGTGATGTCTACTGGTACTCCACAAAAATGATATGTTCTGTCTGTATCTTCCCTTGTAATTTCATCTTCATCATCTCCAATCAGCAATCTTAGAAGTTTTGACACAATGGTTGGGCTTAACTTTATCTTAACTCCCTTTACCATTGATTTCAAAACAGTATTATTCCTCCTAACTTTGGCTTTCTTATAAAACTATTCTACCTCTGGGAAGAGGATTTTACAAGGTTCTTGGGGAACAAAGTTGAGACCTGTGCTGTCGAGAAGAAGTAGAAGATTCTTGAAGTCATCTGAAAGATCGGGAATCCTGGCCACCACTAGCTCACATCCAACTCCTATCCTGGATTGCTACGCCATTGATTCTGAAGACGGTGACGAATGGAGCGCGAGAGAATGGCGGTGTCAAAGCTCTGAGTAGATGGAAGACGAAGAGTTTTCGAGAGAGATGGATTTGAAATGTCGGTTGATTTGTGATTTCTATAGTTATATATATATATTACTCTAGTTATGATAATTAAGTGTCTAATCAATCTAAGATAAGCCTTTTAATAAAGCGAAAATAATTCAGTTTGCGAAAAGAAATGAACAGAATTCGAAAAGAGACAGGGCATTTCTCGAGAGGCTAAGTTAGTTCTCGAGAGATAAAGTTAGAGTTCTCACGAATTTGGTTAGTTCTAGAGAAGTAAGTTAGAGTTCTCAAGAAGTGAGAGTTAGTTCTCGAGAGGTAGACTTAGTTTTTGAGAACTAGATTCATACTTCTTAAGAAGTTTACTTTATTTCTCAAGAGCTTTCTTCCACTTGAGAAATTTAAGACCTTTTTATAGTGTCCATGATTCTTGAGCTTTGAGGTGATCTACTTTGGTCTATCCTTCTCTGTTCAGCAACCCAAGTTCAGTTTTGAAGAAATTGAACTTGATCTCGTCCAACGGCTTTGTGAAAATGTCTGTAACTTGTCGATCTGTTGGCACGTACTGTAGATCCACATCTCCTTGCTCTATATGCTCCCAGTTAAAGTGATATTTGAGCACGATGTGCTTTGTCCGGCTGTGCGAGACTGGGTTGTTTGCAATTGCTATTGCTCTAGAGGAGTCGCAAAACAACAGAATTTCTTTAACCTTCATATTATAATCTTCTAGCTGGTTCTTTAGCCAACGCAATTGTGCACAACAACTGTCGATAGAAATATATTCTGACTCGGCCGTTGAGATTACGACACAATTTTGCTTTTTGCTGTTCCATTAGATAAGCCTTCTTCCAAGGAACTGACATGTCTCGGGAGTGCTTTTTCTGTCACCTTTGCTACCTGCAAAGTCTGCATCTGAAAAATCAATTAGTTCATTGTCATTACTTCTTGGGTACCATAAGCCAAGATTCGGTATACCTTTAAGGTATCTCAAGATCCGCTTTGCAGCAGCATAGTGAGATTCCTTACAGTTCACTTGGAATCTAGCATAGACACATGTAGAGAACATTATGTCTGGTCTACTAGCAGTAAGGTAGAGCAAGGATCCAACTATGCTTCTATACTTGGTTTCATCAAAAGGTTTCCCTTTCTTATCCTTGTCTAGAGACATAGCTGAGGCCATTGGAGTCCTCATAGAGGTTGCACTCTCCATTCCGAATTTCTTAATCAACTCCTTGGTGAACTTTATCTGTGAGACGAAAATTCCATCTTCAGATTGTTTCACCTGAAGTCCTAAGAAATACTTCATCTCTCCCATACTTCTCATTTCAAACCTCCCTTGTATAAGTTTAGAGAACTTTTTGTAGAGGTTGTTGTCTGTAGAACCAAAAATAATGTCGTCGACATAGATTTGCACTAGCAAAATCTTGCCTTTAAGTTCCTTAAGAAATAATGTCTTATCTATCTTTCCTCTTGTGAACTTGTTCTCGAGGAGAAAGCTAGATAGCATATTGTACCAAGCTCGAGGATCTTATTTCAAACCGTACAGCGCTTTAGATAATAAATAAACATGGTTAGGAAAGTTAGGATCAACAAAACCTAGGGGATGTTCCACTTACACTTCTTCCTTTATATCACCATTAAGGAAGGCGGATTTCACGTCCATTTGATAGACAGTGAAGCCCTTTAGTGCAGCATACGCTAGGAATAATCTAATGGACTCCAGCCTTGCCACTAGAGCGTATGTTTGGTCGAAGTCGATCCCTTCTTCTTGACGATATACTTTGGCGATGAGTCTGAACTTGTTCTTTATAATTGTTTCATCCTCGTCCAACTTGTTCCGGTAGACCCACTTCGTTCCGATAACATTCTTACCTTTGGGTTTAGGAACTAGTTTCCAAACTTTGCATCGCTTGAACTGGTTCAGATCTTCTTCCATGGCCAAGAACCATGATGCGTCTGAGTTTGCTTCCACAAACTTCTTTGGTTAAACCTGTGAGAGAAAACTTAAACATAGATTCTTGTTAGTTGTACCTCGACGAGTTCTGATACCAGCTCGGGGATCTCCTATGATTTGGTCTAATGGGTGATCCTTCAGATGTCTGAGCTCTAGATTTCTAGCATCTGGAACTTCTTCAGCCACTGGAGTGACTTCATTAACTTGGATGTTTTATTCATCTTGATCATCTGCCTCTCCAATGGGGGTTGGAGTTGTGATCTTGATGAACTTTTCTCTTTCACCTCTAGTTGGTTCATCAAAGCTGATTTCTTTCAACCTTGTACCTGCATCTTCAACAAGCACACTAGACGATTTGTTTTGCAGCAAGCTCGTCTCATCAAATACAACATGTATGGATTCCTCTACAACCAGAGTTTTTCTATTGAAAATTTTGTATGCCTTACTCTGGCTACTATAACCTACAAAAATACCTTCAAAAATTTTCTCACTAAACTTGGTAGTATGATACTTACCATTGTTAAGCACGAAGAATTTACAGCCAAAATTTTTAAAATATGAAACTGTTGGTTTCCTGCCCTTTAGAAGTTCGTAAGGTGTCTTATCATGATTCTTATTGATGAGTGCTCGATTTTTCATGTGGCATGCAGTATTGACAGCTTCAGCCCAGAAGTACTCCGGTAGTAAAGCATCACTCAACATAGTCCTGCAGGCCTCTATGATTGTTGTGTTCCTTCTCTCAGCTACTCTATTTTGATGTGGAGTGCGAGGAGAGGAAAACTCATGAAAGATACCTAGGCTTTCACAGAATTCTATCATGGCCCCAAATTTGAACTCTGTTCCATAGTCACTTTTGATTTTGATTACGGAACAGTTGTATTCATTCTGGATCTGCGTAACAAAATTTGTAAAGACAACGAAGTTATATGACTTGTGTTTAACAAAGAACACCCACATAAAGCGCGAGTAGTCATCAACAATAACCAATGTATATTCCTTGCGTCCCAAGCTTCTAATTTGCAGTGGACCAAATAAGTCCATATGAAGTAAATGGAGACATTTACTTGAATTTTTGTTAGTAATGCTTTTAAAGGTAGACCTTGTTTGCTTGCCTTTCACGTATGCGTGACAAGGTCTATTTTTGATGTACTTGACATTCGGGGCATCACGTACTAAGTTTTTGGAGAATAATTTATTAATAGTTTTGAAATTAATATGTGCTAACCTCTTGTGCCATTGGTCACCAAGAGACGCACTATCTTTTGCCAAAAGACACATTGGTGTAGAAGAATCTATACAAACGAAATTTAAACAGAATATATTCTTGCTTCGAGTGTCAGATAGAATCGTTTCCATATTATTAACAGACTTTATTAGGCACTTGTCAGCGTGAAATTCAATAATGTATCCTTTGTCGCATAGTTGGCTTATGCTTATAAGATTGTGTTCCAATCTCTCCACATAAGCTACATCCAAAAAAGATACACTACTGTTAGTGATCATACCATAGCCTTTGGTTATCCCTCAGTCTGAACCTCCAAAGATGACCTTTGGTCCGTTCAACACTGGAGAATAATTTTGAAGTAGGCTTGTTGTACCGATCATGTGCCGAGAGCATCCACTGTCCAAATACCATATTGGCATTTTGGTGACCTTTGGACATACCTGCAATCATAATCAATTTCTCATAGGAACCCAAACATGTTTGGGTCCTTGGTCTCGGGTTAGAACACTCCCCCTACGAGGATTATCATTATGAGTTGTCATTCTCATGTTCCCAACCTGAAGAGTAGCAACCTTCCTGGTATTAAACCAACAATCGATGGTAAAATGAATAATTCTGCCACAACACCAATAGTCAAACCTATTGTATCTTTGCCTTTGGAACTCCTGCTTGACCTTCTAGGATAGTGTTCTAGTAGGGGTAGCATTCTTGGAGGAAGAAGCTTCATGATGATAGCAATCACATGATTTCTTCTCCATCACAGGCTTTTCTACAATGGTTTTTACCTTTGGTTCTTTCTTGAAGCTATGACCATGATCATAAGGGCCATAGTCCTGAAGAATGACTTCTTCATAAGGTGCCTTAAAGACACTCTCACCAAAGTTCTGGGGCGAGTCCATCCTTGGTAACGAGACTTTGGCTCTATATAAGTAGGCCTAGTCAAGGTACCGTAGGACGAGTCAAGATCAAACTTATTTGTTGGTAAGATGACTTTATTAAAAATAGTCTGATCTAGAAGAGCTTTCCCCTTTTCTTCGGTTGAGGCCTTCTTTGCGGCCTTATTCTTTCTCTTAGCCTTATTTCTCCTAGAAGATTTACTAGGAGCTCCTACATAGCCTAGCCCAGCACCCTTGGCCTGAGCAGAGAACTTAGCAATGAGAGGAAGAATTACCTTGGGCTTAGAGAAACATTCAACAAGTTTCTTTTCGGCTTCTAGTAATTCTTCAAACCCCTTGATGATTTCATCCTTCAGATCAAGGTGCTTGGTAGCCTTGTTGAACTCATCAACTGTAGTATTTAATTCTTCTTAGAGTGAATCCATCTTAACGACTTCCTCTCTCAGAGATCTTTCTATGGCCTTTAGAGACTTAATCTCTTTTGCCTGAGTTTTCACGACCTTTTGACAATTGTCGTAAGCCAGGATCAACTCCTTATACTGGGCCAAGAGTTCAGAATCATTGTCAGAGGAGCTGTCCTCATGATCATGCTCAAAAACTTCAGATTCCTAAAGAGGGGTATGAGATTTTATTTCCCCAGTGAACTGGGGATCTTGTTCAACATCTGATTGTGCCATAAGCCCAAAGTAGGCTTCCTCTTCTTCACTTGACTCGGATGAGTCAGAGTCACTAAGAGTCTTGCCCTTCTTGGCTATCAGGCTTTTCTCTATCATCTTCTTTGTATACGAGGACTTCTTTTCTTCTCTTCTGCCACCCTCCTTCTTGTGGGGGCATTCAGCTATGACGTGACCGGGCTTGTTACAATAGTAGCAAACTATGTCAATCGAAATGTGTTTGTTCTATATAGAACCATACCTGTCGTGGCTACTTGAGCCTTTTCTATGTCGATCACTATCATATCGTGATTTTCTGTGAGAAGTATCCTTGCCTTTCCATTGTTTTTTTCTTGTTCAAGAATTTCTTGAACTGTCGAGAAAGTAAGGAGAACTCTCCTTCTAATAGCTCAGTTCTTGAGGTACTTGGCTCCGAGTTTTTTTATTCACTAACTTCTTATGTTGGGGCTAGAGAGGTAGCCTTTGAGTTCCTGGAGGTGTCTGCCTTTAAAACAACAGACTTCTCTTTGGATGGAGACCTGCTATTCTCTTCTTCAGCTTTCCTTGTGTTGAGTTGAAGCTCATACGACATCAGCTTCCCGAAGAGATTCTGAGGATCTGTCTCAGCTAGCTTTCCAAATTCCCTGATGGCACATACCCTACTGTCTCATTCCTAGGTTAAGGATCTTAGGAACTTGTCATTTAGTTCTCCATTGGTGAAGACTCTGCCATATACTATGAGGTCGTTAACTATCTTGAAAAGTTCTCAAATGTATCTACAATGGTATCCTTTTACCCTTGCCTGTAGGATTCGTACTTCTGGTTCAATAGGGATCTTCTATCATCCCTCACTTCTTCAGTACCTTCCATCGGAGTGACTAGTGACTGATACATCTCCTTAGCAGATTGGCAGTGAATCAGGTTCTGCAGCATCGAGTCATCGACTGCACTTGCTATTATATTTTTAGCTTTCGTATCCAGAGAGACAAGTGCAATCTCGTCCTTATCCAGATCCATCAACTTCTTTGGAACCTTCTTTGTTGGATCTATAGTAGAGATGGTCATGGGCACGTAAGGACCTTCTTCAACAATCATGAAGATCCGGGGATCCACATCATCCATAAAAAATTTAATTCTCTCTTTAGACATGGAAAAATTATTCTTTATGCACAGGGGAAGCTTGGAAAAATCTTTAGCCTTATCCATTGCTTAAAAATTCTAAAAGACAACTTAGGGTGGAAATTGATCAAGGTGTTAACCTTTAAACGACCAACCTTCCTCTGATACCAATTGAAAGACTTAAGTTTTCTACCTAAATCACCTAGAGGGGGGGGTGAATAGGTGAATTGTGCATCTATTTGCGGAATAAAAAATTTAAAGAACTTGCACAAACAATCAAGCAATCACAGACGACAAGAAGATTTATAGTGGTTCCCCAACCTTGGGTATGTCCACTTTTCATCACCGATCTAGTAAATCACTAGACTCAGCTACTCAACTATCTCGGATTGAAGACCAATCCTACGTCTCGGAACCAAGTTCCTACAATATCGATCCCAATAGATCTACACTCGGAAGATGAAAACTTCCTACAACTCGGATATTAATCTCCTACAAAATTTACAACGAGGTTTAAAATACAAACAGAGATTTGTCTCATATCTGGAAAAATTTAACTCTAGGTCTTCTTCTTGAACTATGCGACTTTTTAGAAATTTGTTGAAGAAGACTTTGTAGATCTGATCTGAGAAAACTTTGACCTACTCGATCAAGGGGAAGATGAAGATTCCTTGAACAGCAAGCCTTTCTTGATCGAAAATAGATATGTCAATATTCACGTTGAGCGGCGGCGACGGCTTTTTAAATTACATTCTTGGAGAGAGACGGCTGATTTAGAATAATAGACAGTACGCATTTCTGCTTTTTTTGTGGTTAGTCTTAACGAAAAGACATTATATAGGATTTCCCCTAACGGTTAGAATTGACATTAATGACAACACGTGGACCAATCACGATATCTCATTTGAAAATCCCGTCGATCTGGACTTAAATAAATTTTCTGAAAAATTGACAGCAGTTCTCGAGAAGTATCAATAAGTTCTCTAGAACAGGCTGATTTGTCGAGAATTATACGTCCTGAACTTATGTAAGTACTCGAGAACAAAAGGCGTTAAGTCTACTCAAGAATTATGTGAAGCTTCTCGAGAACTAAAGAAAATAGTACTCGAGAACTGAAACTTGTTCTCGAGAACTAAGCTGACTTCTCGAGAGATAGACTTAGAAAATTTTTAACGGCTGTCTCTTGCTACTCGAGAAGTATAGGCTGAGACTTCTCGAGAACTAGGCTGAGCTTCTCGAGAACTAGGCTAAGCTTCTCGAGAACTAGCAAAGGCTTCTCGAGAACTAAGTGAACTTCTCGAGAACTGCTAGCTCTACTTCTCGAGAAGTGGACTTAGGAAAAATTTTGAACTTTAGAAAATCTTTCTCTTTAAGAATCCAATCTTCATCCCATGGTCCAAGTGTTTGAATATGAAGTGTATCCCAATTGAGAGGCTACACACGTGTCAACACCTTGGATCACACAGTGAGGGATTACACTGTATGGTCCTGTATTCATGACCCACTGTAGACTAACATTGGTATACACTTAGAATGGTAATCTACAAACACACAACTAAACAAGGATATCAAATACAACTTAATTTATCTTAGTTCAAGGGTGACTTCATGAAAATATGGGTTATTGTTGATGTAATACCCCTATCCGTCGCATAGCATATAGCAGTAGGTCCGGCCGGGGCCCGACGCCATATACTACAGACAGACCGGTTGGTTACGCGTTGAAACCATACAACCAATCACCAATGTCCTACACAGAGCCATTCTAGCGGAAGCAAATTATTAAGTTGCACAAATTCAAGAACCCTGCCAAGCAGGAATGTCCACTACAGAAGTAACAATAGGAATGAAACTACAAAAGTACCGGCCTTAAGGCCTTACAAGGTTTGCTTAACAAAACATGTCTTACATACTTCGGCTCGCAGGCCGGCCATACATGAAATAAACGGAAAGCATAAAAAGGGTTAGGCCTTCGAGGGCCAGCACCGCAACATGGGCTTTAGCCCGCTATTTTCCGCTCGGCTCTGCAGCACCTGCAAGCACAAACCACCGCCCGGTGGCAAACAAAAGCAACGGTCAGCAATGCTGACCAAATTATAACGATCCCGCCCCCAAAATCGGGGTGGCGATGCTCTTTCCCTGCACTTTATTAGTATAGGCAATATATTAATGTGAATACACATCAACATAGGCGTAGGCTCGCACGGCCACACACCCCGTGCACTCAGGGCACATTCTCGGCGAACCGGCCAACGTCACGTCAATTCAAGCCATAGACGTTCCCAATCCACCACCGCCTCTTGGACGGTCATCCATATGAGCATTTTGCCTTCCTGGCCTTGGTCCCGGCAATTTAAGACATAGACCGCCGAAGACCCTCATCCATGTCAACGGTCCTACCGAACGACATAGACCGGGTACGGTTCCGCCTGACCCGTGCTCATATCGCAACGGCAATTTAAGCCATATGCGCAGGTCAAGACTCACCGAGTCCCGTTTCCGCCACAACAATCACATAACCCAGTTATGTTCACGTTGGCTCCCCGGCCATCGTGTTGGCAAAACTCGCTTTTGCCCAGTTTTCCGGGTGCACCTTGGAGTTAATCCCCAAGGCTCCCTGTTGCAATCTACTACGTAGAAAACCCGAAAAACGCCCAAACACCCGGAGTCTTCCCCGGTTCATATGCAATGCAACATCACCGATCCGGCTCTACTTGTCCGGATAGGCTTCACACACAATGCCTACGTCCGTTTTCGCATACGGACTCTATACAAGGGGGACTTCACATATCTACCCCAAGGAACGCTCCAACTCTTCGCTCACTCGCGAGAGCGGGCTTCCTATGCAAAGGAAAAGAGAGATTCACATGCCCAAGGATGAGAAATCGTTACCCTTGCATTCTTTCGCGACGCCATCGAAAACTATACGGTTGGAAAGCACCGCAACGGCGTCGCCTCCGCGGATCTGGACTCGGATCGCGATTCGGAGCTCCGAAGCTCTTCCAGCGGCCGGATCTTGGACTCCTCCTCCAAACTTGCTCTCCCCTCTCTCTAAAACTTAGAGAGAGATTATCCAAGAGAAATAAGGGTTTCAAAACCCTATTCCCGGCTAAAACCACCCAGGAGCAGCCCCCCACCATTGGATCCAAAACCAAGGAAACGAACGGCCCGGATTAAATCCAAAAATCATAAAATCTGGGCCGAACACGGGTTGGCACACGGCCGTGTGCCTGGCCGTGTAGCTCATTCGCCGTCTCGACCCAAATTGAAAACCAGCACACGGCATGTGACACGGCCTCCGACACGCCCGTATCGCCTGCGATACGCCCGTGTCGGGACCCGTGTCACGCCCCCCGTGTGCAATAAATCACCAGTTTGGAGTCAGAGGGGTACACGGCTTGGTGACATGGCATCGGACACGCCCGTGTCAAACCGAACACGCCCGTGTTTGTGCCCGTGTCACTACCCGTGCACCCAACCGCACAACACAGGTGTGATACGGCATGGGACACGCCTGTGTCCTAGGCCGTGTTCCACCACATGACCATCGTCGACCTAAACTGGTCGACGACACGGCTCGAGCTCGACACGCCCGACACGGCCTCCGACACGCCCGTGTCGGGGCCCGTGTCACCTGCACCAAAAACCCGACTTGGCCCAAAAACGATCCCCGTCGCTCCTACAACAATTTGGGGTGTTACAATTCTACCCCCCTTAAAGAATTTCGTCCACGAAATTAATAAAGGAAAAACAGGACTTAACGTAAAACAGTACCAGAGCGGAATAATTCTGAGTACTCCTCGAGCATAGTCTGCTCTCGTTCCCAAGAGAGCTCCTCACGCCCGCAGTTATCCCACCGGACCTTAACCATCCGGATCTCCTTGTTACGAAGCCTCTTGACCTCAACATCTTCGATGCGAATGGGCTTGACCCTAGTCGTCAACCCTTCGTCCACCGGCACTTGGTCAACCGCGATCACCTGCGAAGGCTCTTGCACCGCCTTCTGCAACACAAAAATGTGGAACACATCATGTAATCCACTCAATTGCTCTGATAGCCTCAAACGGTATGCCGCTTCGCCGACTCGCTCCAGAACCTCAAAAGGTCCAAGGTATCTTGGGCTCAGCTTCTTCAAGCATCTCACTCGCGAAACCCCTTGAACGGCTTCACTTTCTGGTATACCCAATCGCCTACCGCGAACTCCACGTTCCGGTGCTTGGCATTGTAAAACTTTGTCTGCCGGTCCTGAGCGATCAACAAGCGCTCCTGAATGATCCGTACTAACGAGGTAGCACTCTCCACCTCTTGCTTCTTGTACAACCTTGCCTCACCCGTTTCAAGCCACAATAACGGCGTGCGACACTTCCTACCATACAGGGCCTCGAAGGGCGCCATTTGTATACTCGCTTGGTAGCTGTTGTTGTATGCGTACTCCACCAAATAAATGTGGTCTTCCCAATGCTTCCCGAAGTCTAGAACACACATGCGGAGCATGTCCTCCATCGTTCTATTGACCCTCTCGGTCTTCCCATCCGTCTGCGGATGGAAAGCTGTGCTGAACTTTAACTTTGTTCCCATCATCTGCTACACCAACCTCCAATCATTTGACGTGAACCGCCCATCGCGATCACTCACAATGCTACGGGGCACACCATGCAGCCTAACAATATTGTCAACATACAACTTTGCCAATTTCTCCACTGGATCATCCTTCCTATGCGGAATGAAATGCGACACCTTGGTTAGCCGATCTACGATCACCCAGATGGCGTCGTTCCCCTTCTGCGACCTTGGCAACTCGTGCACAAAGTCCATAGATATATCGTCGAATTTCCACTCCGGTATAGGCAAGGACTTCAGAAATCCTCCCAGCTTTTGGCACTCCGCCTTCACTAAGGCGCACGTTTGGCATTTAGCCACGTACAACGCCACATCTTTCTTAAGCCCCGGCGACCAAAACAGCTTCTTGAGATCACGATACATCTTCGTGCTCCCTGGGTGGATTGAGTACTTGGTATGATGAGCCTCGTACATCAACTCCGCCCGGAGGTTACCCCCACTCGGGACGCACAACCGATGAACCTTCCTTAACAAACCATCATCCACCGAGAACTGGGAATTTGACCCATCCAGAGCGGCCTCCATAAGCTCTTTCATGGAGTCATCTAACTCCAATGCCTGCCGAACCCGTTCAGCCAGGTCATACTGCACCTCTGTCCAGTTTAACATTGCTTTGGCGCTCGTCTGCTTGTCAACGCAACAGATCTCAAGCTCCTCCAACTCCCGCACTAGCCGTTCATCATGCACCGACAACCAGTTGGCTCGGGCGGGAGCCCTGCGGCTCAGCGCATCCGCAACTGCGTTGCCCTTCCCGGGTACATAATGTATCTTGAAGGTGTAGTCCCCCAGGAACTCCATCCACCTCCTCTGCCTCATATTAAGGTCCTTTTGATCCAATAAGTATTTTAGGCTCTTGTGATCGGTGTATATATTGACCCTTACGCCGTATAGGTAGTGCCTCCACAACTTGAGTGCAAAAATCACGGCCGCCAACTACAAGTCGTGCACCGGATAATTTCTCTCATGCACTTTCAGCTGACGCGATCCATACGCAATCACACTTCCATGCTACAACAACACGCAGCCCAAGCCACTACCCGAAGAGTCGCTATACACCTCAAAGCCCTCGGTCCCACTCGGCGAACTAAGCACTGGCGCCGTGGTCAACCGCCTCTTCAGCTCCTCAAAAGCTTGCACGCACTCTTGCGTCCACAAGAATTTCTGATCCTTCCTTGTCAACTTCGTGAGAGGTAACACTACCCGCGAGAAGTTCTCTACGAAGCGCCTGTAATATCCGGCAAGCCCGAGAAAACTACGGACTTCCGCGACAGAAGATAACGCAGGCCACTCCCGTATCGCAACAATCTTTGCCGGATCCACCGCTATACCTTCCCCACTCACTATATGACCAAGGAACCCTACCGAGGGTAGCCAGAACTCGCACTTGGAGAACTTTGTGTAAAGCTCATTCCTCCTCAAAGTCTCTAACACCAAATGCAAATGCTTGAAGTGGTCTTCTTCGCACTGCGAGTACACCAAAATATCGTCAATGAAGACGATCACAAAGCGATCCAGGAAATCTCGGAACGTCCTGTTCATCAGATCCATAAACACCGATGGCGCATTCGTCAGTCCAAACGGCATGACCGTGAACTCGAAATGCCCATACCTCGTACTGAATGCCGTCTTTGGGATATCACACTCCCAGATCCTCAGCTGATAGTACCCCGACTTCAAGTCCAACTTGGAGTATACCGACGATCCGACTAACTGATCAAAGAGATCATCAATCCTCGGGATCGGGTACTTATTCTTCTCCGTCAGCTTGTTCAATTCTCTGTAGTCGATACACAACCGCATACTACCATCCTTCTTCTTAACGAAGAGGACCGGTGCGCTCCAAGGCGACGAGCTTGGACGCACATACCCTTGCTCCATCAGCTCCTCTAGCTGAACTTTCAACTCTGCCATCTCCTTAGGCGCCAACCTATACGGAGCACGTGACACTGGTTTGGCCCCCGGTACGAGCTTGATGGTGAAATCAATCTCCCGCTGCGGTGGGGCTCCGAGAAGACTATCCGGGAACACATCGGGGTATTCGCAAACCACGGGGATGCTATCCAACGGAGACTTTAGCTCCACAGTCCCCACTATTGCGAAGAATAGCTCTACACCAACACGAACTGCCTTCACCACCTGAAGAGCAGACATCAGTGTCTTGCTCGACCCCTTTAGCCCCTCGAATGTAGTCTCCCACCCTACACCCAGCTTGACCTCCTTCCGGTCACAGTCAATCCAAGCTTTCTACTCTGACAGCCAATCCATTCCAAAGATCACGTCGAACTCTACTAGCGGCAGCAATGACGCTAGCAAGTCGAACTCTTGGCTCCCAATGTGAACCTTTACGGCGCACACCCTATCCGCATGCATCGAGCACCCATTCAGTAGCAGCACATCCAACTTGTCCTTTGCCATCGAAGAAGGGACTCCGATGCGCGATATAAAGCTTACGGACAAGAAGGAGTGTGAAGCTCCCGTATCGATCAGTGCCCGTGCCGGACTATCACTAATCACAACAAAGCCTATACAAACAATATTAGGCTAACCAGCAATAGATAACGGTATTAAATCTAACTTGCTCTAAATTAACTCATACCTGTCACCACATCCACTTGCTTGGTGGCCTCTTGCTGGCCCAAGTTATAGACTCTAGGCTGAGTCGGAGCATAGTGGGACGCGGTCGACTCCACCGCTTTGCCCTTCTCCTCGTAGGTAGCTCCTTGTTTCCTTTCGGACTTTGAGCGTCCACTCCAGCAGTCACGGGCAAAGTGCCCCGGTTTTCCACACGTGAAACAAGCGCTCGGGGTTCGATTGGTAGTTGCCCCCGAGGCACCTGAAGCAGCTGGACCCGACGTCTTAGCTTTCTTATAGAATCGGTAGCTCGACTTCGACGTAGTCGGTGCCTTGAACTCCGCTTTCTTACTACCGGATTCCTTCTTCGCTTGGACATTCTTCATGTCCTTCTCCAAGGACCGGGCCGAACTGACCAGGGTCATGAAACCCTGCGCCTTGGGCCCCGACAGTAGCAATCTTAGATCATCTCTTAGCCCTTCGTAGAAGCTGCTCGTCTTGCGCTCCTCGTCTGCGAAGGTAGCGTCGGCATATCTCCCCAACCGAGTAAACTCGTGGAGGTACTCATCAACAGTGTAATCCCCTTGCACCAACTTCTGAAACTCGCTTTCTACCGCAAATCTCTGCGCCGAGGGGAGGTATCGAGCCATGAATAGTCTCGCAAACTCCTCCATCGGAACTTCGGCCAACGGCCTTCCCCGCAACTGATGTAGCTCTAGGCCTTCCCACCATAACCTTGCGTCCCCATCCAACAGGAACGTCGCTATTGTGGTCTTCTGCCACTCTTCCGTTTCCGTCGCAGTCATCACCCTGTTGACCCTTGAGAGCCAATCCTCTACTTGGGTCGGGGTTTCTGCTCCCGTGAACACCGGTGGGTGAAAGCCGATCACGTGCTTCAGTTGTCTTTCCGTTGCTCTCTGAGGCAACTATGGCTCCAAAACTACTTGCTCAACCCTCCTTTGCTCTGTCGTCTGAAGCGGTACTTGCTCCATAGCAGGAGCGGGCTGCTGCACCTGCCTTGCAGGCTGTGCATTGATCATTGCCATGATCGCTTCTGCCACCAACCTAATGGTCTCGGCAGACGGAGGTGTTGCAGGCGCATCGCTTGGCGCACTGCTCGCCTCAGAACCTAGCCGTTCAGACGGCCCAGCGCCACTTCTGGTCACCTATAATCGTGCAAAACACCGATAAGCGACCCAAAAATTACTGCAAACAGCAATTATAGGAACACGCAGGTTCCTCAAACATGTATAATTTCATTCCTAAGTGGACGTTCCAGGGTTCTTTTCATGTTATAACGATGACACACACATGTGCTCACCACCTCTTAAAGTGAATTCGTCCACGAATTCATTTAAGCTTGACCGAAACCAGAAGTCTTATACCAATTTATAACACCCCTATCCGTCGCATAGTATATAGCAGTAGGTCCGGTCGGGGCCCGACGCCATATACTACAGACAGACCGGTTGGTTACGCGTTGAAACCATACAACCAATCACCAACGTCCTACACAGAGCCATTCTAGCGGAAGCAAATTATTAAGTTGCACAAATTCAAGAACCCTGCCAAGCAGGAATGTCCACTACAGAAGTAACAATAGGAATGAAACTACAAAAGTACCGGCCTTAAGGCCTTACAAGGTTTGCTTAACAAAACATGTCTTACATACTTCGGCTCGCAGGCCGGCCATACATGAAATAAACAGAAAGCATAAAAAGGGTTAGGCCTTCGAGGGCCAGTACCGCAACATGGGCTTTAGCCCGCTATTTTCCGCTCGGCTCTGTAGCACCTACAAGCACAAACCACCGCCCGGTGGCAAACAAAAGCAACGGTCAGCAATGCTGACCAAATTATAACGATCCCGCCCCCAAAATTGGGGCGGCGATGCTCTTTCCCTACACTTTATTAGTATAGGCAATATATTAATGTGAATACACATCAACACAGGCGTAGGCTCGCACGGCCACACACCCCGTGCACTCAGGGCACATTCTCGGCGAACCGGCCAACGTCATGTCAATTCAAGCCATAGACGTTCCCAATCCACCACCGCCTCTTGGACGGTCATCCATATGAGCATTTTGCCTTCCTGGCCTTGGTCACGACAATTTAAGCCATAGACCACCGAAGACCCTCATCCATGTCAACGGTCCTACCGAACGACATAGACCGGGTACGGTTCCGCCTGACCCGTGCTCATATCGCAGCGGCAATTTAAGCCATATGCGCAGGTCAAGACTCACCGAGTCCCGTTTCTGCCATAACAATCACATAACCCGGTTATTTTCACGTTGGCTCCCCGGCCATCGTGTTGGCAAAACTCGCTTTTGCCCAGTTTTCCGGATGCACCTTGGAGTTAATCCCCAAGGCTCCCTGTTGCAATCTACCACGTAGAAAACCCGAAAAACGCCCAAACACCCGGAGTCTTCCCCGGTTCATATGCAATGCAACATCACCGATCCGGCTCTACTTGTCCGGATAGGCTTCACACACAATGCCTACATCCGTTTTCGCATACGGACTCTATACAAGGGGGACTTCACATATCTACCCCAAGGAACGCTCCAACTCTTCGCTCACTCGCGAGAGCGGGCTTCCTATGCAAAGGAAAAGAGGGCTTCACATGCCCAAGGATGAGAAATCGTTATCCTTGCATTCTTCCGCGGCGCCATCGAAAACTATACGGTTGGAAAGCACCGCAACGGCGTCGCCTCCGCGGATCTGGACTCGAATCGCGATTCGGAGCTCCGAAGCTCTTCCGACGGCCGGATCTTGGACTCCTCCTCCAAACTTGCTCTCCCCTCTCTCTAAAACTTAGAGAGAGATTATCCAAGAGAAATAAGGGTTTCAAAACCCTATTCCCGGCTAAAACCACACAGGAGCAGCCCCCCACCGTCGGATCCAAAGCCAAGGAAACGAACGTCCCGGATTAAATCCAAAAATCATAAAATCTGGGCCGAACACGAGTTGGCACACGGCCGTGTGCCTGGCCGTGTAGCTCATTCGCCGCCTCGACCCAAATTGAAAACCAGCACACGGCATGTGACACGGCCTCTGACACGCCCGTGTCGCCTGCGACACGCCCGTGTCGGGACCCGTGTCACGCCCCCCGTGTGCAATAAATCACCAGTTTGGAGTCAGAGGGGTACACGGCTTGGTGACACGGCATCGGACACGCCCGTGTCAAACCGGACACGCCCATGTTCATGCCCGTGTCACTACCCGTGCACCCAACCGCACAGTACAGGTGTGACACGGCCTGGGACACGCCCGTGTCCTAGGTCGTGTTCCACCACACAACCATCGTCGACTTGAACTGGTCGACGACACGGCTCGAGCTCGACACGGCCTCCGACACGCCCGTGTCGGGGCCCGTGTCACCTGCACCAAAAACCCGACTTGGCCCAAAAACGATCCCCGTCGCTCCTACAACAATTTGGGGTGTTACAGTTGATGCAATACCCAACACCTGTCACTAACGATTGTGCGCGACGTACCGAATCGAGAATTTTTTTTAAAAAAACGTAACTACGACTCGGGCGTTCGTAGGAAGAGCTTGGGCCTCAGCCCAACGTGAAAGATAATCGACAGCGACTAAAATATATATATTCCCGTAGCTAGAAGGAAGGGGGGCAACAAAATCAATTCCTAAGAGGTCGAAGACTTCGCACTCAAGGAAATAATTTTGCGGCATTTCATTTTTATTGGAAATATTGCCCGACCGTTGGCAACTATCACACCTGCTCACAAACGCTTGCGCATCATTAAAGAGGCTAGGCCAGTAAAAGTCCGCGCTTATCACTTTGTGAGCGATGCGAGTAGCTTGATAGTGCCCACCTGTCGGTCCTTCATAAAAATGTTTAATAATATCTAAACCTTCTTCATAAGAAACACATCTCCTTATCACCAGGTCCGCACAGACTCTGAAAAGATGCGGGTTCTCCCAAAAGTAGTTCTTTAACTTAGAAAAGAATATCTTCTTTTGTTCAGAGGAAAACTCTTTTGGGAGCACACGAGCCACTAATTAGTTGGCAATGTGTGCAAAACAAGGAGAAGTTGATGAGTTAATTAAAAATAGCTTTTCATCTGGGAAGAAATCGTTAAAAGATTTTTCATCTAATTTTTCTATAAAGGGATTGTCTAATCGGGAGAGATGGTCGGCGGCCAAGCTCTCGGCTCCTTGCTTATCACGGATCTCTAAGTCAAACTCCTGGTGGAGTAAGACCCAGCGAATCAAGCATGGCTTGGCATCCGATTAAGTAAGAAGATATTTGAGGGCTGAGTGGTCCGTAAAAACAATAATTTTTTATTGTATAATATAAGGGCAGAATTTATCAAAAGCGAATACTACAGCTAGGAGCTCCTTCTCGGTCATGGTTTAATTTTATTGTGCCAATGTAAGTGTTTTACTTGCGTAGTAGATAGGATGGAAGTTTTTAGATATGCGTTGACCTAATACGGCTCCCACTGCGAAACTACTCGCATCGCACATGATTTCAAATGTAAGGTCCCACACCGGAGTTATCATAATCGGGGCATTAATTAATTTTTCATTTATTAAATTAAAAGCAGCTAGGCAAAGGTCATCAAAAATAAATAGGGCGTCTTTTTCTAAGAGATGGGTAAGGTGCTTGGTGATCTTGGAGAAGTCCTTTATAAAGCGGCGGAAGAAACTAGCGTGCCTAGGAAACTTCTTATAGCTTTGACGTTTGTTGGCGGCGACAGCTTCTTGATAACTTCTATCTTAGCAATATCTACCTCAATTCCTGTCACAGAAATTTTATGACCCAAAACTAACCCTTCCCTCACAAAAAAAGGCATTTTTCCCAATTTAGGGCAAGGTTAGTTTCTTCGCATCATTCTAAGACTTTTTCGAGGTTTTCTAAACAACTATCAAAAGCGTCACCGAACACGGAGAAATCATCCATGAATACCTCCATAATGCTTTCTACGTACTTGCCAAAGATAGCGAGCATACATCGCTGGAATGTAGCTGGAGCATTGCATAATGCAAACGACATTCTTCGGTAGGTGAAGGTGTCGAAGGGACAAGTAAATGTAGTTTTCTCCTAGTCCTCGAAGGAGATGGGGATTTGAAAATACACCGAGAGGCCATCGAGAAAACAATAAAAGCTATGGCCGAATAATCGTTCTAAAAGTTGATCGATGAACGGCAAGGGAAAGTGATCCTTTCGGGTGGCGTCATTTAACTTACGATAATCTATACAAATTCGCCACCCGGTCACCGCCCGTGTCTGGATTAATTCATTATTCTCATTTCTAACTACCGTTATCCCTCCCTTCTTCGGCACTACCTGGACTGGGCTAACCCACTTACTATCAGATATAGGATAGATAATTCCTGTGTCTAAGAGTTTCATAACCTCTCCCTTAACTACTTCTTTCTTGTTTGGATTTATATGGCGCTGAGGTTGTATGGAGTTACGCAAATTATCATCCATTAAGGTTTTGTGAATGCAGAAAGATGGACTTATGCCCTTGATATCAGAAAATTGCTAGGCAATAGCTCGACAATGTTTACGTAAAACTAAAAGAACTTTATTGTTTTACACATCCGTGAGGAAGGCCGAAACTATTACTGGTATCATTGAATCTTTTTCTAAGAAGGCATACCTAAGATGTTCAGGAAGTTCTTTTAATTCTAGGGAAAGGGGTTCTTCAAACGAGGTTTTAGAAATTCTTTCTTTTTCAAATACTATGTCTTCATAGACTTTTGTATATAGAAAGTTAAAAGAGGTGGGGCTAGCGGCCATGGCGGCTTCTTGCAGCGATTCAGTTGGAAGAGTAGAGGAGGAACAAAAATCAGAAAATTCTTTTTCAATTTCAAAGAGGTGATAGGAGGATTCTTCACTTAGGTGCGCGATTCAGTTGGAAGAGTAGAGGAGGAACAAAAATCAGAAAATTCTTTTTCAAATTTAGAGAGGCAATAGGAGGATTCTCACTTAGTGCATCTACGAAAAAACATGAGTCATCATTTGCTAAGGAGTTCTTCATCGAGGGGGTGATAGAGAAAGTCACTTCGTCGTCACCTACTCGAAGTAAGAGCTTACTTTTGCTTACGTCAATGATTGCTCGGGAGGTGGCAGAGAAGGGTCGTCCAAGGATCAGGGGAACCTCGATGTCTTCTTCGATGTCCAATATGACGAAATCCACCGGGAAGATGAACTTGTCGACTTTAAATAAGACATCCTCCACGATTTCTAATGTGTATTTGACTGATCTGTCGGCGAGCTGGATACTTATGCGTTTGGGGTTGAGGCTACCAATTCCTAACTTCTTAAACAAAGGGAGGGGCATCAGGTTTATACTCGCACCCAAGTCGGCCAATACGTTCTTGAGAAAAAGATCACCAAAGACACACGAAATAGAAAAGCTACCCAGGTCACTGATTTTCTTTGGTAAACCGTTTGTCAAAATAGCAGAGAATTCGACGTTAAATATGACATGCAAAAGGTTTTCTAACTTCTTCTTGTTAGTCAGGAGGTCCTTAAGGTACTTAGTGTACTTCAGCATCTCGGAGATCGCTTCATGGAAGGGCAGATTTATGTGGAATTGCTTGAACATTTCTAATAAGCGGAAGTACTGATCATTCTGACGTTGCTTATTAAGTTCGGAAGGGTATGTTGGAGTTGGATTATTTTTTAAAATGGGTGGTGGAGTGAGATCTTTTTCTATAACGGGGGTCATAACTTCTTCAGCAGAGGGTGGAATTTTTAAAACGGGGGCGGAGCTTTGATTTTTAAAAATAGGGGCGGAGCTTGCCTCGGGCTCTTCACTAACCATACTAGAAACTTGCTTTCCACTACGAAGAGTTATAGCTTTCGTTTGCTCTCTCGAGTTGGGCTCGATATTGGAAGGAAGAGACCCTGCGGGTCGCTCAAAAATTATTTTTGCGAGCTGTCCTACTTGATTTTCATGACTTTTAACGCTTCCAGTTAAGGTTCTTATAGTAGCATCATTTATGGTTATATATTAAGAAAGTAACTCCTCCCAGCTTGGATTTTTTGGATAGTTTTGAAGAGGTGGTGGTGGTGCAGAAAAATCATTTTGAGGTGGTGGGCGCATGCCGTTCGAAGGATTACTCCACGAAAAATTCGGGTGATTTCTTAAAACAGGATTATAACTATTTGGAAAAACAAAACCGGGCGCAGAAAAATTCGCAGCAGAAAAAGTATTAAAAGCATTTCTAGGCATTTTATTAACATAATATACTTGTTCGGGAGCAGGAGTTGCAGATTTCCATACCTGAGGGGCAGAGGCAGCAGTCATCTCCGTAATTTTTTTTGCTTAATATTTCAACTTACAGAGCGAGCTGGGAGATGTTGTCCACTTCAAAGATACCTGCAGGTTTGTTTGGGCGGGACCTAGGCACATTCCATTGATTAGTGTTCATGGCCATGTCCTCAAAAAGATCAAGAGCTACTTTCGGGGTAATATGGTTTAAAGTACCGCCAAAAGCCACGTCTATCATTAGCTTTGTATTTTGATTTAGCCCGTTATAAAACATCTGCACTTGTAACCATACAGGCAGCGCATGATGTGGGCATCATCTTAATAATTTTTTAAATCTTTCCCAGGTTTCATATAAGGTTTCAGAGTCTATTTGTCCAAAAGCAGAAATGTCGTTCCTAAGTTTTGTAGTTTTAGCTGGCGGAAAATACTTTGCCAAGAATTTTTCAGTTAATTGATCCCAGGTTGTGATGCTGTTTTTAGGTAGAGTGTTTAGCCACTGCTTAGCCTTAGTTCTAAGAGAGAAAGGAAATAATCTTAGCCTAATAGCATCATTTGTAATATCATTTATTTTGAAGGTGTCACAAATTTCAAGAAAGCTTGTTATATGTGCGTTCGGATCTTCATGTTGAAGTCTGTCATACTACACATACTGCTGCACCATTTGAATTATGCTAGGCTTTAGTTCGAAGTTATTATTATCTATAGCAGGGCGAACTATACTAGATTATGTTCCCTCTAGATTCGGCCATGCATAATAGGACATAGCCCTATGCACGACTTCCTCCACGTGGGGTTCTTCCATTCTAAAAGTAAAAAATGACTCAGAGTCTTCAACCGGTATTTGGAGAGTAGGGCCTTGAAAACACAATCTTCTCCGAAGAGTATGCTCAATTACGTGGTCCAAGTAAAAAATAACTGACGGACTCCTGCGGGTCATGGACTAAAAGAAGAGAAGAGATGAAAGAGAAACAAATAAACTTGAAAAAAGAAAAGAGAAAGTAAAATTTTTTTTAAATAACTTTTTTTTATATTTTAACTCCTGAACTTTCCAAGGGCTACCCAATGAAGGGTTCGCAAGGTACTAAATAAATAGTGGCACTTAAAGTCATTTGACCTTTTTGAGAGAAATAGGTGGCGTAGAAAAATTGTGAAGTGGGATTTATCAAGAGCGGTAAAAAAAAATTTGGATTTTAAAATTTTTTAGAAAGAGGATGAGAAAGAGAAATGATAAAAGTAAAAGGTTCGTGTTTTCGATATATCAACAAAAGTTGCTCCCCGGCAATGGCGCCAAAAACTTGGTGATCACATTCCGCTTAAGAAAAAAGAGTTGAACTAGCAATCCAATTGGGCAAGTATACCTATCGAACCTTAACTAGGGGACACAAGTGTCGTATTGAAATCCAGGAACTGTTGAGTACACTTACTCACACAAAGACTATTATTTTATCGACGAAAAATCTTTAAGGATAAAGAGAAAATTAAACACACTTAATGAAAGGAAAATAACACTAATGGAGAACTAAATACAACTAAGTAGAGAGCATAAATGAAGCAATTACAATGAAGGATTAGAACGATTAAATAGAAATGCACTCGATCGAGAATCACCTCGGCTAAAGTCGATTAAAAACATGATAAATAAACCTACGCTTTATAGGGTGAAAGGTCCTTGACCGTGGAGTTCCTAAAGCTTGAACACACTTCTCTCGAAGTCGTGCCCAACTAGGTTTAGGAAGGTCCGTCCGACTCTCGTCTAAATTGGAGGCCTAATGCTCGCTTTATGCCGGGAACCCCACTATTGGATTCTACTCCAATCTGGGAGATTTGGACGTCTTCCTCTCTCGAGGGGCGCATACAACTCTCTTTACTTTTGAATGCTCAATTCATACTATCGGCCTCTCGGCTAGCCAAGAATGAAAGCTATATTGGAAATTATATATCGATAATAAAATTCTAAATGAGAGAAATCAAGAGTAATTCAAAGGCCTAAACCCTAAAAAGAAAAGGTAAATTCAAAGCATCATAACTTAATCACTCGAACCTCGGATCATCAAGATCGATTACAAGGAAGATTAGTTAATCATAGTGAAGTGGAGGAGGGGGACAAGTAGTAAAGCATTGAACACAAGTATAAGAAAAGAGCACTTTTATTAATAAGAAAGAGAGCTACAACAACTTGTAATGGAAATTACAATGGCATGAAATTGAAAACTATTCTAGCGCAACATTAAGCAACTAGAGCAAGAGAAAAGGTTACAACAAAAGCAATTACAAAAGCGAAAACTAAATTAGGGTTAAGAAAAACTAAAATGAGAGAGAGAAAGAGAGAGACAGAGGGAGAAAAAGCATAAGAACACTAGTAAACAAATGGGCAGCACATCCCCTCTCGACCAAAGCTTGTCTGAAATGGAAGGGGGGTCTGAATTTATAGATTTTTTTCACGGGTTGGTCACGACCAAGATCACGCCCGAGGAGGGCATGTTAGGGGGCGTGACACATACGGGGTTGACCTTGGGTTTTGGATTCTAGCGGGAAGGATGATTGTTTCTATACGATGGCTGACACGCCCTGGCTAACGCCCGTGTAGGGGGGCATTACACGTACGTCGCGTCGAAATCATTTGTTGGAAATCTGTCAGTCTTGGAAAAGGGGGCGAACACGCCCTGGGACACGCCCGGGACGAGAGGGGTGACATTACCGTTGGCGTATAGAGGAAAAAACTTATTTAATGTGGTGGCAGACTTCGGGAAGAGGGCGACACTCATCGTATCACGCCCTGGGACACGCCCGAGGTAGGCGTATCAGGGGGGCGTGACAACTGTTTTTTCTATTATTTTGTCTCTATCACCAAGCTTCCTCGGGATCGGGTGACACGCCCTATGACACGCCCAGGGAGGGCGGGACAGGGGGCGTATCTGGTCATTTTTGGCCAAATTTCTGGAAACCTGCAAAAAGACAAGAAAATGTTAGTGGCAATAATATTTACATAAGAAAGAAAAAAATTAAGTTAATAAGACACGATTAGCGCCTTCAAAACTAAAAAATACGATAATAGTTTAGGCTACAAAACGTATTACAAAGTATATCACATATTAATTTCAAAACTATTAATAAATTATTTTCTCTTAATTTAGTACGTGATGCCCCAAATGTCAAGTGCGTTAAAGATCGACCTTGTCACGCATGTGTAAATGGCAAGCAAACAAGAGCTACCTTTAAAAGCATTATTGGCAAAGACTTTAATAAGTGCTTACACCTACTTCATATAGACTTCTTCTGTCTACTGCAAGTTAGAAGTTTGGGAGGTAAGAATTTTACATTGGTTATTGTTGATGATTACTCGCGCTTTGCGTAGGTGTTCTTTCTAAAACACAAGCCTGATACATTTGATATCTTTTTAAATGTTGTCAAGCAAATCCAGAATGAATACAACTATTCCGTAGTCAAAATCAGAAGTGACAATAGAACTTTGTTCAATTTCTTGGCCATCATAGAATTTTGTAAAACAATAGGTATCTTTCGTGAGTTTTCCTATCACAACTCGCATTTTCACCATATTTAATAACTTATCAGAGTAAGGAAAAATGCGTGTCATGATGCCATGTAAGCAGGGGATAACTTCGGATGCTCAGGCAAAACTCCTACTAGACTCAAAAAGAGAGATCTTTAAGTGATTTAGCAAAAATCAAGTTTAAGGAAAATTAATCGTATCCCTCGGCTTGGTGGCTCATCAAGTCCTCAAAAGAAAATAGTTTATACGCTACAGAAAAATACTTCATTCATGAGATTAAACATCCTACATGAGTGTAAACGTCCCCAAGGACAACTCATGCTATGCAAGACCATAAATTTATAAAAGTAGTAAAGATAGCTTTTATGATCGCTAAATATAACAAGTTAGAGTTTTAAAATAAGCAAATGCATGAAGTAATAATAGTAGATTTATACTTGAAAAAACCTAATATGCATTCCTAGCATAAATCATCCCAGAGAGCAAGTAATCCATCACAAAGAAAACCACAAGCAGCTAGCAAGTTTTCCAAAACCGTCTATCCTATGGGCATTAACAATCTGACAAAAACTCATATAAAACATGAGTATGTCTGAACTACGTAAACAAAACTAAAAAAAGACAACTACCTCACAACGGCGAGGTGAATACTACAGCCAACACTACTGCCTAGAAACTCAAAAACCTGCTTCACTATCTGTTACTGCTCTGAACCTGAGGCATTCCAAAGACAGAACACCTCAGCAAGAAGGTACAAATGGTGGCAGAAAAAAAAACAAAAATAAATAAAGGTCAATAGGGGTACCAACCCTAGACTAACAGTACTGAAGTAAGGTACAAAAACAAAGCATCAAACAGGAAAACAACACTTACATGAATCATCACGCACAACAAAAATACACCAGACGTAGAAGGCTATAATGTGACAAACATGAATAAATCATAAGGAAGAAGTACATAACCTTTATTAGGCACATTTTGTCGACTCTACCCAAAAACACGGGCGAGGTGGAAACTCAACTGGATACACCCTCACGAATATAATATCCGTCTAACTGCGGGGGAGTCTCATACCCTCCACCACATACCGCAGACGCCCAAAAACCTGGTAGACTTCCACAAGATACTAATATAGGAAACAAACATTGCGGAAGTGATTTCGTCCACTAACTCCCGGAATCAAGAAAACACACAAAAAAACCACCACATATATCTCGAGACTTGGCACGTCGGATTCTACTTGATATTTCTAGATTAAGAAGCAGTTGATCAACCTTTAGGAATGATTTACAATCCAAGACATACTTTAATACGTTCAACAACGATAGATAAGGAGATACAAACCATCACTAAAATATTCCAAGAATAATTAAACGTACCCAGTCAAGATCGAATTTACCATGACAAGATCCTATAATTTCAAACGATCTTCAAAGAGGATTAATCGTAGAAATAACTTTGGAAAGACAAAAATGCTAAAAAAGTTTTAAAGATAAAAAAAACTTAACGGTTACCATCACACCGGACAAGAAAAAATGAGGGTAAATCACCACTTGTCTTGGTTTTTTCGGAAAAATCCTCTGAATCTCTCCACATCGCAGATCATGGCAAAAGAAGACGGGAGAAGTCGAAATCTAAACAAATATGCCCGAAATAGAGGTTAGGGCCGAAAAACATTAATGAGGAAACTCATGAAATGGGGAAAGTTTTATCACGATGGCGTATATCTCGACAAGAGCTTTCCGGATCTATATTCGGTTGAAGATTTCGAGCACCGGAGCACCGGAGGCGGCCACCAGAAGATTCACGAACGGGAGAGAGTCGCCGCTCTGGTTTCGGTTCGGTCTTTATCGTGAGGAAGAAGATGAAGGAATTTTTTTTTATAATTATCTTTAAGTATAAGGGTATATATATATATATGTATTTATAAAAAAAAATTTCTAAATAGGAAAAAAATGGACTATTTACAAGCGGGTGCGCAAAAAACAAAAATAGTTGTTTAGGATGACTTCAAATTGAAAAGTGCTCAACATGAAAGTTGTATATCTCGTCGAGACGAACAAATTTTATGTTAACCAATTTTTTATATGATACTGTTTTGACCCTCAAAAAGTTGTCGAAACGCAAACTGTAACGGAATACTCTGGATGAATCTACAGTACTCGACAACAAAATTTTAGGTATTCGAAAAGTAGAAAAAAGGCTATTCGAGTACTAAAATTTAGTACTCGAGAACAAAGAAATAGCACTCGAGAATCATGGAGGCAGTACTCGAAAGGAATAAATGCAACATTCGAGATGAAGGCTAGCAGACTACTCGAGAGGAGGCAATTCACTCGAGAACTCGACCAAAATAATTTGCATGAACAGTTTTTTTTGTCCTCGTTAATAGTGTTTTTGCATAAATATCCAAAATCAAACTATAGAGATGAATAGCAAAAACATTTTTGAATAGTGTTTTAATATTAAAATATTCATATTTAAATTTTTTAACAAGGAACCACGAGTTCAAAACGGAGGCCTAAACGCGCACCAAATTAAACGAAACTCGCACCGTATGCAAACACTGATGCTACAAACCCTACGACGACCTCAAAACAAAAATCTGACGAGCCATTCCCGAGATATTAATTTCTGAAGTTTATGACAAACATAAATAATTCAAAACTACAAACGCGCACCGAGACTCCAAAAATGCTCGGATCGCGACGAAACTCGACGAGCAATTCCAAAATTACTTAACTTAATTTTTCCAATGCAAAATTTTCCAATTACAAAAAGAATTCAAGAATTTAGCCGACTCGACCGAACCGACGCAAAAATGCCTTAACGGCATTGCGCCGTCAACTCGACATTAAAAGTAACGTCATGACTTCATAAATATGACGATAACAAATCAAATAAAAATCATCGAAAAATCAGGGGCATTACAGTCACTCCCCCTAAAAAGAAGTTTCATCCCGAAACTTAAAACAACTACAAAACCAAACCAGAAACGAGAAAATCAAACACAACCAAAACATAGAGACATACCAGAATGTAACGCCCCGAAACTCAAAAGAGTGACGGGTGATGTATTTGAGCCAAATCTGGGATTTGGTAGAGGTGACACGGCCTAGGACACGGGCGTGTCGTGCTCGGGTTCGACAATGGTCGCGTGGTTGACGAAATTGCAGTCAACGGTCGTCAGAGCAGTAAACACGGCCTAGGACATGGGCGTGTCCCAGGGCGTGTCAGCCACTCAAAGCTTTCCACTCAACGATCGTTGAGTGAGGGCACACGGGCGTGTCAGTGACCGTGTGCTTCTCGGGAAGCTTGCGGGTTTGTGCTGAGGGAGCTACATGGCCTGGGACACAGGCGTGTCCTAGGGCGTGTCTAGCACACGGCATATGATACAGGCGTTTCACATGACCGTGCCGTGCTCTGGTCATTTTGGACTTGTGTCAATAGAGGAACATGTCCAGCTACACGGGCGTGTACTGTATGACACGGGTGTGTCAAGCCTGACACGGGCATGTCGAATGCCCGTGTTCTTTTCTGGATGCGACGGTTTCGGCGTCGATTGAGGCACACGGCCTTGGACACGGGCGTGTCGCAAGTCGTATTCCGCCAAGGAAGTTTAATTTCGGGTTGAATCGCAGCCGTTCGTTTCCTTATTTTTGGATCTAACGGCCCAGGGCTCTCCATGCTAGGGTTAAGGCCGGGATTGGGGGTTTAAACCTTCACTTTCACTTAGCCATTCTCTTTCTAAAACCGAGAGAGAAGGGAGAGCAAGGAGTTTGGAGGAAGAGGAATATTTGGTCGCTGGCAAAGTTTCGGAGCTCCAAATCGCGAGCCTACTTCGGATTTACGAAGGTAAGGGGATTGCGGTGCTTTTCATCCGCGTAGATTTCCATGGCGCCGAGGAGAAACGCTATGGTAACGATTGTCATCTTGAGCATGTGAAGCTCTTCTTCCTTTGCATGGGAAAACCCTCTCCTGCGAGTGTGCGGCGAGTTTGAGGTATTCCTTTGGGTAGATATGTAAAGTCCCCCTTATTAGAGTCCGGAATCGTAGTACGGGCATAGGCATGATTTGTGAAGCCTACCCGGACACAGTTGTCTAGATCGGTGATGTTTTGCTATGCATTTTGTGTCGGAGAAGACTCCGTGCATTTTGATTATTTTCGGGTTGCTATGCGTTAGAATGCATCAGGTAATCTTGGGGATTAACCCCAAGGTGCACCCGAAAATCTGGGCAGAAACGCATTTCAGCCATTTTGGTGGCCTGGGAGCCAACCGGGTACATAGTAGGGCTATGTACCGTATTTGATCGATAGTTAGGACTGGGGGAAGCTTGGCCCGCGTCAAAGGTCAAATGGACATGGCGGGTTGAGCAACGGGCTGGTGGAACCATACCCGCTCCATCTTTTTCGGTTAAAGTGACCTAAAGTTTTACGTCGGACTTACCGATGATTTTGAGAATGAGTCTAGGCTACGGTTGAAAGGACTAAATGCTCACGAGGTTTGTCGCCCCTGGGGGTGGTGGTAATGTCAATGATCGGACAAGGTTCAGACTGGCTTTACCGAGTAACTGCCCTGAGAGCATGAGGTGTACGGCCGTGCGTATGTGCACCTATGATGAGGTGTTTATTCGCTATATTGCTTGTTTTTCTAACAAGTGCAGGGAAGGAGGCCCCGATTTGGGGGCGGAATCATTATAATTTAGTCAGGTTTAGATGACCGTTATTATTGTTTGCCACCATTGCGGTGAATTGTGCTTACAGGTGCTGCGGAGCCAAGCAGTAAATAGCGGACTAAAGCCCAAGTTGCTGAGCTGGCCCTCGAATGCCTTATTTTTGAGTGTTTTCTTTTATTCTCATGTGTGACCGACCTACGTGCCGAGGTTTGGAAGACACTTATATTTGAGAAAACTATTGTAAGGCCATAAGGAAAGTACTCGTGTATTGTACATTCCTGTTGGTTTGAGTACTGGACATTCATGCTTACGGCTTTTTAATTCTTTGCAACTTAATAAATTGTTTCCTCTAGATGCTCTGTATAGGACGTTCTGATTGGTTGATTGGTTTCAATGAGTAACCCAGCGGTCTGTATGTGGTATATGGCGTCGGGCCTCGGTAGGACCTACTGCTATATGTCATGTGACGAATAGGGGTGTTGCAAATTTTGTATCAGACTACCGGTTTTGGTCAAGCTTAAATGAAATCGTGGGCGAATTCACTTTAAGGGGTGGTGAGCACATGTGTGTGCGTCATCGTTATAACATGAAAAGAACCCATGAATGTCCACTTAGGAATGAAAATAAACATGTTTGAGGAACCTATGTGTTCCTATAATTGCATTTTGTAATGTTGTGTGGTCGCTTATCGGTGTTTTCCATGATTATAGGTGACCATGAGTGGTGCTGGGCCGTCAGAATGGCCATGTTATGAGGCGAGCAGCACACCAAATGATCCGCCTGCAAGACCTCCTTCACCTGAGACCATTACATTTGTAGCGGAGGTTGTGTTTGTGATGTTCAATGTGTAGCCTGCGAGGCAGGTGTAACAGCCTGCTCCTGCTTTGGAGTAAGTACTGCTCCAAGCGGCAGAGCCAAGGAGGGTGGAACAGGTGGTAGTGGAGCGAGTGTTGCCTAGGAGAGCAACAGATAAGCAACTTAAGCACGTGATGGGATTCAATCCTCCGGTGTTCTCGAGGACGGGAACTCCAACTCAAGTTGAGGATTGGCTCTCTAGAATTAAGAGAGTGCTGACAGCTACTGAGACTGAAGAGTGGAAGAAGACCACAATTGCGACATTCTTGCTGGACGGTGACGCAAGGTTATGGTGGGAAGGCTTGGAGCTACACCATCTGAGGGGTAGGCAGTTGATTGATGTCTCAATGGAGGAGTTTTCGAGGTTGTTCTTGGCTCGATACCTCCCCTCAGCTCAAAGGATTGCTTTGGAGAATGACTTCCAGAAGTCAGTTCAAGGAGGCAGTACCGTGGACGAGTATCTCCATGAGTTTACTACTTTAGGCCGGTACGCAAGCGCAGCAGATGCTGGGGACTAAATTGAAGTTCAGCACAGCCTTCCATCTGCAGACGGATGGGCACACCGAGAGGGTCAACATAACTATGGAGGACATGCTTTGCATGTGCGTTCTAGACTTTGGAAAGCATTGGGAAGACCACCTGTATTTGGTGTAGTTTGCGTACAATAATAGCTACCAAGCAAGTATACAAATGGCACCCTTTGAGGCCCTATATTGTAAAAAGTGTCGCATGCCGTTGTCGTGGCTAGAGACCGGTGAGGAAAGGTTGTACAAAAAGTAGGAGGTGGAGAATGCTACTTCTTTGGTGCGGATCATTCGAGAGCGTTTGCTGATTGCTCAGGATAGACAAGCTAAGTACTACAATGCCAAGCATCAGAATGTGGAGTTCACAGTTGGCAATTGGGTGCACTTGGAGATAAAGTCGTTCAAGGGTGTTTCACGGGTACGACGCTTGAAGAAGCTGAGCCCGAGGTACCTTGGTCCATTTGAGATTCTGGAGCGGATCGGCGAAGCGGATTATCGTCTAAGGCTATTAGTTGAGTTGAGTGTTCTACACATTATTTTCCACATTTCAGTGTTGCGGAAGGCGGTGCAAGAGCCTTTGTAGGTGATCGCAGTTGATCAAGTGTCGGTGCACGAAGGGTTGACCACTAGGGTCAAGCCCATTCGTATTGAAGACTTTGAAGTTAAGCGACTCCGTAACAAGGGGATCATGATGGTCAAGGTCCGATGGGACAATTGCGGTCGGGAGGAGCTCTCTTCGGAATGGCAGCAGACCATGCTGGAGGAGTACTAAGAGTTATTTCACTCAGGTACCGCTTTTGGTTTTGTATTTCTCTACTTTGGTATTTTTGTGGACGAAATTCTTTTAAGAGGGAGAGAGTTGTAATGCCTCAAAACTCAAAAGAGTGACGGGTGGTGTCTTTGAGCCAAATCTGGGATTTGGTAGAGGTGACACGGCCAGGGACACGGGCATGTCCCAGGGCATGTCGTGCTCGGGTTCGGTAATGGTCGCGTGGTCGATGAAATTGCAGTCAACGGTTGTCGGAGCAGTGAACACGTCCTGGGACACGGGCGTGTCCCAGGGCGTGCAGGCTAGTCAAAGCTTTCCACTCAACGATCATTGAGTGAGGGCACACGGCCTGACACACCGGCGTGTCAGTGACCGTGTGCTGCTCGGGAAGCTTGCGGGTTTGTGCTGAGGTAGCTACACATCCTGGGACACGGGCGTGTCCCAAGGCATGTCTAGCACACGGCATGTGACGCGGGCGTGTCACATGGCCATGTCGTGCTCTGGTCATTTTGGACTTGTGTCGATGGAGGAACACGCCCAGCTACACGGGCGTGTACTGTATGACACGGGCGTGTTAAGCCTGAAACGGGCATGTCGAATGCCCGTGTTCTTTTCGGGACGCGACGGTTTTGCCGTCGATTGAGGCACCCAGCCTTGGACACGAGCGTGTCGCAAGCCGTGTTCGGCCCAGGAAGTTTAATTTCGGGTTGAATCGCCGCCGTTCGTTTCCTTATTTTGGGATCTAATGGCCCAAGGCTCTCCATGTTAGGGTTAAGGCCGGGATTGGAAGTTTAAACCTTCACTTTCACTTAGCCATTCTCTTTCTAAAACCGAGAGAGAAGGGAGAGCAAGGAGTTTGGAGGAAGATCCGGTCACCGACGGAGTTTCGGAGCTCCAAATCGCGAGCCGACTTCAGATCTACGAAGGCAAGGGGATTGCGGTGCTTTTCATCTCCGTAGATTTCCATGGCGCCAAGGAGAAATGCTAGGGTAACGATTCTCATCTTGAGCATGTGAAGCTCTTCTTCCTTTATATGGGAAAACCCTCTCCCGCGAGTGTGCGGCGAGTTTGAGGTATTCATTGGGGTAGATATGTAAAGTCCCCCTTGTTAGAGTCCGGAATCGTAGTACGGGCATAGGCATGATGTGTGAAGCCTACCCGGACATGTTGGTCTGGATCGGTGATGTTTTGCTATGCATTTTGTGCCGGAGAAGACTACGTGCGTTTTGATTGTTTTCGGGTTGCTATGCGTTAGAATGCATCACGGAATCTTTGGGATTAACCCCAAGGTGCCCCCGAAAATCTAGGCGAAAATGCCTTTCTGCCACTTTGGTGCCCTGGGAGCCAACCGGGTACATAGCGGGGCTATGTACCGTGCTTGATTGATAGTTGGGACTGGGGGAAGCTTGGCCCGCGTCAAAGGCCAAATGGCCATGGCGGGGTGAGCAACGGGCTAGTGGAACCCTACCCACTCCTTCTTTTTCAGTTAAAGTGACCTAAAGTTTTACGTGGGACTTACCGATGATTTGGAGAATGAGTCTAGGCTACGACTGAAAAAACTAAATGCTCACGAGGATTGCCGCCCCTGGGGGTGGTGGTGAAGTCAAGGATCGGACGGGGTTCAGACTGCCTTCAACGAGTAAGTGCCCTGAAAGCATGAGGTGTACGGCCATGTGTGCGTGCACCTGTGATGTGGTGTTTATTCGCTATATTTCTTGTTTTGCTAACAAGTGCAGGGAAGGAGCTTTGCCGCCCCGGTTTGCGGGCGGAATCATTATAATTTTGTCAGCTTTAGCTGACCGTTATTCTTGTTTTCCTCCATTGCGGTGAATTATGTTTGCAGGTGCATCGGAGCCGAGCGGTAAATACCGGGCTAAAGCCCAGGTTGCTGAGCCAGCCCTCGAAGGCTTAATTTTTGAGTGTTTTTTTGTATTCTCATGTGTGACCGGCATGCGCGCCGAGGTTTGGAAGACACTTATATTTGAGCAAACTATTGTAAGGCCATAAGGCGAGTACTCGTGTATTGTACATTCCTGTTGGTTTGAGTAGTGGACATTCATGCTTACGGCTGGGTTCTTTATTCTTTGCAACTTAATAAATTACTTCCACTAGATGCTCTATGTAGGACGTTGTGATGCATTGATTGGTTTCAATGAGTAACCCACCGGTCTGTCCGTGGTATATGGCATCGGGCCCCAGCCAGACCTACTAGTATATGTTATGTGACGGATAGGGGTGTTGCACAGAAACTAAGGGAAGAGGTACGAATGAGATTCCCTCATCTCTGATTCCAATTCCCACATCGCGCTCTTGATGTCTTGATTTCTCCAAAGAATCTTGACCATGGGGATGGTCTTTCTTGGCAACACACGTACTTGAGATTCCAAAACGCAGACAGGCTCTTCCACATACGAAAGATTGGGCTGAATAAGGGGCACCGAGTTAAGGACTTGACGACCACTATGAACACACTTCCGCATCTGGATCACATGGAACACATCATGGACACCAGGGGAGGTAACACGCAATTCCAGCTTATAAGCTGATACTCTGATGTGCTAAAGAATCTGGAATGGTCCCACATACTGGGGGTATAACTTGTGGTTCCTTCCAAACCTTTTAACACCTGGCATCGGAGAGACTTTCAGAAAAACCAAGTCTCCAATGACAAACTCCAGATCGACCCTTCGTCGTTTAGCATACTTCTCATAACGCTCTTATGCTACATGGAGCTTCTCTCGAATATAAGTTATAGCACAATTCATCTCTTCAAGAGCTTCCAGACCTAGCAATGGTCTCTCACCAACCTCATCCCAAAAAAAGGAGTCCTACAATGCCTCTCTTACAAGGCCTCAAACGGGGCCATCTATAGACTCTCTTGATAACTATTTTGGTAAGAAAAATTCCATGAGTCTGAGACGCTCATCCCAAGTGGCACCGTGATCCAATAAGTAACACCTGATCATATTCTCCACGATCTGATTAACTTGCTCTGTTTTACCATTCGTCTGCGGATGATAAGCGGTGGAATACCTTAAATCGGTACCCAACCCCACCTGTAAACTCTTCTAAAAGCGATACATAAATCTGGAGTCTCGATCAGATACAATGCTAACAGGCACTCCATATAATTTGATGACCTCTTCAAGATATAGCTCAACTATCTTCTTTATCGAATACCCAATCTTAAATGGCACAAAGTAAGCACATTTAGTCAATCTATCAACTATAACCCAAATAGAATTGTGCCCACGGGGAGATTTCGGTAAACCGGTGATGAAATCCATCAAAATACTCTCCCATTTCCAACTTGGAATATCAAGTGGTGTCAGTTTACCGCCAGGCCTTCTATGATTAGCCTTAATACGCTGGCACGTATAAAATTCTAACACAAACTTTGTTATATCATTCTTCATTCCTAACAACCAAATGATTTGCTTTAGATCTTTATACATTTTGGTGGAACCAAGATGGTACGCAATGCTAGAACCATGAGCTTCATTACAAATCTTAGCCCGAATATCACCAAAAGAGGAGATACAAAATCTACCTCGATATTTCAGAGTATCTAACTCATCCAAAGAGAAATCAGATAACTCTCCCTTCTCAGTTCTATTCCGGAGATGCAATAAATCAGGATCATCCTTCTGGTGCACTCTGGTGAGGGAAATCCAAGAGGGGTCTTCTGCTATCAAACTAGCAGGCACATTATGACTCCCAACTTCAATGTACATCAACAAGAATTCTTCTACCAGTGAATGCACTGACAGATTAAAGATTTTGGCAGTCTTCCTACTCAGAGCATCAGCTACTACGTTAGCCTTTCCCGGGTGATACAGGATCTCTACATCATAATCAGTCATATACTCTAACCACTAATGCTGGTATAGATTAGGCTCTTTTTGAGTGAAGATGTACTTCAAACTCTTATGGTCTGTGTAGATCTTGTACAGTGCGCCATACAGTAAATGTCCCCAATGCTTCAGTGCATGAATAACAACAGCAAACTCTAAATCATGCATAGGATAATTTCTTTCGTGAATCTTTAATTGTCTTGATACGTACGCGGTCACCTTTACCTCTTGCATCAAAACACAATAAAGTCCAATGTGTGATGCATCCATATATACAGTGTACTCAAGTCCTTCAGTAGGCAAGGTTAAAACTGGAGCAGTACACAATCTCTTCTTCAACTCTTGGAAGGCTTCTTCACACTTATCGTTCCAAATGAACGCAGTGTTCTTCTGTGTAAGTCTAGTTAGCAGAGCAGACCGTACAGAGAACCCTTCTACGAACCTTCTATAATAACCGATTAGACCTAAGAAGCTCCTAATCTGCTTAGGGGTAGAAGGTCTCTTCCATTCCATCACAGCAAAAATCTTGGTCGGGTCTACGGAAATACTATCCTTGCTCACAACATGGCCCAAAAAGGAAACCTTGGGTAACAAGAATTCGCACTTACACAGCTTGGCATAGAGCTTGTGCTCCCTCAAGGTTGACAAAACTAAACGTAAGTGTTGAGTAGCTCCTTAACACTGCAGGAATACACAAGGATGTCATCTATGAACACAATTACAAAATGGTACAATAAATCTTTGAACACTATATTCATTAAATCCATGAACGTAGAGGGTGCATTTGCCAAACCAAAGGACATCACTAAGAACTCAAAATTCCCGTGCCGGGAACAAAAATCCATCCGTTGTATATTAACCTCACAGACTCTCAACTAGTGGTAGCCTGAACGAAGGTCAATCTTCGAAAACGCAGTGCATCCCAACAACTGATCAAATAGATCATCAATCCGAGGTAATGGATATCGGTTCTTGATGGTTACCTTGTTTAACTCTCAATAATCTATGTAGAGCCTCATAGAACCGTCTTTCTTCTTAACTAACAGAACAGGGGCACCGCACAGAGAAGAACTCGGCCTAATAAAACCACACTACAACTTATAATACGTTTTATAGCCTAAACTATTATCATATTTTCTAGTTTTGAAGGCGCTAATCGTGTCTTATTAGCTTAATTTTTATCTTTCTTATGTAAATATGTTTGCCACTAACATTTTCTTGTCATTTTGCAGGTTTCCAGAATTTTGGCAAAAAATGACCTGGCACGCCCCCCTGTCACGCCCTCCCTGGGTGTATCACAGGGCGTGCCACCCGATCTCAAGGAAACTTGCTAATAGAGAACAAATAACAGTAAAAATGGATGTCACGCCCCCCGGGCGTGTCCCAGGGCGTGAAACGGGGCGTGTCGGCCTCTGCCCGAAGTCTGCCGCCGCATTAAATGCATTTTCGCCTCCACACGCCAATCGTACCTATCACGCCCCCGTCACGGGCGTGACCCAGGGCGTGTTCAACCACTTTTCCAAGACTGGAGGATTTCCGACTAATGATTTTGATGCGATGTACGTGTCACGCCCCCCCCCCCCTACATGGGCGTGACACAGGTTGTGTCAGCCATCGTATAGAAGCAATCATCCTTCCGCTAGAATTGAGAATCCGTGACATGCCCTCCCCGGGCTTGACCTAGGGCATCACCAACCCGAGAATTTTTCCTATAAATTAGAGCCCCCCCATTCCATTTCAAAAAGAGTTTTGGTTGAGAGGGGGAGGTGCTGCCCCTTTGTTCCTTTGTCTTTTAGTGTTTTTTTCATGCTTTCTTCCCTCTCTCTCTTTCTTATGTTGTATTTTTCTTAACCCTAGCCTAGTGTAATCTCTTATAATAGCTTTGTAATTGCTCTAGTTGCTAATTGTAGGGCTAGAATAGAATTTTCATTCCATGCAAATGTAATTTTCATTTCAAGTGTAGCTCTCTCTCTTTATTAATTTAAGTTCTCTTTATTACCTTATGTTCTTAATGCTTTACTACTCATCCCCTCCCCTCCACTTCACTATGATTAACTAATCCTCCTTGTACTCGATCTTGATGATCCAAGGTTTAAGTGATTAAGTTATGATACTTTGAATTTACCTTTTCATTTTAGGATTTTCGACCTTGGATTACTCTTGATTAACCTTTGCATGGAGATATATTATCGATATATATTTTCCATCTTAGCTTTCATTCATGGCTAGCCGAGGGGCCGATAGTTTGATGTGAGCATTCAACAATAAAGTGTGTTGTACGCACCCCTCGAGAGAGGCAGACGTCCAAATCTCCCGGATTGGAGTAAAATCCAATAGTGGGGTTCACCGCGTAAAGCGAGCTTTAGGCCTTCGATTTAGACGAGACTCGGTCGGACCTTCCTAAACTCAGTTGGGCACGACTTCGAGATAAGCGTGTTTAAGCTTTAAGTACCTCCACGGTCAAGGAACTTTATCCTATTAAGATTAGGTTTATTTATCGTGTTTTTAATCTACTTTAGCCGAGGGGATTCTCGATCGAGTGTATTTCCATTTCATCATTCCAATCCTTCGTTGTAATCGCTTATTTTATGCTCTCTAATTAGCTGCAATTCGTTCTCTTTTTATTGTTGGAACCAACAAAGTCGGCTCCACCTAAAGCTCGGAACTACAGGGGCAGCTTGTGCTTACTCCCTTGGGATCACGCTCAAGGCAAAGAACTAGAACGGGAGCTTCAGTGAGGAGGTCCCACCTCTTACCCGGAAGAGACTAAAAAAAAAGCTCTTCCCCTCCCTAGCCAATACTGAGCTAGGTGCCTTAGAAGAGAGAGAAGGAGTCAAGAATGCTTGCTTTTCTAAGGCATCTTACCGGTCTATTTATAGGCCTTTGAACTTGTACTGCAAATAACTAAACTAATCCATCCTGAAATTACCAAAATGCCCCTGGCTAGGTCTGCTAACAGCCGAACTCCGCTGTCCTAAAAGGCTAATTGCAGACCACCCAGGGTAAAAGAGTAAAAATACCCCTGGGACCCAAAAGGTGGGCCTAGCCCTACCTGAAATGGCCCTGAACCAAGATGGTCCCTCTCTCCAGGTACCTCTCGCTAGGGTCCTCTCGCCAGGGCCCTCTCGATCGTCTAGGCCCTAAACCATGGGCCCTCTCGCTTGGAGCCTCTCTCCTGGGCCCACTCGCTCGCCTGGAGCCTCTCGATTGAGCCCTCTTGCCAGGGCCCTTTCTCTCGCCTGGGCCCTCTCGCCAGGACCCTCTCGCCAGGCTGCGAGCCCGAGGTTGTACACAATCCCCGCTCTTTTCGAGGTTGGCACAAGCTCGGAAAGATAGTTCAACCGAGGATTGCGATGGTACAGTTAATTTATTGAGGGAATCTTTTGGTGGGCCCCTTACCTAGTATATAAATATGGAAAATTCCTCCCCATAAGGGGGCGTTTCCTCTCTTTCCTCCCTTCTTAGCATCTGCCTACATGTCTCTCAGCCAAAGTGTTCGGGACCGCATCACGGCCGTGCGCTAGCGGAACAAGGCGACGGCGGTGGGTCTGAACAAGATCCCCGCACGCGCTCCTCCTTTGCCACCGCCATCCACATCTCCTCCTAAAAAGATGAAAACTCCCGAGCCTCACCTCCTAGCCGCGGAACCTTCTCGCACTTCTCTAAGGGAACCAACGTCCCCTGCCCCCGTTAGTCTCAAATGGAAAGAGGTACGCCCTTCCAACCCACTGTGATTTTCTATCCCCACATACTCTTTATTTGTTGTTTCTTCCCAGAAAGCTTCGGAGGCTCCTCAGTGCCCGGAGACCATTCGTATCAATATTTCGGAGCTTCCTTCCTGGCGCCTCTCACCCCAGGACTCCACTCCCCTCTCTACCCCGATAACGAGGAGGGATGATCCTTCTACCGCCTCAGACCACACTCGCCGATTCGGTAAGAGGTTCTACCTCTGACCTGCTCCATGCTTCTTACCGCTTCTCCCTGTCGCTCTTAGCCTTTTTGGCCTTCCCTTAGGTGCGGGTGGAGAACCTGTCGAGGACGCCCTGGCCGTAGACTCGCTGGCCGAGGATTATTCTGGGCGACTAGCCTCCTCACCTCCCCCGCCGATAGATGAGATTGACGATTATCTAGGCGATCCCATGAACCCCATAGAGATGAAGCGAAAGGTGGCCGAGATGCTGCGAAAACATGCGCGGCTCATCCAGGCACTGGAAAAAGGGAAACAAGCCGCGGACCACCGGATTGACTGGCTAGAGATGGAGTGTGCTCGTTTGTCCTCTGAGGTTGATGTCGACATGGAGGGGGACAAGACTGACCCTTTGTCGATTCTGAACGACGTCGACCAACAGCTTCGTCTCGCCCGGCGTGGTGTTGAGGCTGCTCGCGCCTTCCACCTCCCCCGTCGCCCCCCTGCGTGAGAGGCCGCGGAGGACGATTGAAGTGGGACAAGAACTGATGGGAGCTCGAACCTTTTTGCTTCTCGCCTCTCGCTTCTTAGCCCTTTATCTGTAATAAAATATTAACCTGTATAGCACCAGCTGTGCGCTCTTCGAACTCACCACCCGCTTTATGCGGGATTATTTTGTTAATTTCATAATTTGCCTGCATAATTGATGTGACTGCTTCTTATTTTATGTTAACTTTTATTCACCCTCATTAATCCCAATCATTAGTTTTATCCGTCTGCCTCACAGTCTTTTCGCTGTTTTCTTGAGATGACCGCCCACTTGGGGTTCCGTCGCTTGAGGTATAGAAGAGCGAAGAGTTGGCCAACTTTTAGATTCAACTGACACACCTTCTCTTGCCCGTACCTCCCTACTTAGGAAGGCTATAAATACCCCCCCCTGCCAGGGCAGGAAGTGTGCTTCCTTAGACCTCCGCCCGTGACTCCCCCTCTTACTGCAGCTCGTCTCGCGCTCCGGCTCCTCGCGCTATCTCGCTGATCCCTCACTCGCCCACCTCCCCCCCTCTTTGACTCGCGCATACCATGGTGAAAAAAGAGGTCAGAGGAGAGTGAGGGGCGCAGCCGTTGTGGGAAGAGGTTTACCGACCATGACTTCCCCCCCCCCCCCGATCGTCTATCCGCCGATGACTACGAGGCCTTCCGGAGTGACTATCTGCCGGAAGGTTATGAGTCACGCCCTCCCTGGGTTGGCGAGAGCGTGAATACTTTTTACCCGGGAGAGCTCACCATCCCTATCTCTCATTTCGAGGCGGGGCTCCGACTTCCCTTCTGGCCGGAGGTGAAGCAGGTTCTGAAATACTTCAGCGTCGTGCCCGCCCAGTTGAACCCAAACGCTATCTCGGTCATTATCGCGTTCGCGTGGTACATGCGGAGGGAGAGGATAGAGTTCAGTCTCACCGTCTTCCGCAAGATGTTCGTGTACCACGCCAACCAGGACGGGGTGTCCTTCTTCACTGGGATAAACCTGAAGGTGTGCGAGACACCCAATAAAAATCACCACTGGCTGACTCGCTTTGTATTCGTCCGTGGAAATCTGGGTGGCGTCCCTCTCACGCCTGTCTCACCCGCGGAAACCTTCTACACTTCTCCGCAGGTTAGCGGAACGGACAGGCTCCTTTGTGAATACCTCGTAGGGAAGAACTTCGAGGTCCGATATTTGAGAAGGGGGCTCGCCTCTTTGCCCCCTGTGCTCCATGGAGAAGGTATATTTGACCTCTCGTCTTTTCCCTACCTCTAACCCTTTCCTCTCGCGGGGGCTCTTCTTCTGACACACGCTTTTTTACAGGAGAGAGGAATGTACCGGTGCACCCTCATTATCGAAGCAATATCAAGCCCTCCCCGGACGTGGCTCTCGCCAGCATGGCGGCCGAGGCGGCCAGAGATTCGCTGGCCCCTACTCCCCAAAAGAGGAGGGCCGAGGACCCGGCTCCCTCTTGCCTCAGCCCTTCGAAGAAAATGAAAATGAAGCTGAAGAAGTCTGTCTCCTTTCCCTCCGGGAAGGGCAAGGCTCATGCGGATACTGCGGCGACGTCGGGATCATTGAGTCCCATATCTGTGGGATCTCAGTCTCCCCACTCGCCTCCCCTGACCTCTCCGCACAGGGCTGTCTCGCTCCCCGAGGAGGCGGCCCCTTTTGCACCCCCAGCGAGCTCTTCTCACCCTGCTCCCCGATCCCCCTCTCGCGAGGGGGCTTCTCACTTTCCTCCGTCGTCTACCCACCTCAACTTCAATATGGGGCCGTCCGTTCCCGACGGCTCCAATGACCCCTCTCTCATCTGGTACAAAGGGTCATACAGGGTCTTTGTCTCCACCCTCCTCCCATCCTGGAGAGAGCAAGCCGAACCCACCTCTCATGCCTTCTCCTTAGGCTTCGGCCTCTATGGAGGTCTCACCCCCTACGCGCTCGATATGGCCACTACGCGAGACCTGGTCCTGAGGACGGCGCACTCGCAGCTGCGTACTTTGGAGCTGTCACACTGCCTCTCGCGCCGCCTCATCCATAACACTCGGAGCTGGAAGGAGATAAACGCCAAACTGGCGGTCGAGTGCGAGAAGTCTGTGGATCTTGCCAAACGGCTAGAGGTGTCCGAGAGTCTTCTCGCAAAGGCCAGCGGCAGAGTGGTGAGTTGGTACCCAGCCCGCATTTTCAAGCATTTTCCCTGTCACTTTTTAACACCCTTTTCCTTTCTTTGCAGGATGCCGGGACGGCTGAGAGACTATGCTCGCGGGTGGAGGAGCTAGAGACAGAATTGAAGGAGCTGAAGGCGGAGAATGCTCGGCTCAAAGAAGCTCCCATTTCTCGTCCGCAGGTCCCTCCACCTCCTCACGCGCATTACACTCACGACGACGTTGAAGAGTTCTGCAAGGATGCCAATATAAGGACCGCCGAGCTCATCCTGAAGAAGATGCGAGAACTGGGCGTTGTAAACGATGATTGTGAGGACATCACCGCCCGAGACCTTGTGCCCGAGATTTACGGCGAGGACGAGGATCCTTCGTCGAGCGAGAGGGGCTAGGACCCCCCCCCCCCTTTTTCTTTTTTCTTTTTGCTATGATTGTAATGTACTTTCTGCTTCGTAGATGTACTGTATTTAAACTCTGATGTGATCTATGTTTATATTTTTTGCTCGCGCCTAGCCTCTTTCCTCTTGTTTTCTTTTTCTTCTCATTTGGATTGCCTGGGAGGTCCTTAAGATCGGCGGCGGAGAGAGGGAGCTGCCTTTTCTCTCGCCCAACTATTATCGGTGGACCTGGCCCATGGGGTGAGCTAGTGAGCCTTCACCGTTTCTGCGAGTGGGGGGACTCCTTTCCCCCCTATTGCCTCGCTGGACGGCCCCTCTCGGCGCGAGTAGGCTGGGAAGGTTGACCATCCCCCCTGCCTCTTTCTTTTTTTATGCAATGAATCTTCTTGAAGCACCCCTTCTTTTTCAAGTGGAATAGGCTTTTCTGATTAATCGACCTCTGCTGCCCCTAGCCAGTACAAAAACGAAAACAAAAACCCTTGTCTGCGAAGGACCATAGAATGTCGGGTCCCCTTTCCTCTTTCTCCTCCAACCACCGAGTGAGCCTACAGCCCTGCCAGCTTGATGGGATCCTAGTCAGCGGGTCTGCTCGTGGTCTCCTCTCCTCTTTCTCCCCCAACCACCGAGTGAGCCTACAGCCCTGCCAGCTTGATGGGAGCCTGGTCGGCGGGTCTGCTCGGGGTCTCCTCTCCTCTTTCTCCTCCAACCACCGAGTGAGCCTACAGCCTTGCCAGCTTGATGGGAGCCTGGTTAGCGGGTCTACTTGGGGTCTCCTCTCCTCCTTCTCCTCCAACCACCGAGTGAGCCTACGCCCTGCCAGCTTGATGGGAGCCTGGTCAGCGGGTCTGCTCGGGGTCTCCTCTCCTCTTTCTCCTCCAACCACCGAGTGAGCCTACAACCCTGCGAGCTTGATGGGAGCCTGGTCAGCGGGTCTGCTCGGGGTCTCCTCTCCTCTTTCTTCTCCAACCACCGAGTGAGCCTACAGCCCTGCCAGCTTGATGGGAGCCTGGTCAGCGGGTCTAATCGGGGTCTCCTCTCCTCTTTCTCCTCCAACCACCGAGTGAGCCTACAGCCCTGCCAGCTTGATGGGAGCCTGGTTAGCGGGTTTACGCGGGGTCTCCTTTCCTCTTTCTCCTCCAACCACCGAGTGAGCCTACAGCCCTGCCAGCTTGATGGGAGCCTGGTTAGCGGGTCTGCTCGGGGTCTCCTCTCCTCTTTCTCCTCCAACCACCGAGTGAGCCTACAGCCCTACCAGCTTGATGGGAGCCTGGTCAGCGGGTCTGCTCGGGGTCTCCTCTCCTCTTTCTCCTCTCCTTGTTTTTGAAGAAGAACACCCTGAGGTGTAGTGTTCGGAAATCATGGCACATTCAAAAAAGGAGGATCATTAACAATATGCTCAAGTAAATTCAGAAGAAATTTATCATTATGGATAGAAACGCTTCAGATCATCACCACTGCGGGCGCGATCTAGGGGTATCCCGTCCACATCTTGGAGGTGATACCCCCCTGACTTCAATACTTCTTTTATTATGAAAGGACCCTCCCAATTGGGGTTGAGCTTCCCCACCGAGGCTCCCCTTCCTGCGACATCTACCTTCTTGAGGACCAAATCTCCCTTTTGAAACTACTTGATTGGGATGTGTTTATCAAAATACTGGGACATCCGGCACTTGACCTCCTCCTGCCGAACTGCTGCTAGCTCCCTGAGCTCTTCCACGAGATCGAGAGAAAGCCTCTGCTCCTCTCCATTATCGGTCTGCCACCTTTCATCCCCCTCTCTTGCTGCTGTGATCCTGGGAGATTCAACCTCAAATTCCACAGGTATGATGGCCTCAGAGCCATGAGAGAGCTTGAAAGGCATCTCTCCTGTGGACGTATTCGGTGTAGTTCGCAAAGCCCACAGGACGGAGGGGAGTTGTTCCACCCAGCTTCCCTTCAAGTTCTCCACTTTCTTCTTCAGGAGGTTCACTATGATCTTGTTTGCTGCTTCTACCTGCCCGTTGCTTTGTAGGTGATGAACCGAGGCAAACCGAAGGTCTATGCCGAGCTGTACACAAAAAATCCACAAACTCCTTGCTAGCGAATTGCGGCCCGTTGTCGGTGACTATGGCTAAAGGGAGCCCGTGCCGGCAAATAATCTCTCCCCATACAAAATTCTTTGCCACTCGTGAGGTCACCTTTTCCAAAGCCTTTACTTCCAGCCATTTTGAAAAGTAATCTACCATGACCAGTAGGAACCTCCTCTGACCACTGGCTTGAGGAAACGGTCCAACCAAATCCAGCCACCATATGGAGAAGGGCCAAGGGGAGGTGATTGTTCGCAGCCTCTGCGCCGAAAGGAGCTGCAAGGGAGCAAACTCCTGGCACTTTCTACACCTTTTAGCGAGCTCCTCCGCATCTCTCCGTAGGGTAGGCCAAAAATAACCTTGCCTCGGTACCCTCCCTTCCAAGGTTCGGCTTCCCGAGTGGCTCCCGCACTCCCCCGAATGGACCTCTTCCAGCACCCTCGGTGCTTCTTTCTCGGATACACACCGGGCTAACAATCCGGACAAAGTTTTTCGGTAGAGTACTCCCTCTTTCAACAAATAGTAAGCCGACTTGTATCTAATCCGCTTTCTCTCGAGATCCCCCTCGGGTAGTCGCCCTGACGCTAAGAAGGTCACAAAAGGATCCATCCAAGACACATCCTGGTCGATCTCTATTACCTCCCCCTCTTCTATGGAGGGCCTGAAGATCTCGGTCATGTGTTGGTACCCTAGATGTGATTTGGCTTATGTGATCCCCTTGCAGCCCCTCTTGATCCATATAAAGATATATATGATCATGGTTAGACTTTGTTTAGTCTCCCTAGGGCAGTTTATAAACTGACCTAGAGCTTAGGTTAGAAGTTCTAGATGTTTTTGTAGTTAAGGCTTTTCCGTTCGACCATCGTCGAACGAGGCCTCGCGATCGTCTATCAATGGTCGACGATAGCAGGGCTAGTGAATCTTTGAAGTCAAGACAATTATCGTCGACCGTTGGTCGACGATCTCAGAGCAAGCTTACTACGCTCTGAAGGATGGTCGACGATCTGTCATCATCAGGTCGACGATCGTGTTCTTGCTTCACGATTTCTGTCTCGACAGATTTTTGCCTTTGCTGGTCGACTATCTGGTTGCTGGTCGACGATCTGTTCGCTGGTCGACTATCTGTTAGCCGGTCGACGATTTGTGGTCGACGATTTCTGTTCCGACAGATTCCTGCTATTGGTCGACGATCTGGTTGCAGGTCGACGATCATCGAACTCCTGTTCGACGTTTTCTGTCTGATTTTATCTATTTGTATTTATGCTATTCCTTGGTTTATTTCCAAGTGTGTTAGCTTGTGGTTAGAAAGATTCTCTGAAGTTATTTGTTGCTAAAATTATGGCTTAAATTCAAAATGAATTATTTACAAATTCTGTCAAGCATAAATCACGGGATTCAGTATTCTTGATAAAGCATTTTGTCTTATTATACAAAATATATTGCCAGGCTGTATTCTAGCCGTTGGCGGTGTATGCTATTTCCAAGAACGATAGATCTTTATGCTGAGATATTTCCCTATTCATTTATTTCCTTATTGGGACTGACAGAAAGTTAATAGGTCATTCTATTCCTATTGCTATATTCTATTTTGAGTTAATCTGTTGCAGGGCTCGAGAATTCAAATCAATAGAGCCGTTTCAAAGGAAAACGTGAAGACATATTTAAAAGAGATTCTGCTCTCAGAAAAGATGCAGTAACAGACACAGAGAAAGATTATTCATCCGCTCAAGCATCATCAGAGCACCTCTTCACAATCTCACAACAAGAAGAAGAAAAGTTTTCCTGAAGCAAAAGCCCAGAGCAATCATCTTCCATTCTCAAGTCTCCTGAGCAATTTGCTTAGAGTTTTTCAAAGACTTCAGAAAAGGCTCAAGATCTGCTTCAAGTGCTCCAGAATATTAAGACCTGATAAAAATCAGTCTTCAGATTTCTGAGGATTTAGTTTCAGTTTATCTGAAACTCCTTCATCCTGAAGCAAAGGCTTTCCCTGGACTTCCACTGAGCCAGGGGGAGACTTTGATTCTTTAGAGAATCCACAAATCTTCTCTAATCTGTATTTAAAATAGAGAAGATAATCTAACCCTCTCAACCCCTTTGTAAAAAGAGTTTGTTCACACCTCTTCAAAAGTGAACGTTGGTGACAGGGCACCTTATCAACAACCTGTGGTTGAGCATCCTTATCAAAAGCTCAAAGGGTCTGTTTGATCTACCTGAATCAGATCATTGGTGGTAGGGCACCTTAGCAAAAACCTGTAGTGGATTCCTACCAGGGTGGTAGAAGAGTGGATGTACCTATTTAAAGGGAACCACTATATATCCTGTGTCTCTCTGGTTCTTGCTGATTTGTTTATTCTGTGGCTGTGATAGAACTACCTAGGATTGCTAGTTGCTGTGATAGGCTTGTAGTTAACTGAAATTTCAGTCAACGTCTTCACTTGTGCACTTCACTGTGTTAGGCTCTTAGGGTTCAAGTATCAGATTTTTTATTCCGCAAATAAACTCCAAGGGAGCTGACTAAGTGTTCATAAAATTTTGAATACTCTATTCACCCCCCCTCTAGAGTAGTTTACAACTTATCCCCTCACTTTCAATTGGTATCAGAGGGAGGTTGGCTGTTCATACAGGCTAACACCTGAGTTAAAAGATCCTGTGATAAGTTGTTTCCTGATACCATTCACAAACACTTTCACACATGGCCCAGTCTAAAGATTATTCAAGCACCAGACCTCCTGTATGCAACTTGTCCAAGTTTGGCATATGGAAGGCTAGGATAAGACTATACATGAATTCTATTGATGAAGATATTTTTTCTTCTATTTTGACAGGACCACCTGCTAGGCCTGCTGCTGCTTCCACTTCTGCTGATCTCAGTGCTGTGCCACCACCTGACTACAATGAAACTTACAAGAAGGCAAAAGCAGCTGATGCTAAAGCAATGAATATCCTAGCTCAGACAATGTCTGATGAGATATTCCAGAAGCTGGCTGAATGTACCTCAGCCAAAGCTATGTGGGATTCCCTCAACCACATAGTTGCTGGCTCAGCTGATGAGAGGAAGGACAGGAGATCCAATCTCACCTCTCAGTATGAAAACTTCAAGAAGGATGATGCTGAAGACATTGACACCATGTACACAAGACTCAGTTCAATAATAAGTGAACTGAGGTCTTTAGACAAGGAGATAACCTTGTCAGAAGTCAATGACAAGATCCTGATGTGCCTTCCCATCTCATGGGACTCAAGGATATGGCCCATCAAGGATGGAAGAAATACTGTGGAACTCTCCACAGAAGCTCTGTTGGGAAAGCTCAGGTCATATGAGCAAACCTTAAAGAGTAGAGCTGCTGTAACTGAAGTGAAGACTCCAACACCAATAAAGAAAGAGCATTCTCTAGCTCTTAAGGCTGCTGAGACTTCTGAAGGAAGTCAATCAAATGAGGAGTTACTGGCACTCATTGCCAAGAGGTTCTTCAACATGGGAAGAAGAGACCTCAGAAAGAAGTTCTCCAAGCATGAGGACAAGCCAAGGTATGACAAGACTCCATCTAAAGAAATCATTTGTTATGTTTGCAGCAAGCCTGGACACATTGCTCCAGATTGTCCAGAGAAGAAGTACAAGGAGAAGAAACATGAGAAAGAATACAGGAAGCACCACTCCAAGTCCTCATCACACAAATACAAGAAGAAGGACAAGGGATTTGTGGCTGCTACCTGGAGTGAAACAGAAGAGGATACCTGCTCCTCTAGCTCAAGTGATTCTGAAGAAGAAGAAGAAAAGAAAGCCAAAGAGGTCTGCCTCATGGCCATTGATGCCTGCAGCTCTCTGTCAGCTGCAGAGAATTCTAAAGAAGAAGGAGACAATGAAGAAGACTCCTTTATGGAGGACCAGGTAATCGACTCATTTGACTTCTCATCTCCTGAGTTCAAACTAAAATTTAAAACTCTATGTTTAGATTTACTATTATCTGAAAAAGAAATTAAGTCACTTAGACTAAAAATAATGGAACTAGACATGGAAGGTACTGAAATAATCAGATTAGAAAAGGAATTAGAAAGCTCAAAAGAAGAAATAACATTCCTAAAATTAGAACTAGCGAAATCTAAGAGGTTAGAAGAACAATTAAATGGCAGAAGCCTTAAATTATCTGAAATAACCTGTATAGCAAACACTAGGGTTGGTAATGATAAACTAGGCTTAGGTGCTACACCTAGTGAACCCATCCTCCTCACAAAGGAGAGATTTAGCACTCCAGTAAAATTTGTTTCTGAATCAGGAATAAAGAATACTGAGGAAATTGAAAAATGCAAGAAAATTCAGAATAAGATTAAGAAAGAGAATAGGAAGAAAAAATTTCTAGCTTTACAAAAGTCGTCGACCAGTGATCGACGATCGTGGAATCCAGAACATCGTTCTACCATAAATGATCGACGATATGGCTTGCGATCGTCGACCATTGATCGACGATCTGGACTTAAGCTGGAAAATAAAAATCAAACTTCCAGAACTTCAAACCCTAATCACCACCCCAGGTTGTTTAATCCTTCAACTGAATGGATTATCCCACCTAGGAGATCACACCCTTTAGGATATAAATCTAAGCCTGCAAAATCTTTTATATCTAGTTTTTCTTTTGTAAAGAATACTGGACCCAAGGTAACCTGGGTCCACAATGTATAACTGTTCTTTCTGCAGGTGAAGACCTATCCAGTCATACATGACAAATGGAATCTGGATAGTGGATGCTCAAAGCATATGACAGGAAAGAAGAAGAACCTCTCAGGTTTCAAAGCCAAGCTGGGACCAAAAGTTGTATTTGGGGATTCCAGCTGTGGACAGACTGAAGGGTATGGCAGCTTCACCATAGGAGCTGTAACCTTCAAGAAAGTAGCCTATGTCTCAGGACTAAAGCACAACCTAATCTCTGTAAGTCAAATGTGTGATGCTGGGTACAAGGTATGGTTCACTGACACTGCTTGCAATATTTCTTTAAATAATACTGTGGTGTTAGTAGGTATTAGAATTGGAAATGTTTATGTTGTAGATTTTAATTCCTCCAAATCTGAAATATGCTTATTTAATGAAGTAACCAGTAATAATACCCTTTGGCATAAGAGACTTAGTCATGTAAACTTGAAAAACATTTCTAGGTTGGCTAAATACAATCTTGTACGAGGCTTACCTTCTTGCCCCTACAAGAAGGAAGGCCTTTGCAAAGCTTGTCAACTAGGAAAGCAAACAAGAAATAGCTTTAAATCAGTTAATAAAAGTGATTCTCCCAGGATTCTGTACTTGTTACATTTGGACTTATTTGGTCCTATTGCTGTGCAGAGTCTTGGAGGGAAGTCTTACACTCTAGTAATTGTAGATGACTTCTCCAGGTTCACTTGGGTATTCTTCTTGAGAACTAAGGCTGATAACTTCAAGGTTCTTACAGATTTTCTAAAGTGTATACAGAGTGAGTATTCTACTCAGATTGCCTTGATCAGAAGTGATCATGGTACTGAGTTTGAATCTCTTCTTATGCAAGAATTCTGTGAGAAGGAAGGTATCAAACATAGCTTCTCTGCTCCTAGAACTCCTCAACAAAATGGGGTAGTTGAAAGGAAAAACAGAACCCTAATTGAAGCTGCAAGTACATTGTTGGCAGATGCTAACATGCCTCTGTCCTTTTGGGCTGAAGCAGTTAGCACAGCTAACTATGTATTGAACAGAAGTCTGATACATAAACTTAAGGGTAAGACTCCCTATGAATTACTTAAGCAAGTGAAACCTAAAATAGACTATTTTAGAGTGTTTGGCTGTGTTGCTTTTGTTCATAACAATAACAAAGAATACCATAGAAAATTTGAGGCAAAAGCATCAATGGGAGTTTTTCTAGGATACTCTCAAGTAAGCAAAGCCTATAGGGTCCTTAATAAATCCTCTCTTAAGATAGAAGAGTCTGCACATGTCTCTTTTGATGAGACAGTCATGTATTATAAGGAGAAGGACTCTTCCTCTAATAGTACAGTGCAAGTCCTAGGAGTAAGTAAGGATTTGGAAGGTTTGAGACTCTCACAGGAGAATCATCCCCAACAAACTCCTCAGGCTGCTTCTTCAGATTCTGAATCTGATGTAGAACTTTTTCAAGTTAAAGCACCTGCTCCAACAGTTGATCAAATTCCACATGAGGAATTAAATCTTGAAACTGTTGAAGATCAGATCATTGTTGAACCTACTGATCTTGTCACACTTAGAGATCACCCTGTATCTCAAGTGATTGGAGACATTTCAGCAGGAGTCCAGACAAGACATCAACTCAACAAAGATGTGATGTTTGCTTGTTTCCTTTCTCAGGTTGAGCCCCTAACCATTAAAGATGCTGAGCTTGATCCCCACTGGATTATAGCAATGCAAGAGGAGCTTAACCAGTTTGAAAGATGTAAAGTTTGGACCTTGGTTCCAAGACCAAGAGGCCAACGGATCATAGGCACCAAGTGGGTGTTTAGAAACAAGCTTGATGCCCAAGGCATAGTAGTTAGAAATAAGGCTAGGCTAGTAGCTCAAGGCTATAGACAGGAGGAAGGCATAGACTATGATCAGACTTTTGCCCCTGTAGCCAGACTAGAAGCCATTAGGATTTTCCTAGCCTATGCTGCCTATAAAAGATTTAAGGTCTTCCAAATGGATGTGAAGAGTGCCTTCCTCAATGGAGATTTAAAGGAAGAAGTGTTTGTTGAACAACCACCAGGGTTTGTTTCATCAACCTTACCCACTCATGTGTTCAAACTCCAAAAGGCTCTATATGGACTTAAGCAAGCTCCTAGAGCTTGGTATGAGACCTTAGCAAATTTTCTTCTAGAACACAAGTTTGTGAGAGGTGTAGTAGATAGAACCCTGTTCATTAGACATCATAAGGACTCACAACTGTTAGTTCAAATCTATGTAGATGACATTATATTTGGCTCTACTGATCCCAAACTATGCAAGAGGTTCTCTGAACTAATGCACTCTAAGTTTGAGATGAGCAGCATGGGTGAGTTATCCTATTTCCTTGGTCTCCAAGTGAAACAGAGTGTTGATGGCATTTTCATTTCACAATCAAAATATGCCAGAGAGCTGGTTAAAAGATTTGGAATGTCTGATGCTTCATCAATGAGCACACCTATGGCCTCAAATGCAATTATTGATTCTGATGTCAATGGCAAGCCTGTTGATCAAAAGAACTTTAGAGCCATTGTTGGTTCCCTGCTGTATTTGACTGCAAGTAGGCCTGACATAATGTTTGCTACATGCCTATGTGCTAGGTTTCAGGTCAACCCAAAGGAATCTCACTTAACTCTTCTCAAGAGGATTTTGAGATACCTTAAGGGGTGCCCTAACTTAGGACTGTGGTACCCAGCTGAGTCAGGATTTGAATTAATTGGATATTCAGATGCTGATTATGCTGGTTGTAGAGTTGACAGGAAAAGCATCTCAGGGACTTGTCAGTTCCTGGGAGAGAGACTTGTCTCGTGGTTTTGCAAGAAACAGGCATCTGTGTCTACTTCAACTGCTGAGGCTGAATACATAGCAGCAGCTAGCTGTTGTTCACAGATCCTGTGGATTCAAAATCAGCTCGTGGATTTTGGGTACACACACTCAAACACAAAAATTCTGTGTGACAGTACCAGTGCAATATCAATTGCTCAAAATCCTGTGCACCACTCCAGAACCAAGCACATTGAGATTAGACATCATTTTCTGAGAGATAATGTGGAAAAGAACAAGATAGTAATGGAATTTATATCCACAGACCTGCAAAGAGGAGATATTTTCACTAAGCCCCTTGATGAACAAAAGCATTTGTTCTTCCTGAACCAGCTTGGCATGATTAATGGTTCAGAATAGTGAAAATTTGGTTAGTTTTATTTTCTGTCTAAAATCGTCGAACGACCGATCGACGATCTTCGACCAGGTCAGAACTATCGTCGACCAACCGTCGACGACAGCTCGTTCTGTAGTAGGGCAGAAATCGTCGACCAACTGGTCAACGATCTCTCCTTAGGTATCTATCGTCGACCAATGGTCGACGACAGATTTTCTGTGCTGGGTGGAGAATCGTCGACCATCATTTATTGATCGACGATCGTGATATTTGCTTGTAGGCGGTCGATGTTTACTGTTTAGTCAAACATTGACTATCGTCGGTCTGTGTTCGACGACCGATTTTATTCCGGGATCGACGATCGCAGATTTGTTTCTAATAGTCGATTTAGGTCTGAAGATCGTCGTCCTTCCGCTCCGTCTTTTCATATTCCTTCTCCTGGCTTAGAATTCGCTCTCGAACTCTAATCCCGCGCGATTCTCTTCTCCCCTATTTTGCTTCTCGATTCGCCATCTTCTCTCAAATTCTATGGCGATTCCTTCTGCCGTTCTCTTCGGAATGAAGTTCGACACTGGCTTCTGTGTCGACTTCGATTCTTTCAGCCGATGCGATCAACCAATCCAAGATATTCTGCAACTATGTGAAGACCAAGGCCTCAAGAAATTTATGTCGTTCTCTCCTAAGATTCATATACCAGAAATTCGTGAATGGGTATACACCTCGTCCTCCAGCGACGAAGCGATGTCAGGAAAGATAAATGGCGAGGAGGTCACTCTGACTCCTGAAGTGTTGACTGAGCTGTTTGGACTGCCAACAGGCTCTGAAGAATATGAGCAAAGCACAGAGGAATATGGCCGCATGCTCACTGTGATGGGCCATGCCGAAGGGATTCCGGCTAAGCTGCTGAAGATAAACTTGTCTCCAGAATACAAGTTTCTGGCCGACCTGGTGGGCAAGGTCGTCTTGGGAAAACATTCTGCTCATGACAACATCAACCGGCAACAATTTGCCCTGATGTCAGCCTTGGTGAATAAGGCACAGATTGCCTGGGGAAAAGTTCTATTTGAACTAATAAGGAGAAAGAACAATCAGAAAGAGGTAAACCTTGCAAGGGTACTGGGTGTGTTTCTATATGTGAAAGCACCCCTGCTGCTCGTTTCTGCACCCTCCGCAGTAAACGCCAGCAAGAGGTTGGACCCTTCTCTATTCAAGAAATCCCAGAGGATTATCAAGAAGTCAGCCAGGGTTGATCCTAACCCCTCTTCAGACACAAGGGCTGATTCGGCCGCTCTCCCGCTTACTGGGGAAGGCTCAGCAACCCCTGCATCCTCATCTCATGCATTACTTTCTACAACACCTGCAGTGCCACCACAACATGCATCCTTCATTCCACCTGCATCTCCACACCAGTCACCAACACCACAACATCTGGCAGCTTCAGCCAGTGTTGACATGGTGACTGCTACCATCCTCTCGCATCTTTCTCAACATGACTCCCACACTCATGTTGATGTTCACCCATCTCCACATGACTCATTTGATCATGTGGCAGATCATCCTGCCTCCATTCCATCCACCTCTACATCATCAGCATTTCAGATAACTCCTGAATTGCTTGCACATCTTGTCGAGCTCATCACTCCCTCCATTCAAAAAATGATTGAGGCTGCCAATGCCCCTCTCATTGCCTCCATCAATTCTCTCACTGACGCCATCAAATCCATCTCATCTTCTGCTGAGCCCCCTTCTGTAAAATGCATGACTCCAGTCCCCACTGAAGTCATGCAGGGGGAGATGTCTGTTGAAGTGGTCTCAGGTGATGCCCTGACCCTTCAGGATAATTCCTCTCTTCCCCTTCAAGGATCTGCAGAAGAACCTCAAGAGAGTCAAGAGAAAGAACCAGAAGGTAAACCTTAAAACTCTTTCTCCAAAGGATATAATCAGGACTTCAATTTGATATTTGTATCTAACAAAGACATTCACTCCCTAGTGAATCTAGCTTCTGAGGAAGAAGTTCCTGAAAAAGAAAATGAGGAAGTCCCCATGGACGTTTGTGAGAATGTTGATGCTCAACCTGATGGTATAGCTTTATTTAAGATTCTAATTAATTCTAACTCCAACTTAGAGTTAATTTCTTATTCTTTCCTTTCCATCACAGCTGCTGATGATCTCACATCAGCATTGCAAGTTGATGCTGCTAAGTCCCTTGATTCTGATAAAGATTTAGAATCCTATCTTAACCTAGACTGTGAGTCCTCACTCACATCTACTCCTCCTGTTCCCTCTTTTCAAGAGAAAATGGTCCCTTATAGATCTGAGTACCTTGATGACCCCTTGGTCAAGGATACTCTTTTCTTTTCCTGCATGGCACTCCTCTTGTGCCTTGCAGAGGTGTCTATCCCTGATGTCACTGAACATCTAGAAGGAATTATAACCTCCTTCCTAGATGCAAAGTGGTATCCTGTGTAGATCTTCAGGTAATCCTATCTATTACCTGTTGTTTGTTCACCTTGGGGGGAATATTTTATTCCCACTTGGTTGTTAACCTATCTCTCTTTGGATGCAGGCACAACCATAAATGCTGATGCTGCTGCTGAAGAAATTGAAGAAGTGCAAGATAGGGTAGACAGTGCTCCCAAGATGACTGAAATGGACTCAAGCTCAGGTACTCTAAACCTAGAACAATTTATAGCCTTTGTGGCTGAGAACATTGCCTCTGAGTACATTGAAGGGATGGCTAATTATCATCTGGATTCCCTAGCCATCTCTCTAGAGAAAGCATCTGCCCCTGCAGATATTGTCATCTTTTCTCCTCCTATCCTCACCTATCCTATATCCACTCCTTCTATTGCAGAACTGGTCCCCAAGACAGTTCCTGAGTTGTATCCAGAATCAGAGCTATGGAAAAGTGCTCTAAATGTTGATCTGGATGCCCTTCTTAGGCAAGATGCCATTGAAGAAGCTAAAGAGAAAGAAGAAAGAGAAAAGAAAGACAAAGCTGAACTTGCTGCCAAAGATCCATCTGAACAAAACTATGATGATTATGCTGGGAAAGACTCATCTCATTCTGATGATGATGATGATGACTCTGATGATTCTGACTCCTCTAAGAAAAGAAAAAGAGCTGCTTCCAAGAAAAGAAAAGCCCCTGCTCCTTCTACTGCAAATCCTAACAAGGATGTTCCCTATTACATTCTGAAGGGAATAGATCCTAAGAGCAAGGAATTCCAACCCTGGATGAGATTGTCAAAGAATCAGACTAAAGAGAAGAAGAGGACAAAGAGATATGACTCTCCAGTTCAGAAATTCCCCCCCAGAGGCCCTCCTCCACCTCCTGGTGCTGGAGCCTCTGGAAGTATCTCTTCTGCTCCAATTGGTAGATCAGCCAGTTCCAACCCCTCTCAATCTTATCAGAGAAGAAGTAGACAAGGCCAGGGAAGCCAAAGTGGTTCAGGACAAGGAAATAAAAGAAATGACAATGCTCTCGTCGAACAAATAAAGGAGATGACTTATCAACAACCTACCTTCTCTCCTCCTCCTTCTCCTAAGAAGTTAGTCCCAGAAAGGAAACCTTCTCCTCCCAGGAGAGGTCCCTCCTCCTCTTTAAAGAAACCTGCTGCAGCTGATTCTAAAGGAAAAAGAGTAGTCTTTTCAGAAAAATCCCACAAAAAGTTCATTGAGCTTGCACCTCCTAGATCTCTCTATGCTCAAACTGATCCTAAGAAGACTGTGCAGATTCCTCTCGATTCAAGCAAACTTGCTACAGCTCTTCAAAGGAATATGGAGATTGCAGCTCATACAGATACTGATAGACCTCCCTCTCCATCAGACAAAACTGAAGCTGAAAGGATTGCCTCTATGGCAAGATTCAAAGAGTCTATTGCACTTAGCATGATGGAGAGAGCCAAATCTCAAGGACTGGATCCTACAGCTTACTCAACAATGTCAGAATTCAGAGAAAAGGAACTCAGCAGAATTCAAGTCAATCCAGAAGCCTTTGACACTGAAGAATACATGAGACTACATCCTGCTGCAGTTCTACCTAGTTATGCTGAAAAGAAAATCATAGGTGAACATGATCTAATGCTATCCAAGAGACAAGCAGCAAACCCTAACAGAGAAATTATTTTCAAACCAGCTGCAATACCTAAAAACTCATCTGATGCTAAGCTTGCTGATAAATCTGCTTGATACATTCCATTTCTGCTGATTTATGCTTGATATATTTCCTGTGTATTGCCTGTGTTTTATCATTCTGGTTAATCTTTAGATTTGTTGTTGTCTGCTTTAGCCTTTTAAACTGGATTGGATAACATAACCCAAATAGGGGGAGATTGTTGGTACCCTAGATGTGATTTGGCTTATGTGATCCCCTTGCAGCCCCTCTTGATCCATATAAAGATATATATGATCATGGTTAGACTTTGTTTAGTCTCCCTAGGGCAGTTTATAAACTGACCTAGAGCTTAGGTTAGAAGTTCTAGATGTTTTTGTAGTTAAGGCTTTTCCGTTCGACCATCGTCGAACGAGGCCTCGCGATCGTCGATCAATGGTCGACGATAGCAGGGCTAGTGAATCTTTGAAGTCAAGACAATTATCGTCGACCGTTGGTCGACGATCTCAGAGCAAGCTTACTACGCTCTGAAGGATGGTCGACGATCTGTCATCATCAGGTCGACGATCGTGTTCTTGCTTCACGATTTCTGTCTCGACAGATTTTTGCCTTTGCTGGTCGACTATCTGGTTGCTGGTCGACGATCTGTTCGCTGGTCGACTATCTGTTAGCCGGTCGACGATTTGTGGTCGACGATTTCTGTTCCGACAGATTCCTGCTATTGGTCGACGATCTGGTTGCAGGTCGACGATCATCGAACTCCTGTTCGACGTTTTCTGTCTGATTTTATCTATTTGTATTTATGCTATTCCTTGGTTTATTTCCAAGTGTGTTAGCTTGTGGTTAGAAAGATTCTCTGAAGTTATTTGTTGCTAAAATTATGGCTTAAATTCAAAATGAATTATTTACAAATTCTGTCAAGCATAAATCACGGGATTCAGTATTCTTGATAAAGCATTTTGTCTTATTATACAAAATATATTGCCAGGCTGTATTCTAGCCGTTGGCGGTGTATGCTATTTCCAAGAACGATAGATCTTTATGCTGAGATATTTCCCTATTCATTTATTTCCTTATTGGGACTGACAGAAAGTTAATAGGTCATTCTATTCCTATTGCTATATTCTATTTTGAGTTAATCTGTTGCAGGGCTCGAGAATTCAAATCAATAGAGCCGTTTCAAAGGAAAACGTGAAGACATATTTAAAAGAGATTCTGCTCTCAGAAAAGATGCAGTAACAGACACAGAGAAAGATTATTCATCCGCTCAAGCATCATCAGAGCACCTCTTCACAATCTCACAACAAGAAGAAGAAAAGTTTTCCTGAAGCAAAAGCCCAGAGCAATCATCTTCCATTCTCAAGTCTCCTGAGCAATTTGCTTAGAGTTTTTCAAAGACTTCAGAAAAGGCTCAAGATCTGCTTCAAGTGCTCCAGAATCTTAAGACCTGATAAAAATCAGTCTTCAGATTTCTGAGGATTTAGTTTCAGTTTATCTGAAACTCCTTCATCCTGAAGCAAAGGCTTTCCCTGGACTTCCACTGAGCCAGGGGGAGACTTTGATTCTTTAGAGAATCCACAAATCTTCTCTAATCTGTATTTAAAATAGAGAAGATAATCTAACCCTCTCAACCCCTTTGTAAAAAGAGTTTGTTCACACCTCTTCAAAAGTGAACGTTGGTGACAGGGCACCTTATCAACAACCTGTGGTTGAGCATCCTTATCAAAAGCTCAAAGGGTCTGTTTGATCTACCTGAATCAGATCATTGGTGGCAGGGCACCTTAGCAAAAACCTGTAGTGGATTCCTACCAGGGTGGTAGAAGAGTGGATGTACCTATTTAAAGGGAACCACTATATATCCTGTGTCTCTCTGGTTCTTGCTGATTTGTTTATTCTGTGGCTGTGATAGAACTACCTAGGATTGCTAGTTGCTGTGATAGGCTTGTAGTTAACTGAAATTTCAGTCAACGTCTTCACTTGTGCACTTCACTGTGTTAGGCTCTTAGGGTTCAAGTATCAGATTTTTTATTCCGCAAATAAACTCCAAGGGAGCTGACTAAGTGTTCATAAAATTTTGAATACTCTATTCACCCCCCCTCTAGAGTAGTTTACAACTTATCCCCTCACTTTCATCATGGTCCCTCCGGCCTGAGGACCATGCTTCGCGAGCAGATCTGCCCGGGCACTCTCTTCTCGAGGAACATGCTGGATGGAGAAGCTATGGAACTATCCAACAATACTTTTTATCTTTACCAGGTATAACTGGAGGGTCGGCTCCCTCACCTCGAACTCCCCGCTGATGTGTCTTGCCACCACCAAGGAATCCGTGAAGACCTTGATATCTTGTATACCCAACTCTCTAGCCAGCCGAAGCCCGGCGATGATTGCTTCGTACTCTGCTTGATTGTTTGTGAGGGCGAAGTGTATCTTCAAAGCTTGCTAAATCCTAGTCCCCTCGGGACTCGTCAAGATGACCCCTCCCCCGAAAGAATTCCTACCAGAAGCTTCATCTACAAGCATGTCCCAAGCTACTACGGGAGATCCCTCCATCTCTTCGGCGTCCAACGCATAGTCCGCCAAGAAATCTGTCACCACCTGCGCTTTAATAGCTTCTCGAGGAACGTAGGAGAGGTTGAATTCACTGAGCTCTATCGACCACTTGACCAATATCCACGAGTGCTCGACCCCCTCGAGGATGCAGCGAAGGGGGTGATCCGTCACAACCTGAATGGCATGAGCTTGGAAATATGGTCTGAGCTTCCGGACCGACACAATGAGAGCGAAAGCCAGCTTTTCTAGGATGGGATACTTCAACTCTGCCTTTTTAAGGACCCGGCTTACATAATAAACTGGGAACTGCTTATTCCCCTCCTTGCGGACGAAGACTGAGCTAACCGCCCCCATCCCTACCCCCAAATAGAGGAACAAGCTCTCTCCTTCCCTCGGCCCCTGAAGTAGCGGCGTCTGGGTAAGCTGCTGCTTTAGAGCCGCGAAGGCCTTCTCACACTCGAGGGTCCATTCGAACTCCTTCCCACCCCTTAGAGTTAGAAAGAAAGAAGAGCATCTCTCTCCCGCTCTGGAGAGGAACCTGCTCAATCCTACCAGCTTGCTAGTAAGACGCTGGATCTCTTTGACATTCCTAAGAGATCCCAGCTCTAGTATTGCCCTCACCTTGTCAGGATTGGGCTCCACCCCTTCAGGTGTAAGGAGATGTCCCAAAAACTTCCCCCGGATGGCCCCGAACACACACTTCAGGGGGTTAAGCCTCATCTTATACTTCCTTACGGTTGCAAAAGTCTCTTGTACGTCTAGGACATGAGACCCAAGATCCCGACACTTCACCATCAAGTCATCCACATAGACCTCAAGGTTCCGCCCCTTCTGCTCCCGAAAAATCCGGTCCATCATCCTTTGATAGGTTGCTCCCGCGTTTTTTAGCCCAAAAGACATCATGTTATAGCTGAAGCACCCATCCTCCGTGACGAAGGTGACATCCTTGACGTCCGGAGGGTGTATGCGTATCTGATGGTACCCTGAAAAAGCATCTAAAAAACTCATTAGTGAGAAACCGACGGCTGAGTCAACCAGCGCGTCGATCCGAGGCAGGGGGTAACAATCCTTAGGTCAAGCTTTATTTAAGAGAGAGAAATCGATACACATCATCCACTTCCCTTCCCCCTTTTTTACCATTACAACATTGCTCACCCATCCCGGATACCTATTGGCCGATATGAATCCCGCCCGGAGCAGCTTCTCTACCTCCTCCCTGATAGGTCCGGCCATCTTGGAGGCGATGGCTCTCTTCTTCTGCTGAATGGGGTGGACCTTGGGGCCGAGGTTGAGACGATGGCATGCCACGTCTGCGTCGATCCCTGGCATGTCCGCTGCGCTCCAAGCAAAGACATCAACGTTCTCTTGTACACACCTCCGGATCTTTTCCTGGTCCTGGGGAGTGAGTTCTCTGCTGATCTTTACCTTTTCTTTTCTTCTGTCTCTGGTGAGGATCTCGACCTCCAGAACTTCCACAGCCGCCCTCAACCTTGAGGGTTCTTCTTCCTCCTGCTCTCTAAGCTCTTCCTCAAAATCCTTTGACCCGTACCCAACTCCCGAGCCTTCCACAGCCGCCACCCTCACCTGGGCCTTTCCTCCCTCTCCTCTCTCCAACTCTTCTCCTTCAGCCATTTCCTCCTCCACTACAAGACTTCCCTCCACTCTTGCTCCTACTCTCCCCAACTCTTCTCCTCAAGCCATTTTCTCTCCCGCCATTGCTGGCTCCACCGCAATGGCTCTCTCCACTCCTCCTCCTCTCTCCAACTCCTCTGCTTCAGCCATCTCCTCCTCCGCTACAAGACTTCCCTCCACTCCTGCTCCTACTCTCCCCAACTCCTCTCGCTCCATCCTTGCTCCCAGCTCCTCTACATCCCCCATCCAGGAGATGGTGTTGACCGCCGTTACATAGAACTCCCGAGCCGCCTTCGGATCCCCTCTTGTAAGACCCCCATTTTTTTTCTTTTTCGACACCGGGGTCTTAGGCCCAGAACCGCCGCCTTGCGGTGATACCTACGCACCCGGGAAGGTCGTCACTACAAGACGCCGATTCTGCCGGCCAAAATCGATCACCACTGTAGCATAAGAATAAAGCAAGTCCACAGAAAAATCACAAGTATAGAAAATAAAATCCACGAAGGGAGTGTCCACAGATAGTACATATAATAAAATCTCGGGCTTATGCCTGGTACATCAAGTCCTCACTACAAATCACTCATTGCGGAAGCAAACTAATATAACTACTAGTGTTCGGGACTCATAGTCCCTGCTGTCTGGACTCCAGAGCTAGACTGTCGGAACTCCAAGCGTGCCGACCTCCGGGGCTGCTCCTCCATGCTGGGCTCCGTGGTCCCCAAAATGATGTGGTTCGAAAACCGTTAGTCTAAAAGACTAAGTCCTATCATCCCCCGCCCCTTCCCCCATGGCTCCTAAGCACTGAGCGGGGAGAAGGAAAGGGAAGGACATGAAGGTGGAGAATAGTCAAATGCAGATGGCAGCGGAACTATAACTAACAGTTCCAAGTATGGTAAAAGTAATACAAAGGTTGATTATGAAAGTGACCTTAACTTATGAAATACACATAAGCTGAGGGATCTTTTGCAGGGCTCCTATCGTATAAAAAGTCCCATACCGATTTATACGATAGGGTGTCGGTTTTACTAGCCGGCATAACATATAAATAATACTGAAAGAGAACCTTGACTTATAAGCACGCTCGCGCGAACTTATAGGCCAAGGGGTCGTTTTGTAGGGCCTAATGTATAGTGCGTCCCATACCGCTTATACATTAGGTGTCAGGTTATATGCAATGGTTATGCTATGAAATACAAACATGCTATGATGTGAACATGCAAGTGCAACTCACCCACTCGACTCTGTGTACACAGACCTTTAGTTCCCCCTTTCCGAGCCGTTACCTCCCAGGCTACCTCCGTAGTGGCAGACGGAAGCGGTGGGTTGGGCCTCGCCCACCTCTAAACCAGTAAAGCACTACCGATCAGACCTATCATACGCCTCAACACTTGGTGCACAAAGCGGACTCCTGCGTACTCTTGCCGGCTGGCGCACCGGACTTCTTTTGGCGAAGTGCTAACCACACTTGTCGAGTCAGCGTATTGGCGTCGGTGCATCGACCCTCCAAGACCAAAGACCCACCACCTTATACCTTTTATGCACATGCAATAGTTATGAGTCCAACCAACAACCGAGCTAAAGCTCCCCGGACTATCCCGTCCGTCAACAACCGAGCCAAAGCTCCCCGGACTATCATGTCCGTCATAGTCAACAACCGAGCCAAAGCTCCCCTGGACCATCCCGTCCGTCATAATCCACAATCGAGCCAAATCTCGCCGGACTAACCCGTCCGTCACAATCAACAGCACCACCCAACCTAATGAAATTTTGACTATTCCTTACTACGAGAAAGACGATTTTTCATCGATCACGAGCACCACCTAACACTAGCCAATCCAACTCTCACTACTCTTCCTATATTTTTATTGTGAAATCATCCACATCTAACCACCCAATCAAAATGGCTAACTCCAATAATTATCCCAGATCATGTCTTATTGCAATTTAGCAATTTTGCTATATGCAGACCAACCTAGACGATACGTTGAACCGGATAGGAGATATTCTAAATAATCATCCGAATGCCCTAAATTATTTTCTGGAGACTTATCATGACACAAATGGACTAAATCCAGAAGATTATAATTTTCCTAATTATTCTGATATTTAATTAATTTTCCGTAAAGCTTCTAAGGGCTACCCATTGAGCATGAAGTGCACTTTTCAGAGATGTATAAAGCTTCATAAATTCATGATAAATTCTAAACAATAATTTAACAGTAAATCCAAGATATAACAATTTTTCAAGTACTCTAATGACTCTAATTTAATTTTGAGAATAAATCCTTTTTCCTTTTATTAATGAAGTAAGTGCAGTAAATATTCATCCAAAAATTCTTAATTAATCTTCTAAAGCAGATACTGTTCTAAAAACATCATTGGCCAAATTTCATAATTATTCAATGGGCATTGAACCCTAGAATAAATATTTACTAAAATCTCAAAGAGCTATATTTGTGAATGAAGTATTGTAAATATTCTCCTAAAAATCATGAGTAAAATTAGACATCTAGATATTAATCTGAAAACATCATTGGTCAGGTTTCATAATTTTCCAATAAGTAATTTACTCTAAATGATTTATTGTCCATAATTTCCCTTTGAAAAACTTGTGAAGGAAGTGCTAGATATAGTCAACTAAAATTTGTAATAAAATTCAGGGATATTAATATTGACAGAAATCATCTTCTGACCAAGTTTCATCAGATTCAAATGAACAGAGTAATCAAAATAATTCTAGCACCTGTTTGAGCAAATTATTACTTAACACATGATGTACTTGAAATATAATCCATAAAATCCTAAATAAATTATAAAGGGTGATTCCTAGTCTAAAACTTACCCCACCCAAGTTTCACAACCTTTAAATAAGGTTTAGTGACTGTTCTTTCAAAGTTGAGCTTCTACACTAAATTTAGGGTTAGGGTTTTGAGGTGTCTACCTGCCTCCAAATCCTCTAAGACTCCTTCCAGAGGACTTAAGTTATGCTAACATCAACTCTACTGAGTTTCAAGGGCATACAAGGGCATTTGCCCCTATGTCCTTCACAACCCTCAAAAGCCCTTCCTTAGGGTTTGAGTTTGTATTCTAGAGTAAAATCAACCCTAAAACATCCCATTTTCCCTAAGGGGGTGATAATGATCATACCAAGTCAGTGGTCAAAATATCAGCTTCTGTCGAGGTGAGTTGACCACTCAAAACCTCAAGTACACTTTTACTTAAAAATCCTTCTTTAAGGTAGAACTAGGGATAGATAATTCCCTAACCAAAACACCTTCAAATGAGGTGAAATTATTACCAGAGCCATAACATGCCCTATAAGACCACCCACCAAAATTTGTGGGAGTTTTGAGATGTTTGGAACACCTAAATAATTTATTCATGGATTATTAAATTTTTCTAAAAACTACAGAAAACTGTTCTCCAAAAATTCTAATTTTTGGATATGTCCTATATATAGATAAGAATAGCCCATACCCCAAATTTCATGTCATTTGGAGGTCTGATTTGGAGTGGGCGTCCAATTCATTCTCTGGTCAGCCCTATGTATAGATCTCGCCAAAATGAGTGCTGTGATCTAACCAGGACTCCAAATTGACTCAAATCAATTTTAAAATAAAGTAGACTCATAGATCTACAATTTTCATGTTAATTGTTTTTCCTGATCTAACCATTAAGTGCCTCGTTTAACGTTATCAAAATATGCCGGTTAAAGGGTTTAATAAATAAGTATATTATATATATAAATATAATAATTAATTAATATATGTACTGTTCATCTTCCTAAAAAAACGAACCAGCACCCTTAAAAAAATGCCATTTCCTGTAGCTTTTGCATGAGCCACCGCCGGCCCTCCGGCCACTTCCCCTGCCAGCCACCGCCACCACCACCTCTGTCGAGGTGGTGGCTAACGCCCGGCGGTGGTTTGGCCGCCGGAGGTGGTGTTTTCCGGCGAACCCGCCACCATGATTTTTTGGAAAAATATGAAAACTCTCACCTGATCTCACTCCTTTGAGTTCGATATCTCCCCTAAACGATTGCTATGAACTATACATGAAAGAAGAAGTAGGGGAGGACCTGCACACGAGCTTGGATGCGAGTGGAGCGGCGGGAAACCATGGCGGCGGTGGTGGTCGGATTTCTAAAACTTCACGGTGGGCAGCCTTCTTCCTTCCAGTTAGCAATTCGAAAATGATCTCCTCCTCCTACTGAAGGAGTTTATAAGGTCAGTTGGGGTGTTAGGTGGCTTTGGATGCATTGCCATTTTTTTTGGGCAAGGTCAAAGTTGGCGGCCATGGTTGGTAGGGGAGAATGCATGGCTCCAACCAGTCAAGGATTGGCTGGTTGGATTGGGGCTGCCTTCCTTGTCCTAATGGAATGAATGGAGGAGGTTGGGGAGGGGGAGGATGAGCACAAAGTCTTCCTTCCTTCTTCTTCCTTCTCTTTCTCTCTCCTCCATGGGTGGCTTTCTCTCTCCTAGTCACCAAGCCTGAAATTTGTCTCCTTCCTATCCCATGGCAGCCCACAAATCTATTTCCTTCATTAGAACAAGGTTAGCCCAATTGCAAATGGGCTTGAGCACAAGTTAGCCCATTTGGCTAGGTTTCACTCCAAGTGGGCTTCGGGTTGACTTGACCTTTTTGACCTTTTGGGTCAACATCAATAGGTTCTTAGTGACTTATTGGCCTCCCCTAAGGCCTAGGTGGGGTTGGATTGGACCTTGAAGGTCACTTGACCCTTAACTAGGGCACTTTAACCATTTTAGGTCAAGAGTTGACTTTGGTCAACCTAGCCTTTTTGATTGGTCCTAATAGGTCCTTGGTGACCCTTTGACCTCTCACTAGGGTTATGAGGGTATGTGTGGGGTCCACTTGGCTAAGGGACTGCAATTGACCCTTGTGTAGGCCAGTTTGACCTAATTAGGTTTATAGTTGACTTTGGTCAACTCAACCCCTTTGACTGCCTCCCATGGGTCCTTAGTGACCCATTGACCCCTCACTAGGGTTATAAAGGTATGGGTGGGGTCTTGGAGTCTTGGTGAAGCCCCATGATCACCTTAAACCAAGGTTTTGGAATTTACTATTTATAGACCATAGTACCTCTATCCACACCACCAGGTCCACTTGACTCTTTCTTGGGCTTCCTAGGGTTTTGTCATGACAAAACCACTCTTAGGGGTCTAGTTGGAAATGGGATGTTACAAATCCCAATAAACAAAACAAAGATTTCGTCCCCGAAATCAAGGTTAAGCCTACGGGGACTCCTGTCAGGGAGCGAGAAACTTGTAACATCCCATGAGAGTTGAAAGTTTTACGTCACGACACCATGTTTATTATGTGAGGTTCAAAGGTGTTTTTCAATTTTAAGACCAATTTGCCCAATTGGCAAAGTCTAGACCCCAATAAACAAAAGTTTAGCCCATATCCTTGAAATTTCAGTTCTACTAGTTTAAAATATGAAGGTAAATTGAACATCTTGAGTGGTTGTGAGGAATACCTGACTGAAGAGTTCCGGGTATCTTTGTCGCATCAAGTCTTGGGGCTCCCATGTGTGCTCCTCTCTTCCGTGATTTCTCCACAGGACCTTGACTAACGGAACCTTCTTGTGGCGTAAAACTCGTACCCCCTTGTCATCAATCCGGACCGGTTCTAGGTGAACTGACCGATCAGATGCTATCGGTCCATCTGTGGTTGTAACTTGCTGCTCTGGACGTAGCAGAGCTCTCCTAAGAGAGGATATATGGAATACATCGTGCAGACTTACCAGCTCCTGTGGAAGTTCCAGCCTGTATGCCAAGGGACCGATCCGCTCTTGGATCCTATAAGGCCCCATGTATCTTGGGCTGAGCTTCTTCCTCTGTCCGCGTACCCGAGTAGCTCCATGCATGGGTCGGATCTTCAAGAACACCTGATATCCTACCTAGAATTCCACCTGACGGTGCCGAGCGTCGTAATACTTAGCCTGCCGCCTCTGTGCTTCTAGCATCCTGTCTCATATCAATCTTACCTGAGCCTCGGTGTCCTCTACGAACTCCGAATCCAACGCCTTAGGGTCCTCATCCTGTATCCATGACAGAGGAGTCCTGCACTTTCGTCCATACAACACCTCATAAGGAGCCATTTTATACTGGACTGGTAGCTGTTATTATACGAGAACTCGATCAGTGGTAATAACTTCTCCCATGGTTCACCGCGATCTAATATGCAGAGTCGTAGTAAGTCCTCCAGAGTCCGGTTGGTCCGTTCTGTCTGTCCATCCGTCTGGGGATGAAAAGTCGTACTGAAGGTTAGTCGAGTGCCCAAGTAAGTCTGCACTGACCTCCACTCCCTGTACGTAAATCGTCCATCCCGGTCCGACACAATCGTCTTGGGGACGCCATGATAACGGACGAACTGCTCCACAAATTTCCGGACTAACACCCCCACCGAGTCATCCTTCCTGATTAGAATAAACCTCGCCACCTTCGTCAGTCGGTCGATGATCACCCATATCGAATCGTTCCCTGTCCTGGATCGAGGAAGTCCATGTATAAAGTCCATGGCGATATCATCAAACTTCCACTCTGGTACTGGGAGTGGCTGCAATAATCCTGCGGGGTTTCTGCACTCCGCTTTTACTAATTGGCACGCCTTGCAATGGGTCATGAAGTAGGTGATATCCTTCTTCATACCGGGCCAGAACATAGTCTTCTTCAGATCTGCAGTCATCTTCGTAATCCCCGGGTGTACCGAATATCGACTGCAATGAGCCTCCATCATGATGTCCTCCCGGATCTGGCCTCCCTCTGGTATGTAGACCCATCCTCTAAAGCATACTAAATCATCCCTTAGTGTGTAATCTCCCGCAGTGCCTGCTTCTAAGGACCGGAATATTGGCTCTAGCTGGGTATCCTGCCTCTGTCCATCCTTGACCCGTTCTCGTATGTCATCCGTGGCGATTAATGACGACAGATATTCTCGGTATAACTCAGGGTGATCCTCAGATACCAGGGATATTTGCATCTTATCAAACATCTGTATTAACTCCAAGGCCATCAATGGTGTTCCTACTTCAACGTTTACGGTCTTTTGGCTCAATGCATCTGCTACCACATTCGCCTTTCCCGGGTGGTAGTGCATCTCGTACTGGTAGTCTGCAAAAAATTCCACCCATCGTCTCTGTCTGATATTTAGCTCCTTCTGCGTGTCCACATACCTCAAATTTTTGTGGTCGGAGTATATGTCGCAGTGGACACCGTACAGATAGTGACGCCAGACTTTTAGTGCAAAAATGACAGCTCCCATCTCTAAGTCATGAACTGGGTAGTTTTGCTCGTGCTTCTTCAGCTGCCGAGAAGCGTAAGCTATCACATGGCCATTTTGCATAAGTACTGCACCCATGCCCTGGTAGGAGGCATCGGTGTAGACCTGGAATCCTTGTTTCCCTGAAGGGAGGGCAAGTATAGGAGCCGAAGTGAGTCGCCCCTTTAGCTCTTGAAAAGCCTCTTCACATCGTGGGGTCCAGATAAAGGTCACCTCCTTCCTTGTCAGAGATGTGAGTGGAAGGGCGATACGAGAGAATCCCTCTACGAATTTCCGGTAGTAACCGGCAAGTCCTAGGAAACTTCGTACATCTGTGGCCGTCTTCAATTGTGGCCAGTCCCGAACTGCTTGGATCTTGGCCGGGTCCACTGCCAACCCAGCACCACTGATGATATGGCCGAGGAAGGCCACCTCCTTCAACCAAAACTGGCATTTGCTGATCTTTGCATAAAGCTTGTGCTCCCGTAGTCTTTCCAGGGTTAGCGTCAGATGTCGTGTGTGCTCCTCCTCTGTCCTTGAGTAAATGAGGATGTCATCGATAAACACGATGACAAACACATCTAAATATTCCTCGAACACCTGATTCATAAGGCTCATAAATGCCGACGGCGCATTTGTGAGCCCGAAGGGCATCACGGTAAATTCATATAGCCCGTATCTGCTACTGAAAGCAGTCTTCGGAATGTCCTCCTCCTGGATCCGTAACTGGTAGTAGCCCGATCTTAGATCCAATTTGGAAAAGAAATGCGCACCTTCTAGCTGGTCAAACAGCTCATCTATCCTTGGCAACGGATATGTGTTTCGGACTGTCAATCGGTTTAGTGCTCGGTAGTCGATGCACAGTCTCAGAGTTCCATCCTTCTTTTTAACGAACAAGACCGGGGCTCCCCAAGGCAAAGAGCTCGGTCGGACAAATCCAGCCTCCACTAGTTCCTGGAGTTGGCTTCGAAATTCTGTCAATTCTTTTGGGGCCATCTGGTAAGGGGCCCTAGCTGCTGGCTTAGCCCCCGACACCAGCTGTATCCGGAAATCCTGCTCCCGGTACGGGGGTAGCCCAGGCAGTTTCTCCGGGAATACGTCGGCAAAATCTCGCACCACTGGAATATCCGAGGTGGAGACCTTGGTCTCAGTCATCTCAAATATTACTTCATACACATTTTCCCCCTGTAAGTGAGCCTTGACGGCTTGTACAGACGATAGTATGAGAGGGGGAATAGATTTAATACCTTCAATGACGAGGTAGGAATCCCCATGTCTCAAGGTAACTCTTTTGGACGTGCAGTCAATCTAAGCATGATTCCAGTTCAACCACGTCATCCCTAGGATCAAATCAAAGATTGACATCTTTATGATCGTCGCTGGAGCTTCAAATATCCTTCCGCCGATCTCCGCCTCCATGTTGAAGTGGGCAGAGGTGAACAACTCTGATCCGTCGGGTAGTTGTATCCTCATCATCAGACCCGTGATTCGTTCCACGCCTTCCAATCCTTCTATGAAGGCCTCCGATACAAATGAGTGCGAAACTCCCGTATCAAATAGCGTATAAGCGAGTTTACCGCTGATGAAAACTATTCCTGGGGTTTTGGGAAAAATTAAATGTCTTAGAATCTAGCTATGGTTTTCTCTCCTAGATTGTCACTTCTATATAAAATTTAACTTCATGAGGGAATAGCTTTTAAAAATTTTCAGACGTACCAGTGATTACTTGCTCCGGGTTTTGGGGCTGAGCCAGATCCAGTGCGTAAATTTGCTCCCTCTGCTGCCTACGATCTGCACCCTAGAAACCACGTCCTCGACCACGTCCTCATCCTCCAAACTGCTGGGCATGAGGGGCAACCTGTGGTGCTGGTAGAGGTGCTTCCCTCATGAGGCAGTTTCTCCGAATATGCCCTATCTGATGGCAGTTGTAGCACTCTGGTGGGGGAAATGCCATGCCCCCGGGTCTTGGTGCCTCCCTCATCTGAAGAGGCTGAGGAGCCATTACCACCGGCTCCATCGGCTCTCGTCTTATTTCCTGACGAGGTTGGTCTTCTGTTCTTCTTCCTTCTCTCCCATCTGTGATGCGGCCCCGCCGCTGATCATTCCGGGCTCCCCGGCCCTGGTCCTCTGTTGGCCTCTTTCGAACCCGAGTCGTGTGCCAGTCAGCCTCAATTCGCTTGGCCATTTCCAAGATCCGGGAGATAGGTCCGTCAGAAACGAACAGAAGGGCCTCCCTCAACTCCTCTCGTAGACCCTTATAAAACCTTTTTTTGTAGCCCGCCTCATCTAGTTGATACGAATCTACATAGCGAGCCAAGTGGTCGAACTCCCGATTGTACTCTACCACCGTCCTGGTACCTTGCTTCAACTGTAAGAACCGTTCCTCCAACTCATCCCTGGCCGACTGTGGAACAAAATGTTCCAGGAGAGCGGTCCTGAACTCTTCCCAGGAGATTTCTGTAACCTCCCTATCAGCAAACGTTGTATCTAGCAGCGTCTTCCACCACCTCTTTGCATGGGACTCTAGGCAGGAGACAACCAAGGCCATCTTATCCTCCCAGGGACACCGTATCCCAGTCAGCATTTCATACATAATATCTATCCACTCCTCTATCCGGACGGCTGACTCTGCCCCTAAGTAGGATGGGGGAGAGAGCCCTCGGAAGATGCTAAGCCAATTGGCTCCCGGGTTTGGCTGTAGAGCCGGAACTTGCTGAGCCCTGAAAGCATCCAAGATGGCTGTCAGCGTCTGACCCATATCCGACTGTAGGAACGGAGTGGGAACCGGGGGAGGTGGTATAGTCGGAGTCTGCTGAACTCCTCCTTATGGTGTTGGCTGCGCTGGGGGCTGCGTAATAGAAGCCAAATATAAGGAATCTCATAAAGTTAACTAAAACTGGACAATTTTTCATGTGATTTTTCCCTATGGGCCCACCACTGCTTTCGCTGCTTAGTTTGTCCTCAAACTAAACTCTAGCGGGGGTGTCCCAGGGTTAGTGGACTGCTACATTTCTGATCGAGGTTTCCTCTGATACCACTTGTAAGACCCCTTTTTTTTTTCTTTTTCGACACAGGGTCTTAGGCCCAAAACCACCGCCTTGCGGTGATACCTTCGCACCCGGGAAGGTCGTCACTACAAGACGCCGATTCTGCCGGCCAAAATCGATCACCACTGTAGCATAAGAATAAAGCAAGTCCATAGAAAAATCACAAGTATAGAAAATAAACTCCATGAAGGGAGTGTCCACAAATAGTACATATAATAAAATCTCGGGCTTATGCCCGGTACATCAAGTCCTCACTACAAATCACTCATTGCGGAAGCAAACTAATATAACTACTAGTGTTCGGGACTCACAGTCCCTGCTGTCTGGACTCCAGAGCTAGACTGTCCTATCTCCAAGCGTGCCGACCTCCGGGGTTGCTCCTCCATGCTGGGCTCCGTGGTCCCCTAAATGATGTGGTTCGAAAACCGTTAGTCTAAAAGACAAAGTCCTATCGTCCCCCGCCCCTTCCCTCATGGCTCCTAAGCACCGAGCGGGGAGAAGGAAAGGGAAGGACATGAAGGTGGAGAATAGTCAAATGCAGATGGCAGCGGAACTATAACTAACAGTTCTAAGTTTGGTAAAAGTAATACAAAGGTTGATTAAGAAAGTGACCTTAACTTATGAAATACACATAAGCTGAGGGATCTTTTGCAGGGCTCCTATCATATAAAAAGTCCCATACCGATTTATACGATAGGGTGTCGGTTTTACTAGCTGGCATAACATATAAATAATACTAAAAGAGAACCTTGACTTATAAGCACGCTCGCGCGAACTTATAGGCCAAGGGGTCGTTTTGCAGGGCCTAATGTATAGAGCGTCCCATACCGCTTATACATTAGGTGTCAGGTTATATGCAATGGTTATGCTATGAAATACAATTATGCTATGATGTGAACAAGCAAGTGCAACTCACCCACTCGACTCTATGTACACAGACCTTTAGTTCCCCCTTTCGGAGCCGTTACCTCCTAGGATACCTCCATAGTGGCAGACGGAAGCGGTGGGTTGGGCCTCGCCCACCTCTAAACCAGTAAAGCACTACCGATCAGACCTATCGTATGCCTCAATACTTAGTGCACAAAGCGGACTCCTGCGTACTCTTGTCGGCTGGCGCACCGGACTTCTTTTGGCGAAGTGCTAACCACACTTGCCGAGTCAGCGTATTGGCGTCGGTGCATCGACCCTCCAATACCGAAGACCCACCACCTTATACCTTTTATGCACATGCAATAGTTATGAGTCCAACCAACAACCGAGCTAAAGCTCCCCGGACTATCCCGTCCGTCAACAACCGAGCCAAAGCTCCCCGGACTATCATGTCCGTCATAGTCAACAACCGAGCCAAAGCTCCCCCGGACCATCCCTTCCGTCATAATCCACAATCGAGCCAAAGCTCGCCGGACTAACCCGTCCATCACAATCAACAACACCACCCAACCTAATGAAATTTTGACTCTTCCTTACTACGAGAAAGACGATTTTTCGTCGATCACGAGCACCACCTAACACTAGCCAATCCAACTTTTACTACTCTTCCTATCTTTTTATTGTGAAATTATCCACATCTAACCACCCAATCAAAATGGCTAACTCCAATAATTATCCCGGATCATGTCTTATTGCAATTTAGCAATTTTGCTATATGCAGACCAACCTAGACGATACGTTGAACCGGATAGGAGATATTCTAAATAATCATCCGAATGCCCTAAATTATTTTCTGGAGATTTATCATGACACAAATGGACTAAATCCAGAATATTATAATTTTCCTAATTATTCTGATATTTAATTAATTTTCCGTAAAGCATCTAAGGGCTACCCATTGAGCATGAAGTGCACTTTTCAGAGATGTATACAGCTTCATAAATTCATGATAAATTCTAAACAACCATTTAACAGTAAATCCAAGATATAACAATTTTTCAAGTATTCTAATGACTCTAATTTAATTTTGAGAATAAATCCTTTTTCCTTTTATTAATGAAGTAAGTGCAGTAAATATTCATTCAAAAATTCTTAATTAATCGTCTAAAGCAGATACTGTCCTAAAAACATCATTGGCCAAATTTCATAATTATCCAATGGGTATTGAGGCCTAGAATAAATATTTACTAAAATCTCAAAGAGCTATATTTGTGAATGAAGTATTGTAAATATTCTCCTAAAAATCATGAGTAATATTATACATCTAGATATTAATCTGAAAACATCATTGGCCAGGTTTCATAATTTTTCAGTAAGTAATATGCTCTAAATGATTTATTGGCCATAATTTCCCTTTTATAAACTTGTGAAGGAAGTGCTAGATATAGTCAACTAAAATTTGAAATAAAATTCAGGGATATTAATATTGATATAAAGCATCTTCTGACCAATTTTCATCAGATTCAAATGAACAGAGTAGTCAAAATAATTCTAGCACCTGTTTGAGCAAATTGTTACTTAACACATGATGTACTTGAAATATAATCCATAAAATCCTAAATAAATTACTAAGGGTGATTCCTAGTCTAAAACTTACCCCACCCAAGTTTCACAACCTTTAAATAAGGTTTAGTGACTGTTCTTTCAAAGTTGAGCTTCTACACTAAATTTAGGGTTAGGGTTTTGAGGTGTCTACCTGCCTCTAAATCCTCTAAGACTCCTTCCAGAGGACTTAAGTTATGCTAACATCAACTCTACTGAGTTTCAAGGTCATACAAGGGCATTTGCCCCTATGTCCTTCACAACCCTCAAAAGCCCTTCCTTAGGGTTTGAGTTTATATTCTAGAGTAAAATCAACCCTAAAACATACCATTTTCCCTAAGGGGGTGATAATGATCATACCAAGTCAGTGGTCAAAATATCAGCTTCTGTCGAGGTGAGTTGACCACTCAAAACCTCAAGTACACTTTTACTAAAAATCCTTCTTTAAGGTAGAACTAGGGAAGATAATTCCCTAACCAAAACACCTTCAAATGAGGTGAAATTATTACCAGAGCCATAACATGCCCTATAAGACCACCCACCAAAATTTCGGGGAGTTTTGAGATGTTTGGGACACCTAAATAATTTATTCATGGATTATTAAATTTTTCTAAAAACTATAGAAAAATGTTCTCCAAAAATTCTAATGTTTGGATATGTCCTAGATATAGATAAGAATAGCCCATATCCCAAATTTCAAGTCATTTGGAGGTCTGATTTGGAGTGGGCGTCCAATTCATTCTCTGGTCAGCCCTATGTATAGATCTCGCTAAAATGAGTGTTGTGATCTAACCAGGACTCCAAATTGACTCAAATCAATTTTAAAATAAAGTAGACTCATAGATCTACAATTTTCATGTTAACAGGTTTTCCTGCTCTAACCTCTACGTACCTCGTTTAACGTTATCAAAATATACCGGTTAAAGGGTTTAATAAATAACTATATTATATATATAAATATAATAATTAATTAATATATGTACTGTTCATCTTCCTAAAAAAAACGAACCAGCACAATTAAAAAAACGCCATTTCCTATAGTTTTTGCATGAGCCACCACCGGCCCTCCGGCCACTTCCCCGGCCAGCCACCGCCACCACCACCTCCGTCGAGGTGGTGGCTAACGCCCGTCGGTGGTTTGGCCGCCGGAGGTGGTGTTTTCCGGCGAACCCGCCACCATGATTTTTTGGAAAAATATGAAAACTCTCACCCGATCTCACTCCTTTGAGTTCGATATCTCCCCTAAACGATTGCTATGAACTATACATGAAAGAAGAAGTAGGGGAGGACCTGCACACGAGCTTGGATGCGGGTGGAGCGGCGGGAAACCATGGCGGCGGTGGTGGTCGGATTTCTGAAACTTCACGGTGGGCAGCCTTCTTCCTTCCAGTTAGCAATTCGAAAATGATCTCCTCCTCCTACTGAAGGAGTTTATAAGGTCAGTTGGGGTGTTAGGTGGCTTTGGATGCATTGCTATTTTTTTTGGGCAAGGTCAAAGTTGGCGGCCATGGTTGGTTGGGGAGAAGGCATGGCTCCAACCAGTCAAGGATTGGCGGGTTGGATTGGGGCTGCCTTCCTGGTCCTAATGCAATGAATGGAGGAGGTTGGGGAGGGGGAGGATGAGCACAAAGTCTTCCTTCCTTCTTCTTCCTTCTCTTTCTCTCTCCTCCATGGGTGGCTTTCTCTCTCCTAGTCACCAAGCCTGAAATTTGTCTCCTTCCTATCCCATGGCAGCCCATAAATCTATTTCCTTCATTAGAACAAGGTTAGCCCAATTGCAAATGGGCTTGAGCACAAGTTAGCCCATTTGGCTAGGTTTGACTCCAAGTGGGCTTCGGGTTGACTTGACCTTTTTGACCTTTTGGGTCAACATCAATAGGTTCTTAGTGACCCATTGGCCTCCCCTAAGGCCTAGGTGGGGTTGGATTGGACCTTGAAGGTCACTTGACCCTTAACTAGGGCACTTTGACCATTTTAGGTCAAGAGTTGACTTTGGTCAACCTAGCCTTTTTGATTGGTCCTAATAGGTCCTTAGTGACCCTTTGACCTCTCACTAGGGTTATGAGGGTATGTGTGGGGTCCACTTGGCTAAGGGACTGCAATTGACCCTTGTGTAGGCCAGTTTGACCTAATTAGGGTTATTATTGACTTTGGTCAACTCAGCCCCTTTGACTGCCTCCCATAGGTCCTTAGTGACCCATTGACCCCTCACTAGGGTTATAAAGGTATGGGTGGGGTCTTGGAGTCTTGGTGAAGCCCCATGATCACCTTAAACCAAGGTTTTGAAATTTACTATTTGCAGACCATAGTACCCCTATCCACACCACCAGGTCCACTTGACTCTTTCTTGGGCTTCCTAGGGTTTTGTCATGACAAAACCACTCTTAGGGGTCTAGTTGGAAATGGGATGTTACACCTCTCACCCTGATCTGGGTTCCCCCCGAATTGAGCTTCAAGCACTGATGGAAAGAGGACGTAACGCATCTAAAGGCACTGATAAGAGGGCGCCCAAAGATCGCATTGTAATTGCTGGGGGCGTCCACTATCACAAAATGACAATTCCTGGACAGTCCTCCCAGGGTCACTTGAAGTCCTACTCCTCCCTCAACCTCTTTTCTCTCTCCCGAGAAACCAAACAACGGCCCATCCGCCGCCAACACCTTTCGAGCCTCCACCCTCATCTCATTGAAAGCTTTCTTGAAGATTACATTGACAGAACTCCCGTTGTCCACCAAAATACGGGATACAGTGAAGTTCTCAATGGCAGTCTTGATCACCAACGCGTCGCAGAAAGGGTCCTCGTGATCAGGCAGGTCCCTTCTAGAAAATGTGATTTTCTCATCCGGGGGTGGGGTTTGCGACGTCGAGGCAATGCTCCGACGATACATAGTGTGAAGTCTGGCCTTATGGGTGGCCTCGATCCACACCCCCCCATGAATCACTCCAATCCCCCCTCGATCTCCTGTATCTGACCTGTCCACACACCGATCTTCCTCCACAACTCCCGGCACCTCCACTATCCGCACTACCTGTTGTCGGTCTTCTCCTCCTCTCCCTCTCTTCAACTCCAAGAACTAGGGACATGTTGTCGTCGCGTGACCCTCCTTCTTATGGAAGTCACAATAGGGCAAAACTCCCTCTCCTCGCCTCTCTTCTGGGGGATTCCTCCTCCTCCCCACTCCTACTCTCCCACGGTCTCTTCCTCTTCCCATCCCTCTGCCTATGGCCATAGCTTGCTGAGGTGGGGGTGGGAGCGGAATCGGACCATGCCCCCTTCCTAGCGGATGAAACCTTCCTGGTCCTGGATAAATGTTTCTTCCCCCTTGCGGAGGACCCCTTCCAGGCCCCTGAACCGGGCCTCCCGGCTGCCTCCATCCCGACTCCGGGTGCGCGGGCCCTCTTAGTTCCTCCCTTCTCCTTCCTTCTAGCTGCCTTGCCCCTCCTGGCTCCCTCTGCTCTACTTCCGTCAACCTTGCCAGCTTCCTTGCGAATGTTGGGTTTGCCGCCTCCATGGCTATTTCTTTTGCGGCCTTCTCCATCAACCCCTCGAAGGACAACGGCGCCTTCCTAGTGAGGCTCATCTTGAAGAAACCTTCCCTCAGCCCCACGGTGAAGGCCATCTAGAGGGAGAAACCAGGCACCTCCTGGATGCCTAGCATCTCCTCCTGGAAACGATCCACGTACTGAGCCAAGGACTCGTCCGCCTTTTGCTTGATCAGGAAGATGGACTCCGGGTTCCTCTTCCTCTTCTTAGAGGTCGAGAAACGCAGCTGGAAACTCCTGCTCAGGTCTTCGAAGCAATAAATAGAACTAGTAGGGAGTTGATGGAACCAGTCCCTAGCCTTGTCCTTCAAAGTGATAGCGAAGAGGCGGCACTTGTAGGCGTCCGTCATAGGTCTGATGGACACTGTGTCTTCAAACCACTACATGTGTTGGAGGGGATCATCCACCCCCACGTAGTTGTTCATCTCCGGCTCGCGGAACCCTTCTGGAACGGGTGCCGAGTGGACCAACTCGCAGAAAGGAGATCCTCTCGCCGGTGGTCTTGCCAGGTCCACTCGCGCCACTAGCTCCGCAGGCGCGACGGCACTCGGCAGACTGCGGAAGAGCTCCCTTCCTTCCATCTCTCGCCGACTTCCTTCCGCCACTATTTCTTTTCCCGGTCGCCTCCCAGGTGCATCTTCACCTACCCTTGCCGAGTTGACCCCTACCCTGGGTGCGAGGTCCGGCACCTGAGGCGGGGGGGGGGGGGTCTCGCATTCCCCTCTCTGTGCGAGCTGCTTCAGCATGTCCATGATCCCTTCGATGGACGACATGAACTCTGCCCTCCTGACGTACCCCCCTAGCTCGGGGACCCTTCGTCTTCTCCTCCTGCATCTCCTGTCATGAGGTAACCCTTCATTCTTCCGCACAAGCTGCTGTTCCACGCTCACCGCACCAAAAATGTTGGAACCAACAAAGTAGGCTCCACCTAAAGCTCGGAACTACAGGGGCAGCTTGTGCTTACTCCCTTGGGATCACGCTCAAGGCGAAGAACTAGACCGGGAGCTTCAGTGAGGAGGTCCTACCTCTTACCCGGAAGAGACTAAAACTATAGCTCTTCCCCTCCCTAGCCAATACTGAGTTAGGTGCCTTAGAAGAGAGAGAAGGAGTCAAGAATGCTTGCTTTTCTAAGGCACCTTACCGGTCTATTTATAGGCCTTTGAACTGGGACTGCAAATAACTAAACTAATCCATCCTGAAATTACCGGAATACCCCCGGCTAGGTCTGCCAACAGCCGAACTCCGATGTTCTAAAAGGCTAATTGCAGACCACCCAGGGTAAAAGAGTAAAAATACCTCTGGGACCCAAAAGGTGGGCTTGGCCCTACCTGAAATGGCCCTGAACCAAGATGGTCCCTCTCTCTGGGTACCTCTCGCTAGGGTCCTCTCGCCAGGGCCCTCTCGCTCGTCTAGGCCCTAAACCCTAGGCCCTCTCGCTTGGAGCTTCTCGCCTGGGCCCACTCGCTCGCCTGGAGCCTCTCGATTGAGCCCTCTTGCCAGGGCCCTTTCTCTCGCCTGGGCCCTCTCGCTAGGACCCTCTCGCCAGGCTGCGAGCCCGAGGTTGTACATTTATGAAATTTTTCCTTTCATTAAGTGCGTTTAATTTTCTCTTTATCCCTAAAGATTTTTCATCGATAAAATAATAGTCTTCGTGTGCGTAAGTGTACTCAATAGTTCCCAGATTTAAATACGACACTTGTGTCTCCTAGCTATAGTTTGATAGGTATACTTGCCTAATTGGATTGCTAGTTCGGCTCTCTTTTCTTAAGCGGAAAGCGATCACCAAGTTTTTAGCACCGTTGCCGGGAAGCAACTTTCGTTGATATATCGAAAACACGAACCTATTACTTTTACCATTTCTCTTTCTAATCCTCCTTCTAAAAAATTAAAATTCAAACTTTTTATTATTATTGCTCTTAATAGAAACCCACTTCACAATTTCTCTACGCCACCTAATTCTCTCGACAAGGGCAAAGGGCTTTAAGTGCCACTATCTTGTCTAGTACCTTGCGAACCCTTCATTGGGTAGCCCTTGGGATGTTCGGGAGTTAAATTATCTTAAAAAATCTATTTCAAAAAATTTTTTAGTTTCACTTTTCTTTTTCTAGTTTATTTATTTCGCCTTCTTCTCTTCTCTTCCTTTAGTGCATGACCCGCGGGAGTTCGTCGGTTATTTTGGACTTGGACCACGAAATTGAGCGTACAATTTGGAGAAGATCGCGATTTCAAGGCCCTACTCTCCAAATACTTGTTGAGTATTCCGATTCACTTTCTACTTTAAGAATGGAAGAACCCCTCGTGGAGGAGGTCGTGCATAGGCCTATGTCTTACTATGCACGACCGAATCTAGAGGGTATATAATCTAGTATAGTGTGTCCTGCATAGCTAATAATAACTTCAAACTAAACCCTAGCATAATTCAAATGGTGCAGCAGTATGTGCAATATGACGGACTTCAAGATGAAGATCCCAACGCACATATAGCAAGCTTTCTTGAGATTTGTGACACCTTCTAGATAAATAATATTACAAATGATGCTATTATGCTAATATTATTTCCTTTTTTTCTTATAACTAAGGCTAAGCAGTGGCTTAACACTCTACCTAAAAACAACATCATAACCTGGCATCAATTAACTGAAAATTTTTGGCGAAGTATTTTCTGCGAGCTAAAACTGCAAAAATTAGGAATGACATTTCTGCTTTTGGACAAATAGACTCCGAAACCTTTTATGAAACTTGGGAAAGATTTAAAGAATTATTAAGATGATGCCCACATCACGCGCTTCCAATATGGTTACAAGTGCAGATGTTTTATAACGGGCTAATTCAAAATACAAAGCAAATGATAGACGCAGCTTCTGGCGGTACTTTAAACCATAAGACCCTTGAAGCAGCTCTTAAGCTTTTCGAGGACATGGCAATGAACACTTCTCAGTGGAATGTGCCTAGGTCTCGCCTAAACAAACCTGTAGGTATCTTTGAAGTGGACAACATCCCCCAGCTCGCTCTACAAGTTGAAATATTAAGCAAAAAAATTACAGAGATGACTGCTACCTCCGCCCCTCAGGTATGGGAATCTAGAACTCCTGCTCCCGAACAAGTAGATTATGTTAATAATATGCCTTAAAATGATTTTAATAATTTTTCTGCTGCGAATTTTCCTGTGCCTGGTTTTACTTTTCCAAATAGTTATAATCCTGCTTTAAGAAATCACCCGAATTTTTCTTGGAGTAATCCCTCGAATGTAATTCGTCTGCCACCACAAAATGATTTTTCAGCACCACCACCACCTCTTCAAAACAAACCAAAACCTCCAAGCTTGGAGGAGTTATTTTCTAAATATATAACCACAAATGACGCTACTATAAGAACCTTAACTGGAATCGTTAAATGTCTAGAAAATAAAGTAGGACAGCTCGCAAATATTATTTCTGAGCGACCCGCATGGTCTCTTCCTTCCAATACCAAGCCCAACCTGAGAGAGCAAGTGAAAGCTATAACTCTTTGGAGTGGGAAGCAAGTTTCCTATAGGGTTAGTGAAGAGCACGAGGCAAGCGCCGCCCCTATTTTAAAAAATAAAAGCTGCGCTCCCATTTTAAAAAATCCACCCTCTACTAAAGAAGTTGTCACCCCCATTTTAGAAAAAGACCTCACTCCACCACCTATCTTTAAAAATAATGCAACCCCGCCATACCCTTCCAAAATTAATAAGCAACGTAAGGATGATCAGTACTCCCGCTTCTTATAAATGTTCAAGAAAATCCAATATATCTGCCCTTCCACGAAGCGATCTCCTAGATGCCGAAGCATGCTAAGTACCTTAAGTACCTCCTGACTAACAAAAAGTAGTTAGAGAACCTTTCGCATGTCATGTTAAATGTCGAGGGTTCTGCGGTATTGATAAATGGTTTACAAAAGAAAATCAATGACCCTGGTAGTTATTCTATTCCGTCTTTCTTTGGTGATCTTTTTGTCAAGAACGCATTGGCCGACTTAGGTGCGAGTATAAACCTGATTCCCCTCTCGTTGTTTAAGAAGTTAGGAATTGGTAGCCTTAACCCCACACGCATGAGTATCTAGCTCGCCGACAGATCCGTCAAATACTAGTCAGGAATTGTGGAGGATGTCTTAGTTAAAGTCGACAAGTTCATCTTCCCGGTGGACTTTGTCATATTGTACATCGAAGAAGATGTCATGGTACCCTTGATCCTTAGACGACCTTCCTTGCCACATCCTGAGCTATCATTGACGTAAGTAATGGTAAGATCTTCCTTCGAGTAGGCGACGATGAAGTGACTTTCTCTATCACCCCCTCGATGAAGAACACCCTAACAAATGATGACTCCTGTTTTTTCGTGGATGCCTTAAGTGAAGAATCCTCCTATTGCCTCTCTAAATTTGAAAAAGAATTTTTCTGATTTTTGTTCCTCCTCTACTCTTCCAACTGAATCGGTGCACCTAAATGAAGAATCCTCCTATCGACTCTCTGAATTTGAAAAAGAATTTTCTGATTTTTGTTCCTCTTCTACTCTTCCAACTGAATCACTGCAAGAAGCTGCTATGGCCACTAGCCCCACCCCTTTTAATTTTTTGTTAAAAAAGGTCTACGAAGACATAGTATTTGAAAAATAAAGAATTTCTAAAACCTCGTATGAAGAACTCCCAACCCTAGAATTAAAAGAACTTCCTGAACATCTTAGGTATGTCTTCTTAGAAAAAGATTCCAAGTTAGTTGTAATAGTTTCGGCCTACCTTACGGATGTGCAAAATGATAAACTTCTTTTAGTTTTACGTAAACATCATCGAGCTATTGCCTGGCAAATTTCTGATATCAAGGGCATAAGCCCATCTTTCTGCACTCACAAAATCTTAATGGAAGATAATTCGCGTAACTCCAGACAACCTCAGTGTCATATAAACCCAAACATAAAAGAAGTAGTTAAGGGCGAGGTTATGAAATTGTTAGACGCAGGAATTATCTATCCTATATCTGATAGTATGTGGGTTAGCACAGTCTACGTAGTGCCGAAGAAGGGAGGGATAACGGAAGTTAGTAATAAGAATAATGAATTAATCCCGACACGGACGGTGACCGGGTGACGAATGTGTATAGATTATCGTAAGGTAAATGACGCCACCCGCAAGGATCACTTTCCCTTACAGTTCATCGATCAAGTTTTAGAACGATTATTCGGCCATAGCTTTTATTGTTTTCTCGATGGCCTCTCGGGGTATTTTCAAATCCCCATCTCCCCTGAGGACCAAGAGAAAACAACATTTACTTGTCCCTTCGGCACCTTCGCCTAACGAAGAATGTCGTTTGGATTGTGCAATGCGCCAGCTACATTCCAACGATGTATGCTCGCTATCATTGACAAGTACGTAGAAAGCATTATGGAGTTATTCATGGATTATTTCTTCGTGTTCGGTGACGCTTTTGATAGTTGTTTAGAAAACCTCAAAAAAGTCTTAGAACGATGCGAAGAAACTAACCTTGCCCTAAATTGGGAAAAATGCCATTTTATTGTGAAAGGATTAGTTTTGGGTCATAAAATTTCTGCGAGAGGAATTGAGGTAGATATTTCTAAGATAGAAATTATCAAGAAGCTGTCGCCTCCTACAAACGTCAAAGGTATATGAAGTTTCCTATTTCACGCTTGATTTTACCGCCTCTTTATAAAGGACTTCTCCAAGATCACCAAGCCCCTTACCCATCTCTTAAAAAAATACGCCCATTTATTTTTGATGACCTTTCCCTAGCTGCTTTTAATTTAATAAAAGAAAAATTAATTAATGCCCCGATTATGATAGCTCCGGTGTGGGACCTTCCATTTGAAATCATGTGCGATGCGAGTTGTTTCGCAGTGGGAGCTGTATTAGGTCAACGCATATCTAAAAACTTCCACCCCATCTATTACGCAAGTAAAACACTTACATCAGCACAAGAAAATTACACCACAACCGAGAAGGAGCTCCTAGCTATTATTTTTGCTTTTGATAAATTTTGTCCTTATATTACACTTTCAAAAATTATTGTTTTTACGGACCACTCGGCCCTCAAATATCTTCTTTCTAATTCGAATGACAAGCCGCACTTGATTCGCTGGGTCTTACTCCTCTAGGAGTTTGACTTAGAGATCCGTGATAAGCGAGGAGCTGAGAACTTGGCCTCCGACCATCTCTCCCGATTAGACAATCCGTTTATTGAAATATTAGATGAAAAATCTTTTAATGATTTCTTCCCATATGAGAAGCTGTTTTCAATAAACACATCTACTTCTCCTTGGTTTGCACACATTGTCAAAAACTTATTGGCTCGTGTGCTCCCAAAAGAGTTCTTCTCTCAACAAAATAATAAATTCTTTTCTTAGTTGAAGAACTACTTTTGGGAGGATCCGCATCTTTTCAGAGTCTGTGCGGACCAGGTGATAAGGAGATGTGTTTCTTATGAAGAAGGTTTAGATATTATTAAACATTTGCATGAAGGACCGACAGGTGGGCACTATCAAGTTGCTCGCACCGCCCACAAAGAGCTTTGCGCGGGTTTTTACTGGCCTAGCCTATTTAAAGACGCGCAAGCCTTTGTGAGTAGGTGTGATAGTTTCCAACAATCGGGCAATATTTCCAAAAAAAATGAAATGACGCAAAATTATTTCCTTGAGTGCAAAGTTTTTGACCTCTGGGGAATTGATTTTGTTGGCCCCCTTCCTTCTAGCTTCAGGAATAAGTACATCTTATTCGTTGTCAATTATGTTTTGTATTGCGCTGAAGCCCAAGCTCTTCCTACGAACGATGCTCGAGTCATAGTTATGTTTTTTTAAAAAAATTATTTTCTCGATTCGTTACGCCGTGAGCCATCGTTAGTGATAGGGGTTCCCATTTCTGTAACGCAAAGTTTTCTAAAATCATTACTAAATACGGTATTACGCTTAAACTTTCAACTTCCTACCACCCCAAAACTAACGGATAAGTCGAAGTAGTGAATAAGGAAATTAAAAGAATTTTGAAAAAGACTATTTCAACATCTAGAAAAAACTAGTCAGCCAAATTAGACGATGCTCTATGAGCCTAAAGAACAGCGTACAAAAACGCCCTCGGATGCACGCCATATCGGTTAGTTTATGGAAAATCGTGCCATTTACCCGTAGAACTCGAACACTGCGCTTTTTTGGCCTTAAGGTTTTTAAATTTCAATCCCCACTTTGTCAGTAATCTTAGAAAATTTCAACTTAACGAACTCGACGAGTGGCGCTCTTACGCATACGAAAACAACAAATTTTATAAAGAGGGGATGAAATGTTTTCACGATAAATAATTAAGGCACCCAAAAACCTATAAGCCGGGCGACCAAGTTCTTTTGTATAACTCTTGTTTACGTTTATTTCGTGGCAAATTAAAGTCACGATGGTCTAGGCCATTTTCTATTTTAGAAGTTTTTCCTTATGGTGCTATTTTAATTTCGCACCCTGATAAGGGTAATTTCAAAGTAAATGGTCAGCGTCTTAAACTATATTTCTTTGGTGATGATAATGTCATTCCAAATATTATTAAATTTTTGCTGCACGAACTCTAACTTCGAACTTTTAATTTTTGTTAAAAACTTTAATTATTATTATTTTGAACAAAATATTTTTGGACATTATTATTTTGTTGCGTCGAGCTCAAACGACGTTTTAAATAAAGGGCGCTCTTGGGAGGCAACCCATGTTATTTTTTTTTTGTTTTCTTTATTTTACAATTTATGCCTCGGATGGCTCTGACAAGCTAAAGCTTCTGCGATTGCCTGCTCCAACATTGTTGAATCCATCACAAAGTCAAAAGAAGACATTTCATATGATCCAATAACACAAGAACCGAAGTGCAGCATCAATCAGCATTCGCAGCGAATAAATCCGGGGAAGTACCTATTTTTCAATTCTGTAATTTCATTTTCTCTCCATCTCTAACCACCTTTCTCCATTGAGTACAATGTCCATTTTAAGCTTGGGGGAGGACTTCCTCCTTTTTGCTATATGTGAATATTTTGTTTTTTGTGAATATTTTTCAAAGATCCAAAAAAAAGAATATCTTAAAAATCCAAAAAAATTGAAAAAATTTCAAAATTAAAAAATATATGCTTTTTGCTATTACTTTAATTGTTTAGACATTTTGGTATTTCAATAGTACCGCTTGTTTTTGTTTTGTTTTTCACAAAATCTCATATAAACAACTTAATTAATTATAATATTTCTAATCGCCCTTTTTAATTATGTTTCACAAGTAAAATATTGGTCATGCTGTGTTTCTAATTCGCGGTAGCATGTTAACGTAAAATGTTTTTTCTAAAACTCGCATTTCCATTATGGCTTTCGTTCTTTATTTTATTTACTTTCTCAAAAATTCATCATCTACTATTTTCCTTTTCGTTTTTGGATAATTTTTGTAAGGTCAACTTTTGAATAGTTTAGTAGATGTGAACGATCCAAGTTACCTATTATTTCTATTTTCAAGATAATTTCATCAATCTTATTTTATTATCTAGGACTTGCTTTTTGAAAATTTTCAAATCTATGTTTTAAATAAATTTAAAAGCATGAATATTATTTTGGCCGTTTTTATTTTCGTTTGAGCTTTCTTGCCAACCTAAAAACTTTCACCACTAGTTATCCACTTTTGAGTCATTTTTCCAATTCCATTTGATAGCTCCTTTTTCATATCATTTTCACCAAAGCCAAAATTTCCAACCTATCTAATCACACTAGCCTTTTTGATTTTCAAAAAAAATATTTCCATGATTTTGATAGGTTATTTTGTGATATTTTTGGGAAAAGTTTTTGAAAAAAGTATGCTCAAAAGAAATGTTTGCTTTTATTTGGCCAACTCAAAATGAAAATGAAAATATTTATGGCCTTTGTTTTGAAAAAGAAAAAGAAAAAAAATGGAAAAGAAAAAAGAAAGAAAAATATTTTGTTTATATTTTTGAAACTCTTTTATTGGTTTAGTGTGATTTTAAGCCTCCCTATTTATCTTTGAATTCCACTCCTAATCATAATCCCAAACCAAACGTTTCGGTCCTATTAAGTCCTTTTGATTCATGCTTTTGAATTTTATTTAATAACTAAGAAAAGAAGAAAAGTAAATCAGTATTAGTTTTGGATTTAAAATTAGATTTTTGTTATTTAATTGATATTATTATAATGCGTTGCTTGGATCTAGTAACAACTCAATGCATTTTTGATTTTTGTTGCTTTGTTTGAATCTATTTAAAGAATTTCGTCAAAATTTTGGATGATTTATTTTCGTTAAGTAAAGTTTATAAAAGTTAAATCTTACCTAAATAATTATTTTAGATTTATGCTTCGCCTTCTCCCTATTTAAAATTTTGCATAGTACTTGTGTATGCAAAATTATAACTTTTTATTAGTCCTATTTTATGGTTATCTAGTTTTTTTTGCTTGGGGACAAGCAAAGCTTAAGCTTGGTGTTGATGCACGAAAAAGCCAAGGGGAAAACGAGTACCACCAGATAACTGTTCGAGCACTGGAGGAAGAAGAAAAAGCAAACTGCGAGCAGTAGTCTACTTTGCGGACTAGAAAAGGGACAGAAAAGCAGAAGAGCCGTGAATCATGGCAACACCAGACTTCACCCGTCGCGGCCTGAATGCCACTCCTGCGACGGGCTTGATTTTGATTGCAAATAAGCGGTTATAAGGAGGGGAAAAGGAAACGATGCGGAAAGCATGCTGGAGATCGCAAAGCCAGAGATTCGAGTCCACAGCCTTTAGTAAGTAGGCTCCTGGGCTCGAGTCAGCGTGCTTTGAGTGCACCACTTCCCCCTATTTATAGGCTGGGGGCCTGCCCAAACGGGCAGGGCTAAAATAACCGGCTGCCCGGGGTACAAAAGATCCGGGCAGCGGTGACGGGAATCAAAAAAGGGAAAACAAGCAGTCCGCGCGAGACCGGCGAACTGAGCTTGCGCGCTGGAAACCTCCCTTGGTCGCATCGAGCGTAATCCTGTCAGAAGAACTGTGACCTGAGTGACCTGCGCGACCTCAGTGACCTGATCTCGGAGCATGCAGAAAACTGGCATGATCTGAAAGCAAACCATGGGAGGCCTGGGCGGACTGATAACTGGAGTCCGCCTTGGTGGCTGGGATTTCCACGTCAACTGGCGATCTGGGCGGACTGATAGCTTGAGTCCGGCAAGACAGGAGCAAGAAGCCTTGCTGAACATGTTTACGGATTCTGGGGTTAACATAATCCCCGCACATTTTCGAGTTTTGGAGAATTCTGAAAATGTTTCCTTAACCACTGAGTCCACAACTATCAAAAATGCTAATTGTCCTATAAATATTGCCGGAAGTCCTGTCCTCTATCAGAATTGACTGCGCGACGGGTTGTTACTCACCTCTTGCGGTCTCAACTTTCCAGTCCGGCATGGCAAGGTTAGGATCCTTCTTCGGCAACCTCGCCACCTCAACTGAGAAACCCAAGGCGAGTTCTCGACCTAAGAAGGTGAGTCACCGGAACGATATACCTGCCCGCCATCCAGGAGAGAGTTCAGGTCGGAAGAAGAAGACAGACCCATCCCGCGACATCGAGCATGAGAAGACCGCGAATGCTCCTGCTGCTCAGAATCTACCGACAGGGAGCTCGAATAAGAAACTGAATCCGCCATCTGTATCTGATCAGAACCATGCGAGCTCTTCAAGTATAGGGGTGCACCGTTCTGCCTCCGGAACTATTATGTTGCGGATAGACCAGAACAAGGAAGTGTCATCACTGAAGGTCCAGCAGCCGGATATCGAGGAGAAACTTTCAGCTGATTAGCAGGTGGAGGAGAGGGTAGAAGAGGTAACTGAGGAGCGAGTTAAAGAATCCGCCGAAGCTACGGCCAAAGATTCTGCCGAGAAGCAAGCCGAGGAAATGATGCCCTCTCTTGCAATAATTGTCGCTCCAACCTCAGTACGCGAATCAGAGCATATCGTTATAGACTTGGATAAGACGCCTGAAAAGAAAAAGAGGAAGAGAGACAAGAGTACTGCTGTGGAGCGAGTAGAGAAGAAGCTGCGGGTTAGTATAGAAAAGAATATCTCTAAGCGGACTGGAGCTGCGAGCTTGCAGCATAAGCCGCGAGAGAAAGAAGTTTCAGACAACGATCTCGTCACCCCGGATGCTCTGCCCGCAGAAGGTGACCCCCCCTCAACGCTCAGCTAATCAACCACCGAGATACTTGACTCTATTGACAACGAGCAGCTCGCGAACATGAATTGTTCCCTGTCGGAAGTGCTGCAGCCTGGTGCTGAGAACATGGGAGAGAAGCCTGCTGACCCTTCTTCCTTCCTTCCAGCTGAGGAAATAGAAAAAATGAAGGATCAGCTCGTAGTAATGAAGGCAAAGATTGAGGCAGTCTCGGAGAAGCTTGCTGCGAATAAGCAGGCCTAGGATTTGCAGACCGCTGCTGAACTGATGCAGTCTGGTAAGTTGCGCCCGATGCTTAGGCGTTTCCAGAGCTCGTGGCTCTACAAATCACCTCCCCGGAAATCGCGGCCGATTAAGATCATTACAGAGACCGGCGACATAGTTGCCTCAAGCAGATCGCTGGCCGAGACAAGGGCGAAAATTCGTCGAGAGTGGAGGCACCGCCTGGGCGCTTTTGATCCAGAGCGCGTGAGGCGGCCTACTTTCGATAGTTGCCGGATTGCTGCCATTATTTCAAAAAGTGACTTAACTTTTTTCCTTTTACGCTTATTGCGACCTGGAAACTAAATCGAGTTTTACTTCCTTTATTGCAGTACAGAAGTCAACACCCGATTCTATCGAGGTCGGTGAGATCGTGTCCTCGCCTGCAGAGGTGCCCGCTCAGGCTTTGATGCGGTCTGGTGCTGAGTCCGCGCAAGGGGAGCAGTCTGGCGAAAAGACATACGCGTTATTAGCGAGGAAGTACGAGGAGGAACTAAATGAAATTCGAGTTGAGCCAAAGAAAGGTAAGGAGCAAGAAAATATCTTGGAGAACAAGGTCGCGAGCCTTTCTTCCACCATCGAGGGTCTAAAGAAAGAGAAGCAGCGGCTAAGCGGAGACGCCTGTCATTATAGGAGCCGATATTTGTCTTTGGTGAGAGAAGGGAAGAAGCAAGTGGGCGATGTTACTGTGGTGAGGCCGCAAACGTCTTTTCAACCTGCTGCAGGAGAGGCGTCAGCCCTGGTGACAATCGGGCATCCCGTGGTGGCCGCAGATCCAACATCAGTAGGTGTCCCGGCAATCCCGTTTAACCGGATAGTTAGGGATACTACTCGCATACATCGCACATTAAACAACATGCACCATCTGGTTCAGCAACTATACATGGAAATCTTGCGAGGAAGCGACCAGGCGGCCCATGTTGGGGTGGATGAAGAGCGACCTGCTCAGGGAGACTGCAGAAGCCGCTGAGTAGAACATTTGATTTGAACTGTGCGTATTGTATAAGTGTCCTTTGAACCTTCTCTGTTTCGTTTGTGCTGTGGTGCGACTTTCCCTTGTTATATGATATTATTATTATTCTTTTAAACTTGAACAATCCTGTGGTGATGAATGCGAATTTTGCGGGCTGGTTTTATGTTCGCTCATTTCTTTTACTGAAAAATTGAGGTCTTTGCGGACTGCCTGTAAGTTCGCGATTACTTGTAGATAACTTATAGGAAAACTGGAAACGTGCGGGATGAGCGGACTGCATTTTAATTCGCAAAGCCTTGAGAATTTTTCTGAAATTGCAGGGAAAATAGGGAAGAAGCGGGCTGTGCGGACTGAGCAATCGATCTGGGCGGATAGAATGCTGTCATGTCAAATGTTTTTTCTATAAAAATGGTCTTCATTTTCTCTTTATATAGGAAATAGTCGAAGCTGAAGCCCTGCGGTCTGAAAAGATTGTATCCGCGTGTACTGATGCCGCAGTCGCCTTCCATACTGCCGAGCACAAAAGAAGCCGACTCACCAAAGCGGATTTGGAAGCTTTTCTGGAGGTGCACATGGCGGGCTCGTCGGTGCTCGCGCGGCTTCCCGAGCCACAAGAGCGGTTGAACTTCTCTACGGCTACCCAGCTCGCGGTGCCCATTGACCATTTCGATTGCGGGTTAAAATTCCCCCTGCTTTGGGAGATCGCGGAGATCTTCGAGGACTACGGAGTGGTTCCAGGCCAACTCACGCCGAACAGCATGATCGCCATCTGCAGCTATCTCGCCTACCTGCGATCGAAAAGATCGAGTTTTCTTTGAAGATCTTTAGAAAGATCTTTTCTGTCCGCTCCGTAACTCCAAAAGGAGATCATGAGTATAAGGGTATCGTGTATTTCTACTGCAGGGGGATGAAGGTTGTGGGCTTACCGAATAAGATCCACAACTGGACCACCAGGTACCTCATTTTTGAGGGCGACCTGGGGTTTCATCACACTAACCCGCAGTTGCGGTCAGACGCCGACTTCAAAAGCGTGCGGCTGAGTGATGTCGAGGTTGCCATCGTCGGATTTCTTACTAGAGCAAGGCTCGACGTTGACTATTACATTCCGCTGTTGCCTGGACATGGCACCGTAAGCCGCAAGGAGAGTAAGTCCCGTGGCTTTCATTTGTATCCGCAATGACCTGGAACTTTGGCTAACTTTTCTTCTTGCAGCGATCTTGGCGATGCCCGCAAACATGCCCTACGCGCCAGCTGGACAGACTCCTACACAAGGAGAAATAAGAAAAAAGATTGCAAAGAAAAGGAAGGAGGACGGGGATCCCTCCGCGGGTTATTCTTCCAGCGATAGCTTTAACATTGCGGGCTTCGGCGAGAAGGAAAAGGATCTAAGGGGCAACCCAATGATCCGTTGGCATGAGAAGAAGAAGTATGTTCGCCTTTCGACAGCTCTCCCCTCCTGGAGGAGTCCGTTCCCATCTCGCCACGCCCATGTCGCCCTCTCCGCTCTGTACGGGAAGAAAAATCTTCGCGACCTGCAAAGTGTGGCCGCTGATGACCTTCCTCTACTTGCCGCCCAGGCCAGTGCGAACTGTGCCGTCACCAACCACTTCATGGGCAGGCTTACACGCGAGCTGCTTAGGGAAGATGCGCGACATAGGAAGGAAAACAACGCGCTGAAACACAGAAATAAGCGACTAGGCGCAAAGATTAATCAGTATAAAGAGGACAAAGCTGTAAGTGCCAGTTAATCGCCGTTTATCTTTGTCGCATATTTGTTGCGGACTGATGTTTTGATTTCTTCTGCAGACCGCATATGAGGTAACCAACCCCGACTTCCAGAAAGCCATGTTTCCTTTCGTCAAGGAAAGCGTGGAAGTCGCAATTGAACGCATCATCAATGATGGGTATGCGAAAGCAGGGGTGGACTCTATTCCCTTCCTGAAGCTGTTTCTAGAGCTGAAGGAGAAGGTTGCTGAGTTCGAGCAAGCTGCTAAAGGGAAGGCGGTCGTTGAAGATGACGAGGAGGAGTTCGTTGGTGAGGTAGCTCCTGAACATGTGGCCTCAAGTCAGCAGCAGGGAAGTTAGTCAGATCAGTCCGCCAGCTCCGACTCTGATGAGAGCAGCGCGCGAATAGAACCCTCGGCCGCCTCTTATTCCAACGACAGCAGTAACAGCGACTCGGGCGGCTACTCGCCTGTGGTGGATGTGGATGGATTAATCCCGGAGAAGCCTGCAGAGAAGAAACAAAAAAGGGCTGGATAGGAACATTATGTAATAATTTTTTTTTGGGTTTTTAATGTAAAAAGGGAGTGGAGGACTCTGCGCGAGTCTGCCGGAACATGTGTATATAATTTTTGAATGAATAGAAAAGGATATTTTTGATGTCTTCTGAGATGTTCTGCTTTTTTCTTGCTTGTTAGAGGTCGCACTCCTTATATCAATTCGCGTTATATAGCTTTGTAGCATGTTAAACTCTTGCCGAAATCGCTTACTCACAGCTCGCTACAACATAAGCAGAATCAACGTGCTTTCTTAACGAAGGGAAAAAATGAAGCGGACTATGACGAGCTCGGACAGCAGTCCGCGTCTTACAGAACAACCTTTGCCAGTTTTGAGAGAACCAAGATGATTAAAACCGCAATACTATGACACAAATAATGTTTATATGCGAACTTTGGCGGACTGGGATCACCATCTGCAGATATTTATAGTCAAATCTTTTCAGATAGATAATCATTGAGTTAGATGAATCCTGCGGACTAGGCGAACTAGAAAACCGAAGTCCGCACTTAAATCGAATAATAATAGAAATGACCCATATGTCGTAACCAGGTGGGTAGGTGCGGCCGGAGCGGTATTGCTTTCCTCATAGGGTTATGAACCACGGAATCAACCCAAGGGACGGCGGACTGGGCAGACTATAAAACCGGAGTCCGCATTATACCAATAATAACAGAAATGACCCTTAGCTTATAACCAGGTGGGTAGGTGCGGCCAGAGCGGCATTGCTTTCCTCACATGGTTATGAACCACGGAATCAACCCAAGGGACGGCGGACTGGGCGGACTAGAAAACCGGAGTCCGCATTATACCAATAATAACAGAAATGACCCATAGCTCATAACCAGGTGGGTAGGTGCGGCCGGAGCGGCATTGCTTTCCTCACAGGGTTATGAACCACGGAATCAACCAAGGGGACGACGGACTGCACGGACTAGAAAACTGGAGTCCGCATTATACCAATAATAACAGAAATGACCCATAGCTCATAACCAGGTGGGTAGGTGCAGCCGGAGCGGCATTGCTTTCCTCACAGGGTAATGAACCACGGAATCAACCCAAGGGACGACGGACTGTGTAGACTAGAAAACCAGAGTCCGCATTATACCAATATAATCCACTGCCCTCTTGCCTGGAGTACAATCTAAGTCGATCTTTTGGGCAGGTGCGGCCGGAGCGGCATTGCTTTCCTCTGAGATCGACAAGACTGTGGGTCTCCTGCAGGCACTGCTTGAGGGTACCAAGGAGTGTTCGAGGGTTACAACCTTAAGATGATCTGGGGGTAGGTGCGGCCGGAGCGGCATTGCTTTCCCCGCGCGATCATCTAGGCTGTAACAACATCCCTTAGATGGCATAGTAGAGCTGTCCACCACCCTGCTCCTCCATAGCACAGAAGTGGGGTTAGGTACTAGCCAGGATCCAAAATCTAGTGTCCTACCGCACTAGAACCGGCAATCTCCCACTACACGATGCGAAATCTCCCCGCAACACGTGGTCCTTATGGTGTTACGCTGATAGCGATGGTTCTAAGGGAGGTTTTAGCTGAACTCGGCGATATCTCCTGGTATTAGGCAACTGTTGGAGTTGCTTGGGGAGCCAAAATAAAAAGGAAACTTGAAGAAGTGTTAGCATGAATACTTTTATAAATATCAAATTTTTAGAAAATTGCATAAGATAGATAAGAGAGTTCAGAGATAGAACCGTTTAGAGTTGTCCTTGCTCAATATATTAACTGTCAACACTTAAAACAAAAAGGACACTTGATGAAGTGTTAGCAAGGAGTTTTTATTAACGATGAACCTCTGAAAAGGTTTACATAAGAAGAGAAAAAAAAAGAAGTTCAGGAATAGAACCGCTTTAGGTCATCTCCACTCCATGTGTGCGACACATCTTCTCCTTCAAATGTTTGCAACTGGTAGGCTCCATTCTAAAGTGCTTCCTTAATAATGAATGGCCCAGCCCAATTTGGATTAAGCTTCCCAACTAAGCCGGCTCTGGAAGCAGCATAGACCATTTTAAGAACCAGATCCCCCACTTGAAAGTGTTTGATCCTTAAATTCTTATCAAAGTAGCGGGCCATTCTCCTTTTAACTTCCTCTTGCCTGATGGAAGCCTTGTCTCTAACCTCATCAACATACTCCAAGATGAACCTCATCTCCTCGTTGTTCAGCTCAAGACAATCCTCCATACCTTGCCTTGCAAGCAGCACTCTAGGCGAGAGAACTTCGAACTCAACAGGAATTAGCGCTTTAGACCCATGAGAAAGCTTGAATGGGGTTTCCCTTGTTGCAGATGAAGGCATTGTTCTCAGGGTCCAGAGAACTGAAGGAAGTTGATTAACCCAACTGCCCTTGAGATTTTGAACTTTCTTCTTAAGCAGGCTGAGGATTTGCTTATTGGCTGCTTCTACTTGACCGTTACTTCTAGGATGATGAACTGATGCAAAGCGCAGCTCCGTTCTGATCTGCTTGCAAAAATCTATCATCTCGGTATTATTAAATTGCGGTCCATTATCTGTGATTATTGCCATAGGGATACCGTGCCAGCAGACTATCTCGCCCCAAACAAAATTCTTTACGACCTGAGTTGTTGTCTTTGTCAGCGCTTTAGCTTCGATCCACTTACTGAAGTAGTCGATCATAACTATAATGAAACGTCGCTGCCCACTAGCTATGGGAAAAGGGCCAATGAGATCCATTCCCCGAACGGTAAAGGGTCAAGGAGTTGCAATTGATCTGAGAGATTGAGCCGCTTGATGCTGAAGAGGAGCGAACTTCTAGCACTGAACACATTTTCTTACATAGGTCTCAGAATCTTTTTTCATTGTGGGCCAGAAGTAACCCTGCCGTAGGATCCTTCTCTCCAAGGTTCTTGTCCCCGAGTGACTTCCACACTCGCCAGAATGCACTTCCCGAAGAACGGTAGGAACTTCTCTTCTGAAACACATCTTGCCATTGTAGACAAGAAGGTTTTTCTGTAGATAATACCGGATATCAAGTAATAATATGCTGCTTTTAACTTGAATTTCTTCTTATCTTTGACTGACTGATGCAGATCGTCGGTTGATAAGTAGCGAACGAACGGATTCATCCAAGAGGAATGCTGATCAATTTGCATTAACTCTTCCTCCTCCACTGCTGGGTGGAAAAGTTCAGAAGTTGTTCCTCCTGACGATAGCCCGTACTTGGCAAGTACATCGGCCTCCTCATTCTCTGTCCTCGGAATGTACTCAATAGTGAAACTTTTAAACCTGCCAACCTCAATTTTTACTAGCGAAAGATACTTCTTCAACACTGGCTCCTTGGTCTCGAAGTTACCAAGAACTTATGAAGCCATTACCAGTGAGTCAGTCTTTACATGAACATGATCGATTCCAAGCTCTCTTGCGAGCCTCAAGCCGGCCAATAAAGCTTCGTACTCTGCTTGATTGTTAGTTACTGGAAAGTAGAACTTGACGGCTTGCTCAAGATTGATGCCATTCGGGTTTATCAGAACTACCCCTGCTCCAGAAGAGCTTCTGCCTGAAGCCCCATCAACATAGATGGTCCAAGCTAAAGGAGACCTTACTGCCTGATCTAAGTTAAATTCTGTCGTGTCAATCAGGCAGTCCGCAAGCACCTGTGCCTTGATAGCTATCCTGGGCACATAGGAAATTTCAAACTCACTCAGCTCGATTGCCCACTTAGCTAGCCTACCTGAATGCTCCGGCTTCTCTAGCACACTCTTCAGAGGTTGTTCAGTGACTACTTGAATTCAATGTGCCTGGAAATAAGGACGGAGCCTGCAAGCAGACATAACCAATGCCAAATCCAGCTTCTCAAGGATTGGGTACCTTGATTCTGCATCTTTCAGAATGTGACTGACATAGTAAACTGGGAACTACCTCCTGTTCTCTTCTCAGACAAGGACAGAACTAACTGCCTTGGGACCAACCCCCAGGTATAAGAATAACATCTCCCCTACTCGGGGGCTTTGGAGTAAGGGTGTCGAAGTAAGCTGCTTTTTCAACTGTTCAAAGGCCAAGGAACACTCTTCTGTCCATTGGAACTTGGACGCTCCCTGAAGAGTTTTGAAGAATGGCGCACTTTTATCTCCAACTTGAGAGATAAATCTCCCGAGTCCTGCCAACCTCCCCCCCCCCCCCAACTGCTGAACCTATTTTGGTGAACGGGGAGGGGCCATATCAAGGATGGCTTTAATCTTATCAGGATTAGGGGCAAGGCCCAGGGGAGTAAGGAGATGGCCGAGGAATTTCCCCTTACTCGCCCCAAAAACACACTTCAATGTGTTAAGCTTAATTCTATGCTTTCGCAGAGTGTAAAAAGTCTCTGCTAGATCTAGCAAGTGCTGTGGAAGAGACATACTCTTAATCAAAAGGTCATCCACGTACACTTCAAGGTTTTTACCTTTTTGCTCTCTAAACACATGATCCATCATGCGTTGATAAGTTGCGCCAGCATTTTTAAGTCCAAAGGGAATCACGAGATAAAAGTAACAACCGTCATTAGTAATGAATGACGTGCGAGGGATATCGGGTTTATGTATTCTTATTTGGTGATAACCAGAGAACGCATCTAAAAAGCTCATAAATGGATACCCTATCGCAGAATCAACTAATAAATCTATCTGAGGCAAGGGGTAGAAATCTTTTGGGCACGCTTTATTTAAATAGGTGAAGTCTACACACATACGCCACTTCCCCCCTAGTTTTTTAACCATTACAACGTTTGAGATCAACTCAGGATATTGAATTTCTTGTATAAAGCGCGCCTTGAGGAGTTTGGCAACCTCCTCTCTTATTGGCTCTGCCATCTTGACTGCAACATCTCTTTTCTTCTGTTGAACTGGCTTGGCAGCTGGGTCAACGTTGAGAAGATGGCAAGCCACGTCAGGATCCACTCCTGTCATGTCTTTCGCTGACCAAGCGAAGACATCCAGATTCTTTAGCAGGAAAGATATAAACTCTGCCTTTTGATCTTATGGTAACTCGGAGCTGATGGAGAGCTTTTTTTCTTCCCCTTCCGCAATGGGGACTCCCTGCATCACCTGGGTAGGTTCCAGGCGACCGCTTTCGCTATCCATAGTAGCTTCTGAGAGAAGGGGGACTTCTACTGCTGCTAGAAAAGCTGGGGGGGCAATTTCAGTCATGTTGACTGTGCGGAGGTAACACTCCCGAGCTTGCCTTGGGTCACTCCTTACCCTGCACTGACGACCATACTTGCAGAACTTGATGGCTAGATTATATGTTGAAATGATGGCTCGATACTTGTTCAGCAATGGTCTTCCAAAATTGCATGGTAGCTGCTTGGAGCGTCTACCACTATGAACTGAATCTCCTTGGTCACCCCTCCGAGCCTCACCGGGAGTGTGACATTTCCCTCGACTTCTTTCTTCTCACCTGAGAATCCGTAGAGTGGCCCCTCTGTGGAAAGCAGATGTTTCCCAATCCTCAGGGCTTCAAAGGTGGTCTTGAAGAGGAGATTCACTGAGCTGCCAGTGTCAATAAGAATTCTATCGACCGTGAAATATCCTATGGCTACCTAGACCACGATGGAATCATCGAAAGGGTTAGCGGTTGCGGGAAGATCTGCAAGACTAAAAGTGACAGTTTCTGAGGGAGGGGCAGAGGAAGAAGTAGATGCAATCTCTGTTCGGGAAAGTCTTAACAGAGAAGATTTTCGGGTAGACTCAGCTCCTGCTCCGCCATGAATGTAAAACAGTCTTCCCAAGACTCCCTCATCGATAACATCAATGCATTCACTTGGAATATCAATTAGCCCCAGACGTCCCTCATCTTCTATCTCTATGCACTCCAACTGAACCTTAGCCACCTCCTTGCCCTTAGAGGTGGAAGGTTTCGAAGAGTCATTCTTCCTGCTTAGATCTTTGATCTTGCCTTCTGCAAACAGCCTCTCTACCAGCTGCCGGAGGGCCTTGCAATCTTCAGTCAGATGGCCCTTTTCCTTGTGAAAATCACAGTACTGAGAGTTGTTTCTTGGCTTCCAGTCTCTTTGAGGCCCTTGCCTCTTCTCTTCTGCCTTCTTCTGAATTATCTGGATGACCTCTTCGAAGTCAAGCCCCAGATCTGCAAACTCCTTCACGGAGCTGCTCTCATGCGGATTTTAGGCTAACAAGGCACTCTGAAGGATGGGAAGAGCTTGAAGGGGTTGGACGGGAATGGTGGCCAACGGCAGTCTCTGATCCCGAAGCTGTTGATGGCCAATGAAGGGTTTCTTGTGACGAAGGTTACGCCCCCTCTGAGAGGGAGGCTGGAATTCGGGCCGAGGAGGCTTGCTATGATACTGGTTCTTTAAAGAGGAGTTGGAGGCATCCCTTCCTCCATCTTTAGCTGCCAGAGATGAGACATAGGTAGTGTTGGCATTCTCTCCTTCAATGAAGTGATTAGCTATCGCTATTAGCTCCTGATAAGTTGATGGCGCCTTTGTCATTACTTTGAACTTAGATGGGCCCTCCCAGAGGTCGTGAATCAGGGAAACTTTATAATAATTGGGGTTCACATTCCTTACCCCTTGGATTTCCTTTTGAAACCGATCAACGAACCTTGCAACTGTTTCGTTGTCTCTCTACTTGATGTCGAAAAGGGCTGCCGGCCCATCCTTTCTTTTCTTTGAGGTAGCAAACCTCAGAAGGAGCTTGCTGCGAAGCTCAGCGAAGGAGGAAATTGTGCCCGAGGGAAACTCATAGAACCATTCTCTTGCTTGACCATCGAGAGTGGTCACAAGGAGATTGCATTTCAAGGCATCGGAGAGGCTCCTCAATGCAACTGCCCTTTCGAATGCATGAAGGTGGGAAACCAAATCAGTCTCCCCTGAATAAAAAGGGAGACGGGGCTCTCTGAAATTGTTTGGCGCTGACTCCCATCAGATTCGATCAATGAAGGGAGAGGGGGTCTCAGAATCAGCAGAAGGGCTGACTGGAAGGAGAGGCTCTGCGGGCTCCGTGGACTGCCAATCAACAAAATCTAGCCGCCGAGCCGGAGTCCCTCTAGTTGCTTCCGTGAAGAAATCCATCAGGGGAGCGAACTGATCAGCCTGAGGTCGCAGGGGAGCTGCGGGCTGAGCTTGATGGAGAGACGGAGGAGCTGTCACAGGTGACTGCTGAAGAGGGGTTTGATGAGCTGGGGTCCGGCGAACTAGAGTCTGGGGGACAGGAGTCTCAGCAATATCTTCTGCGACCTGGGGAGCAAGCCGCTGAGTCAACACTAACAGGGCTTGGCTGATTGTATCGAGCCGCTGGTCAGTCTTTCTTCGAGATAACTCGGCCTCCCAGCGAGACTGTTCCAATGCTTCCCACAACGAGTCGTCTGGCGAGCTGGAGCGGTCTGAGCGGCGAGCTCGGCGATCTGACATTTCTATCCGCGGGTTTCAAAAAGCTGATCGGATCTGAAGGCCGCGTGTTAACTGTTGATGCACGAAAAAGCCAAGGGGAAAACGAGCACCACCAGCTAACTTTTCGAGCACTGGGGGAAGAAGAAAAAGCAAACTGCGAGCAGTAGCCTACTTTGCAAACTAGAAAAGGGAGAGAAAAGCAGAAGAGCAGTGAACCACGGCAACACCAGACTTCGCCCGTCGCGGCCTGAATGCCACTCCTACGACGGGCTTGATTTTGATTGCAAATAAGCGGTTACAAGGAGGGTAAAAAGAAACGATTCGGAAAGCAAGCTGGAGATCGCAAAGCCAGAGATTCGAGTCCGCATCCTTTAGTAAGTAGGCCCCTGGGCTCGAGTCAGCGTGCTTTGAGTGCACCACTTCCCCCTATTTATAGGCTTGGGGCCTACCAAAATGGCCAGGACTAAAATAACCAAGTGCCCGGGGTACAAAAGATCCGGGCAGCGGTGAAGGGAATCAAAAAAGGGAAAACAAGCAGTCCGTGCGAGACCGGCGGACTGAGCTTGCGAGCTGGAAACCTCCCTTGGTCGCATCAAGTGCAATACTGCCAGAAGAACTGCGACCTGAGCGACCTGCGCGACCTCAGCGACCTGATCTCGAAGCTTGCGGAAAACTGGTAAGATCTGAGAGCAAACCATGGGCGGCCTGGGCGGACTGATAATTGGAGTCCGCCTTGGTGGCTGGGATTTCCATGTCAACTGGCGATCTGGGAGGACTGATAGCTTGAGTCAGGCAAGACAGGAGCAAGAAGCCTAGCTGAACATGTTTGCGGATTATGGGGTTAACACTTGGGGGAATTTGATAATACGTTTTGTAGCCTATACTATTATCGTATTTTCTAGTTTTGAAGGCGCTAATCGTTTCTTATTAGCTTAATTTTTATCTTTCTAATGTAAATATTATTTCCACTAACATTTTCTTATCTTTTTGCAAGTTTCCAGAATTTTGGCAAAAATTGACCAGACACGCCCCCCTGTCACGCCCTCCCTGGGCGTGTCACAGGGCGTGTCACCCGATCCCGAGGAAGCTTGCCGACAGAGAACAAATAACATGAAAAACAGATTTCACGCCTCCCTGACACGCCCTCCCCGGGCATGTCCCAGGGCATGACACGGGGCGTGTCGCCCTCTGCCCGAAGTCTGCCGCCGCATTAAATGAATTTTTGCCTCCGCACGCCAATCGTACCTGTCACGCCCCCTTCACGGGCGTGACCCAGGGCGTGTTCGCCCCCTTTTCTAAGACTGACGGATTTCCGACCAATGATTTCGACGCAACGTATGTGTCACGCTCCCCCCCAATACGGGCATGACCCAGGGCGTGTCAGCCATCGTACATAAGCAATCATCCTTCCCTCCAGAATCCAGAACCCAAGGTCAACCCGGTACGTGTCACGCCCCCTGACACGCCCTCCCCGGGCATAGGGCGTGACCAACCCGAGAATTTTTCCTATAAATTCAAGCCCCCCTTCCATTTCAAAAAAATGTTTGGGTTCAAAGGGGGAGGGGCTGCCCCTTTGTTCCTTGGTCTTTTAGTTTTTTTTCATGCTTTCTCCCCTCTCTCCCTTTTTCTTATGTTGTATTTTTCTTGACCCTATCCTAGTGTAATCTTTTATAATAGCTTTGTTTGCTCTAATTGCTAATTGTAGGACTAGAATAGGATTTTCATTCCATGCAATTGTAATTTTCATTTCAAGTGTAGCTCTCTTTCTGTATTAATATAAGTTCTCTTTATTACCTTGTGTTCTTAATGCTTTACTACTCATCCCCCCCCTCCACTTCACTATGATTAACTAATCCTCCTTGTACTCGATTTTGATGATTCGAGGTTCGAGTGATTAAGTAATGATGCTTTGAATTTACCTTTTATTTTAAGGGGTTTAGACCTTGGATTACTCTTGATTAACCTTTGCTTGGAGATATATAGTCGATATAAATTTTCCATCTTAGCTTTCATTCTTGGCAAGCCGAGAGGCCGATAGTTTGAAGTGAGTATTCAAGAGTAAAGAGAGTTGTACACACCCCCTCGAGAGAGGCAGATGTCCAAATCTCCCAGATTGGAGTAAAATCCAATAGCGGGGTTCACAATGTAAAGCAAGCTTTAGGCCTCCGATTTAGATGAGAGTCGGTCGGACCTTCCTAAACTCAATTGGGAATAACTTCGAGAGAAGCATGTTTAAGCTTTAGGAACCTTCACGGTCAAGGACCATTACCCTATTAAGATTAGGTTTATTTATCGTGTTTTTAATCGACTTTAGCAGAGGTGATTCTCGATCGAGTGCATTTCCATTTCATCGTTCCAATCCTTCGCTGTAATCGCTTCTTTTATGCTCTCTACTTAGCTGCAATTAGTTCTCTTTTTATGCAATTTTTCCTTTCATTAAGTGCGTTTAATTTTCTCTTTATCCCTAAAGATTTTTCGTCGATAAACAAATAGTCTTCGCATGAGTAAGTGTACTCAACAGTTCCTGGATTTCAATACGACACTTATGTCCTCTAGCTACATTTCAATAGGTATACTTGCCTAATTGGATTGCTAGTTCGGCTCTCTTTTCTTAAGCGGAAAGGGATCACCAGCAGCAACTCATCCAGCTGAGTGTGCAACTCCTCTAACTCACATGGAGCCATATGGCATGGTGCCTTAGTAACCGGGCGAGTACCTGGCTCGAGATCTATCACAAACTCTACCTCCATTTCAGGAGGAAGTCATGGAAGACTATCAGGAATGACATCTGGAAACTCTCGCACCACGGAGACATCCTCAAAATGTGGTGTAACAAAAGCTGTTTCCAAAGCTAACATAAAAATAAGATACGCCTCGTAACCAGACTCTATAGCTCGACAAGCACGTACCACAGACATAAGTAGGGAACCCTTGCCCTGAAAACCATAGACACGCATAGGTTGGCCATTGTCCATCTTGAAGTCCAATCGCTTTGCCTTGCATTGGATGACTGCATCATACTTGGACAACCAGTCCATGCCCAAAATAACGTCGAAATCCGCAAAATCCAACACCATCAGATCCGCGAAGGATAAGGAAATCACCTAGACAAATAGGGCATCTCTGAATTCCTCGATTTGATATCATCAGATCTCCAAATGGAAGCTTGACGTTAAAGGAATCCTCTAACTGAACCACATCCAAACGATGTCTATCTACAAAACTCTGCGCCACAAAGTTATGGGTGGCACCCAAATCAAAGAGAACGCCTGCTCACCTATTCTGTACCTTAAACTCTCCTATAACCGTAGAATACGTAACTAAATGAACGAAAGCTACAACAAATAAAGGAGAGTAAAAAATTAAGCTAGAATCTAACCTGATATCACTAGGTAGATGCCTGAGCATCAACTCTGGTCACCACAGTTAGCTTTCCTTTTCCTTTATCCTGGTTTGGTGGCGGCAACAGAGCTCGAAGCGGGGAAGGCTGCTGTGGGACTGAGCTTGGGGCGCGAAGACTTCTAGTGTCCCTTCTGTCTGCACTAGAAGCAAGTCCTTTCTTTCATCCAACAACGACTCATATCATGACCCTTCCTTGCACAGAACGAGCAAACTAGCTCTCCCTTGGGTGCACCTTGGATTGCGTGCACCTACGGCTGCTTTAAAGGGCAGTCCTCTTGAAACACCTTTCGTAAGGGTGGTTAGGTCGACCATAGAAGCTACATATTTCTCTACTTTTATTTTTCGAAGGACGGCCGGATGCCCTAGAGCTTCCATCCTCAACACCCTTCCTCTTCTCTTTCCTTGCCGCAACACCTCGATTCTTGGCATTTTCAATCGCCTCCACTTTTAGTGTGGCTTCCACTGCCATAACATAATTGTCAGCACCATAAGCGCATGCCAACTGTTGGACATCGCTTCTTAGTCCTCTTAGGAAACGTTTCACTCTACCCTCCTCTGAAGGTACCAAATCAGTAGCAAACCTACTCAGTTTACTAAACTCAATCTCGTACTCTCTCACCGAGAGTTGTCTCTGCTTTAGATGCAGGAAGTTATTCATCAGGCAGTCCTGCTCGACCAAGGGTAGAAACTTATTCAGCCGCATCTTCTTAAAAGATTCCCAAGTACATCCTTCCTTCAGGCTCTCTGATGGGCTAAAACTCAAACATGCAAGTGTACCTGTCGAATTCTAGTATCAAGGTCGTATTTAAACACGGGGTTGTCAAGTACTGCTACTCACGCTTGAACTATTATCCTACAGAAAGAAAGTGGGCATTGAGAATTTTTAAATTAAAACTAAAGATAAATTTTTAATGAAAACTTATGATAAAAAAGCTAGCATTCGATCAATGATTCTCCATGAAATGAGACGAGAGGGATGAAAAGCTAGATTTAAAATTACAAATTAAACTCGGTCGTGACGGATCCGATATTAGGAAGTAATCTCGCTAGAGCATTAAATCCCCTAACTTGTAGACGTTTTGACCGAAATCTCTTTACAAGTCAAAATGGCCTCAAGTTGCATTACCGAAGTGACCCGCACTATTGGATTTGACTCCAATCCGGAGGATTTACGTCGTCCTATCTCTAGGATTGCGTGCAACTCCTTCCTTCTTTGAGTGATCTTTCAAATCAATGAGTATCTCGACTACTATGAAATGAGATCAAATGCCTACTACCGTATACCGGAAATACGGAGTCGACTCGAGAAAAATCAAAGAAGGACGGATAATAATTTAGACAAAATTAAAACTACGAAATAAAAGATACCCTCATCTCACTTCATGGATCCTCATGATCGAATACTAAGGAAAATTAGCTACTCATAATGGAAATTGAAATCAAAGTAAGATGAAAGAAATTCATTTTCATTACTTGCAAAAATAAAAGAGAACACAATATTTAAAAAAGACAATATTATATTAAGATAAAAAAAAGATTACAATAATGAAAAGACTACAACAATAATGAAAAGAAAATAACAACTCACTAGCTCTCTTGCTCTCTATAACTCAACTCCAAAACTTCACTAAACTTCTTAACATAAAATTGCTTACAAAAAAGTGTGTCTTTAACAAGGAGGGGAGGGGTTCCTTTTATAGGAGATGGAGAAGCTTCTAGATTAAGGGGAGACAAGGGGTGGCCAGCCATGTATTGGGAAAAGGGTGAATGCATGGCAATTAATGAAGGGGAGAGAGAGAGGGATTCAATGAATGTGATTTATTGTAGGAAAAATAGAAAATAGAAAATATAAGGGGGGTGAATGAGCTTTAAAGAGCATGAGAGAGGGAAAAAAAAGAGATGCATTTTGAGTAAATGAAGATGGAGTGGAGGAAGGTGGCCAGCCATGCATGGGGAAATGCATGGCCAACCATGCAAGGTGGCAGGTTAGCTTGGGCTGCATGATTAGTGGGCTCGGGTTGGACATGAGGGCTGCTCCATGGGCTTGGGTTGGACATGAGGGCTGCAACACGATGTGGGCTGCACCATAGGTGGTCGGGCTGCTCCATAGTGAAGAAGTTGGCTTCTCTTGATAGCATGAACCTACAAAATATAACAAAACATTAGTCAAATAAAACTAAACATTACAAACTTAACATACATACTATTAATTAGTTATTAAAAATAAAACTAATCAACATAAAACATAACATAATATAACTTATTAAATAAGAACAAAAATACAAAACACATATAATAAAACTAGAAATAATAAAAACAAAACATGAAACACATTAACAAGAAATAAAACAAAGCATGCATAAAAATACTTAAAACAAATAAATAAACTAGGAATTATGAATACAAAACTACCCAAAATCCAATGACTAAAAGTAGTCATCAAATTCCCCCATGCTAGAGTTTTTGCTTGCCCTCAAGCAAAAATCATTTAAGAACTTGGGAATAATAAAAGGAAAACAAAACATTTTTAGGTTGTATGAATATGTAAAATAAAACATAAAAAATTAAACCATCCTAATTCCTATGTTATCAACTAGTGGGGTGAGAAGTGCAAAATAGAAAACCTGAAAGTGGACACCTAAAATTATCATTAGAACATAAAGAAGAATTAAAAATTTCAAAATTCCTAAAAAAAGGCATCCAAAATTAATGAAAATAAGATAAACAAAAATAGAAGTTCTAAATAAACGGCGCATTGACGAACTACTAGGTTGCAAGAATAACGATTAACCTTAAACACCTCAAGATAACCTCCAAAGAAATCCATCAATGATGGTGGTCATAGGCTTGTCTGTTCACACTCTCTCCACTATGTGAATTTACATTCTAAAGACCAATAGGACTTCTAATAGGCGTTAAAACTTGGCTTAGGTAAATGATTAGGAAAAGTAAACAAGGATAAACATGAGGGCTTAAACACTAAACCAAGGTTGAGCTCAAAGATAAACATAAAAACATGAAGAGAAATTATAGGTACTTCAAACAAACAAAAGGCCATAAAAATTTTTTACTTTAATAAATTGGACACAAATAAACTTCATTTTTCTTTTTTTTTTCTTTCTTCTTTTTTTTTGATTTCATAACATTTTGATAATAACATTTTTTTTCATAAAAGAGAGCTCCAAAAATAGGCTTTAAATTTTCCTTTTTATTTCAAAGATAATATCCCTTCACAAAAATGATTCTTAAGCTCAAAGTTTTAGTGTGAAAATTAGGAAAGGCATTTTGGCTTTGGTGAAAATAATGAAATAAAAGTGGAGCTAAATCAAATAAACATGAAAAAGGCCCAAAATTGTTTTGCAATGGTAAATTTTTTGGTGGGCAAGAAAAGCTCAAACGAGTCAAAGGGTGGCCTAAATCATTTCTAAAGTACGTAAAAACGACGCACATGCTTCAAGAGTAGCTAGGGACAAGTTCTAGACACCAAGAAAGACTACCCCATAAATGAAAAAGAGCTAATATTACCTAACAACCATTCGTACGTAACTAACCGAATAAGAAGAGCAACTACAAATTGCTAACTTAAAATGAGAAAATAGATGCCTATATTTAAGAACTAGAAACTAGTAAAACTAAGCTATGTTAAAATGATAATTTTTGCAAACCTTTTCATAGAAATCTTTCTAGAACTACAAAATCGCACGAACCTACACATCACTAGAAGAAACATAAAAATAAATATAGAAATAATTTTTGATTTTGATTTTATAAAATATTTTAGCATAATTTTTTTTGGATTTTGATATAGTTAAATAAAAACAATACTCCTAAAAGGCTTAATATAACTATACTAATTTTTTGTGATTTTGTTTTTAAAATCATTTCTTTTTTTTGGAAGAAACAAAGAAAGAAAAACAACTAAACCCTCCCCTATGCTTAGATTCTTCATTGTCCTCAATGAAAGAAACAAAAAGAAAAATGAGAAAGAGAAGGAGACTGAGAAGGAGAGAAAAATGCAGAAAGTAAATTAAATATAAAGAACAGGACTTCCCCGGGTTTGTGAGATGAAGGCGGATGTCGCTCCCCCATGCTTGCTTTTTAACGCACTTGATCATCAACAGACTTTACTCGATCCATCTTGATATCAACAACATTGGAGCGGCAATCACAAACTAGCATTTGCTTGCCACCGAAAGGAAGAGCAAAGTACAAAAACAAAGGTAGAAAAGACAATCCTTGGGCAGGTTTGCAAAAGTGTTCTTTATTAAACAATAGATTGTCCGAATAATAATAAAAGAGTTTTATAATAATAAGAAGTCCAAAATAAAATAAAATAATGGTTCCATATGAAAATAAAATTTAAGAGTAATAAAGAAGGTCCTCCTTTGCAGGGGACACAGAATCATTCAAAAAATATAATTTAAGTCTATATCCATTTAGTTTAAAATCACCCTTATCCGGGTGCGAGAGTAACACAGTTCCGTAAGAAAAGCCTTGTTTGACTGCAAACGGTCTAGACCATCGAGATTTATGTTTTCTAAAGAAAAGACGTAAGCGTGAATTAAGAAGAAGAACCTGATCGCCAGGTTTAAACGTTGTAGGATGGCGCAAGTTCTTATCGTCATAGATTTTCGTTTCAGGATCGGGTGGTTTATCAAAATAATTTTTCAAATTTTTATCATTTTCAAAAATAAGATTCTCAAAAATCTTGTGTCTAAAATCAAAGTCATTTTCGAATTTTACTTGTACGGACATAACAGTGTTTTCAAAAACATTTGATGAAAGTTCAGAAAAAGAAAAAGAAAAATCCTTTGGAGAAATATAGGAGTCTTCTTTTAATTCATTAATGAGAAAGCAAGAATCATCATTTTGTAAAGAGTTTTTCATAGATTTGTTAATATCTAATGTAACTTCCTCATCTCCCACATGCAGAAAAAGTTTTCCGTCACTCACATTTATGATTGCGTGAGCGGTGGCTAGGAAGTGAAGACCAAGGATAAGAGGGACCTCGATGTCCTCTTCAATATCGAGAATGACAAAATCCACCGGGAAGATGAATTTGTCGACCTTCACTAGCACATCCTCTACGATACCCAACAGATACTTAATCGATCGATCAGCCAATTGAATACTCATACACATAGGGCTGAGAGTGCCCAAACTTTGCTTCATGAATAAAGAAAAAGGAATCAAACTGATGCTCGCTCCAAGATCCGCTAGCCCATATTTCACAAACAGATCACCAAAAATGCAAGGAATGGAAAAACTACCCGGATCGTTTATCTTTTTAGGAAGATTGGAATTTTTAACGACCGTCGAGCATTCTGAATTTAACGTAACATGAGATAAATTTTCTAATTTCTTTTTATTTGTTAATAGGTCCTTAAGATAGTTAGCGTATTTTGGCATTTGACTAATCGCTTCATGAAATGGCAAGTTGATATGAATTTGTTTAAACATTTCAAGAAAGCGATTGTATTGGTCATCTAGCTTATCCTTCCTAATCTTAGCGGGGTAGGGAGGTGGCGGAAATTTTTTTAAAATCTCGAGATCATTGTTTTTAAAACCATCTTTTTCTTTTTTCCAAAATAGACGTTTCTTGTTCATTTTCAAAAGTAGAGTTTTATTTTCCAAAATTTTTATCAGTTATTTCTTCGTCACTAATTCATTCAGCAGTAGGAGATGCAATCAACTTTAGCTCTTCCCGTGTGGTGAGCTTGTTAATAACCTTACCGCTCCGAAGGGAAATCGCATTTGCATGCTCCCTTGGGTTAGGTTCAGTGTTCGAGGGAAGAGTTCCAAGTGGTCTCTCGGAAAAAGCCTTGGCAAGTTGCCCGACCTTGTTTTCTAAACTTTTCACGGAGCCAGTTAGACTTCTAATATTAGCTTCGTTCGAGCTTATGTATTTAGAAAGGATCTCCTCCAAAGGGGGAGGTTTTTGAAAATTTGGGTTTTGATGTTGTGGTGGTGGTGGTGGAGTGAAATCATGTGGTGGGCGTGCAGCATTAGCAGGGTTACTCCAAGAAAAAATAGGATGGTTAGGCCATCCAGGATTATAAGAGTTCGAAGAAGAAGTAAAACCAGGAGGTGCAGAAAAATTAGAAAAAGCAGAAAAATTATTGGCAGAATTATTTTGAGCAGGCCTGGGTATGTTCCCCAGATAATCCTCCTGCTCAGCAGTAGTAGAAGTATTCACATTTTCAAATACCTTAGCGGCGGAGGCAGTAGTCTTCTCCGAAATCTTCTTGTTCAGCATCTCCACTTGCAGCGCCAGTTGCGACACCGAATCCACTTCATAGATACCTGTAGGTTTATTTTGGCAAGTCCTAGACGAATTCCACTGATAGGTGTTCATTGCCATGTCCTCAATAAGCTCAAAAGCGGCTTCCGGAGTTTTGCGGTCCAAAGAACCAGCGGAAGCAGCATCAATCATTTGCTTAGTTCCTTGATTTAGCCCATTGTAAAATGTCTGGACCTGTAACCATACATGCAGAGCTTGATGAGGGCATCTTCTCAAAAGTTCTTTGAACCTCTCCCATGTGTCATAGAGGGTCTCAAAAGCGATTTGAGAGTACGAAGTTATATTATTTCTTAGCTTAAGAGTTTTGGCGGGGGGGGGGGGAATATCTTGCCAGAAATTTTTCAGTTAAAATGTTCAAAGTAGTGATTGATCCTCTTAGAAGAGAACTCAACCACTGTTTGGCTTTTGTCCTTAAGGATAAGGGGAAGAGTCTTAGCCTTATAGCATCGTCTGAGACACCATTTATTTTGAAGGAGTCACAGATTTCAAGAAAATTGGCAATATGTAAGTTCGGATCTTCATCTTGTAATCCGTCGAACTGTACATAATGCTGCACAATTTGTATGATGCTAGGCTTAAGCTCAAAATTATTGTTCGCAATCGCAGGTCGAACAATACTAGTTTTTGTCCCCTCTAGGTTCGGTCAGGCATAATCGGACATGGTCCTTTGCTGAGCCATTCCTGGGTTGGGATCTCCCATTTCAGAATTAAAATTACAATCACCGTCAGAATCCTCAACCGCTGTTTGAGAAGTGGAAGCCCCGAATCGTAGTTGTCTCCAAAAGGAGCGTTCGATTTCTTGATCCAAATCAACAAGTAGCGACGGATTCGTGCGGGTCATGCACTAAAAAAACGAAAGAGAATGGAGGGAAAAAAGGAAATAAAAACTTGAATACTAGAAAATCTTTTTTTTTTGTATTTTAGTAGAAGTAATAGCGAAAGCATTTTCAAAATATTGACAAAGAATTCCCCGGCAACGACGCCATAAACTTGATGGGCTAAAACCCGAACAGACAAGTGTACCTGACGAATTATAGTATCAAGGTCGTATTTAAACACGGGGTTGTCAAGTACTGCTACTCACGCTTGAACTATTATCCTACCGATAGAAAGTGGGTTTTGAGAATTTTTAAATTAAAACTAAAGATATTTTTTAATGAAAACTTATGATAAAAAAGCTAGCATTCGATCAATGATTCACCATGAAATGAGACGAGAGGGATAAAAAGCTAGATTTAAAATTGCAAATTAAACTCGGCCGTGACGGATCCGATATTAGGAAGTAATCTCGCTAGAGCATTAAATCCCCTAACTTGTAGACGTTTTTACCGAAATCTCTTTACAAGTCAAAATGGCCTCAAATTGCATTGCCGAAGTGACCCGCACTATTGGATTTGACTCCAATCCGGAGGATTTACGTCGTCCTATCTCTAGGATTGTGTGCAACTCCTTCCTTCTTTGAGTGATCTTTCAAATCAATGAGTCTATCGACTACTATGAAATGAGATCAAATGCCTACTACCGTATACCGGAAAAACGGAGTCGACGCGAGAAAATTCAAATAAGGACCGATAATAATTTAGAAAAAATTAAAACTACGAAATAAAAGATACCCTCATCTCACTTCATTGATCCTCATGATCGAATACTAAGAAAAATTAGCTACTCATAATGGAAATTGAAATCAAAGTAAGATGAAAGAAATTCATTTTCATTACTTGCAAAAATAAAAGAGAACATAATATTTAAAAAGGACAATATTATATTAAGATAAAAAAAGATTACAATAATGAAAAGACTACAACAATAATTAAAAGAAAATAACAACTCACTAGCTCTCTTGCTCTCTATAACTCAACTCCAAAACTTCACTAAACTTCTTAACATAAAATTGCTTACAAAAAATGTGTGTCTTTAACAAGGAGGGGTTCCTTTTATAGGAGATGGAGAAGCTTCTATATTAAGGGGAGATAAGGGGACGCCGACCATGTATTGGGAAAAGGGTGCATGCATGGCAATTAATGAAGGGGAGAGAGAGAGAGAGATTCAATGTATGTGATTTATGGTAGGAAAAATAGAAAATAGAAAATATAAGGGGGGTGAATGAGCTTTAAAGAGCATGAGAGAGGGAAAAAAAGAGATGCATTTAGAGTAAATGAAGAGGGAGTGGAGGAAGGTGGCCAGCCATGCATGGGGAAATGCATGGCCAACCATGCAAGGTGGAGGGTTAGCTTGGGTTGCATGATTAGTGGGCTCGGGTTGGACATGAGGGCTGCTCCAAGGGCTCGGGTTGGACATGAGGGCTGCAACTCGATGTGGGCTGCACCATAGGTGTCCGGGCTACTCCATAGTGTAGAAGTGGGCTGCTCTAGATAGCATGAACTTACAAAAAATAGCAAACCAAAACAAAACATTAGTCAAATAAAACTAAACATTACAAACATAACATACATACTATTAATTAGTTATTAAAAATAAAGCTAAACAAAATAAAACATAACATAATATAACTTATTAAACAAGAACAAAAATACAAAACACATATAATAAAACTAGAAATAATAAAAACAAAACATGAAAGACATTAACAAGAAATAAAACAAAGCATGCATAAAAATACTTAAAACATATAAATAAACTAGGAATTATGAATACAAAACTACCCAAAAACCAATGACTAAAAGTAGTCATCACTCTCCCTTTCCCGAATCCACCAACTCTTTGCCAGGCCTTTTAACTGATAGGCTGCAATCATTAACTTCTGGGCTTCTAGAATTTCGGAATACGAAAAGATCTCCTTAATGGAGATGACCCAATCATCTAAAATCATAATGTCGACACTCCCGTCGTAGGTGGGGGGACCCAACCATTGGATTTGTGATATGAAATTCATTTCTGCTGGTAGCGTCACCGGAGGCACCAGAGGTACAGGGGTATCGGGCACGACTTGGCCCAAGGAAGGCTCTTGCACTAAAGGTTGCTGCGAAGGAGCAGCAGACTACAAGGACTCAATTTGAGATTGCATCGCAACTAATTGTCTCACCGAGCCTCATTGCTCTAACGCAGACTCTCGATAATCGCATCACTTTGCGCTCCTGGCTACTCACCCTCCGATTTGGGAGTCGACCTTGTCGCAATATGCTTTGGCAGCATTTCTAAAAAGTAAAATTAATAACCCATCAAAATCCTAGATTACCATTAGGCCATACGACTAGTTCAAACCATACTTAAAAGAATCTTGCTTATGCTGCAACTTGATCTGGGGTTTTATAATGATGCTATGTCCTACTTACGATGATATCCTCTCATCCTATTGATTCTTGTGCCTATGACATGAATGCACGGATTCTTTATTCTTATTTAAAATAAGGTGTGTACATGTGTCATCATGTAAACCTTAACTTGGCATGCGTGCATATGCGATGATATGCTATGTATGTTGTGATATGCACTCTAAAAAGGCCTTGATGCATGCTATGAGCGGCATACACATGAAATGTTATGCATCCTATACTACATAAACTTGCATGCAATGATAAAAGAAAATGTGCTAATGGGCATCTATGTGATGGTGGTTATGCATCCCATACTACATAACCGCCACATGTTGCCTCCTATGGTGGATCCATATAGAAACACATATTATTCATCACATACTACATAATTTGCCCCATATACTTATTATCATGCTATGAGTGTAGTGACTATGCTCCGGCTAAGACGTACTGATGACACATGGTGTTTTTATGAAATGACACCAAACAACTAACACTAACAAGGGAAGGTTGCCTGACACATTATCAAGCAACCTCTCTCTGATACCAACAGTCACAACCCGCATTTTCACTGCATTTAATAACTTATTAGAGTAAGGGAAAATGCGCGTCATGATGCCATGTCAGCAGGGGATAACTGCGGGCGCTCAGGAAAAACTCCTACTATACTCAAAAAGAGATATCTATAAGTAATTTAGCAAAAATCCAGTTTAAGGCAATTTAACCGTATCCCTTGGCTTGGTGGCTCATCAAGTGCACGAAAGAAAATAGTTTATACGATGTGGAAAAATACTTTATTCATGAGATTAAACATCCAACATGAGTGTAAACGTCCCCAAGGACAACTCATGTTATGCAAGACCCTAAATTTATAATAGTAGTAAAGATAGATTTTATAGTCGTAAAATATTACAAGTTAGAGTTATAAAATATGCTAATGCATGAAGTAATAATAATAGATTTTATACTTGAAAATACCTAACATGCATTTCTAGCATAAATCATCCTAGAGATCAAGTAATCCATCACAAAGAAAACCACAAGCAACTAGCAAGGTATCCAAAATCGTCTATCCTGTGGGCGTCAACAATCTGACATGAACTCACATAAAAACGGAATTATGTCTGAACTAGGTAAACAAAACTAAAAAAAGACAACTACCTCGCTACGACGAGGTGAATACTATAGCCAACACTGCTACCCAGAAACTCCAAAACCAGCTCAACTATCTATTACTTCTCTGAACCTGCGACATTCTAAAGACAGAACACCTCAGCAAGAAGGTACAAATGGTGGCAGAAATATAAGCAAAAATAAACCAAGGTCAAAAGGTGTACCAACCCAAGACCAATAGTATTGAAGTAAGGTACAAAAACAAAGCATCAAACAGGAAAAGAACACTTACGTGAATCGTCACGCACAACAAAAATACACTAGACGCAAAAGGCTATAAGGTGATAAACATGAATAAATCATATGGAAGAAATACATAACCTTTATTAGGCACATGTGGTCGACTCTACCCAAAAACACGGGAGAGGTGGTCACTCAACAAGACTTACCCTCACAAATATAATATCCGTCTAACTGCGGGGGAGTCTCATACCCTCCACCATACACCACAGACGCCCAAAACCTGGTAGACTTCCACAAGGTACTAATAAAGGAAACAAATATTGCGGAGGTGATTTCATCCACTAACTCCCGCAATCAAGAAAACCCATAAAAAACACCACATATATCTCGAGACTTGGCACGTCGGATTCTACTTGATATTTCTAGATTAAGAAGCGGTTGATCAACCTTTAGGAATAATTTACAATCCTAGAAATACTCTAATTCGTTCAACAACGATAAATAAGGCGATTAAAAAATCGCTAAAATATTCAAAGAATGATTAAACGTACCGAGTCAAGATTGAATTTACCATGACAAGATCCTATAATTTCAAACGATCTTCAAAGAGGATTAATCGTAGCAATAACTTTGGAAAGGCAAAAATGCTAAAAAGGTTTTAAAGATCATAAAAACTTAACAGTTACCATCACACCAGATAAGAAAAAATGAGGGTAAACCACCACTTGCCTTGGTTTTACGTGAAAAATCCTCTGAATTACTCCATATCGCAGATCGGGGCAAAAGAAGACGGGAGAGTCGAAATCTGAACAAAAATGGCCGAAATAGAGGTTAGAGCCGAAAAACCATAAGTGGGAAACTCAAGAAATGGGGAATGTTTTACCACGATGGCGTAACTCTCGATGAGAGCTTTCCGGATCTATATTCGGTTGAATATTTCAAGACCCGGAGCAACGTCGGCGGCCACCAGAAGATTCACGAACGGGAGGGAGTCCCCACTCTTATTTTGGTTCGGTCTTAATCGTGTGGAAGAAGATGAAAGAATTTTCTTTTCTAATTATCTTTAAGTATAAGGGTATATATTTATATATTTATTTATTTATAAAAAGTTTTGTTTAAATAGGAAAAAACAGACTATTTACGAGCGGCTGAGCGTAAAATGAAAATAGAGATTTAGGATGGCTTCAAATCGAAAAGTGCTCAACATGAAAGTTGTAGATCGCATCGATTCAAAAAAATTTCATGTTAACCATTTTATTATACAACACTTTTTTGACCCTTAAAAAGCCGCCCGAACTCAAACTGTAACGGACTACTCGGGATGAATATACAGTACTCGAGAACAAAATTACAGGTACTCGAGAAGTAGAAAAAAGGCTACTCGAGTAATAAAATTTAGTACACGGAACAAAGAAATAGCACACGAGTATCATGGAGGCAGTACTCTAGAGGAATACAGGCAACACTCGAGATGAAGGCTAGCAGACTACTCGAGAGGAGGCAATTCACTCGAGAACTCAACCAAAATAATTTGCATGAACAGTTTTTTTGTCCTCATGAATAGTATTTTTTGCAAAAATATTCAAAATCAAACTAAAGAGATGAATAGTAAAAACATTTTTGAATAGTGTTTTAATATTAAAATATTCATATTTATATTTTTGAACAAGGAAACATGAGTTCAAAATGGAGGCCCAAACCCGCGCCGAATTAAATGAAACTCACACCGTAGGCAAACACTAATGCTACAAACCCAACGCCGAAGTCAAAACCAAAAGTCAATGAGCCATTCTAGAGATATTAATTTATGAAGTTTACGACAAACGTAAATAATTCAAAACTACAAACACTCGCCGAGACTCCAAAAAAGCTCGGATCGCGACGAAACTTGACGAGTAAGTCCAAAATTACTTAACTTAATTTTTCCAATGCAAAATTTTCCAATTACAACAAAAATTCAAGAATTTGGCCGACTCGACCAAACGGACGCGAAAATTCCTTAATGGTGTTGCGCCATCAACTCGACGTTAAAAGTAATGCCATGATGTCATAAATATGATGATACCAAATGAAATAAAAATCATCGAAATACAGGGGTGTTACATTTACTCTCCTCGTACTCCTCAACAGAACGGAGTAGCTGAGAGAAGGAATAGAACACTTATAGAGGCCTGCAGAACCATATTGAGTGATGGCTCACTATCGGAATATTTTTGGGTTGAAGCCGTTAATACTGCATGCCATGTGCAAAATCGAGCACTCATAAATAAGAACCACAATAAGATACCTTACGAACTACTAAAGGTCAGAAAGTCAACTATTTCATATTTTAGAATCTTTGGTGGTAAGTGCTTTGTCCTTAATAATGGCAAGTATCACACTACTAAATTTAGTGAAAAGAGATTTGAAGGTATTTTCGTAGGGTACAGTAGCAATAGTAAGGCATATTGGGTATTTAATAAGAAAACCCTGATTATAGAAGAATCTATTTATGTTGTATTTGATGAGACGAGCTTGCTGCAAGGCAGCTCTTCTAGTGTTTTCATTGAAGATGCAGGTTCAAAGATGGAAAAACTTAACTTGGGTGAGCCGACTGAAGAAAAAGGTGAATAGTTTATCAAGATCACCACTCCAACCCCGATTGGAGAGGTTGATGATCAAGATGAAGAAATCATCCAAGTTGATGAAGTTACTCCTGTGGTTGAAGACACTCCAGATGCATGGACTCTAGAGCTCAAACATCTGAAGGATCACCCAATGGACCAAATCATAGGAGATTTTAGGGACGGTGTCAGAACTCGTAGAGGTACAACTAATGAGAATTTATATTTGAGTTTTCTCTCACAGGTGGAACCGAAGAAGTTTGAGGAAGTAAACTCAGATAAATCATGGATAATGGCTATGGAAGAAGATTTGAATCAGTTCAAGCATTATCAAGTCAGAAAACTGGTTCAAAGACCCAAAGGTAAGAACGTCATCGGAACAAAGTGGGTCTACACGAACAAGATGGATGGGGATGGGACAATCATAAAAAACAAGGACAGAGTCATCGCCCAAGGATACAGACAAGAAGAAGGAATCGACTTCGACCAGACGTATGCTCCAGTAGCAAGGCTAGAGGCAATCAGGTTGTTCCTAGCATATGCTGCACTTAAGGGCTTCACTGTCTATAAAATGGATGTGAAGTCTGCATTCCTTAATGGTGACATAAATGAAGAGGTGTATATGGAACAACCTCCATTTTTCGTTGATTCAACTTTCCTGATCATGTCTATCTTTTATTTAAAGCATTATATGGTTTGAAATAAGCTCCTTGAGCTTGGTACGAGATGTTATCTAGCATTCTCCTTGAGAACAAGTTCACAAGAGAAAAGATAGATAAGAAATAATTTCTTAGGGAAATAAAAGGCAAGATTTTGCCAGTGCAAATCTATGTCGATGACATCATTTTTGGCTCTACTAACGACAATCTCTTCAAAAGGTTTTCTAAACTTATGCAAGGGAAGTTCAAAATAAGTAGTATGGGAGAGCTAAAGTATTTCTTAGGACTTCAAGTGAAACAATTTGTAGATGGAATTTTCATCTCTCAGACGAAGTTCACTTGGGAGTTAATTAAGAAATTTGGAATGTAGAATGCAACTTCTATGAGGACTCCAATGAGTTCAACTATGTCTTTGGATAAGGATGAGAAAGGGAAAAATTTTGATGAAACCAAGTACAGAAGCATAATTGGATCCTTGCTCTATCTTACTACTAGTAGACTGGACATAATGTTTTCAACATCTGTATGTGCTAGATTTCAAGTGAACTCTAAGGAATCTCACTACGCTGCTACAAAGCAGATTTTGTGATATCTTAAGGGTACACCAATTCTTGGCTTATGGTACCCAAGAAGTCATGACTACAAACTAATTTGTTTTTCAGATGCAGTCTTTGCTGGCAGTAAAGATGATAGAAAGAGCACTTCCGGGACTTTCCAATTCCTTCAAAGAAGACTCATTTCTTGGAGTATCAAAAAGCAAAATTGTGTAGCAATTTCTACGGCCGAGTCAGAACACATTTCGGCCGGTAGTTGTTGTACACAATTGCTTTAGATAAAGCACCAACTTTAAGATTACAAACTCAAAGTCAAAGACATTCATTTGTTTTGTGACTCCTCCAGTGTAATTGCAATAGAACACAACCCAGTCTCTCACAGCCAGACAAAGCACATAGAGCTGCGATACCACTTCATCCGGGACTATGTGGAGCATGGGGACATAAATCTACACTATATCCCAATTAATAGGCAGATTGCAGATATCTTCACGAATCCGCCGGATAATACCAAGTTCTCGTTCTTCAAAACAGAACTTGGAATGCTCAACAAAGAAGAATAGAGAAGGACTCATTATATAGCTCAGAGATGAAGGAACACATTAAAAGTCAAAAATTTCTCAAGTCCAGACCTCATCTCTTGAGTGAGAATGAAACAACTTGATTACTTCCTTGGACTACTTGAGAAGTCGGTAAATTACTCTAGTCATATAACTCAAGTAATGAGACTCTTTTCGAGAAGCGCCAAGATATCACTCGAGTAAAGCTAGTCCACTCGATAAATAAGACGAAATTCTCTCGACTTCAGCTCAAATTTCTATATTCACATCTGGGAGTTTATACCGCCTCATTCTAGGTATTTTAAATGTTATTAACATCATTTTTCATCAAATTTAAAGGATAGTATAAATAGACTTAGGTCCAAGAAAATCATATTCCCGATTTCAAAACCCTTCCACTCGAGAAAACTATTTCGTCCTCCCCGTCGCCTCCGTCTACCGCAAGCCAAATTTTCCAGTCGTCGGCCATCCAAGATCATTTCCTTCTCATCAATGGCTCCATCTTCAAAGATTGGAAATGGGAGTGAGCTTGTTTTTTGCTGGGATTGCAGAGATTTTCGACGATTTCCAAAACCTTCTTCTTCTCCTAGACACCGCCGGATTAACCTTCATTCTAAAGAAACCCTACAAAATTCTCTTTCCTGAAGTAGAAAAATTCTTTTGAAATGCCAAAGTGAAAAGGAATGGTAAATTTCTTAAGTCCAAGGTTAAGGGGATTAAGATGAAGCTTACCAAGTCCATTATCTCTACCCTTCTTTGGCGACCCTTGGTTGAAGAGGAAGATGACATAATTTTTGAAGATTATGACAGGTCATACAGTTTTTGTGGAATTTCTGTGGTTATCAACAACATTCGTCGACCAGACCTCAATGCAGAGGGCAAGCTTCTAGTGGACATTCTGGGAAAAGTTCTTCTTTGCAAAACAACTTCAATAAGCTTCATTTCTACCGATCTCTTTTACATGATGACATCCATTATTTCTAGGATTAAGTTTCAGTTTGGTATGAGGATTCTGGACAAGATAATAGAAAGCATCAAGGCTCCCAACTATGCTAGGATTATATCTCTTATCCTACATGATTTTAATCCAACAGTTTTTGACTTCTCCAAAGGAAAACCACTCCATCACATGAAGAAAGTATCTGTCTCTTCCATTCAAAGATGGGAATTGAAATTACAAAATCCAGTCCAAGCTCACAAGGCTGCCAAGGAAAATAAGATGTGGATAGGACCCCATCTCCTCCTTCTCATTAGATAACTGACTCAGTTATTGAGGGGGAGCCTGCCCCATCAATCCCAGCTCAAGCCCCAATCCACATAGAAATTCTAGCACAAGTTTCTTCACCTGCTACCTGTCATCAAGTCTAAGAAAACATTCCATCTATATCAACTGCTGCCTCTACCTCTCTGTTGCATACAGAAACTCCTAATTTGACTGCTGTTGAAGATATTCTAGAACCAGAAAACTTTACAGATGATCAGATTCAAGGACAGATTCTATCCACTAATGAAGAAATCACCAAAATGATAGAGGAGCTCACATCCAAAGAGCCTCTATCCTCTATTCCAGAAGATCACCCCTCATCCTCAAAGTCCCCTGAACAACTAGCTAAGTCACCAGCAAAGTCTCCTTCCCCTCATCAAGACAAGTCTCCGAAGATTGAACAAGAGAAATCTCCTGAACATCTACCTGATGATGAAGTTATTTCACCTAAAGATTAAGAAGATGACACTCCTCCAGAAGATGCTGAACCAAGACTCCCAAGTCTTAACTTCACCATTCCCTCCTTACTGCCCTCAGATACTAAAAATGATGACAACTCTGTCCACAAGAAACTTCCATCTACCTTAATAGTTGTGATTGAAGAGATCCTTCCATGGAAAGCTTCTGTTCTTCCTCCTCCATCTGCTCAACCTACAGAGGTCTTCCTTGATGGCCATATTCTTAATAATATTGAAGAAATGCTTATTGTACAGAGACAATACTTTGAGGAGTCTCTGAAAAGTGTTACTGAAAAGGTGACAGCCTTAGAGAAAGAAATGAGTCGTGGATTTGCTGAAATCCAAAACAACACTTATGAACTCAAAAGGCTCTTCCAAATTGGAGGAAAAGCTTTAGATCATACCATAACAAGCATTAACAATGTGATGGAACAATCAATCACCCTTGCAAATAAACAGATTCAACTTGAATAGGATGTAGAAAAGAGAAACTTCAAAACCTGTGAAGAAGTTGGTACCTATAAGGAAGATGTGATAAGCACCCTCAACCTAGAAGTCATAAAGGGGGAGGATAAGGTGAAAGAACTATTGGAAAAACAAAGTCAATCCTTGAAAAATTAGTGGGAAGATCAAGTGAAAGAGATCCAGACATCTGTGCTTAAGGAAGTCAAGAGTACAAAGCTTTATACATTTGACACAACTGTGTGGATGCACAATCAGCTATTTCTTGAGAAGCCCATGGATCCTACTATGTAACGCCCCGTTTTTTCAGCGATTATTTTTATTCTCATTTGGCGTTACGATGACGCATTTCCGTGGCTTGTGCCATTTGTGGAGTGTGGTTTAGCTCCTTAGAACTGAGTGCCCTATTCTATAGCCTGTTGGCAAGATCTCCCTAGCAAGCCGAGTCGTTTTGGGTGACCCGGTGTGGCCTCTCGGGGGGATGTTGGTGTTTGGCTTTATTTGGGTATAACTCGAGTTCTGTTTGTCGAAAATTAATTTCGACTTCGCCGTTGTGTTCGTAGCATGGGTATTTAGCTACGGTGCGAATTTCGTCGAATTCCGAGGTAGTTCGGTTTTCGCGTCGATTGGGTGCTTTATGTAATTTTGTAATTAATTATATAATTATATAATTATATATATATATATATAGAATAAAAACCCCCGATCCATCATCTTCCCCACTCGAACCGCCACCCCTGTACAAGAGAAGGAAACCGCCGGACTACCCTTCCCTTCGGACGCCGATTCCCGGAGCGTTTGTGGACGGAATTCGATTCCGAGAGTGGATTCGGATTGCTCTCGTCAAGACCTTCATTCCTACGATAAGAAATTCGATTTTCGTGGAGTTTTGGGAGGATTGGAATTTTCGGTTTTGGAAGTTTTCCGCCATTAATGGCCGAGTGTTTGTTTTAGGTGTTGCGGCCGTTTTGATCCGTGCGAAGAGGAGGAAAGCAGTCCAAAGCTTCGCTGTGAATTGAGGCAAGTGGTATTCTTTCCCTTGCCAAGTTTTCTTTTTTGAATTTTCTTGCTGAAATTGAAATCCCGGTTAGCCCAGGTTAGAGGCCTTGTTGTTCTCATTTTCCTTCTAACTATAGGGCTTAGTTCTTCCTACTGAAACCCCCCCTATTTTGTGATGATTGGAATCCAAATTGTCGACGTGGAGCCGTTGTTTTCCTTTATTTTGATTGTTGCTCTGGTTCGGGTGTAGCCGAGAGGGAGAGTTAGGAGGGGGGTGTGGTTGCCGATTTTCTTCGTTAAGGTATTACTCGAATGATTAGGCATAGTTCGTATGGTAGTGGTGTGCAACGTTGATAGTTGTCTGCTGCTACTGCAGTGGCGTGAGTCGTGTGCGCGTTCCGGTGTCGTTCGGGAAATTCCAAATGGTACAGGTTGACCGCGCACGGTCATCAACCGTTAGGGCGCACGACCACTGGTCGTGTGCCTCTGCTCGTGCGCGGCTGTCTTTCAGTTTCCAAAGTTCTGTCTCGAAAAATCGCACGAGCGCTGGCAACAGTACGTACGACCAGTGGTCATGCGACACTGATCGTGCGCAGTTGCTAGGTTTTCTGTCAGGTTTTCCATATTCGCTTCGCACGATCATCAGCCGATGAGTGCGCACGACCACTGATCATGCGTCACTGATCGTGCGCTTTGTATATTTTCGTTTGCTAGGCAAATTTAGCTGGTTTCGAGTGCGGGAGTTTAGATACTCAAGTGACAGGCAACTACTCGAGTTCTGGATCTTCTGTCTTGGTCGTTCGACTGTCGTCGAGCTCCGTATTCTTTAGTGGGCTTGTGGGTAGTGGTATTATTTTGGCGGCGAGTAAGGCTAGCTCACTCAACACCAAAGTTTAGGTAGGCACTGAGTGGGTTTCACTCAACGCCTAGTCGTGTTGGTTTATTTCAACACTCTTCCTTTACCTTGTATTTCGTTTCCGAGTGGATTTCCAGTTGTATTTCTGGGTTTTCCTTGTCGGCCGTTTTTTTTATTTTCCTAAAGGCCGAATCGTGGGTCGTGGTTAGTAGTGGTGGTTGTAGCTCTTTATGGGGGTGGAGTTGTGTGATATAGCCAAGGCCACCCATGTTTTTCTTGCTCCAGGTACGGGCTGGGCATGTCGGGTGGAAGGTCCCTTATGTTTTCACGTGTTGACCCTCGAGCTTTTGACTTGGACATGGTGGATTGGGGGACTGCGTTTGCCTTCGATCCGGTTCCTCGTTGTTGTTTTTGCTACTATCACTTCCCACAGTTTAGGGTGTTAGAAGTTTCTTCTTTGATAGTTTGCAGCATTCTGGCTCTTGGAAGCCTAGTAGGCCCTGCAGGATGTGGTTCCTGGGCTGGGTCGTTGCTGTTTCTTTGCACGTTGTGCATTTCTTGTTGTCCTATTTTGGACAGTTGTGACTCTTTCTACTACATGTTTTTCTGTTACATTGTCCTTTAGTTGACTCTTTCATGCAGTTTTTCTTTGTTTAGCTTGCTGAGGTATTCTGTTTTCTTTTGGAATACCCCAGGTTCTGAGCTGTAGCCAGTCTGGTGGCTAGTTGGAGGTGGTGTTGTTGGTGGACTCCCGGTCCTTGGAGTTCTGTTTACCTTGTTAGTGAGGTTGTTTTCAGTACTTTCTTACAGACATATATTTGTGCTAGTGGGTTCGTGTCAGGTTGTTGGCGCCCACTAGTAGTTTTTACCTTGTACTAGATATATATACTATTGCTGCTACCATTTTCTGGAGATAGTCTACTTGCTCTGAGAAGGTTTTATGCTAGGTTGCTAGTTATTTTTAAACTATAATTGTTATTATAAATAAAGCTCATGATCAGCATGTTTTATAAGCAAAATCACTATTTTCCCAAATCACGTATAAAGACCATTTTCTTATATATTACATAAATCTAATGTAGAGTCTTGCATAGCATGAGTGGTTCTCTTGGAACCCTTATGCGCTCCTTAGGAGGTTAAACCTAAATAAAGTATTTTTCCGTAGCGTATAAATATAGTTTTCTTTTGTGGACTAGGTGATCCACTGAGCCGAGGGATACAGTCTCTAAAATATAACTGATTTTCTATTCATTAAGCATATGATTTTCTTGCATAAAGATTGTAGTTGGTTTTGCCTGAGCGTCAGCAGTTATCCCCTGCTTGACGTGGCATCATGACGCGTGTTTTCTCTTACTCTGATTATTCTTAATTCGGAGAAAATGCGGGTTGTGACAGTTGGTATCAGAGGGAGGTTGCTTGACAAGTTAGTTGAGCAACCTTCCTTTGTTCGCTTATTAGTAGTTCAGCATCATGTCATTCACACACCGATATGTCATCAGCACGTCTTGGCAAAAGCACGAACACTACACTCATAGCATAACATGAAGTATACGGGGCATATTATGTAGTATGGGATGCATAATATGTGTTTGTATATGGATCCACCATAGGGGCTACATGTGAGGGTTATGTAGTATGGGATGCATAACCTCACCACATGACTGCGACTAGCACGTTTCTTTTTCGTTGCATGGAAATGTTATGTAGTATGGGATGCATAACATTTTCATGCGTACGCCGCTCATAGCATGCATTAGGGCCTTTTTTTAGAATGCATAGCACAATCATGCATATCATATCATTACATAAGCACAACGCGCCGAGCTAAAGATTTGCAGGATGACATATGTACACACATGAGTTTTCAAATTAACATAAGTTCATGCATCCGATCTAGGCACAAGAGTTAGTAAGGTGGTGGTTAACCATCCTAGGTTAGGGCATATCATCTATTTTTTGTGAAGAAGATAAACTCTCAGAGCAAGTTTAGCAGCTTTAAGTCTATATCTACATATGTATTGTCTGTATAGGTAATCGGTTCTAGTCGTGGGATTTAGATCTGATTTGCGTCGTAATGATTTTTAGGATGGCTAGGCGTCCTGCGACTCGATTGACTCCCCTGTCTGAGGGTGAATCTTCTGGAGCTCAGAACGATGCGATGATCGAGAGTCTGTGTCAGAGTAGCGAAGCTATGGGCAGGCAGTTAGAGGAGGTGCAAGCCCAGATTCAGTCTTTGGTGGCAGTTGTGGCAGGGCAGGCTCAGGGTGCGCAAGTTCCTGCTGGGGGGTTAGCTGTTCCTCCTCCTCCTACACCCTTGAGACCTCCAGTGGTGGTGCCAGCAGAGATGGCCTTCATCTCGCAGTTTCAGAGGCTGAGCCCTCCCACTTATGATGGGAAGGCAGATTTCATGGTGATAGACGACTGGCTGATCTCCATGGAGGAGATGTTCTCGTACTCAGGTATTACAGATGATCAGAGGGTGATGATAGCCGCCTATCAGCTTAAAGGTTTGGCTAAGACTTGGTGGCTGAGAGAGAAGGAGAGCCTGGTAGCCGGATGCTCTTGGGAAGTGTTCAAGGAGATGCTGTTGAGGAAGTTCTTACCCTCGGTCGAGCGTGACCGCCTCATGAACGACTTCCTCCATCTGAAGCAAAGGCAACTCACGGTGGGTGTGTATGAGATAGAGTTCAGCAAGTTGAGCCGTTTTGCCCCTGGATTGGTCAGCGTTGAGGCTGATCGAGTTAAGCGATTTCTCGGTGGTTTGAGGAGCGAGGTGCAGCAGTTGGCCAGTGCTTATGGGTCAGTGACTTATGCAGGTGTAGTAGAGGCTGCTCTGAAGGTGGAGGCTATTGGGACGGCGAAGAGCAGAGGCCAGCAGTTGAAGAAGGATAAGAGGAAGTTGGTAGAGGAGAAGAAACCCCTGGTACCCGATGCTGTTCCGGGAAAGAGGAGCAGGGTGGTGTGCAGTTTTTGTGGCCGGTCAGGCCATCCTGTCGAGAGGTGTTTCAAGAAGGCGGCAGCTCAGAAGAAGGAGTAGGTTCATGCGATTCAGGGTGCTCCTAGGAGAGATGCCTCTTTTTCTGTTTGTAAGCGATCCGGCCATGATGCGGCCCAGTGTTGGTCCAGGGATAGAGTCTGCTTTCAGTGTGGGTAGAAGGGTCACATTAAGTTGAGGTGTCCTCAGGTCCAGTCAGCTCTTCCTGCAGTTCCATTGCAGGCATTACCTCCACCTCAGCGTGTGGACAAGGGAAAAGGGAAGCTGAACGTGATTTCTTCCGAGGAGGCTCAGACTTCGACCCAGGTGATCTCAGGTTAGTTGTTTGTTGTTTTTCTTTCTAGCCTGGTAGTTTAGTTGCTAGATTATTTGCGGTACTGTTGTTCTAGTTCCTTAGCTTTGTGCGTTCCTATAGGGAAATTTAAGGTGAAGAACCGCTGGGCGCGTGTTCTGTTTGACTCCGGCGCTACCCACTCGTTCGTGGCTAGAGCCTTTGTGGAGCGTCATCGGTTGTCTCTAGATCGTGTTCGGGATTCCTTCCATGTCAAGTTTCCCTCTGGTGAATCTGTGTTGTCAGATTTGGGTATTTTGGATTGCCCAGTTTTGTTGGGGGATTTTCTTGCGAAGGCGGACCTGAAGATGATTGATCTAGAGGACTTCGATGTCATTTTGGGCATGGTCTGGCTCTCTCGGTATGATGCGGTCATTCAGTGCAAAGGAAAGCGCTTGGACTTCATCAGGGACGACGGTCAGCCCGGCAGCGTGTATGCTGATCCGTGTCAGGATTCTCCTGTTCTCTCTGCGGTATGTGTTCAGAGATTGTTTCTTTCTGATTGTTGTGTTTGTTTAGCCTCAGCGGTTGGAACTGTTGTTAGCGTACCACGCTTGGAGGAGATTCCTATTGTTCGTGGTTTCGCCGATGTTTTTCCTGATGATCTTCCTGGTATCCCTCCTGAGCGGGATGTGGAGTTTGTTATTGATTTGGAGCCGGGTACGCGTCCTATTGCTAAGGCGCCGTACCGGATGGCCCCTCGTGAGTTAGAGGAGTTGCGAATTCAGTTAGATGAGTTGTTGGCTAAAGGTTTTATCAGGCAGAGTTCGTCGCCTTGGGGTGCTCCTGTTTTGTTCGTAAAGAAGAAAGATGGGTCGATGCGGCTTTGCATCGACTTTAGAGAGTTGAACAAGGACACTATCAAGAACAGGTACCCTCTGCCGAGGATCGATGATTTATTTGACCAGTTGCGTGGTAGCATGGTGTTCTCCAAGATCGATCTTCGTTCGGGCTATCATCAGCTCAGGATCCGTGAGGCAGATATTCCACGGACTGCGTTTAGGTCGAGGCATGGACACTTTGAGTTTTTGGTGATGTCGTTTGGTTTGACCAACGCACCATCAGCTTTCATGGACATGATGAATCGGGTATTCAAGGATTTCCTAGATAAGTTCGTGGTGGTATTCATTGATGACGTGTTGGTTTATTCTCGCAGTGCTGAGGAGCATGAGCAGCATCTGCGCTTGGTACTATCAGAATTGAGGAACCACAAGTTATTCGCCAAGTTGAGCAAGTGCGAATTTTGGTTGCCTCAGGTTTCTTTTCTAGGCCACGTGGTGAAAAAGGATGGGATCTCGGTTGACCCAGAAAAGATTGCAGCAGTGATGGATTGGAGTAGGCCGAATACTCCTAAGGAGATCAGAAGTTTCTTAGGGTTGGCTGGCTATTACAGGAGATTTGTGGACGGTTTCTCTTCTCTAGCCGCACCTTTGACCAAGCTGACTCAGAAGAATGTGGCTTTTGTTTGGAGCGAGAAGTGCGAAGAAGCTTTTCAGGAGTTAAAGAGGAGATTGTGTACTGCTCCCGTTCTGACCCTTCCTACTGAGGGCGTGGATTATGATGTATATGTGGATGCTTCGCATATAGGTCTGGGATGCGTATTAATGTAGGATGGAAAAGTAATTGCTTATGGGTCGAGGCAGCTGAAGACTTATGAGAAGAATTATCCTACGCATGACCTTGAGTTTGCAGCGGTTATCTATGCGTTGAAGTTGTGGAGGCACTTACTTTATGGGGCTCAGTGCAAGATTTTTACTGACCATAAGAGCCTGAAGTATGTGTTCACGCAGAAAGAGTTGAATCTGCGTCAGTGGCGGTTGCTTGAGTATGTGGCGGATTATGACGTAGAAATCCAGTATCATCCGGGCAAGGCCAATGTGGTGGCCGACGCCCTGAGCCGAAAGACGGGAAAGATCTTTAACCTCTCCACCGATCGGTTAGTTGAGGAGTTCCTCCTTATGGATATTTCAGTGGGATGCTGTGGTTTGCAGAGTAGTTTGTCAGTGGCAGAGCCGTCCTGGATTTCTTTGACTAGACTGCATCAGAAGGACGATCCGGATCTGTTGCACCTTTTTACCAGGACAGAGAAGGGAGAGTTGCCAGATTTTTCTATTGATGATGCGGGTACTTTGAAGTACCGTGGCAGGTTTTGCGTTCTCGCTGTTGGGGACATTAGAGGTATGATTTGCAGTGAGGCTCATGGTTCCAGCGTTACCTACCATCCAGGATCTACGAAGATGTACCGAGACTTAAGGCAAATTGCCTGGTGGTATGGTATGAAAGGAGATATAGCCCGATATGTTGCTGAGTGTCACACTTGCAAGCGTGTGAAGGCCGATCATGGAAGGCCTGGTGGTAAGTTGACTCCGCTAGAGATCCCGACTTGGAAGTGGGAGAGTATATCTATGGACTTCATTACGGGTTTGCCAAAATCCCCGAGAGGATTAGGACTCCGTTGTTTTGGGCTGAGGCTGGTGAGAAGCCTTTGTTGGGTCCAGATGCTCTGGAAGAGATGGAATTCGCCGTAAAGCTTATTCGTGAAAAGCTTCATTTAGCTCAGGAGAGGTATGAAAAGAACGCCAATCGGCGTAGGTCTGCTTTGGAGTTTTTAGTAGGGGATCATGTATACCTCAAGGTTTCTCCAATAGTTGGTGTGAAGAGATTTGGTAAAAATCGGAAATTGGACCCAAGGTATGTGGGCCTGTTCGAGGTTTTGGAGCGGATTGGTGTGTCTGCTTATAGATTGGATTTGCCAGCGAACTTCCCTGGTGTTCATAATGTTTTTCATGTTAGCCAATTGCGGAAGTGTCTGCGCAGCAGTGGGCAACTCTTGGATGTTGTGCCCCAGTTGGAGCCCAACCTCTCTTTTGTTGAGGTGCCAGTTCGTATTTTGGATACTCAGGAGCGTGTGCTGCGAAAGAAGTCCATACCGATGGTGAAAGTTCTATGGAAAAATCAGGATTTGGAGAGCGCGACTTGGGAGCTAGAGTCGGCCATGAGGAGGGCGTACCCTCACCTGTTTCGCTGATTTGATCGGTATGTTTCCCTTTGTAACTTCTGTTTGTTACTTTTCCTTCTTTAGTAGGAGGCTTGTGCGTAAAGTTTCGGGACGAAACTTTCTTTTAGGGGGAGTGACTGTAACGCCCCGTTTTTTCAGCGATTATTTTTATTCTCGTTTGGCGTTACGATGACGCGTTTCCGTGGCTTGTGCCATTTGTGGAGTGTGGTTTAGCTCCTTAAAACTGAGTGCCCTATTCTGTAGCCTGTTGGCAAGATCTCCCTAGCAAGCCGAGTCGTTTTGGGTGACCCGGTGTGGCCTCTCGGGGGGATGTTGGTGTTTGGCTTTATTTGGGTATAACTCGAGTTCTGTTCGTCGAAAATTAATTTCGACTTCGCCGTTGTGTTCGTAGCGTGGGTATTTAGCTACGGTGCGAATTTCGTCGAATTCCGAGGTAGTTCGGTTTTCGCGTCGATTGGGTGCTTTATGTAATTTTGTAATTAATTATATAATTTTATAATTATATATATATATATAGAATAAAAACCCCCGATCCATCATCTTCCCCACTCGAACCGCCGCCCCTGTACGAGAGAAGGAAACCGCCGGACTACCCTTCCCTTCGGACGCCGATTCCCGGAGCGTTTGTGGACGGAATTCGATTCCGAGAGTGGATTCGGATTGCTCTCGTCAAGACCTTCATTCCTACGGTAAGAAATTCGATTTTCGTGGAGTTTTGGGAGGATTGGAATTTTCGGTTTTGGAAGTTTTCCGCCATTAATGGCCGAGTGTTTGTTTTAGGTGTTGCGGCCGTTTTGATCTGTGTGAAGAGGAGGAAAGCAGTCCAAAGCTTCGCTGTGAATTGAGGCAAGTGGTATTCTTGCCATTGCCAAGTTTTCTTTTTTGAATTTTCTTGCTGAAATTGAAATCCCGGTTAGCCCAGGTTAGAGGCCTTGTTGTTCTCATTTTCTTGCTAACTATAGGGCTTAGTTCTTCCTACTGATACCCCCCCCCCTATTTTGTGATGATTGGAAACCAAATTGTCGGCGTGGAGCCGTTGTTTTCCTTTATTTTGATTGTTGCTCTGGTTCGGGTGTAGCGGAGAGGGAGAGTTAGGAGGGGGGTGTGGTTGCCGATTTTCTTCGTTAAGGTATTACTCGAATGATTAGGCATAGTTCGTATGGTAGTGGTGCGCGACGTTGATAGTTGTCTGCTGCTACTGTAGTGGCGTGAGTCGTGTGCGCGTTCCGGTGTCGTTCGGGAAATTCTAAACGGTACAGGTTGACCGCGCACGGTCATCAACCGTTAGGGCGCACGACCACTGGTCGTGTGCCTCTGCTCGTGCATGGCTGTCTTTCAGTTTCCAAAGTTCTGTCTCGGAAAATCGCACGAGCGCTGGCAACAGTGCGCATGACCAGTGGTCGTGCGACACTGATCGTGCGCAGTTGCTAGGTTTTCTGTCAGGTTTTCCAGGTTCGCTTCGCACGATCATCAGCCGATGAGTGCGCACGACCACTGATCGTGCGTCACTGATCGTGCGCTTTGTATATTTTTGTTTGCTAGGCGAATTTAGCTGGTTTCGAGTGCGGGAGTTTAGATACTCAAGTGACAGGCAACTACTCGAGTTCTGGATCTTCTGTCTTAGTCGTTCGACTGTCGTCGAGCTCCGTATTCTTTAGTGGGCTTGTGGGTAGTGGTATTATTTTGGCGGCGAGTAAGGCTAGCTCACTCAACGCCAAAGTTTAGGTAGGCACTGAGTGGGTTTCACTCAACGCCTAGTCGTGTTGGTTTATTTCAACACTCTTTCTTTACCTTGTATTTCGTTTCCGAGTGGATTTCTAGTTGTATTTCTGGGTTTTTCTTGTCGGCCGTTTTCTTTATTTTCCTAAAGGCCGAATCATGGGTCGTGGTTAGTAGTGGTGGTTGTAGCTCTTTATGGGGGTGGAGTTGTGTGATATAGCCAAGGCCACCCATGTTTTTCTTGCTCCAGGTACGGGCTGGGCATGTCGGGTGGAAGGTCCCTTGTGTTTTCACGTGTTGACCCTCGAGCTTTTGACTTGGACATTGTGGATTGGGGGACTGCGTTTGCCTTCGATCCGGTTCCTCATTGTTGTTTTTGCTACTATCACTTCCCACAGTTTAGGGTTTTAGAAGTTTCTTCTTTGGTAGTTTGCAGCATTCTGGCTCTTGGAAGCCTAGTAGGCCCTGCAGGATGTGGTTCCTGGGCTGGGTCGTTGCTGTTTCTTTGCACGTTGTGCATTTCTTGTTGTCCTATTTTGGACAGTTGTGACTCTTTCTACTGCATGTTTTTCTGTTACTTTGTCCTTTGGTTGACTCTTTCATGCAGTTTTTCTTTGTTTAGCTTGCTGAGGTATTCTGTTTTCTTTTGGAATACCCCAGGTTCTGAGCTGTAGCCAGTCTGGTGGCTAGTTGGAGGTGGTGTTGTTGGTGGACTCCCGGTCCTTGGAGTTCTGTTTACCTTGTTAGTGAGGTTGTTTTCAGTACTTTCTTACAGACATATATTTGTGCTAGTGGGTTCGTGTCAGGTTATTGGCGCCCACTGGTAGTTTTTACCTTGTACTACATATATATACTATTGCTGCTACCATTTTCTGGAGATAGTCTACTTGCTCTGAGAAGGTTTTATGCTAGGTTGCTAGTTATTTTTAAACTATAATTGTTATTATAAATAAAGCTCATGATCAGCATGTTTTATAAGCGAAATCACTATTTTCCCAAATCACGTATAAAGACCATTTTCTTATATATTACATAAATCTAATGTAGAGTCTTGCATAGCATGAGTGGTTCTCTTGGAACCCTTATGCGCTCCTTAGGAGGTTAAACCTAAATAAAGTATTTTTCCGCAGCGTATAAATATAGTTTTCTTTTGTGGACTAGGTGATCCACTGAGCCGAGGGATACGGTCTCTAAAATATAACTGATTTTCTATTCATTAAGCATATGATTTTCTTGCATAAAGATTGTAGTTGGTTTTGCCTGAGCGTCAGCAGTTATCCCCTGCTTGACGTGGCATCATGACGCGTGTTTTCTCTTACTCTGATAATTCTTAATTCGGAGAAAATGCGGGTTGTGACATACTACACCCCTCTTGTACATTTGGATGTTAACATGCCTACTTTCTCTCCTTCTCCAGAACATTTTGAAGGACCACCTCCAAGAAATTTTGAAGGACCTCCTCCAAACTACTTTGAAGGACCTCCTCCTAATGTCTATGAACAAGTTTGGGAAATAGATCAAAAAGATATGCCTTCTCAACCACTAGAGTTTCAGAAAGCCAAAAGAAGGAAATAAGGGGATGGAACCTCAGCTAGCAGATCAACTCCAAATCCTGAAGCTTCAAAGATGAAAACTCAAGAGTTTACTGTAGTGTGGAGTCCAACCTCCAAGTCCCTTATTCTTGACACTCTCAAGTTGGACCTTGATTTTAATGAATCCACAAGCCTTCACTACAGTTCAGATGAATGGGGATTATATGAGAATTCACTTACTAAAAGAAGAATATATGACAAAGTCTATGGAAGAAACATTCCCAAGGCCCCTCCTAGACCTCAAAAATACTTCCCCAAGCCTTTTAGCTACATAAAGAGATAATAGGAGAAACTTGGAAGACAACAACCTCCATAGGATCAGTAGAAGCTGAAGATATTTTGAAAGTTCATTCTTTTGAAATTGTGGAATTAAATTTCTCTTGGACAAATTTCCATTTATAAGAACTTTTAATTTTGATAATCGTACTTTATTCATAATAGCTTTTTATTCTACTTATCATGCTATTAGTTTCTTTATTTGTTTTTCTCATGATGTAATTCACCTTAGTGTAAAGGGTTCTGACTTCTACAAATAGGGGGAGACTGTTGGGTAATTCATCCATAATAACACAGATTTGTATAAAGTCACCCTTGAACAAAGATGAATTATGTTTGTATTTGATGCTCCTTTTAGATGAGTGTTTGTAGGACTTAATTTCCAAGTGTAGACCAATATCAGTATATAGTGAGTCACCAAACATAGGACCATACAATATAATCCCTCATTATGTGATCCATGGTATTGACTCATGTGTAACCTCTCTATTGGGATACACTTCATTTTCAAACATTATACTTATTGGAGAAAGACTTGTTGCTGATTTCATTGAAGAAAGAAATTTTTTTCTGGAAACAATTTTTTTTCTAAGTATTTTACTCCATAATAATTTAAGTACTCGAGTAGATTCTTTGATAGTACTCGAGTAAGTTAAGTCTTGATTTCGAGTACGAGAAATAGTTTTCGAGAAGATTGAACATAGTTCTCGAGAAGCCGGCTTCATTACTCGAGTAGATCCTTTCTTATTTTCGAGTTAATAGAATTCCTATCACAGAATATTCTAAGTCCTTTTCTCGAGTAGTTAAGCTTATCACTCGAGTAGCTAAGTACTTTGTCTCGAGTGACAGAAGACAAGTACTAGAGAAGTGTCTATCTTACACGAGTAGTGAAGTGCCTGTACTCGAGAAGTGTATCGACTTCTCGAGAAGTCAAGCTCTAGTACTCGAGTAGACAGTTTTCTTCTCAAAAAATTTTTTCTAAGTCCTCTACTCGTGAAGATTACTTCCATTTCTCGAGTAATAAATTTAGTACTCGAGTATTCCTCATTCCACTCGAGTAATGATGAATTCTTTCCTAAAGTTTCCTCAAGTACTTCTTCTCGAGAAGCTTGCTGATGTCTTCTCAAGAACTCGAAGTAGTACTCGAGTAATCCTTTCTTCACTCGAGTAATGCAGTGAGTTTCTCTAAATAATTGCTAAGTATCAGGACGCGTTTTTCAAAATGATTTCCTTAATCATTGTTCCACGTTTCCATCATTAATTGTAATTATTACCATTAGGGATATCTTATAAAATGTGTTGTCATTCCAACCGACCCGATACCCACGTAAGAAGAAATTCTGAATCCTTATTTCTCTTTCCTAATTTGGAAGCCGCCGCTCATCATGCTCATCGCCAAGGGCTTTCGATCAAGAACGATTCAGAATAGTTGACTTGTAGATCAAGATCTTCTACAATCTACACATCCTTTTCCTGACCTCGTGAGTCCAGAAATTTCAGATCAACGATCTACTCGAGTCTTCTTCAACATATTCTGATAGAACCGCAAAGTTCAGGAAAGAAGACCTAGGCAGAAAATTCAAGATCTGAGAGATTTTATTGTTTGTATTTCTTATTTCAAATCTATTCTTGTAGGAGATCATTCTCCGAGTGTAGGAGCTTTGCTCTCCGAGTTGTTGTAGGAAGTTTTTATCTTCCGAGTGTGGATCTGTTTTATGGATCGAGTTGTAGGAACGTTGTTTGAAGTTGTAGGATTGTTTTCAATCGAATATTAGTGGAGTAGCCGATTCTAGTGCCTTGCTAGATCAGTGAGTGGAAAGTGGATGTACCCAAGGTTAGGGAACCACTATAATTCTTGGTATCGTCTGTGTTTGCTTGGTTATTTTTCTGTGCATAGATTGCTAAAATTTTTATTCTGCAAAAAGACGCACAACTCACCTATTCACCCACCTCTAGGTGATTTTGGTAGACAACTTAAACATTTTTCATCATAGCAGGACACACCATATAGATATTAGGTATCATTTTTTTAGAGAACATGTGGAATGTGAGGACATCAGCCTTGAGTTTGTCCCCACAAACAAGCATGTGGCTTATATCTTCACCAAATCACTAGATAAAGCCAAGTTCAACTCCTTCAAATTTGAATTGGGTATGATGAATTTAGTATAGCTTTAGTTGCTCTGCATGAATTTTAGTTGCATGTGGTATTTACCTATGTAGGAGAATAAAGAAACGATTGACCAATTGCCTAGGGATCGAGACATTTGAGTCTAAATTCTCAGGTGTATAGTGCACTGAGTCTAAAAGCTCAGGCATCGAGTGTATTGAGTCTAAATTAGGCGTCGAGTGCGTCGAGTTCACTTGACGCAAATGTCCAGAGACTTATATTTATGGCAAATATGCGGGATTAATCTCAGTCGTTGATCTACACATGATCCTCAAAACAAGTATGCACCTCTCTACATTCTCAAATTAGAGGCATATATAAATAAAATGGAGTATGCTTAGAACAAAATACACTATTCCTCCCCCTTCTCTGCCCCTTCTGACGAAATGTCGAAAGCTCGAAAAATCTACAGCAAGTCAACGAAGGAATGATGCCAAGGAGATTAGATTTCCTATTCGAGGGTTCAGAGCTGGTTAGGAATGGATTCAAGGATGCGTCTGAGGAAGTTCAGTAAGTTCTCCATCTAGTGCTAGTCTCTGACCTAGAATATGTTCTTTTAGAGCCCAGTCTACTTTGGAAGAGAGAGTTACTTGAGTTATACTCAAATGCAAAGGTCGACTCTTCATCTGTTATAATCAGGTCTTTCATAAGTGGAAATAAGGTCAAGTTTACTCTTAAAAGACATAGCAAGGCACTACAAGTACCCAAGTTCAGGTTATCAGATGAAGAAGATGAATTGGATCAAACTGATGTCAAAGTAGCCCTAAAGTGGTGTGGGTTATCAAAGCACACCACTGGATCAATCTTTAGAAGTGAACTAAACATGAAAGGAAAATTTCTAGCAATTGTTGTTGGGAATGAACTGTTGTGCAAGACTGGCTCTTACGATAAAATTTCCAAGAAGATGTTCGAATTAATGGCAAGGATAATTCTTTCCAAGAAAATAGATTGGGGAAGGGTTCTTTTTTATAGAATTGTAGAATGTATCCGAGAGCCAAACATGGGTTGGATTCTGTCTCTATTTCTACATAACAATGTTCCATGGATCCTTAGCATAAGGATAAAAACTAAAATCCATCATATGTGGTGGATGGACTCCAAAATGCTTGATAGGTGGGACAGAGTTCTGTTCCCACATGCACAGACTGTTTCTAAGAAGAAGAAGAAAGCTTGATGTAGGGTGGGTCTGTGATACGTGCTCGATTATGCTAAGGGAAACTATCATTACAGAACATGAAAATAAGATAGGAGGGCTCCGACCAAAAGCGAGCAAAAAGGGGTCGGGTTGGCTCCCAAATCCGAATGATAAGTTCAATATAGAAGATTCAAGCCGTACTCGATACAACGTCCTTAGGACCTACCTCTCCAACAAGCACACAACTCACCGTAAGCCGGACTCGATACAACGTCATTAAGACCAACCTCTCCAACAAGCACACAACTCATTGAACCTACACAAGCACCTATTTTATCACTTGAGCCATTTCAAATGCAGCAGTAATTTTATTTCGGAGCAGTGGAAAACTTCAAATGGCGGTCGAATTCCAGTTGAAATTAACTCCCTTATTAACACAAAGTATACCGAACTTGGAGAGCAAGTCAAGGCTAGGCCAAGTCTTGCTCTCGCAACAGATCTTCCCGATCCGGATTACAAGAGATTCAATGGCAACGAAGTCGAATCAGATTTTGCAAGCGATGTATTTAAAAACCACGGAAAATACGGTTCGCAAAAACCTCTACAAACTCAAAGCAAGAATCACTATGGGAGGAAGAGATTACCCAACCAAGAACATCAATCACACAAGATATGGTCGGAGATTCACTCTCTCCACGGAACCACCAGCTTCAAGCCGAATGGGGCTGTAACCTTCTTCCTTGGAGTCGCACCGAAGGAAGCCACGCCGGAGTCGCACCGAACGGGATGGAGGTATCAAAGGGGAGGCTTCACACCTAAGGGGGGGGGGCAGCGGCAAGGGGGAAACCTCATGGCCGAAATTTTCACAAGGGAAATAAGGTTTCTTCTTCAATCATAAAATCCACATAAAAGCCTCCTTATAAACGAGTTACAACAAGCCCTTAACCATCCATGATTGAGATGTAATCTCATCCATCCGTATGGTTAAATACACACCACAAATATAAAGTGTCCAAAATTAAAAATACATAACATTTACTAATATAAAATTATCATCCAAACATGGAGTAATTTTATATTCATCAATATAAAATAAAAGTGCATGAAATAAGATAATTAAATCTTCGCGGTGGATTTAGCACGCCGCGAGCGGAGGTTGTAACGCGGTCTTCCTTCAGCATCATCATGGCACCTAAGATCTTTGTGTCGTTGTGCCTTGGCAACCAGGTCATCATCAAGTAGTGGCAGAGGTGGCGGAGGGGCCGCGACATCAATCCTCCCCCACTCAAAATCACGTATCTCCGATGTGTGGCCCGAGAGATAGCGGCAGAGAAGCTCGGCATCCAAACATTGAAGCTCTGTCGCGAGTACCCACGAGTTGTCTGATGGGGGGCAGTCACGCCAACGGATGAGTAAGCGGTAGGTAGCACCATCAGGAGTAGTAAGTGGCTCAGCAGCAAGTATCATATCTGGAGTGAGAAATGTCTTGGGAAACTTGGGAAACATGTAGGCAGTAGGAATAAAAGAGGGCAACGTACCATCCGATGTTATACCTGTGGGGACTGAAAGAGAGAGATAATCTGAACTACCACTCCCCAACCCATTAGAAATTTTAGTGGAGGGAGTAGATGACAAAGAATTCAACTCAGGTGGAGGCGAAACAAACGACGTCAAATCCGAGACATTAAAAATAGGGGAGATACCCCAATCAGCTGGAAAATCCAACACGAAAGCATTGTCACCTAGTTTCTTTATAATTCGAAAAGGGCCGGCGCGCTTTGGTGCCAACTTTTTAACGGTGCCATATGGCAAATGTTCGGGAACTAACCGGACTAGGACCAAATTGTCGACTTTAAAGTGCGACACCCTCCTATGTAGATTAGCGTGTGTTTGATAAGACTCATATTGAGCAGTCAAGATAGCTCGTATACGTGTATGTAAGTCATGAATGTGTTGGGCGAAGGATTGTGCAAACTGACTTGTCTTATATGTTAGGGGCAAAGGAACCAAGTCAAGAGGCACAGAGGTCGTGTACCCATGAACAATCTCGTTTGGAGACAGACCGGTGGACCGATTATTGGAATTATTATAGGCCAACTGGGTGTGGGGAAGAAGAAGATCCCACGTACCTTTGTGATCGCTCACTAGGCACCTAAGAAGGCTTCCCAGGCTCCGATTGACCACCTTCGTCTGCCCATCGGTCTGAGAGTGATAGGCGGAGGAAAACAATAACTTGGTACCCATTAAGACCAAAAGTGTTTTCCAGAAACAGCTTGTATACTTAAGATCTCTATCCGAGACTATTGTCTTCGGCACTCCCTGGTGACTTACGACTTCTTTAAAAAATATTTTTGCAATATGAGATGCATCGTTGGTTCTAGCGCACGGAATAAAGTATGCCATTTTAGAGAACCTATCCACAACTATAAGAATTGAATCGTGATGACGAAAAGTAATGGGTGGGCCTAAGACAAAGTCCATGCTCACGTCTTCCCATGGTGTAGAAGGTATAGGCAACGATGTATATAATCTGACGTTGGTTTTTGTGCCCTTGGATACCTGACAAGTACGACAACTACTAACCACCCGTCCCATCATTGCCTTAAGTTTTGGCCAATAGAATTTTTCCTCAACTAACGTAATGGTTTTTTCGCTACCGAAGTGACCACTCATCCCTTTGCTATGCAGTTCCAAGATGATATGGAGGCGTAACGATGACTGCAGAATACACAACTTACCATGTCTAAATAGATAGTCATCCTTAATGACGAATGCAGATATAACCGTGGGGGAGTTATCTTGGGCAGACAAATATGCGTCCTGAAAATCTGGGCATGTGGCGTACTCATCCTTGATTCGCTCGAATCCTACCACGTTAACCTCCATAGTGGTGAGTAACAGGTTTAGGTGACAAAGAGAATCCGCGACTTGATTGTCAGCTCCCTTAAGGTGTTTGAGATTAAAAGTGTAACCCTGTAGGAAAGATACCCACTTAGCGTGACGCGGGCTGATTTTATGTTGGCCATTGATGAACCGCAATGCTTCGTGATCGGAGAGGATCACAAACTCTTTAGAGAGGAGATAGTGCCTCCAATTGTGCAAACATCAAATAACGGCATAAAACTCCCTATCATAATTTGAGTAATTGAATTTGGCACCCGCTAATTTCTCACTAAAATAACTCATAGGGTGTCCTTACTAACTCAAGACACCTCCTATTCCAACGCCAGAAGCGTCACACGTAAGCTCAAAGAACTTTGGTAAGTCAGGTATACGTAAGAGAGGTGCCTCAGTCATAAGTTCCTTAATGCATTGGAAAGCAATAGTGGCGGAATTCGTCCAAGTGAACTCACCTTTCTTCATGCAATCACTAATGGGGGCCATAATGCTACTAAAGACTCGAATGAAATGGCGGTAAAAAGTAGCTAACCCATGGAAACTTCGCACCTCTCGTAACGTGGTTGGTTCAGGCCAATCCTTAATGACTTAAACCTTGTTAGGGTCAACTCTAATGCCTTCCGAACCGACTATGTAGCCTAAGAACTCCACTTTAGTGACATAGAATATGCCCTTCTTGAGATTAAGGAATAAGGTTTCCTTCCGCAGGGTGGAAAGAACCGACCTCATGTGGGAGACGTGCTCAGCGGTGGTGGTACTAAAGACTAAGATGTCATCAAAATAGATGACCACAAACTTCCCCAAGTAAGGCTGAAAGACATGTATCATCATCTGGGAGAAGGTACTGGGGGCATTGGATAGCCCAAAGAGCATCACAAGCCACTCGTATAACCCATTCTTAGACTTAAACGCAGTCTTCCATTCGTCCCCCTCACGGATCCTGATCTGGTGATAACCACTCCGTAGATCTAACTTTGAGAAAATGGTAGCGCCAGATAAGACATCTACGAGGTCATCTAATCGCGGAATAGGAAATCTATATTTAATGGTAATATTGTTGATAGCATGGCTATCAAGCAACATTCACCACGTACCATCCTTCTTGGGAGCAAGAAGGGCAGGTACCGTACATGGACTCATACTAGTCCTAATGAACCCTTTTTTCATCAAATCCTAGATCTGGGTCTTAACTCTTTATGGGCGGCGGGATGAAGCCTATAGTCGGGCTGGTTCGGTATTGTGGAACAAGGGATAAGGTGTATCGTATGCTTTATATTCCTTAGCGGTGGTAACACCGAAGGCAGCTCATCCAGGTATACGTCCTTATATTCGTCCAACAATACCCGTAACTCTTAAGGAAAATCGTCCAATGCTCACGAATCCTCCTTCACACTCTTAAGAACTAGTGCGTACATCATCCCGTCAAGAAAGGGATTCTTCACAAATTCTTTTTTACCCACTAGACTCAATGTCTTCCTCTCGACCGGAACAGTGGTGTCCTTAGCCAAAGCTACTGGCTCCTTCGGGATGGTCGGCCTCAACATAATGACCTTGCCATTAAATTTAAATTTGTACGCGTTGGCTCTACCAAAGTGTGTCACGTCGCGATCGTAAATCCAACGGAGGCCCAACAACACGTGACAAGCATCCATAGGAAGGACATCACACCACACCTCATCAGTATATGATTTGATCGAGAGGGGTACAAAGCATCGTTTGGTGTCCGGGACGGTAACCTTATTAATCCAAGCTACCTGATAGGGAGTCGGGTGGGGCTGCGTAGTCAAGGACATACGTGTAACGACATTCTCAGAGTTGATGTTTACACAACTGCCACTATCAATGATCAACTTGCACAACTTCTCGCCACTCTTAAAGATCAGGGAAAATATATTGGTTTTTTCCAGTCATCTAACAGACGAGGAGTGGTCAAGATACAAAGCATCACCATAAGGGGGTGATCGTCCTCTAAATCACTTGGGACCCCATCTGGGTTACTCCCCTCAGCAGCCTCATATATGTAATCAGCAAGGTCGGTATTCGACTCTAATAGGGCTATGGCTTTAGTCTTCATTGGGCATTCAAAGGCGTAGTGACCTTGAATGCCGCAAGAGTAACATGTAGCATTAGACTTGCTAACTTTCCCGAAAGGGATACTCTCAATTGCGGGGTTCTTAGCGTTCCTAGCAGTGATCACGACATAATTTGACTCAGTGGATCGAAACTTCCCTTTGTCCTGATATGTGGAGGAAGATGCTCCTGCTGTGGATTTTCCCTTCGCATGGGAATAACGGGAGTGAGCCTTAGAGGCTAAGTGCTTTTCGATGTCGAGGGCGGCATTGAATGTTATGTTCAGATCCGTATGACCATATCGTAAGAGTTTCCGCTGAATATCGGTGTGAATCCCCTTACGAAATTGGGATAGGGTGACCTCGAGGATCTCCCTCAGATCACAACGCACCATACGGTCTTTCAGTTCTCCCATATACTTAGCTACCGAATTTGAGCTCTGCCGCAGGGTGGCAAGCTTATCGAACATGTGTGTTCAGTGATACGTGGGGACGTACTGATCGGTTAGCAAATTTTTCATCACCGGCCAACCTATAAGGGGGGCTCCATGTTTGGTTCCTAACCTCCACTCCTCATTCAGCTAAAATGTCTTCGCACGACCTGTTAACTTCATCCGGGCAACTTGGACCTTTTGGGGATTCGTCAGGTTGTGCCACTCGAAGTAACACTCCATGTCCACCGTCTGGTTAAGGAAGATCTGGGGGTCTCCCATGTTATCGTAAGTGGGGGCATTAATCTTAATGGCCCTCGTGAGATCAAAAACTCTCTCGTGGTGGTGTTCTCGAGGGGGTACTCGGGGGGAGTCCTCATCGGAATCTGAGTCAGGAGTTTGTTGGCACCGGTTGGGCTGCTCAACATTAATGTGCGGCAGGGGTGGCCTTGCTTGATTTTGTACGATCTGTGCTAACATGTTCCTAAGCTCCGTCATTTTATTACGTAGACATGCTATGGTGTCGGTGTTGGGATCCCCACGCTCACTCGCAGCCATCCTAGACGTAGACGGTGTTTTGTATTCCGATCCTAGCATAGTGCGCATTCAGTTTTAGAAAAATCTTGGAAAGATGATTTTTTTTAGGGCTGTAGCTATACTGGAAATAAGATATTTTTATAGATTCCCGACGTGAGAAACACGTAGATCGTTAATTTTTTTTTTTTTACTTTTAACTGAAAATTGCATATTTTAGAGCGCTATTGGCAGACCAGAAAAATAAATTTTGTTTTTTTGGGCGTGCCGACAAGACTAAAGCGAGGACATTTCAATTAGAAAATTGACACAACCTCCATCTGATACCAAATTGATGTAGGGTGGGTCCGTGATACGTGCTCGATTACGCTAACAGAAACTATCATCACAGAACATGAAAATAAGATAGGAGGGCTCCGACTAAAAGCGAGCGAAAAGGGGTCGGGCTGGCTCCCAAATCCGAATGATAAGATCAATGTAGAAGATTCAAACTAGACTCGATACAACGTCCTCAGGACCTACCTCTCCAACGAGCAGACAACTCACCGTAAGCCGGACTCGATAAAACATCCTTAAGACCTACCTCTCCAACAAGTACACAACTCTCCGCACCTACACAAACACCTATTTTATCACTTGAGCCGTTTCAAACGCAGCAGTAATTTAATTTCGGAGCAGCGGAAAAATTCAAATGGCGGTTGAATTCCAGTTGAGATTAACTCCCTTGTTAACACAAAGTGTACCGATATGATCTTGTAGAGCAAGTCAAGGCAAGGCCAAGTCTTGCTCCCACAACGGATCTTCTCGATCCGAATTACAAGAGATTCAATAGCAACGAAGTCGAATCAGATTTTGCAAGCGATGTATTTGAAAACCACTGAAAAGACTGTTCACAAAAACCTCCACAAACTCAAACCAAGAATCACTAAGGGAGGAAGAGCTAGATTACCCAACTAAGAACATCAATCACACAAGATATGGTGGGAGATTCACTCTCTTCACGGACCCACCCTTCATCAAAGCTATTCGGATTACTGAGGGAAGTACAGAGAGCAGTTCCTCAGAGTAGAGCGAAATGGAGCCACATAATCCCCAGCTCATTGAGTCTTCTGAAGAAACCAGAAGGGACATGCTTGCTAAGGTTTCCATATCTTCTAATCCGTCTATAATGAACCAGTTGGCCAGAACACAGTTTGAAGAAAAACAACCTGAAGCCATGCTCACACTAGATTGTCGGCCAATAAAAAACACCAGTGCAGAAGTTGAGGGGGAGATTTCCCAGAACCTTGCACCTACTAGGGGGAGACTGTCCAATCAGTCCAAGAATAGCTAGACTCACTCATTAAAAATCTACAGAAGAGGATTACACAAACTCCTAAGGGTCCTGAAGTTGTTCTATTCAGTCCTCAACCCTAGGAGGAGCAAGTCCTTGAGAGGATGAGGGAAGATGCTCAAGCCACAACCATCTCAGAATAATAAATCCCCACGGAGAATACAAAAGACAAATATGTCCTGAAGGACAAGGTTGAGGTTGAGGGGGAGATTAATTATGAACTCCCTGCTCATAATATTATGCATGAGATTTTCTCCTCTACATATGACAAAGACATTCCTGCTGCCAATGTACATGCAGGAGAAAACTCTTCAGAATATATGATGCCTGATTAGAAGAAAGGATGTAAGACCCCTCCCCTTACCAAAAAGGTTACCCGGTCTTATGCCGAGAATTGCCGCCTTACAGTGACACTAACACATGAGCTAGTCGGCACCGCAAGACACCAATCCTGCCAGCTAGTATGATCATTTACCTATAGGCCAAGTGAGAATAAGAGTACAACAAGCAGTTATATAAATGCTAGCAAGTCCACGGGTCACAACCATAACATAATAATATATAGAGATGAAAAGTACTTCAGTCCACAATGAGTACACAAAGTGAGAGAAAGGCTTATGCCTAGTACATGTCAAATAAAAACAATGTCTCTCTCTCTCTCAACAAACTCTAAGCAGACGCGATAACTGAAACACACGTCATCACCTGACGCTGAACTAGAGTAGTGGTAGTGTGTGGTAACTACTCCTCAGGTCCTTCCACCTCATCCTACTAGTCGTACTAGAGCTCCAACTCCTTGAGCTCCTAAAAATATACGGTCACAACTGACTGTTAGTCAAAAATACTAATCCATTTTATCCTCTCCTCACCCCGCAACTCATAGGCACCGAGTGGGAGGAAAAATGCAGAGGACAACAAAGCAGTATAAAAGGAAGCAGGTGACAATAGAACTATTCTATCTTGAGTATGTTTCTAGCAGTTTTATCATTATAATAGCAGTTCGATATAGCACATGTAAAGTAAGTAAAGCAATACTAAAAAGAAGTGCAGTAAGTAAAGTAAAGAACTTTGCAAAAAGTAAACTATCTACCGCAATACTAACATCACAGGAGTACTGAAAGTCTTGTTTTCAAGGTTAGCTAAACACCTAGCTGGGGTGGAGGGTGAATAGGTTTTTTCTCTATTTAAGTTTTTAAACTTATTTTTTGATTTCTGTGCATGTGATTAGATTAATTATGAGCTTTCAAGAACATTCACAGGCGACACAGAAATTTTATAGTGGTTCCCCAATCTTGGGTACATCCACTGTCCCTCTGTGCCTATCTAACTTTTTTTGATTCGGCACTCCCTCCAAAACTCAGCTACTTAATAGCTTACAGTACAGATCCCGCAGGACCACACAGGTCACATAGAACTAATAATTAGGCACTAATCCAACCATAGGTCACGAAGACCATTCACCAGGCACAAAGCCAAACATATATCACAAAGACCTTAGCCTTTATAATATAGGCTTACAACTACAGATTCACAAAGAATCTAAACAAAAGAACAAGAAATATTGTATGATTAGACACCAGATAAAGAACTCCGTGTCTCCTTCCTAGACTGAGTAGATATCAATCCAACTAACTGTTGTTAAAGAAAATAGGTAGGAAGTAGATTCTTTCTTCAAACAGCTAACCTTCCTTCTACGGAATCATGTAGATCTGCGACCTCATAATGAATTCTTATCCTTCTATTGCAGATGGTAATTGCTCCAGCTATCTCTCAAAATGAGATCCGATCTTGCTGTTATAGATGGTAATTGCTCCAGCAATCTCATTCCCAGTAAGGTTCTCTGTGCAGAACCACTTCTTCAGGCTCAACAAAAATGGTGAGGAATAAGATGATGTTTGCCCGCCCTTCTTCTCATTTTCAGAAAATCTAGACGAGGAATCGATTGTTGTTGGTTCGTTTGTGTAAAGCCCCCGATTTTTTGATGATTTTATTTGATTTGGTATCGACATATTTATGACGTCAGGTCGTTACCCCGCTTTCATTATATTAATAGCATTGCACCGCTTGTCCATTTTCGCATCCGTTGTGTCAGTTTGACCAGTTTTCGGTTTTTGAAGAGATTGAATGTTTCCATGTTTGAAGCATTGAGTTTTGAAGTTTTGAACTCGTCTGGTTTTATTCCGAACTGAGCATCCTTGGGTCTCAACGCGTGTTTTTAATCCTTGTGATGACTTTGCTTAAGTAAGCATTTGTTGATAGTGTCTCAAGATTTGTGCGTCGGATTCTAGGGTCGTCTTCCCGCTAAATTCTTAGAGTCGATATTTATCTTCCAGAATTTAAGACAATACATAAATTTTTGAAGCTTTCCTGTTCAGTTCTCGAGAGGACCTGGAGTTCTCGAGTATTATCCTCTAGTACTCGAAATGCCTATCTTTAGTACTCGAGTAGAGCGTGCCTAGTTCTCGAGAGGCATTTCTATTAATTCTCGAGTAATTTTCTTCCAGTACTCCAGTAATCATCCCATAGTACTTTAGTAATCACCTAACTCTCAAGAAGGCCTTTTCCTGTTCTCGACTAAGGTCTTTTCTTCTACTCGTGTAGCCCTAGTAGTACTCGACTAGCCCTTTTTGTACTCGAGTAGTCCTTAAAGTACTCGAGTAGTTCTTCCAGTACTCTAGTAGTCCTTCCCTGGTATTAGAGTAGTCCTTCTAGTACTCGAGTAGTCCCTTCTTCCTTCTCGAGAAACCCGGTTCAGCCAACCCCAATTCTTCTTTTAAGTACGGTTATTCTGATTTGAACCTAACTATAAATACCTACTTCTTCTTCATCTATTAATCGACAGAAATTCTTATCGACCTCCTAAACCAGAGTGGCGTGAGTAAGTAAGAGGTTGTTCGTACGTACTCCTTCCGGTGACTGTCGACGGTGTTCTGATGCTCAAAATCGTGAAACAATCATTGATCCGGAAAGCTCTCGTCGAGAGCTACACCATCGTTATAAAACTTTCCCCATTCCTTGAGTTTTTTCATTAAGGATTTTCGGCCCTAACCTCTATTTCAGCCATTTTTGTTCAGATTTTGACTCCTCCCGTCTTTTTTTGCCCCGATCTGCGATGTGGAGTAATTTGGTGAACGTTTCCGATAAAACCAAGGCAAGTGGTGGTTTACTCTCGTTTCCTTTTCTTCGATTAATAGTAACTGTTAAGTTCTTCATGTTTGTTAAATTTCTACACTTTTGCCCCCCAAGGTATCACAATAATTAATCTTCCTTAAAAATCACTTGATGTTATAAGATCTTGTCATGGTAAACCTGAAATTTGTCAGGCCATGTTTATTCATTATTGAAGTGTTTTATTAGCGGCTCTAATCGCATTATCCATCGTTGTTGATCATGTTAGAATTGATCTAGGACTTGTAACACTTCCTAGATGTCGATCAACCACGTTTTTTAGAATTCGATGTGCCTAGTCTTGAGATATATGTGTTGTGGTTTCTTTAGGTTTTATTGATTGCGGGAGTAAGTGGACATAACCACCTTCGCAAGGTTTGTTCCCTTTAATGGTACCTCATGGAAGTCTATCTGGTTTTTTGGCATATGCAATGTATGGTGGAGGGTATGAGACTCCTCCGCAATTAGACGGATATTATATTCATGAGGGGTGGGTCCAGTTGAGTGACCACCTCGTCCGTGTTTTTGGGTAGAGTTGACCATAGCTGCCTAATAAATATGTAGTTTCTTCCTTGTGATTTACTTATGTTTGTCACCTTATAGCCTTATGCATCTGGTATATTTGTCGATGTACATGACGATTAACGTAAGTGTTCTTTTTTTCTCTCTTTGATGCTTTACTTTTGAACTTTACTTCAGTACTGTTGGTCTTGGGTTGGTACCTCATTTTGACCTTTATTTATTTTAGCCTACCTTTAAGCCACTATTTGTACATTCTTGATGAGGTGTTCTGTATTTGGAATGCCTCAGGTTCAGAGCAGTAGCAGATAGCGGAGCTAGTTTTGGAGTTTCTGGACAGCAGTTTTGGCTGTGGTTTTCGCCTCGCCGTAGCGAGGTAGTTTGTTATTTTAGTTAGTTTGTTTAGTTCATACATACTTCTATTTTATGTGGGTTCGTGTCAGATTGTTGATGCCCACAAGATAGACGGTTTTGGTTACCTTGCTAGCTGCTTGATAAGTCCGATATTTATAGTGTTTTTCGGACTCATCTGGGCTTATTTTAATGCATTTGCACTTCACTTTTAGTATGTTATCGCTGATATTTCATTTATTCTACTTTTCATGATAAGTGCACTGTTTCGTCCCATGGGTGTGCAATTATGAATTATGTTGTCGGGGGTATGCACATGGTGCTCCTCGTTTTCTTTCTGCTTTGTTATGGTTTCCATTTTTGGTGCAGGAAGCTGGTGCTCTAGTATGGTTTGATTGTGGTGCAGGTAGTCGGGATGTCCCGAAGTCCGTTTCTAGTTGCTGTGAAAAACACACGGGCGTGCACAATCTTCGCACACGGTTCCAGTTCAATCGTGCAATTTACACAGCTTTCCTAAGACTTCTGTTTCTACCCGTTCATTTTGTTCTCGGGCGATTTCGGCCAAACCATGCGAGAATTAAACGCACGGCCTGCACCTTTTTCCTAGCTTTCCAGCGTTCTGTGGTTAATCGTGTGTTTTCCTTCACGTACGGGCGGAAGCGCCCGTGCGCGAGTTAAACGCACGATTCCTCTATTTTCTCCTGCATTTCTGCGTTCTGTCATTACCCGTGCGATTTCCTTCACACACGGGCGAAATTGCCCGTGTGTAAGTAAAACGCACCGGTCAATACCTCTCTTCTGCAAGCTTTATCTGCGCGCGAATATCACACTGTTCACGTACGGTCGTGCGCCAAATTGTGCATGAATGATTTTCTGACTTTTTCTATTTAAGTTGCAGATTTTCCTGCCATTCGGGATTTTTTACTCAGAGCTTATTCTCCCACGAATTTTAGGGCGAAATCCACCATTCCACATAGGAGAGGAGATCAGGTCAAGCATTCAATGCCAAATCCAAGACGGAGCTTCCTCTCGGCCTCCTCCTTCATCCTTGGGCTTCAAGAGGAGATTCAACCGAGCTTTCTCCATCAAGCTAGGAGAAGTTGTGCCATCCTCCACTGGCTCGTGACACAAAGAAGACGGGTTCATTGGGAGTGAGTGACAACCTCCTCTACCTGAGACGCAGTTGAGGACCGAGCTAGGACATAGATTGACAACCCGGTGAATCCTATCGTGAATCCTTTGCAAGACTTCGGATCTGGTCAATCTCGCACACTTATCTTCTCTTATTGTTTATAGTATAGTTGAACACTTTGTATTTGATGAAGTATGCTTATTGTAATATACGTTTATGTTTAATCATGCCTATGTGATTGTATGTTTTCGTTATTTTCTTGAGGTGCGCTTATTTTCCATCTGCCATCCTCCCGTTCTTGCGTTTCTAGCAATTGCTAGAAGTTTGCGCAACGAAGAGGTGCTTATGAACCTCATATTTCGTTGTTCTTTTTGTTCTTACGCTTTCCTACTCGTCCATCCGCCCAACGAATCGGTGCATAGCGGCCCGTGTAGTCTTCTATCCCGCATGGCGAAGCGATGCATAGCGGAATTGCATAGGAGTAGTTGTTAGCCATTTGCTTTATTTTATCGCAACCATCTAAACCCCCCTTTGTTAACGCCGACCTAAGGACTTCAATCTCAAGTCCTCCTTGATATTAACCCACCCCCTTTTTGTGTTCCTCAAAGAGATCGATACTTGGGAAATCCACCAATTTTATATTACTGGAGCGATCGGTACACCTGTCGTTCAACGCATCAAGTTTTTGGCACCGTTGTCAGGCAACATAGTCGTGTGTGTTTTTGGAGAGGGAGAAAATAGATTGAAGCACATTTCCATTTGTGTATATCATTTTCTTATTTGCTTTAGTTGTTAGAATTTTTATTGTTGCTTATTTCTTTCTGCCCCTTTCTGATTTTTGATTTAGATAGCAGATCCCTGCTTATTTTTATTCTAGCCATGTAGCATTTTTCCTGCAATTATTTTTTATTCGCGATGTATTCTGTTGCTGAGTGTCGTCTACTTGACACTTTGCGCAGACACATCGATGCCATAGCTGCTATGAATGTCGAGCACTATATTCGGTGTTGGTTATATCAAGGTGTAGGCCACATGATGAAGGACTGCCCTCGTTTGTGCGAGCCTTCCCCCTTTGTGGGTATGCCTGCAACAACCTCCCGTTCGCGAAAGACTGCTGTAGATAGGCCTATCAGGGTGTTTCCTGTCCCATACACTGACATGGCACACCTTGCTCGTTCTTTACCCATTGAGATTACTGAATAATCTCTTGCTGCATACAGATCCTTCATGGGTCCGTCGATCCTTTTTTACGAGCTTCCCTTGAGTGATGACGATCACTCTGGTGTTAGCTTGCGAGAATTGTATCTGGAACTCATTGATGCTCCTGAATCGGACTATGAGATTGTTCTGGTCATCGACTGGGTGGCATCTACGGATGATCTTATGATGGGGCCTTCTCATTCTGTGTTTGATTTTGAGAGCAGCCTTGCCCCTACACAGTTTTTGCCGGAGTTTACTACAACATTTTTGAGTGAGTCGGCTGATGATACCGTGTTTGTGGATGATTCGATTCCCGAGGTTGCGCCGAAGTGGGATGTTGATTCCTCTATCTCCGACGGAGAATGCGGATCTTCAGAGCACTTGTACGCACCCTGGTGGGATGAGGAATATTCCCTGTCTGATGTGGAGGTTTTCCCCTCTTTATTGGACGAGGCGGTCCCTCTTACCACCGTGGACCTCGAGTTGTCGGATTCCCCCCAATACGACTCGTATGATCCCGATGATGATCTTTGATTGGATCTCGCTGGGAGTGAGACCGGGACTACTCTCCCTTTTTCTGATTATCTTAGTTCTTCTTCTCTTTTATTACTTGGTCCCCCTTCTCTATCTAAGCCTGTATACGTTGAGTCTCCTCGAGTACGCTGGGCTGATGATGAGTGTTATGTTCATGCCATTGCCATCTATTTCTATACACTTGAGGCGGATGACACCTTGCAAGGCAAGGATTTGTTTTGTGGTGAGGTGAGCGAGGACTAGTGCTAATCAAACTTCCTATTTCCTCCTCCTGAGATTTTCAGGTATTTTTATTTAGGTGGAGAGGTAATTGCTTTATCTCCCTATCGACACCCGTTACTGCGGCGGATATTGGGCAAGTTACCTGTGCATTTGTCTTTTCATAGGACAATTTGTTAGGACTTTTCAGCTTTCGAATAAGTCATGCTGGGATGACAGAAACCCTAGTACTTATCTAGGAGTAGGAGTAGCTAGTTAGTAGTTTTGTTTTAAAGTTATCTTTGAGTGTTTTTTTTGAAATTTTTCTATTTCAATGCTTGCTTGTGAGAGTTTTGTGTGTGTGTGCCCAATTAGGGTAGTAGCTTAGCCGCTCAAGATATTCTTTGTTCCATTTGTTTTTAATTTTTCTCGCTATTGTCGTAGGATGAGGCTTCCCGGAGAAAATGGTGCAAATTGGCATGTTTTTGCAAAATGCACGGTTGGGGAAACCGTGCGGAGTGAAAACGTGCGACCGTGCGTTTTTCTTTTATTAAAAACGCAGATCGGGCATTTTTGATACATGCTGGCCCTAATTCTTTGCGTCTGCTCGAGCGCTGCTTTGCCCCCTTCTTCTCCGGCAAAATTTCTTCCTCCTCTCCCAAATCTTCCCCCCATATTTCTTCTCTTTCTCTTTCACTTTCTCTTCCCCTCATCGCCATGAGTCCCTTCAAGAAGGGGGTAAGCCTTTTGTGCGGCAAGGGTGGTGCTTCCTCCTCCTCTACCAAGAATGTGGTTCCGAATGAGTCGGAAGGAGCTCGAGATGCTAAGGTTGATTCTGAAGAGCTAGAAAGGATGCTCCATTTCGGGCGGCCGAAGATGATAACGAGGTTTGATCGCCTTGTCCAAAAACAATTTTTGGATTTTCGCTTTGTTTCGGAAGAAGAACTCGCGGTCATTGGCCTAAAGGTGGAAGTGGATCGCCTACTCGATGTGGGTTCATGGCGGCATCTTTTCTCCATTATGGATACGGGATTCCGTGAAGTCACTATTGAGTTTCTTTCCACTTTCCGCATTTTAGAACGACGCGACGTAGTTACTAGTGAGTCCACTTCTATGTCTTTTCGGATGAACTCCCGTCCCTACACCTTCGGTGTAGGTATGCTTGTCATTCATGCCGGGATATACACCACTGAGGAACTCATGGAGTCTGATGTTTTGTATCGACCCCATGAATTCCCCACTGGTGTATCTCCTCACGCATTCTAGCAGGAGATCACCGGCCTTACATAGCAGTATGAAGCGCGTGCAGCCAAATACTCCCAGATCATCTCGCCTGCCCTACACTACGTTCAGCACTTGATCGGGCATAGTATCAATGCCCGCGCAATGAGCCAGAACTTAGCGGGATGGTCGAATCTGCTTTACCTCTAAAGCATGCAGCACAGCGTTCCTCCCCACCTGGGTCATGTTATGGTTGACTACTTCCTCCACCAGGCCACGTACTTACCCTTGAAATCCATCGATGGTTCGCAATTCATTACTCGAACTGCCAAGGGACTGGGTGTGTTTGATAGCTTGCCGGTTATGACCCCCGTCTCCCGCGGTGATTTCATTTCTGTGACCATGGTGTCTGCCTTAAGGCTGGTGCGTCGTGTTTCTTCTGGCGGTACGTGGCATTACGTTGTTCATACGTTTGATCGAGCGCAGCCTACTGAGGCTCCTTCTGCTACTCCGGGTTCTTCTTTAGAGTCTCATTGGCCTGACGATTCTGCTCTCGACCATTCTATGCCTTTGGCCCGTGCTTCTTCTTTTGCTCATGCCTCGCCTCATAGTAGCTTCGTGGAGGATTATCCCGACTACTACGCGCGGCATTTGTAGATGGAAGAGCTGATCCGCCAATAGTACAACATGACCGAGCGTATTGTTGATTTTCTTGGGGTGCCTCCTGTTGTTCCTGCTCGGGCTTCTACCTCGCGTGCCCGTACTCCGCCTCTGCCTCATTTTTCTGATCCTCTAGAGTGACTATGCTTTTCTCCCCGTTTGGGGTTGTTGTTGTTATGTTTGTATTTTTATATTTGTTTAACTGATTGTGTATATTACTTTATTCAGCTGGGGCTTCATCCCCAGGGTGGCTATTAGTTTTCTGCCTACATTACTTGTCTTTACTGTGCTGTTGTGTTTAGTTTCTTTTAATAGATGTGATGTGATATTGTGTTTGGTACTCACTCGCAGGTGTTGCTTTGCTTATATTTGTTATAGCTTGCTTTATGTTTTTGTTTGAGCTAATTTTGTAGGTGGCCTTTCATTGGTGCGGCTGAGTGAGCTAAACTTTTTGTAGGAATGGCTGTGTGCTTTAATGCTAATCTTCTGGTATGCTCATTTGGTGAGAATTGGGTAACCTTTTCCCCGACTTTTACTTCATTGCTTTTATTGTAAATCTTGTGTTAGTTTGTTCAGTTTAAGTCTAGTGGGGGAGAGTCATGTGTTACCTGTGCACAAGCGCTACATTCACTTTCATACCACTAGTATATTTTCATTGTCTGTTTTTATCATGACGGCATTGTACACCTACACCGCACGAGCGCGCACTTAAGCACGTGCTCGGCCCAAGTTTAATTTATTTCTTCGGTGCTAACTCTAAGATAGTGGTGCTGGCTTAGGATTTTAGGATGGAGTAGTTCGAAACTCATGTAGTGCCCCTAATCAAGTACTCATGGGGTGTAGAAATAGTATAGATTCAATTTTTCTTTATACTCGAAGTTTATACTTTTCTGCATTCGTAAAGTTTGTTTGCACTACTCAAAATTACGGAATCGAGAGTGATCGAACGGTAGTGTATGAATGTGTAGCCACCACTAGCCTCATATTGCTTGAGTTGGGAGGAAGGATAATCTTTCTCGGTGACTAAGAACTTGCCCTAAGCTACTCTCGAAGCATTGGAGCATGGTTAGTCAAGCGTGAGTGTGATGTAGGCCGTCATTTGTTTAGTTTGATCCTTGTACCATTCCCGACGTCTATCCGTTGTTATCCCCGTTGATCCTATCCCTTCCTTTGTCAACCCTACGCCTCGCTACCAAAGCCTTATAGCCTCAACTTCTCGCACATACGGATGTGATCGCTCGTTTTGTTTGTTTTATTGTCATTTGTATCCGTTCTGTGTTACAGTCATGAGGTGTTAGTGCAGCTTGTGGTTTTGCCGTGTTTTTGTATTTAGTTGCGGTTATTTGATTTATTTTAAAAAAAGAGAGAGAAAAGAAGAAAAAAAAATTAAACGAAATTGCTCGATTGGAATAAAAAGAATATATTTGTGGTTGTTAAGTTGTGAATTGTTTTTGGTTTTGTGATCGTGGTGGGCGTGCACGCACCATAAAAAAATTCAGGTCTGGTGGTGCGTTGCACGTGTTTGTCATTGTTTCTAGCTGTGATTGTTTTCGGGCGGTTTGATTTTGGATGTGCGTGTCCGTCTTGTTTACCGTTTGTATAACATGCCTTCACCTTAGCCTTATTCTATCCTGAAAGTCCTACTGGTTCACGTTTGAGTCTAACTAGCGTCGTGGAGATAGTGTGAACGGGCAAGCGTATGGTCTCCGACATTGATGGATTTCTTTGTAGGTGATCACAAGCCCCGGTCTTTGGCAATGTTGTAACGATCCCCCCCCCCCCCCCCCCCCGTTACATGACGTATAGTAGAAGGTCCGGCCGGGGCCCCACACTATATGCTACAAACAAGCGGTGAAGCTACAGGTTAATACCAAATCATAAACGCAACCTAACTCAAAGCATGCTCGCGGAAGCTTAAAGTTAATATTGAACTCAACCATTCGGAATGTCCAGAATAGATAAATTGCACATTTATATATATCCCAAAGGAATGTACCAAATACACAAAGTTAGGGCCTGAAGGCCTTACAGTCCATCTTTTCATCGTATGGATTACATACATCGGCACAGAGGCCGGCCATACATGAATAAAAGACAACACATTTCACTTTGCCATCAAGGGCTAGTAGCAGCTGCGGAAACAGCACCAGTAGGGACTTCCGCCCTTCTTTTTCTACTCGGCTCTCCAGCATTTGCACAGGGACAATCAACGCAGAAGGTGGAAAAAAAGGCAACGGTCAGTATTCAGCTGACCAATTTATAACAATCCTACCCCTTTCCCGGGGCAGTGGTATTCCTTCCCTACAGAGCAATGCAACAATAGATATAACATATATTGTGCTTTTACGCACAAACAATCCATCACAATCGTCGTCCACCCGGCTTGACGGTCTGTGCTCTCAGGATCGTTTGGGTACACCGGCGAACCGAGATCAACACCATTGATCAATTAGTCTTGAAGGCGCGCAAGCCTAAGACTCTCATTTTGTTGATGACGAAAGCCCAATGCCTTGGCACTCTCTTGTACAGCCAACATAATGCAGGTACAGATCCACCACCCCCCATTGCTCAAATCTCCTTGCCATCAACAAGCACATCATTCTTGCGGCTACAATAAAAGTCACGGGTCAGCTTCACCTTTCCTGTTCGACAAGAAGCCTTTTAAGAGCTCGCAGCTCACAATAGCCATAATGTCCACTGAGGACTGGCTTCATAATCCAAAAGGGGAGTTAATGCCAATGCCCTTCGCGGTCGCTTGGCGGGTTCAGCAGAACTCTATATCTGCCCCCAAACTCAACCCAAACCCTGCAGTTCATACGGTGCCAGAAAAACTGGTCCTTCATAGTATACAACACAAGTATTACAAGAGTGTTTTCCTGGAATTCCTCATTACAGTATTTCCTGCTACCTCCCTTCACAGGCACAACCCATTGACTCCACAAACTATAAGTTTATATGCGGAGTCTTCTCCGGTGCGCAATAAGAAACATCACAATCCAGACAAACCTGTCCAGATGGGCTTCACACATCATGCCTATCCCGTACTAAATATTTCCGGGTCTAAATGCAGACTCAAATGGGGATAACAACTATTACCCCACGGGGATCACTTACTCTTACACCTTATGGTGGAGGATCCCACGCTCATTCATAAAGGAGGACTTCACTTATCCAATAAGGAAGATTGTTACCCTTGATGATCTCTTGGGAGCCATCGAAAATCTGGCCGGTTGGAAAGCACCGCAGTAGCTTTGCCTCCACAGAACTAGCCTCGGATCTCGAATCGGACCTCGGGAGCTCCACCAAAGGCTTGCCCTTCTCCTCCTTCTCCTTCCTCCAAGATATCCCTTATTCTCTCTTGGTATGAATAATAGAAGATGCCAACCCCACGTCTTATCAATGTAGGAAAGCACCTGGGCCATTGGATCAAAATAGAAATAATTGGATGGCCAAGATCTGCCCAAAATCATTTTTTTTGACTTGACACAGCCCGTGACACGCCCGTTTCACAGGCCGTGTACCCCAAGCAGTGCATGAACCGACTCAAACAAGATCAGAACACGGGCATCAACACACCCGTGTCTTAGGGTAGACACGCCCGTGTCAAATTGACACGGTCGTGTGACTGGTCGTGTCACACTTTCAACACAGGACAAAATCACCCAAGAAGAACACAGCTAAGGCACACGCCCGTGTCCTTAGCCATGTACCAAACACTCCCCTATGACACGCCTGTATCATAGGCCGTGCTCGCCACTCAATGCCACCCGGTTATTCACCCGAGTAGGACACGCCCTGGGACACGGTCGTGTCCCAGGCCGTGTCACCTCTCGACGATCGTCGACCGTGCTATCTCGAGAACTCGACTCGATGCCCACCGTAAAGGACACGCCCTGGGACACGCCCATGTCCCAGGTTGTGTCACCCAGCCTGACCCCATTTTTAGATTTATGGTTTTTGGGGTGTTACAATCCTCCCCTCCTTAATATAAATTTCGTCTCGAAATTTATACGCAGCAAGGGAGCAAACATCATAATGCTATCACGCTAAAACAAACTGTTACAACATAATGTACATGGTCAACAATTTATACAAAAAGCTCGGGAAACTCAGCTCGCTTTGTTTGCTCTCATTCCCATATTAGCTCCTCATGGCCACAATTGTACTACTGGATTTGACCCTCCCGATTTTCTTGTTCCACAACTATTTATCGGCTTGATCCTTGAGCCATCGGTACACGACCATTTTCAATCACGTGAGCTGGCTCCTTGACGGCTTCAGTTCTGCTTAAAGAACTAGCTGATATGCAGCTTCCCCAACTCGCCCCACCACTTCAAACGGACCAAGATATCTCGGACTTAACTTTTTCAAACGCCGAATCCTAGACATGCCTTTGAAGGGTTCGATCTTCAAATAGACCTAATTGCCCACCGCAAACTCAATGTTCCGGTATTTGGTGCTGTAGTACTTTGCTTGTCCATCCTGGGCTATCATAGCCTCTCACTAATAGAGCGTATCATCGAAGTAGCTTCTTCGACAACCTTGAGCGGATAGACCGTTGATTTGCCTACTTCCGCCCAAGCTAGAGGTGTACAGCATTTCCGACCATTCAAAGCTTCATATGGAGCCATACCGATGCTCACTTGGTAACTATTACACATTCCACCATATAGAGATGATCTTCCCATCTCTTACCAACGTCCAGGGCGCACATTCGAAGCATATCTTCCATTGTCCTATTGGTCCTTTCAGTTTGGCCATCCGTTTGGGGATGAAAGGCCGTACTGAATGCTAACTTTGCCTAATATTTGATGAATTAGCCCCCAATCAGTAGAGGTGAATCGCCCATCATGATCACTGACAATGCTCCGAGGAACACCGTGTAGTCAAACAATCTACTCCACACAGAGCTTAACCATGGTTTCCACTGAATCATCCCTCTCTTTTGGAAGGAAGTGAGCCACTTTTGTAAACCGGTCTACAAGAACCCAGATAGAATTATGACCGCATTGAGATCTCGGCATCCCGTGCATGAAATTCATTGAAATATAATCAAACTTCCACTCCAGAATCGGTAACGGCTTCAGGAAGCCACCAGGCTTCTGGCATTCTGCTTTCACCAAAGCACAAGTGTGACATTTCGCCACATAACGTGTTATGTCTTACTTTAATCCGGGCCACCAAAACAACTTCTTCATGTCTCTGTACATTGTTGTGCTCCTTGGGTGAATCAAGTACTTGGCAAAGTGTGTTTGGGACATCAACTTATCTCTCAATTTCCTCGTACTTGGGACGAACAACAGACCATCTTTTCGTAACAAGCCATCATCCCAGGAGAATTGGTCAACAGAACCATTCTTTACATAGCATTGGAGACTTTTATCAAGCTCCGTTGCTTGCCGAATTCTATCCGCAAGGTCATCTTGTACCTCCGTCCAGTTCAAGCATGCGTCGGCCGTAGCATCCTTGTCAACACAAGATATCTCTAATGCTTCCATCTCCTGGATTAGCCGCTCATCATGTCTCTTCAACCAGTTTGCCCGTACTGGCATCCTACGACTCAAAGCATTAGCTACCACATGTCCCTTTCCGGGAGTATAATGAATATCGAAAGTGTAGTCCCCGAGAAACTCCATCCACCTCCGTTGTCGTATATTCAGATCCTTCTGATCTAACAAATACTTTTAGGCTCTTCTGATATGTATTGATATCCACATTAATGCCATAGAGATAGTGTCGCCACAACTTTAGTGCAAAGATTACCGCCGCCAACTCCAAGTCGTGGACGAGGTAGTTCCGTTCCTGCACCTTTAACTGGCGTGAGCCATAAGCAATCATTTTATCAAATTGCAGAACAATGCAGCCTCAGCCGTTCCCTAAAGCATCACTGTAGATCTTATAGCCGTCTGCACCACATGGCGATGTCAACACAGGAGCCGTGGTCAAACTACTCTTCAGCTCTTCAAAACCTCACGTGCACTCCGGCATCCAAACAAACTTCCGATATCTTCTCGTAAACATGGTCAGAGGTAAAGCAATCCGTGAGAAGTGTTCCACAAACCGTCTATAGTAGCCCGCAAGTCCAAGGAAGCTCCTGACTTTAGCCACTAAAGACATCACTAACCAATCCCGTATTGCATTTATCATTGACGGATCCATTTCTATGCCCCTCCACTAACCACATGTCCCAGAAAAGCCACTGACGATAGCCAGAACTCACACTTTGAGAACTGGGCATAGAGCTTATTCCTCCGCATGGTATGCAATACCAACCGCAAATGGTTTGCATGGTTAACTTCCGACTGAGCGTACACGAAGATATCAATGATAAATACAATTACGAACAAATCTAAGTACTATCAGAACGTTCGGTGCATGAGATCCATAAATACTGAAGGTGGATTCCATACGCCAAATGGCATTACCGTGAACTCATAATGACCGTAGCATGTCCCAAACGCAGTCTTGGGAATGTCACCTTCCTGAATTGGCAATTGGTAATATCCCGATTTCAAATCAAACTTGGAATAGACGGTTGATCCCACTAGTCGATCGAACAAGTCATCTATCCATGGAATCGGATACTTGTTTTTCTCCGTCAGCTGGTTCAAATAACGATAGTCAATCCATAACTGTACACTACCGTCTTTCTTTTGCACAAATAAAATAGGCGGGCTCCAAGATGACATACTTAGGTGTATGTATTCCTGTTCCAGCAACTCTTGCAATGGGACTTTCAATTCAGCCCTTTCCTTTGGCGCGACGCGCTATGGCGAACAGTCCACAGGTTTCGCACTGGGCACTAACGCAATAGCGAAGTCGATCTCCTATGGACTTCATCACTCATAAAGGTCATGTTGGGATTTGTCTCCACAATACCTCAGATTTGTAGGTGGTCAGACCTTGAACTAAGATGAATTAAGGTGTATTTGATGCTGTGTTTAAGTTGTATGTGTGCAGGTCCTTAATGCCAAGTGTAGACCAATGTTAGTCTATAATGGGTCACCAAACACAGGACCATACAATGTAATCCCTCATTGTGTGATCCAAAGTGTTGGCCCATGTATAGCCTCTCTATTGGGATACACTTCCTACATGCACTTGGAATGGTGGACTCAAGTATTGAAGTATATCTTTTAGAAGAAATTTTTCTAAGTCCACATACTCGAGTAGTACCCTTCATATACTCGAGTAGATCCTTGGACATACTCGTGTAGACTCTATATACTCGTGTAGATAAGTTTATACTCGAGTAGATAGTCAGTCACTCGAGTAGGTCATATCTTATACTCGAGTAATTCCTTCTGTTCTTAAATCCAGAATTTTCTCTAAGTCCACATACTCGAGTACTTCCCTTGTATACTCGAGTGAGTGGGTCTGTACTCGAGTAAGTTGGTTCACATACTCGAGTAGACTGTATTCACTCGAGTAAGTGATAACTGGTACTCGAGTGGTTGGTTAGTTACTCGAGTAAGTGCCTTGTTTATACTCAAGTAGTTCCGTTCTTCCCATTTCAGAAATATTCTAAGTCCACATACTCGAGTAGTTCCCTATATACTCGAGTAAGTGACTCTGTACTCGAGTAGTTATTTTTCATACTCGAGTAAGTCAATGTTTACTCGAGTAGCTGTTCTAAGATACTCGAGTAGTTCATTTTCCCCTCACTCGAGTAGTTCTCCTGATATACTCGAGTAGTTCTTTTTCTCTCACTCGAGTATCTGCAACTCTTGTACTCGAGTATTTATTCACACTTTATCTGAAATTTTTCTAAGTGTTTTCACTCGAGTATCTCCTGATATACTCGAGTAGTTCATTAATCACTCGAGTGTTGATCTCTAAATCACTCGAGTAGTTTTCTCTTATCTTACTCGAGTATGCCAATCCTCTACACTCGAGTATATAACTTCTCTTACTCGAGTATGCCAATTCTTGTCCACTCGAGTATATACAATCTGATACTCGAGTAAGTATCTTCTATGACTCGAGTATGTCGGTTCAAATCTTTCCTGAAATTCTCTAAGTCAATTTCACTGTACAGTTCGATTTGATCCTTTCTGATAAGTCCACATGTCATCATTAATGATTTTTATGACCGTTGGAGTCTACCTATAAATAGGTCCCTTCAGATTTGACTTTTAATCAATTCTTTCAGAGATTATTACTTTAAGAAAGAGAAAGAGAAAAATCCCGTGAACCCTAATTATTCAAGTCGCCGCCGTCGCCATTAACGTTCACGGAAGAAGCTCTGGATCGACGATCTCCAATCTCTGTTTTCAACTCTGATTCTTCAGCGATCCAGATGCAAGTCAATCACTCGATCTCGCCGCGCCTTAAAGATTCCAGATCTATTTTCTCGATCGAGGTGATTTAGTTCTTCAGATTTGTGGATCTCTCTCAAGTCGTCTTCAACTTCTCTGATCAAGCCAAAGCTTTTAAGGAAGAAGACTGCCAAGATCCAGATCTGAGATTATTGTTTGTATTTTTTTTAAACAAATTATTGTGTAGGAGTTTTTCTCCGAGATTTGTAGGAAGTCTTATCTTCCGAGTGTAGATCCGGTTTGGATCGAGTTTTTGTAGGAACGTGGTTCCGAGGTGTAGGATTGTTTTCAATCCGAGATAGTGGAGTAGCCGAGTCTAGTGATTTGCTAGATCGGTGAGGAAAGTGGACGTACCCAAGGTTGGGGAACCACTATAAATCTCTTGTCGTCTGTGATTGCTTGATGTGTGCTGTGTTAGTTTTTAATTCCGCATTTGACACGCATTTCACCTATTCACCCCCCTCTAGGTGATTTAGGATAACAACTTAGACCTCTCAATTGGTATCAGAGGGAGGTTGATCGTTAAAAGGTTAACACCTTGATCTTATCCTTCTAAGTTGTTTCTTGAAAGGTATCAAGCATGAGTAAGACCAAGGATTTTGCTAAACTCCCTATCTGCACCAAGAACAATTTTCCTATGTGGAAGGAAAGAGTAAAGTTCTTCATGGAAGCAGTAGATCCCCGGATCTTCATGATTGTTGAAGAAGGTCCCCACATTCCTATGACTACTTCCACCATAGATCCCACCAAGCAAGTTCCCAAGAAGTTGATGGATCTAGATAAGGATGAGATTGCACTTGTCTCTCTGGACAAGAAAGCTAAAAATATTATAGCAAGTGCAGTCGATGACTCAATGCTGCAGAATCTGATTCATTGCCAGTCTGCCAAGGAGATGTGGCAATCCCTAGTGACTCTAATGGAAGGTACAGAGGAAGTGAGGGATGATCGTAGATCCCTACTGAACCAGAAATATGAAGCCTTCAGGCAGGGTCATAAGGAAGCCATAGATGACACTTTTGAGAACTTCTTCAAGATAGTAAATGGCCTAAGAGTTTATGGACATGTCTTCACCAATGGGGAACTCAATGACAAATTCTTAAGATTCCTAACCAAGGAATGGGACAATAAGGTATGTGCCATTCGGGAGTTTGGAAGGTTAGCTGAGACGGACCCGCAGAATCTGTTCGGAAAGCTTATGTCTTACGAGCTGCAAATCAACTCAAGAAAAGCTGAAGAAGAGACAAGCAGGTCTGCATCCAAGGAGAAATCTGTCGCTCTAAAGGCAGACAGCTCAAGGAAGATAAAGGCTAGCTCTCCTGCCCTAGTTCCTGAGGCTGATGAAGAAGAATCATCTGAGCCCAGCTCATCTGGCTCAGAACTATCTGATGGAGAGTTCTCCCTACTCTCAAGGCAGTTCAAGAAGTTCTTGAACAAGAAGAAGCAATGGAAAGGCAAGGATGCCTCATATAGAAGATCACGACATGACGGTGATCATCGGAAGAAAGGCTCAAGCAGCCAGGACAGGTATAATTCTAAACAGAACAAACAGATCTCAACTGACATCATTTGTTATTGTTGCAATAAGCCAGGTCACGTCATCGCCGATTGCCCTCACAAAAAGAAAGAGGGTGGAAGAAGAGAGGAAAAGAAATCCTCACACCATAAGAACAGGAAAGAGAAAAGCTTAGTAGCCAAGAAGAGCAAAACTCTCAGCGACTCTGACTCATCTGAGTCGAGTGAAGAAGAGGAAGCTTACTTTGGGCTCATGGCTCATTCAGATGATGAACAAGTCCCCCAGTTTACTAGGGAGGTAAAATCTCACACTCCTCTCTCTAATTCTGATGATGACAATGAGCAAGAGGGATATTCCTCTGAAGATGAATCTGAGCTCATGGGTCAGTATAAGGAGTTACTCACCGCATACGAAAAATGTCGTAGAATAATGAAAACTCAAGCCAAAAAGATAAATTCTCTACAGGCTAGTGAGAGCAGCTTGAGAGAAGAAGTCAATAAGACTAACTCTCTTCAAGAGAACTTCAATGCAGCTATGGAGGAATACAATAAAGCTCTCAAGCACCTCGACCTTAAGGAGAAAATCATCAAAGAACTGGAACAACAACTCGAGGCTGAAAAGAAGCTTGTTGAGAGTTTCTCTAAGCCTAAGACAGTTCTTCCAATCATTGCTGAATTCTCTGCTAAGGCCAAGGGTGCTGGTTTAGGACACATTGGCTCTTCTAGTAAATCCTCTAGGAGAAACAAGGCCAAGAGAAAGAATAAGGCTGCCCGGAAGGCTCTAGCTGAAGAAAAAGGGAAAGCTCCCTTGGAACCTGTTGTGTTCAAGAAAGTTATCTTTCCCACGAACGAACTCGATTATGAGTCCACCTACGGACACTTTTCTAGGCCGATCCCTGAGAAGCCTAAGTCAAGATACCAAGGTTGGACTCGTCCTCATAACTTTGGCGAGAGTGTCTTCAAGGCACCTTATGAGGAGATTCAGCTTCAAAGCTATGGACCTTATGCTCATGGTCATAATTTCAAAAAGACACCAAAAGTAAAACCCATTGTAGAAAAGCCTATGAAGGAGAAGACCTCATGTAACTGCCATCATCATGAAGCCTCTTCCTCCAAGAGTAAAGCTCCTGCTAGACCTTCATTCCAGAAAGTCAAGCAGGACTACATAAGGCAAAGATACAACAGGTTCAACTGTTGGTGCTGTGGCAGAATTGGTCATTTTGCCAGTGATTGTTGGTTCAATCCTAAAAATGCTGCAACCCCTAAAGTTAGCAACGTGAGAGTGACCACTCATGAGGCTAATACTCGTAGGGGGAGTATTCTAACTCGAGACCAAGGACCCAAACTTGTTTGGGTTCCTAAGGCTAAATGATTGTAATTGCAGGAATGTCCAAAGGCCACCAAAACGCCAATCTGGTACTTGGACAGTGGATGCTCTCGGTATATGACCGGGACAAGGAGCCTACTACAGAATTACACCTCAGTCTGCAACGGACCAAAGGTCATCTTTGGAGGTTCAGATCGAGGAATCACTAAAGGCTATGGTATGATTTCTAACGGTAGCGTATCCTTTTCGGATGTAGCCTATGTTGAAGGATTGGAACACAATCTCATTAGCATAAGCCAACTATGCGACAAAGGATACGTAGTTGAATTTCATGCTGACAAGTGTTTGATAAAATCGGTTAACAATATGGAAACTATTTTATCAGGCACTCGAAGCAGAAATATTTTCCGTTTAAATTTTATTTATATAGACTCCTCGACACCAGTGTGTCTTTTGGCAAAAAGTAGTGCATCTCTTGCACACCAATGGCACAAGAGACTAGCACATATTAATTTCAAAACTATTAATAAATTATTCTCTCAAAACTTAGTACGTGATGCACCTAATGTCAAGTGCGTTACGGACATTCCTTGTCACGCTTGCATCAAAGGCAAGCAAACAAGAAGTTCGTTTAAAAGCATAATAGGCAAGGATTCCAATAGAAGTTTGCAGCTTCTCCATATGGACTTGTTTGGTCCACTACAGATTAGAAGTTTGGGAGGTAAGGAATATACGTTGCTTATTGTGGATGATTACTCGCGCTTTGCGTGGGTGTTCTTTCGGAAACACAAGTCAGATACCTTCGGTATTTTCACTAATTTTGTGAGGCAGATCCAGAATGAATACAACTGTTCTGTAGTCAAAATCAGAAGTGACAATGGAACGGAATTCAAGTCTGGAGCCATGACAGAATTTTGTGAAAGTCAAGGTATCCTTCATGAGTTTTCCTCTCCTCGCACTCCACAGCAAAATGGAGTAGCTGAGAGAAGGAACAGAACACTCATAGAGGCTTGTCGGACCATGTTGAGTGATGCCTCACTTCCGGAGTATTTCTGGGCTGAAGTCGTCAATACCGCCTGTCACGTGCAAAATCGAGCACTCATCAACAAGAACCATGATAAGACTCCTTACGAACTTCTAAAAGGCAGGCAACCAACCATTTCATACTTTAGAATCTTTGGCTGTAAGTGCTTCGTACTTAACAATGGCAAGTATCACACTACAAAGTTTAGCGAGAAAAGCTTTGAAGGTATTTTTGTAGGATATAGTAGCCATAGTAAGGCTTATAGAGTATTCAATAGAAAAACTCTGGTGGTGGAAGAGTCGATACATCTTGTATTTGATGAGACGAGTCTGTTGCAAAGCAACTCGTCTAGTGTGCCTATTGTAGATGCAAGTACAAAGTTGAAAGAACTTAGCTTGGATGAACCTAGTGAAGATAAAGATGAGACGTTCATCAAGATCCCCTCTACAACCACCATTGGAGAGGTAGATGATCAAGATGAAGAAGACATCCCAGCTGAAGATGCAACTCTAGTGGCTGAAGAGATCCCAGATGCAAGGACTTTAGAGTTCAGACACTTGAAGGATCATCCTGTTGACCAAATAATAGGAGATCCTCGGGATGGCGTCAGAACTCGTCGAGGTACAACTAACGAGAATTTACACTTAAGTTTTCTCTCACAGGTTGAACCAAAGAAATTTGAGGAAGCCAACTCCGATGCATCCTGGATTCTAACCATGGAAGAAGAATTGAATCAGTTCAAACGATGCAAAGTCTGGACACTTGTTCCTAGACCCAAGAATAAGAAAGTCATCGGGACAAAATGGGTCTACCGGAACAAGATGGACGAAGATGGAACAATTATAAAGAATAAAGCCAGACTTGTCGCCAAGGGATATCGTCAAGAAGAAGGAATCGACTTCGACCAGACTTATGCTCCAGTAGCAAGACTGGAGGCAATCAGGTTATTTCTTGCCTACGCTGCACTTAAGGGCTTTACCGTCTATCAGATGGACGTAAAGTCCGCCTTCCTGAATGGTGACATAAAGGAAGAAGTTTACGTAGAGCAACCTCCAGGTTTTGTTGATTCAACCTTTCCTAATTATGTTTATTTACTGCAAAAAGCACTATATGGTCTTAAACAAGCTCCTCGAGCTTGGTATGAGACGCTGTCCACCTTTCTTCTTGAGAACAAGTTCACAAGAGGAAAGATAGACAAGACATTATTTCTTAGGGAAATAAAAGGCAAGATTCTGCTAGTGCAAATCTATGTCGACGACATCATTTTCGGCTCTACAGATAACAACCTCTGCAAGAAGTTTTCTAAACTTATGCAAGGGAAGTTTGAAATGAGCAGTATGGGAGAGCTGAAGTATTTCTTAGGGCTTCAAGTGAAACAATCTAAGGATAGAATTTTCATCTCATAGACCAAGTTCACCAAAGAGCTACTTAAGAAATTCGGAATGGAGAATGACACCTCTATGAGGACTCCAATGGCCTCAACTATGTCTCTAGACAAGGATGAGAAAGGGAAACCTTTTGATTAAACCAAGTACAGAAGCATAATTGGGTCCTTGCTCTACCTTACTGCGAGTAGACCAGATATAATGTTCTCAACATGTGTATGTGCTAGATTTTAGGTGAACTCTAAGGAATCTCACTACATTGCTGCAAAGCGGATCCTGAGATACCTCAAAGGCACACCAAATCTTGGCTTATGGTACCCAAGAAGTAATGATAGTGAACTAATTGGTTTTTCAGATGCAGATTTTGCAGGTAGCAAAGACGACAGGAAAAGCACTTCCGGGACTTGCCAATTTCTCGGAAGGAGACTTATTTCCTGGAGCAGTAAGAAGCAGAACTGTGTAGCCATCTCAACGGCTGAATCAGAATACATCTCTGCAGGCAGCTGTTGTGCACAGCTTTTATGGATCAAGAATCAATTTGAAGACTACAACATGAAGTTCCAGGCAATTCCTTTGTTTTGCGACTCATCCAGTGCTGTAGCAATTGCCAACAATCCAGTCTCCCACAGCCGGACCAAGCACATAGAGCTTCGTTATCATTTCATCCGGGAGCATGTGGAGAATGGAGACATAGATCTACAATATGTCCCCACAGACAGGCAAGTGGCAGATATATTCACGAAGCCGCTAGACGAGTCCAAGTTCTCGTTCTTCAAAATAGAACTCGGACTGCTCAACAAAGAGGAATAGTGATGGTGGATTCACAGCCAGGCTCAGAGTTGAAGATATCAGTGATAGTAAATCTCTCCAAAGAAAATTGTATTTCAAAGTGATATACTCGAGTACATAGATACATATACACGAGTAAACGGAAATACTCGAGTAGACCAAAATTGACATACTCGAGTAGTTGGTAACCTACTCGTGTATGTCACTTGACCTACTCGTGTATGTCACTTGACCTACTTGTGTATGTCACTTGACCTACTCGTGTATAGTCCATCTCATACTCGTGTATGACGAAACCTACTCGAGTATACGGGAATTAGAAATTTGAATATCTCCTTTTTCTTCTATTCGCACCAAAGTTTTGGCGCTCCATATCAGGTATGATTTTATTTTCAATACTCCTCCTTAAACCTAATTAGGGTCATATATATTTAGAAAAATCGGAAATCCTTTCCACTTCTCATTTCACTCGAGTAGCCGCCGTCTCTTCGTCTCCCAGAACAGTTGCAGAGCTTTGTCTTCCTCGTTTTTGTTTCCTTAGCACTACAGAATCGCTGATGGCTCCCTCCTCCAAGATTGGAATCGGCTCCGAACTAGTGACAGATGGTATTGAAGATATTTCGGATGACTTCAAGAACTTACTGATTCTCTTGGACACCGCCGGTTTGTCCTTCGTTCTTCAAGAACCCTGCCGTCTCCTGCTTCCTGATGTTGAAGAATTCTACAGAAATTTGAAGGTTAGACGTAATGGCACAGTTCTGAAATCAAAGGTTAAAGGACTTGAAATTCGGTTGGATAAAACTTCAGTCGCCACTCTGCTTCGGATGCCCGTGGTTGACGAAGAAGATGACCTAGAAAAGGAAGATGCCGACCGTACTTCCCTATTCTGTGGTCGAGATCCTGAAGGTGGAGGTGAAACCTTGAATCGATCTTTGTTCAATTCAGAAGGCAAGTTTCTAGTTGATGTCATCTCCAAGGTCCTGTGGTGCAAGACATACTCCATAAGAGATATATCCCAGAATTTATTCGACGTCATGCAAGCAATAGTCTGCAGGAAGAAATTCCAGTTCGGAATGATGATACTGGACAAGATCCGAGAGAGCGTGGAACATCCAAGTTATGCTAGGATTATCTCACTCCTCCTCCATGAGATTAATCCTACAGTGTTTGACTTATCCAAAGGGACTCCTCTTCACCACATGAAGAAAGTTTCCATCTCTTCCATATAGAGGTATGGCATCAAGATCCTGAATTCTGCCCAAGCTTCAAAGGCTGATGCCATCTCAGAAACTCACCAAGAAACCAGTTTACCTGAAGACAGGATTCCATCTCCTCCTCTACATCAAACTACTGCTACCTCTAGTGCATTAGTTGAGGGGGAGCCTGCCTCTTCTCTTCCTCATCATCAAGTTTCTTCAGAATCAGTGATTCCAGAACAAGAAGAAGTCAGAATTTCTACTCCTCTAGTCTCTCCTACTCCAGCAGCTTTACTGTCTACAGCTGAAGATATTAACAGATTTATTGATGAGCTCAGCTCAGATGCTCCTCTTTTTCAGAATGATTCAGCTGCCAAGTCTCCTGCCAAGTCTCCCATTCAGTCTCCAGTTCCATCTCCTGTGCAGTTTCCAGCTCAGACTCCAGTACAGTCTCCTGCCAAGTCTCCTGATAGTGAGCCCAGCAAATCAGATCATATTCTCTTGTCTGATGATAAGGAAATGTCTCCAGATCCTGTGGAGGCACCTCTGAAGACTTTGGATTTCTCCATGCCATCTTTCCTAAATACAGAAGAATCTGTTGAGATAGAACCCTTCAAAAGAGCTGTCAGCTCAGTGGTCGTTACAGAAATTCCTCCTTGGACTTCTCCTGCTCCTGCTCCTTCAATTCCTGCACCAACCTCAGCCCCCTCTTCTTCAGATATAGTCAGTAAGATTGAACAGTTGCTCCTTACACAGAGAAAGTACTTTGATGAATCTCTAGCATCAGTCAATAACAAAGTCACTACTCTTGAACAAGAGATGAGTAGAGGCTTTGCAGAAATCCAGGCCAATACTGATGAGCTAAAAAGATTGTTCCTGATAGGTGGAAAGGCCATAGATCACACTATCACAAGCATAGGTGAACTGAGAAATCAACAAGAAACTGTTGCTTATAATCAGATCCAGTTGGATAAGAATGCTGAAGCCAATCTTATGAAAATCTGTGAAGAAGTTGGCAAGTTTAGGGATGAAGCTATAGCTCAGCTATCTGTAGATATCACCAAGGGGGAGAAGATAGTAAAAGAACAAGTGGAAAAACTATCTGAGCAAGCTCAAGCAGTTGTAAAAGAACAAGTTGCAACACTATCTAACCAAGCTCAAGCTACTGTGGATGGTCTTGTAAAAGAAATGAAAGCAGATATTCTCTCCCAGCTCCAGTCTGTGAAATTCTATACCTATGACACTGCTGTTTGGCTGCACAACATGAATTTCCCTAATGCCCAGCTCAACCCTACCATCATTCCACACTTCTTGAATCCTCTTGAAGCACAACCTCCTGCAGATGCTCCAGCCCAGGCAGCCATTCCAGAAGGTGTGCCAGCTTTCTCACCTAGATCTGAGGGTGATGTGACTGAGCCCCCTCTCACCTATTCTGATTTGTGGCAAGATGAATTTCCAGCTCCAAGGAAGAAGATAAGATATGGTGAAGGTGCTTCTGCTAGTCGTTCTGCACCCAAAAGAGATCCTGCCCTAGCTTCTGAAAGCAGACCACCAATTATTCATTCTGAAGTTTGGAGTCCAACCTCCAAATCCCTAATCCTTGAAACCCTGAAATTGGTTACAGATCTTGGTGAGAACAGAGACCAGTTTTACAGTCATTCAGAATGGAAAGCCTATGAAGTGTCCCAAATCAAAATCAGACTTCATGACAGGAATTGGGGACACAATAATCCAGCTGCTCCTCCTAGGCCCAGAAATTATTTTCCCAAGCCATTCAGTTACCTAGAGAGGCAAGAGCTGAAGAGAGAAAGGATGCATAAGGAAGGACCCTCTTGAGTAAAGAGAATGTGGAAATGGATTCTCTTTGTTTAAAACAATTCTATATATATATAATTGATTCTGATTATGGCTATTTCATTAGTTATCCTGCTTTAGCTTATATTTTTTTTAAGTATATGTGTATTGTTCTTTTTACTCTGAATAATTCAACTTAGTACAGAGAATGCTGACATCTACAAATAGGGGGAGATTGTTGGGATTTGTCTCCACAATACCTCAAATTTGTAGGTGGTCAGACCTTGAACTAAGATGAATTAAGGTGTATTTGATGCTCTATTTAAGTTGTATGTGTGCAGGTCCTTAATGCCAAGTGTAGACCAATGTTAGTCTATAATGGGTCACCAAACACAGGACCATACAATGTAATCCCTCATTGTGTGATCCAAAGTGTTGGCCCATGTATAGCCTCTCTATTGGGATACACTTCCTACATGCACTTGGAATGGTGGACTCAAGTATTGAAGTATATCTTTTAGAAGAAATTTTTCTAAGTCCACATACTCGAGTAGTACCCTTCATATACTCGAGTAAGTGACTTAGTACTCGAGTAGATCCTTGGACATACTCGTGTAGACTCTATATACTCGTGTAGATAAGTTTATACTCGAGTAGATAGTCAGTCACTCGAGTAGGTCATATCTTATACTCGAGTAATTCCTTCTGTTCTTAAATCCAAAATTTTCTCTAAGTTCACATACTCGAGTACTTCCCTTGTATACTCGAGTGAGTGGGTCTGTACATGAGTAAGTTGGTTCACATACTCGAGTAGACTGTATTCACTCGAGTAAGTGCTAACTGGTACTCGAGTGGTTGGTTAGTTACTCAAGTAAGTGCCTTGTTTATACTCGAGTAGTTCCGTTCTTCCCATTTCAGAAATATTCTAAGTCCACATACTCGAGTAGTTCCCTATATACTCGAGTAAGTGACTCTGTACTCGAGTAGTTATTTTTCATACTCGAGTAAGTCAATGTTTACTCGAGTAGCTGTTCTAAGATACTCGAGTAGTTCATTTTCCCCTCACTCGAGTAGTTCTCCTGATATACTCGAGTAGTTCTTTTTCTCTCACTCGAGTATCTGCAACTCTTGTACTCGAGTATTTATTCACACTTTATCTGAAATTTTTCTAAGTGTTTTCACTCGAGTATCTCCTGATATACTCGAGTAGTTCATTAATCACTCGAGTGTTGATCTCTAAATCACTCGAGTAGTTTTCTCTTATCTTACTCGAGTATGCCAATCCTCTCCACTCGAGTATATAACTTCTCTTACTCGAGTATGCCAATTCTTGTCCACTCGAGTATATACAATCTGATACTCGAGTAAGTATCTTCTATGACTCGAGTATGTCGGTTCAAATCTTTCCTGAAATTCTCTAAGTCAATTTCACTGTACATTTCGATTTGATCCTTTCTGATAAGTCCACGTGTCATCATTAATGATTCTTATGACCGTTGGAGTCTACCTATAAATAGGTCCCTTCAGATTTGACTTTTAATCAATTCCTTCAAAGATTATTACTTTAATAAAGAGAAAGAGAAAAATCCCGTGAACCCTAATTCTTCAAGTCGCCGCCGTCGCCATTAACGTTCACGGAAGAAGCTCTGGATCGACGATCTCCAATCTCTGTTTTCAACTCTGATTCTTCAGCGATCCAGACGCAAGTCAATCACTCGATCTCGCCGCGCCTTAAAGATTCCAGATCTATTTTCTCGATCGAGGTGATTTAGTTCTTCAGATTTGTGGATCTCTCTCAAGTCGTCTTCAACTTCTCTGATCAAGCCAAAGCTCTTAAGGAAGAAGACTGCCAAGATCTAGATCTGAGATTATTGTTTGTATTTTTTTTAAACAAATTATTGTGTAGGATTTTTTCTCCGAGATTTGTAGGAAGTCTTATCTTCCGAGTGTAGATCCGGTTTGGATCGAGTTTTTGTAGGAACGTGGTTCCGAGGTGTAGGATTGTTTTCAATCCGAGATAGTGGAGTAGCCGAGTCTAGTGATTTGCTAGATCGGTGAGGAAAGTGGATGTACCCAAGGTTGGGGAACCACTATAAATCTCTTGTCGTCTGTGATTGCTTGATGTGTGCTGTGTTAGTTTTTAATTCCGCATTTGACACGCATTTCACCTATTCACCCCCCTCTAGGTGATTTAGGCTAACAACTTAGACCTCTCAGGTCATCAGGAAATACATCTTTCTAAACCGACCACACACTAGAAGGGTTACTCAACCCGCCTTCGGCCTACAGACCGATAGAGGCATGAAGACTCGCTTCAAGCATGACCGAACAACTAGCGAGCATACAAGCGCTCTTGGTCCTTCGTTCAGCACAGATGGTCTTATTGTCTGCGATAACCTCAAAATGACCTCTACCCATATGCATTCTTTCCACTACGGCCATGCCATTTCACTGGTATCTCTGATACCAAGATAAATACATAGGGTGGAACAAGCCGTAAACCAACTTTTGCTTATCATAACATAATTATACATATACCAAACAAGTTTTGGAGCCAGCATTACACATGCGGATATGTACAGTATATAGTGTTAATTATTTATGTACAGTCCGTTCTTTCTCTTCTTGGTTCAACTCGTCTAAGGGACAACTCTGTAGACTCGGGCTTTATGTCCTTCTGTACCACAAGAGTAGCAAATGGGCAGAGTTCGCCCTGCCACTGCTCCAGCCTTAGCTTTCTTTGTCCTTGGTGCATTACCCTTGTAGTCTCAGGCAATATGTTTCACGTTTCTGCACGCAAAACAAACACGCCTTTCTATTGTTCCCATGGTGGTAGAAGAGGTCGACTCCCGTATATGTCGGTTCTTCTTCCGCTTACGAGAACTTGATGTTGGCATCTTTATAACGGTAGGCACACTGCCACCGTACCTTGACCGAAACTGATTTAAGTACATTTCCAAAGACCGAGCTGTCATGACCAAGGCACAAAAGCTAAGTAGCTTTGGACCCACCAATAGGCTTCGTAGTTCCTCGCACAGACCATTATAAAATCTATTGATCTTTGTCTCCTCACTTTAAACCACACACTATGCATGTTGTCTTAGTGCCACAAATGCATGAAAGTACTCCTCGACCGTATGTGGTCCTTGGATCAAACGCATATTCAACGGCGGGGCCGATGCTCTTTTCCTTGCCATCTGCTCAGGCACACCAACTGGCATGAGAGGCACCATCGGAACAGAGGGTTGTAGATGTCCCTCGTGACGGGCGTTGATCATTGCAAAAACCCCATCAGTGATCAATCAGACTATCGCTACTGAAAGAGGGAGTGTTGACTCATTAATCCCCAATGCATGCTGGGGTTCTTGTTGTCCCTCATTACTGCTAGTCGCCTAGAAGCGTGAAACACACAAGTAAGCAACTAAACTGTTGCACAAAGTAGAAGCAGGAACACACAAGGACGCCAAATAAAGCATACAAACGCGCCATTGCGCAAGCAAGAACAGTAATTAGGAATGTGCAGGTTCCTCAAACAAGTGTTTTTGCATTCCTTAGTGGACATTCCAGAGTTCATTAATATTACAACGATTTACACAGACACGTGCTCTCCACCCCACAAAAGAATTCGACCACGAATTCGAAGGAGGAAAACCGAGAGAAGCTGGTACCAAAATGTAACGATCCCCCCCTCGTTACATGACGTATAGTAGAAGGTCCTGTTGGGGCCCCACACTATATGCCACAAACAAGCGGTGAAGCTATAGGTTATTACCAAATCATAAAAGTAACTTAACTCAAAGCATGCTAGCGGAAGCTTAAAGTTAATATTGAACTCAACCATTAAGAATGTCCACTATAGATAAATTTCACATTTATATATATCCCAAAGGAATGTACCAAATACACAAAGTTAGGGCCTAAAGGCCTTACCGTTCCTCTTTTCATCGTATGGATTACATACATCGGTACGCAGGACGGCCATACATGAATAAAAGGCAACACATTTCACTTTGCCGTCAAGGGCTAGTAGTAGCAGCGGCAACAGTAGCAGCAGGGACTTCAGCCCTTCATTTTCCACTCGGCACTCCAGCACTTGCACAGAGACAATCCACCCAGAAGGTGGCAAATAAGGCAACAGTCAGCATTCAGCTGATCAATTTATAACAATCCTACCCCTTTCCCGGGGTAGTGACATTCCTTCCCTGTAGATCAGTGCATCAATAGATTTAACATATATCGTGCTTTTACGCACAAACAATCCATCACAATCGTCAGCCAACCGGTCCGACGATCTGTGCTATCAGGAACATTTGGGTACACTGGTGAACCGGGATCAACACCATTAAGCAATTAGTCTTGATGGCGCGCAGGCCTAAGACTCTCATTATGTTACTGACGAAAGCCCAATGCCTTGGCACTCTCTTGTACAGCCAACATAACGCAGGTACATATCCACCACCCCCGTTTCTCAAATCGCCTTGCCATCACCAAGCACATCGTACTTGCGGCTACAATAAAAGGCACGGGTCAGCTTCACCTTTCCTCTTCGACAAGAAGCCTTTTAAAAGCTCGCAGATCACAATAGCCATAATGTCCACCGAGGACTGGCTTCACAATCCAAAAGGGGAGTTAATGTCGGCGTCCTTCGCAGTCGTTTGGCGGGTTCAGCAGAACTCTCTATCTGCCCCCAAACTCAACCCAAACCCTGCAGTTCATGCAGTGCTAGAAAAATTGGTCCTTCATAGCATATAACACAAGCATTACAAGGATGTTTTCCTGGAATTCCTCATTCCAGTACTTCCTGCTACTTCCCTTCGCAGGCATAACTCATTGACTCCACAAACTACACGTTTATACGCGGAGACTTCCCTGGTGTGCAATATGCAACATCACCAATCCAGACCAACCTGTTTAGATGGGCTTCACACAGCATTTCTATCCCGTACTACACATTTCCGGGTCTAAATGCAGACTCAAATGGGGATAACAACTATTACCCCACGGGGGTCACTTACTCTTCCACCATTTGGTGGAGGATCCCTTGCTCATGCATAAAAGAAGTCTTTACTTGTCCAAGAAGGAAGATCATTACCCTTGACGATCTCTTGGGAGCCATCGAAAAACTGGCCGGTTGGAAAGCACTACAGCAGCTTTTCCTCCACACAACTAGCCTCGGATCTCGAATCGGACCTCGGGAGCTCCACCAATGGCTTGCCCTTCTCCTCCTTCTCCTTCCTCCAAGCTCTCCCTTTTTCTCTCTTGGTATGAATGAGAGAAGATGCCAACCCCCAATCTTATCACTGCAGGAAAGCACCTGGGCCATTGGATCCAAATAGAAATAATTGGATGGCCAAGATCACCCCAAAATCATATTTTTTGACTTGACACGTCCTGTGACACGCCCATGTCACAGGCCGTGTACCCCAAGTGGTGCATGGACTGACTCAAACAAGATCATAACACGGGCATTAACACGCCCGTGTCACAGGGTAGACATGCCCATATCAAATTGACACGGCCGTATTACTGGCCGTGTCACCCTTTCAACACAGGACCAAATCACCCGAGAAGAATACGGCTAAGGCACACACCCGTGTCCTTAGCCGTGTACCATACACGCCCCTGTGACATGCCCGTGTCACAGGCCATGCTTGCCACTCAACGCCACCCGGTTATTCACCAGAGCAGGACACGCCGTGGGACACGCCCGTGTCCCAGGCCGTGTCACCTCTCAACGATCGTCAACCGTACTATCTCGAGAACTCGACTCGACGCCCACCGTAAAGGACACACCCATGTCCCAGGCCGTGTGCACTGGACACATCCTGGGACACGCCCGTGTCCCAGTCCATGTGCACTGGACACGTCCTGGGACATGCCCGTGTCCCAGGCCGTGTCACCCAGCCTGACCCCATTTTGAGATTTATTGTTTTTGGGGTGTTATAAATGCTCACCTCAGTGGCCTGCCTACTTTCTTCCTACGCATGACCAGATGATTCTCCAACATTCCAAATTTGAGTAGCTGCAATATTTATTTACGTATGTCGAAATTTATATGCACCATAGCATAATTAGGAAGTTTATATATTTTGTTTTCTGCACCTATGAATATTGGATTTCTTGCTTTACTTTATTTTGAAATTTTAAGTCAGCTAGTTGTTGAAACCAAAAAACTTGGTCACTCGTAGAGTTCGGGGTCCCAAAAGAGGGGTGACCTCGCACCTACTACACTCAGGAGAATGTCACGGACCAAAGGATCAGGAAACTAGGAACAGACTCTCGACTCTAGCTTGGAGGTCCCACCTCACACCCAGAAGACCTTTGAGGTCTCCCCCTCTCTAGCCAATGCTGAGCTAGGTTCCTTGGAGAAAGAAAGCAAGGGGATTCAAGTGATGAAGAAGTGATCTCTCCAATTCAGCCTCAAGGGTCTATTAATAGTTTTTTGGGGATGGCCTGCCAATATCAAACCTCCGTTGCTCTGAAGTTACTGAAATGCCACCAAATTTGTCTGCCAACAGCCAAATCCCGTTGTTCCAAACATCTAAATGCAGTCCACCAGGGGCAGACCCTCAAGCCGGGCGGTACTCGGCGGCCTTAGTGGTACTCGGCGGCCTGGGTGGTACTCGCCGGCCTGGGTGGTACTCGGCGGCCTAGGGGGTACTATGTGGCCTGGGAGTACTCGGCGGCCTGGGGGGTACTCGGCAGTTTGGGGGGTACTCGGCGGCCTGGGTGGTACTCGGCGGCCTGGGTGGTACTCGGCGGCCTGGGTGGTACTCGGCGGTCTGGGGGGTACCCGGCGGCTTGGGGGGAACTCGGCGGCCTGGGGGTACTCGGGGGCCTGGGGAGTCCTCGGCGGCCTGGGTGGTACTCGGCTGCCTGGGATAGCCGACAAGGAACCTCAAATCTAGGAATTCACTCGGGGGAGAGAATCAAGGTAAGGGAAAAGCGTTGAGATGACTCAACACGGCATGGCATTGAGTGAGCCCCACTCACTCAACGCCTAAATAGACGGTGGCGTTGAGTGTGCTCGCCTCACTCAACGCCAAAACAGTAATGGCATTGAGTGAGGTTCACTCTCTCAACGCCTTCTACAATACTGGCTGTGGCGTTGAGTGAGCTAACCTCACTCAACACCAAAACAGCTACGGCGTTGAGTGAGGTCCACTCCCTCAACGCCTTCAGCAAAGCAGGCTGTGGCATTGAGTGAGCTAACATCACTCAATGCTAAAATAGCTATGGTGTTGAGTGAGGTCCACTCCCTCAACGCCTTCAGCAACACAGGTTATGGTGTTGAGTGAGCTAACCTCACTCAATGCTAAAACAGCTACGGCGTTGAGTGAGGTCCACTCACTCAATGCCTAAGAACTTAACCGTAAAACCCAACTGTGGCATTTAGTGAGTCCACCTCTCTCAACGCCAAAATAGCTTTGGCGTTGAGTGAGGTCGACTTACTCAAAGCCAAAGTACTTAGCCGCGAAAACAAGCTGCGGCGTTGAGTGCGTCCACCATTCTCAACGATATAATAGCTTTGGCGTTGAGTGAGGTCAACTCACTCAACGCCAAAGTACTTACCCGCAGGAAAGGGCTGCGGCGTTGAGTGAGCCCGCCTTACTCAGCGCCTAAACCGCCAAGGTGTTGAGTGATGCCCACTCACTCAACGCCATCCGGAAGAGGTCGGCGGGAATGCAGATTGATTCTCGCCGAATCGGCGGGAATCACTATCGATTCTCGTCGAAGTCGGCGAGAATCACTTAGTGATTCCCATCAATTTTGACTTAGAAGAATTTTCTCATTCACCGCCAAACTACATAGCCGAAAAAGAACAGACTACGGCATTGAGTGTGTCCACCACTCTCAACGATAAAATAGATTTGGCGTTGAGTGAGGTCGACTCACTCAACGCCAAAGTACTTAGCCGCAAAAATTTCGTCTCCATCAAAACTCTAGTAATTCTAAGTACAAGGAAGGCTTCTAGTGCAGCCACTACACAGGCAAGCACACATACACCCCAACCCGAGCCTAAGCAAGATCGGTTTGCATAAAAAAAAATTAAGTTATAGCTTTTCTTCTCTACCCGGCTATAACTACTACATAGGAAAGAAATTAACCCAACCCTCAAGCCCTCACTTATCCCGAGAACTAGGCTTCTCTATCAACAGTTTGGTTTTGTACCTGATTTCAAGTAAGAATAGGGTTTCTAACCTAGGGCTAACAAGGTAACAAGGAGATAGATAAAAAGAATTACCCGGCAAGGACAAGAATACAACTTGCTTCAAATTTCCGACGAAGCTTGGTCGGCCTCCTTTACTCTCACGCGGTACCAGCAACAGCAACACCTAAAGCAGAAATCTCGGGCTTTAATGACGGAAACGGACAACCCAAGAAATTCGAGACCCCTAGAAACACCACGAAAACTGAATTTCTTACCTTAGGAATGAAGGTCTAGGCAAGAGCAATCCAAATTCGCTTTCAGAATCGAATTTCGTCCACAAATGCTCCTGGATTCGGCGTCCGAAGGGGAGCAGTTCCAGCGGTTTCTCTGCTTTCCGCAAACGGGTGCTGCGGACGGGGGAAGAAGGTGAACAGGAGCGGTTACCTCTTAAGTCTAAACTATCCTATGTATAGCACCCTTACTAATCTTAATTAGCTAATTAATTAATAATGAACAAAACACAAGGCACAACCGCCAAGTACCCGCACCCTTTCAAAAAAATAATATTTAATATAATATTTATTAAATAGTTTTATTTTTCATAAAATACCAAAACGATGCGAAAACCGAACTTCCTCGGAATTCGGTGAAATTCATACCGTAGCTAAATATCCACGCTACGAACACAACAATGAAGTCGAAATTAATTTTCGACGAACAGAACTTGAGTTATACCCACCTGAAGCCAAAACACAAGCATCCCCTAAGAGGCAACACCGGGTCACCCAAAACGACTCGGCTTGCTAGGGAGATCTTGCCAATAGGCTACAGAATAGGCCACCCAGTTCTAAGGAGTTAAGACCACACTCCGCAGATGACACAAGCCAAAAAAACGCGTCAACGTAATATCAAGCAAGAATTAAATAATCGCAGAAAAAATGGTGGCGTTACAATCTCCCCCATGGCTATAGCCATATCCTGGTTCTGGCCGGGGAATGGTAGTCTCTTGTCCTTCCTCCCGCCTGGAGGGTAAAATGGGCCTGGACCCCCTGGCAATTGTCACCCCCATGGAAACCTCTCCGCGGCCCCTGGTCTTGCCACACTAGCCTCAAACCTAGCCGATGGTTCGGCTCTTAGCGGCCCCCGCCTGGGCTGCTGCTATTGCTGTTGTTCCCTCTTCTGGGGTTCATCTCTTCTCTCCTCCTAACCTCTGCCACCTCTTGGCCTCTCTTCCTCCATGGCCCACCTGGCAAGCTACCAAGCAAACTCCGGGATTGACGCCTACCCATCGACTTCTCTTGCCGCCCTCTCCATTAGCTCCTCATAGGAGATGGGCGACAACCTCTTCAGTTCTATTCTAAAGAAACCCTGTTGTAGCCCCAGGGTGAAGGTCATCATCTGGGTATGCCCTGGCATCTCTTAGACCTGGGTGACCTCCTCCTGGAATTGGTCGACGTAGCTCCCAAGTGTCTCGTTCATCCCTTGCTTGATGTGGAACATGGACTCTAACTCTTTCCTCCTCCTTTTGGAGCTGGTGAACCTCAACATAAACTCCCAGCACAGGTCCTCGAAACAGTAAATGGAGCTGGCCGGTAGCTGGTGAAACCACTCTCTCGCCTTCTCCTTGAGAGTAATGACAAAGAGCATGCACTTGAACCCATCCGACATCTGTCGAATCGAGACTACGTCCTCAAAACACTGGATATGTTGGACCGGGTCTCCCTTCCCGACGTAATAGGACATCTCGGGCTCTCTGAACCCCTCTAGAACCGGGGCAGAAGAAACCAGCTTGCTGAAGGAGCTACCTCCCCCTAATGGGCGAGTTGGGGGGGTCTCGCACCCCCCATCTCGAAGAACTTATCGCCGCTCGCCGAGCCCGGGAAGAGTACTCGCCCAAGGAGGTCGCTGCCTCTCCCTTCCTCTACAACCTCTTTCCCATCTCGCCTTCCTTGAGCGTCTTCGCCAAAGGCCGGGTTTGCGAGCACTAGCGCCGCTGGAGTCGAGCACTCGGCGCGTGCGCCGAGTGCGAACCTAACGAGGCCAAGCACCTCTCGCCTGAAGTCTTCAAACATCCCCACCGTGGAGAGAGGCGGGGGGGGGGGGGGGGGGGGGGGTGGGAGTTGGACCTATCCGAGCCTTGTCCTTATCCTCCCGTCATTGAGTCTGCTGAAGGTTTTCTATGCTTACCACGCTCCACACTCACCGCACCAAAATGTTAAAACTGAAAAATTGGTCTCTGTGGAGTTCACCCTTAGGGAAGGGTAATCATGCACCTACTTCTCTCCTACAAGCAGAAAGATGAGGAAAAAGATTAAGGAACTAACCCAAGGGCTCGGCACGGAGGTCCTACCATACATCTGGAAGATCTTAGAGCTCTTCCCTCTCTAGCCAAGAGCCAAGCTAAGGCAACCTCAGAAAAAAGATAGAAGGCTGGGAGACAAGTAAGCATGCCTTCTGAGGTATACCTTGGGTCCTATTTATAGATTTCTGAAAACGTCTTGCAAATAGCAAACCTCGGATGTTCTGAACAGCTATGTGTAGCGCAACTGGGTCTACCAACAGCGTAACTCCGCTATTCTAACTGGCTATGAGCAGGCCAGCGGGGGCAAAATGGTAAAAGCACTTCACAGTTCACTAGGCGGATATCCCTCAACAACTTCTTTTCGGGAAGGGCGGAGAGTGTTGGGTACATTGGAAAATGTGTACCTGATTTGAAGAAGCCTAACTTAGCTTAATGATATACATTAAGGTGTATTTGATGTTGTTTTAAGTTTACATATGCAGGTGAAGAAGTATTAAAGAATACAGGAAATTATTCTAAGTCCATGTGTCGACACCTGAAGAAATTGTGTCGACACTTCAGAATAATTGTGTCGATACTTGAAGGAAGCTGTGTCGACACAAAGAAAGATAGTCGACCACATTTGTGTCGACACTGGGAAGCAGTGTCGACTCACAGAAAGATTGTCGACCACATTTGTGTCGACACTGGGAAGCAGTGTCGACTAACTGAAAGATAGTCGATCTCAACTTTGTCGACTCTGGGAGCATGTGTCGACACATTGAGACTGAGTCGACACATATTGGCAGAAGTCAACAATACTTGTATCGACACCAGAAGACTGAGTCGACACATGTTGGCAGGATTGACATTTGCTGAGTCGACACCTGAAGGCAGAGTCGACACATATTAAGTTCTGAATCTACAACAACTGTGTCGACACACAGGACTTGTGTCGACACACTGCAAAGTCAAGACCAAGTTATTTTCTGATGAAAGATGAAGTGTTGAGTCGACACAAATTCTCTATGTCGACTCATTCTCAAGATGAAGTTCTGAAGAAGCTGTGTCGACTTAAAGGCAAACTTGTCGACAACATCAAAGGTTGTGTCGACACCAAAGTTACTTGTGTCGACACATATAGACAGTTGGTCTCGACACTTCCTAACAGTCTGTCTCAACACTTTGCTGACCAAGACTAAGGCACAGAATCTGTTTGAAGACTTGACAGCTGTGGGTTGCAGCCAGTCAACTGATGTTGTTAGACTCGTCAGAAGACAGTTATAAACCGGATCAGCCGGTTACCATTAAGAAGGTCTATAAATAGACAGATTCGGAGAGAAGTAAAAAAAAGGAAAGATTGAATTTTGGCAATCAATTTGAGAAATCAAATCAAGAGGGAGTAATACACAAAAGAAGATCTTCATCAGAAGATCTAAGAAGACGATCTCAGGATCGATCTAAGAAGAGTTCTATCAAGAATTCAGAAGTGTCATCAAAGGTGTTGGATAGAGAGAGATTCAGCCATTTGAAGAAGAAGAAGGAAGCCATCACTGGTTTCTCAAGAAGCTGTTTGGAAAATCAACTCAGCTAAGTTCAGATTCAAGAAGCTTTGAAGAAAGCTCAGATTCAGTTGATTTCATTCTTCAGCTGATCAAGAACTGCCTTGTCCTTCTCTCTCTCATCAAGGGCAAGTTAATACAAACTTCTTTTCTAATTTCTGTAGGATCTGTCAATACAGATCTGAGCTGTAAGCCTGTGTTATAAAGGCTGAGTGTAGGAGAGTTGATCTCTGAGTGGTAGGGCTGTTTGCCTGAGTGTAGGAGAAGGTTCTTCTCTAAGTTGTAGGCCTTGTGATAAGGCTGAGGTAGGGCTGTTGAGCCTGAGTTGTAGGAACCTTTTCAGGTTCTGAGCTGTAGGATCTGTGGATCTGAGTAAAGAGGAAGTTTGGCCGAATCTAGCATACTGCTAGATAGGTGAAGGGGGAAAGTGGATGTACCCAAACCTTGGGGAACCACTATAAAACTGTTTGCAATCTGTGTTGTATGATTTTCTGTGATTCCTGTGCTGAGTGTATTAATTCTGTAATTGAATTCTGCCTAAAAGTGTAAACAAGCATAAGAACCTATTCCCCCCCCCCCTCTAGGTGTTTAGGTTGTCTTGAAAGTAAAACTATCAAGTGGTATCAGAGCGAGGTTCCTCAAAAAAGGACTTAATAGTCTGAGGTAGATCTGAAAGGCAGAATCAAGATTCAAGAAGATGGGTTCTGGAGAAAATCACAAGGAGTTAGGGTCAATGAAGTTACCCATCTGCAGGAAGGAAAACTTTGGAATTTGGAAAGAAAGAGTCATTCATGGAAGCATCTGACCCAAGAATATACATCACAGTTCAGGAAGGACCGTTCATTCCAATGAAGGTATCAGTTCTTGATGCTAATATTCAAACTCCAAAGAGTTATTCTGAAATGACCAAGGATGAAATCATTTTGGCAACCATGGACAAGAGAGCTCAGAATATTATTGTGAGTGTCATAGATGATTCTACATTTCAGAATCTGATTCACTGCAAGACCTCCAAAGAAATGTGGGATACCTTGATTGTCTACATGGAGGGATCTGAAGAAGTAAGACAGGATAGGAAGTCTATGCTCAACCAGGAATATGAAAGTTTTAGACAAGGAAAAACTGATAGCATAACTGAATGCTATAAGAAATTCTATAGAATTGTGAATGAGTTAATGTCCTATGGAAGAGTCTTCAGTACCTATGAACTAAATGACAAATTCTTAAGATCCTTGACAAAGGATTGGGACACAAAGATCTGTGCCATAAGAGAAGTGGCTAAACTGGCAGAGATTTCTCCTCCAACCTTGTTTGGAAAGTTGGTATCCTATGAAATGCAACTTATGGTGAAGAAGGAGGAGGAAAAGAATTCAAAAGGAGAGCATAGAGAGAAGACAGGGGCCTTCAAGGCAGAAGCCACTAGAAAGAATAGGAGGATATCATCATCTCCTCCTAAGGAAGTTGAAGAAGTTAGTTCTGAAAATTCAGAGAATCAGGGTTCAGAAAGCTGTGAGTCAGATGTAGATTTTGCTGCATTTACAAGGCAATTCCAAAGATTCTTAAAGAAGAAGCAGTGGAGGTCTAAGCCCTCCTCATCACAGCAAGTTGATGACTGTTATTAGAAGAAAAAGTCATCAAGGAAAGAGAAGAGCAGAACAAAGCCCAGCAAGGCCACTACTTCAAAGATTGTCTGCTATTGTTGCAATAGGCCTGGACATGTAGTGGCTGTCTGTCCTGATAAGAGAAAGGAGTCATCAGACAAGAAGAAGACTTATCAAAAGGGCAAGAAGGAAAAATCCTTTGTTGCAAAGAAGGAAAAGAGCCTAACAGATCAATCAACTTCAGAATCAGAATCTGAAGCTGAAGCATATATTGGACTGTATGATGCTACTGAAGAAGAGGAGTTTATGCAATTGCTAGACTCCATCTATGAACAAGAGAATCATCAGTGCATGGGACTGATGGTAGGAGTAGAAGAAGACATGTGCTAGAATCAGTCTGGTCCTAGTAAGGTACTATGTCCTTCAATAAAATCTGTTTGTAGTACAAGTGCAGAATCAGCTACATCTGTATCAAGTGATGTAGATGCATTTGAATCTGAAGGAGATGTCTATCAATTGATAGATCAGTATGGGGACTTGTTGCAGGCCCTTAAGAAAAGCAAGAACCTGGTTAAATCTCAGGCTCAGGAAATTGCTGATCTAAAGGTAGCTGCAACTGAGTTAGAGAAAGTAATTGATCAGAAGTTAAATGAAATTGCCAAGCTGAAGAATATAACTATTATTCAGATGGGCACAATTAATTATACCAATGATCAAGTGAAGAATCTGGAGGCCAGACTAAGAATAGAAAAAGATTTAGTGGCTAGTTACTCTAAGCCAAAGTCTATCTTACCCTTGATAGATGAATTTGTGACTCAAAAGGGTAAGGCAGGATTAGGATTCAAAGGTAACCCCAGGGCAGCCCAATTCAAGAGGAAAGGCAAAGCTCCTGTCAAGCCACTAAACCTTTCAATCCCTATTAAGTTTAGAAAGGTGCAAGTGCCTTCTAACCAATATGATCATGAAAATATTCATTGTCATTTTAAGACTAATGTTCTGATTAACAAGGGTGTAAATGCCAACAGGCCTATCCATGTTCATAAACCCAATGGTTATAAGAAATCAGTGGGTGAAGCTGCTGCAGCATCAGCAATGGACAGAAATTCTTCTATCAAGGGTGTATCTAGATCTAGATACAATAAGTTTGAATGTTGGTGCTGTGGCAAGAGAGGCCATTTTGCATTAGACTGCTGGCATAGCACAAGTGTTAGAAAGAACAATAGTCTACCTGTTAGAAGAGATAATGGTAGCTTTGTTAATGCTAACCTGAACCAAGGACCCAAGACTTTCTTGGGTTCTAAGGGTAAGTAAATCTGTGTTGCAGGAAAGTCCAAGTGGCCATGCCCCTATTTGGTACTTGGACAGTGGTTGTTCCAGGCACATGACTGGGACAAAGGGGCTGCTGAAGGAGTATACATCTGTCAAGGATGGACCTAAAGTGATCTTTGGTGGATCTGAAAAAGGAATCATCAAAGGGTTTGGTAACATTTCTTCTAACCTAATTACTATCACCCAAGTGGCTTATGTAAAAGGTTTGAAACACAATCTAATAAGCATAAGCCAGCTAAGTGATTTAGGATATGACATTTCATTTGTTAAGGATGGATGTCATATCAAAAGGTCAAGTGATCAAGAGATCATATTGACTGGGTATAGGAAGAGAAATGTATATTGTCTTAATTTTGTATGTGAGAATAAGGCTTCTCCCATCTGTCTTGTAGCTGATGACAATGCTTCTCATTGTGTTAAGTGGCACAAGAGATTGGCTCATCTTAACTACAAGACAATTGGTCAACTCTTTAGCAAAGAGTTAGTGAGGAATGGTCCTCAAGTTAAGTGTATAAAGGAAGGAATATGCTCAGCTTGTCAAAAGGGCAAGCAGACAAAATCCTCCTTTCATAGCCTTGAAAACAAGGATTCTGTGAGGTGCTTATACCTCTTGCATATGGATATTTTTGGTCCTATGCCAGTTCATAGTCTAGGTAGGAAGGTCTACACTTTTGTGGTTGTAGATGACTATTCTAGATTTACATGGGTGTTCTTTCTGAGACAGAAATCACAAACCCCAAGTGTCTTACTCAATTTTGTGAAGCAAATTCAGAATGAACTGAATAGTACAGTGGTCAAACTTAGAAGTGACCATGGTACTGAGTTTCAATTTGAAAGCATGACAAAGTTATGTGAAGACTTTGGGATTTTCCAAGAGTTCTCCTCACCTAGAACACCACAGCAAAATGGCATTGCTGTAAGAAAGAATAGAACATTAATTGAAGCTGGTAGAACACTATTGAGTGACACCTCTCTTCCAGAATATTTCTGGGCTGAGGCAGTAAACACTGTTTGTCATGTAATCAATAGGGCTTCTATCACCAAAAGCCACAAAATGACTCCCTATGAGATTATGAAAGGCAGAAAACCAAATCTATCCTACTTTAGGATCTTTGGTTGCAAGTGTTATATACTTAACAATGGCAAGTCATATTTGACTAAGTTTGCTGCCAAATCCCAGGATGGGATATTTGTTGGGTACAACACAAATAGTAAGGCCTATAGAGTCTTCAACTTGACTACTCAAGTTGTAGAGGAGTCTGTTCATGTTGTATTTGATGAAACAAGATTAATCAACTGTGAGTTGTCTTGTAGATCAAATGATTCAACAGGTATAAGCAAAAGTATAGACAAACTCTCCATTGCTGAAGCAACAAAGGAAGATGAAGCATTGGAAAATGAAGGCTATTGTCCAGGGGGAGTACAAGACTCAATAGGAGCTGATGAAAACAAAGAGGTTCAGCATGAAGAAGGAGCTGGAGATGTTCAACAAGAAAGGAATCTACCTCCAGCTACAAGACATTTAAGAGATCATCCAGCTGATCAGATTATAGGTGATCCAAGACAGGGAGTGCAGATTAGAAGCAGAAATCAAAGCACAGACCTGCATTCAAGTTTCATATCTCAAATGGAGCCTAAGAAGTTTGAAGAAGCCATCCAAGACCAGCACTGGACTGATGCTATGCAAGAGGAGCTGAATCAATTCAGAAGGTGCAATGTCTGGGAGCTTGTTCCTAAACCAAGAGGTCACAACATAATTGGCACAAAGTGGATTTATAGGAACAAATTGGATGAGAGTGGAATAATAGTGAAGAATAAAGCAAGATTGGTTGCAAAAGGATACATGCAGGAAGAAGGGATTGACTTTGATCAAACATTTGCCCCAGTAGCAAGGCTGGAGGCAATCAGAATGTTCCTTGCCTATGCAGCCTATCAAGACTTCAAAGTGTACCAGATGGATGTGAAATCAGCATTCCTGAATGGTGATTTAAAAGAGGAAGTCTATATAGAGCAGCTATCATGTTTTGTAGATCCTCTTAAACCTGATTATGTCTATAAGCTTAGAAAAGCTTTGTATGGGTTAAAGCAAGCCCCAAGGGCTTGGTATGAAATCTTATCTACTTTCCTTATTGAGAATAAATTCTCAAGAGGAAAAATAGACAAAACTCTATTCCTTAGGGAATCCAAAGGTAAGATCATCCTAGTTCAGATCTATGTTGATGACATAATCTTTGGATCTACTGAAAAACCCCTTTGTAAAATTTTTGCCAAACTTATGCAAGGGAAGTTTGAGATGAGCAGTATGAGGGAACTTAAGTTCTTCTTGGGACTCCAAGTAAGACAGACTGATGATGGCCTATCCATATCCCAGTCTAAGTTCACCAAAGAATTAATTAAGAAGTATGGCATGGAGTCATCATCCACTATGAGAACTCCTATGGAAACAAGTATGCCTATATGCAAAGATGATGAAGGTAAACCTGTTGATGAATCTTTGTATAGAGGAATAGTTAGCTTACTACTATATCTCACTGCTAGCAAACCAGATATTATGTATGCTACATATGTCTGTGCTAGGTACCAAGCCTGCCCTAAATAATCTCATTATATTGCAGTCAAAAGGATTCTGAGATATCTTAAGGGCACACCTAATCTAGGCCTTTGGTACCCTAGGAATAGAGATTTTCTACTAACAGGTTATTCAGATGCAGACTTTGTAGGCTGTAGAGAGGATAGAAAGAGTACAACAGGTACTTGTCAATTCTTGGGAGGAAGATTGATATCTTGGAGTAGTAAGAAGCAGAACAGTGTGGCTATATCCACAGCTGAGTCAGAATATGTTGCTGCTGGCAGCTGCTGTGCATAACTATTGTGGATACAGCATCAGCTTAAAGATTATGGTATTCAAGTAAGTAGAACACCTCTTTTGTGTGATTCTAAGAGTGCAATTTCTATTGCTAATAATCCTATTTCTCATAGTAGAACTAAGTATATAGAAATTAAATACCATTTTCTTAGAGAATATGTAGAAAGAGAAGACATCACATTGGAATTTGTTAAAACAGATTATCAAATAGCAGATGTATTTACTAAGCCACTGGATGAAACAAAATTCAATAAATTTAAAATTGAATTAGGCATGCTGACCATTGATTAGTTTATCAACAAACTTACAAGTAACATATTAGATTATCAAGTGGTCTCAAGTGGTATTGACAAAAACAAATTTTGGCTGAGTAAAATAGTGTCGACACATTCAGTGAAAATGTGTCGAATCAGTGAAGTCATGACGACTAGTCAGAGAATATATGTCGACACAGAGAATTTGTGTCGACACTTAAGAATCAAATAGTCGACACATCCAGGAATGTAGTGTCGACTTCACCAGAATAGTGGTATCGACACTTACAGATTTTGTGTCGACACTTATCCTAAGAGTCGACACAGAATTTCTGATGCTCTACTATGTCTCTCAGGTGTCGACATATCCAAAATTGGTTTCGACACATAGTAGATAGATTTGTTGTCAAGACAATAGAAGTTTGTGTCGACACATTCCATCCTTGTCGACACATATAGACTGTTTTTGCCCGCCTTTTGATCTTCTTTCAATAGAAGGTATAAATAGGTCAAGAACTTATTCTGTCGACACGCTTACAAGGTTTTCGAGACTGAAACCCTGTGTCAACATTCTCTCTCTCTCTTCTCTCAAGCTTTCTCGTCTGATCAATGGCGCCAAAGGTTGCAGATAACGTCAATGAAGGATATGAGTTGGTGCGCAATGGCTTTGCGGATGCCCCGACAGATGTTCAAAGGATTTTCAATCTAATTTCTGAGTCTGGATTAGAGTTTCTAGTTTCTGAACCGACAAAGATCTAGAAGAAGGAGGTGATTGAATTCTTTACCTCTGCATCAGTAGATTCAGATGGTCTCAAGATCAAAGCCACAGTTCATGGGTCAAAGGTGAAAATTACCCCAAGAAGTTTAAGAAAGATTCTCCAATTACCTATCATTGAGAATGAAGAAGAAGTCCCTTCTTCTAAGTTAAGAAAGGCTCTCCAATGGTGTGGATTGGATCCAACCCTGAAGATTGGAGCTGCTTTCAACAGAAAAGGGATGAATCAATAGGGAAAATTTTTGTCTGAAGTGGTTGGCAAGGTGATTCTGTGCAAACCCGGTGGACATGATAGGATTTCAGCCTATATGTTCAGCCTAATGACCAGAATTGTGTTTACAATTCCAACTGACTGGTCAGCTATAATATTTGATAAAATCAAGGAAGGAATCAAGAAGCCAAATCTGGCTAGAATTATGAGTTTATACCTGATTGGAGTGATCCCTGAGGTTATGCAACAACTGCCTGGGACAAGGATTAATCACATGAGGAAAATGGTTACAAGAATATTTTCAAGGTGGGATAGGGTGCTGTCTAAAGATGTGCCTGATGAGAGCAGGCAGGACACCCCTGTGAGATCCCCTGCACATGGTCTAAGCACTGCCCAGCATCAAGAAGTGCAAGTGAGAAAGCAGGTTGAAGATCAGCCTGAGTCTATTCAAGCTCTCACTCCTGCCCAGAATGTTTCTACTTCTGAACAAGTACAGGGGGAGCAAGTGCATTCCCCTACCCAGGAAATTCGACATACTAAACAAGTGCAGGAGGTGCAAATGTCTGACCATGTGCAAGAGGAAGACCAAATTGATCTATCAAAAGATTTGAATATTGCAGATCTGGATGATTCAACATCTGTTCCAACTCAGAAGAAATACACTCTAGATGAGTTATTTCCAAATGTTGAAATTGCTACTGATATAGTAGAGGAGGAATAAGATATTGAGAAGGTACTAGACATGGAGATAGAGCAAGAAATAGAGAAAGAGCAAGAAATTGAGGAGGAGCAAGAAGTTGAGGGGGAGCCTGTGCATGTTGAGGCTGAACAACAAGGCACTGAGACAGATATTCCTCTTCTTTCTCCTGACAGAGTTCAAATTGACAGTTCATCTGATTTTGAGAATGAAGAAGCCAGACTGGCTAAGAAGAAAAAGCTCATGGTCTTTAAGAGAAGGAGCAAAAGCTATAAGCAAACTCTACAGACTACAACTCTCCAATCTCCTTCTGAATTCAATTATAACAAGTTTATGGTAGATTTGCAAGTTAAGTTAGATGACCACAGGTTGGCTGTTGAGAAGTATGTTGATGAGAGCAATAAATCCTTTCAATTTGACTTGGCTCAAGATATTAAATCTATTAGATTTGAAGTAAATATGAATAAGAAGGAGATGACAGATTGCTTCCATAAGGGAGGTAATGCTGTGGTGTTTTTGGCTAAACAACAGCAGTCTATCATCCCTAAAGTGGATGATATTGTTTTAAAGCAAGGTTATGTTTTGGAGAATCAGCTGAGGATAAATGATAATTTGGTTGAATCTCACAAAGAAATTATTGATGAGTTGACAAAGACTACTACAGTGCTGACTGAAGCAAGAGCAAAGGAGATGGAAGAGTTTGATAAGAAACTTCAAGATGCCATTGAATCAGTTAAAACTGCTATCACCACATCTCAAAAGGACATATCTGACAAGCTTCAAAGGTTGAAACCCTATTTTAAAGAGGGTGTGAATTATCTGGATGGCCAAATCAGATTTCAGAAGAAAGATCTAAGAGATCATATTACCAGAGAAGTCATAAAGGGGGAGAGGTTGTTAGTTCATGCTGGCTCAGAGCACACCAAATGGGTGACAAATAGTATTCGAGCCACATTGGGATATCCACCTTTGTGTGATGATGCTATGGTGGCTGAGTCAGGAATTCAAACAGGTCTACTTGAAGGCAATCAACCTGAGATTGCCCAAGTCATTTACCCTCCTCCAGATTTTGATATGATTGATCAGCAAGTTCAGGATATGTATAGTCCTCCAAAGGAGGTTACCAAGGTTATTATTGAAAAAGTTAATAAGCCTGATGCCAACTTGAAAGAACAGCAAGATGCTCTACTATCCAAGAAAAGATTTAGAGAGCAGGCTGAACTTAAGCCAGATTTTGAGCAGTGGAGCCCTACTTCAAGAAATATTATACTAACTGCATGGAAGGATGTAAAGGACCAAGAACATGAAAGAGGAAAGTGGTATAATGAAATGGAATGGAAAAAGTTTGAAGCTAGGTAGGAAGCCATAGTATAGTTCAGGAGAAAAGCCAAGATGGGAAGGCTGCCACCAGATGCTCAGGAGTCGAGCAAGTATTTTCCAAAGCCCTTTCATTACTTTGAAAGGCAAAGGCTCAAGGAAGAAGCACAGAAGAAAGCTGAGCTAAAAGGCAAGAAGCCAACTGAAGTTGCTGAAGCTCCTGTGAAGGCTCAAATCCAATCTGGTAAAGGAATTGTCATAAAAGAGCCTGATCAGTCTTAGTTCTAAGTTCTTTCAAATGTGTTTTGTAATGTTTTGTTTAATCATTCAATGTAAACATCTGTAATCAAACATTACCAAGTTATAAACAAAATTTTGTTTGGAATCACATATTCATGTTCACTCTGTGATGAATTGTTAATATTTTGTTTATATTAAGTATTCCTGTAATGTCATACATCATCATATTATTTTTTTTAAATGGTGTATATCATTAACTAAAAGGGTTATGACTTCTCCAAATAGGGGGAGATTGTTGGGTACATTGGAAAATGTGTTCCTGATTTGAAGAAGCCTAACTTAGCTTAATGATATACATCAAAGTGTATTTGATGTTGTTTTAAGTTGACATATGCAGGTGAAGAAGTATTAAAGAATACAGGAAATTATTCTAAGTCCATGTGTCGACACCTGAAGAAATTGTGTCGACACTTCAGAATAATTGTGTCGACACTTGAAGGAAGCTGTGTCGACACAGAGAAAGATAGTCGACCACATTTGTGTCGACACTGGGAAGCAGTGTCGACTCACAGAAAGATAGTCAACCACATTTGTGTCGACACTGGGAAGCAGTGTCGACTAACTGAAAGATAGTCGATCTCAACTTTGTCGACTCTGGGAGCATGTGTCGACACATTGAGACTGAGTCGACACATATTGGCAGAAGTCAACAATACTTATGTCGACACCAGAAGACTGAGTCGACACATGTTGGCAGGATTGACATTTGCTGAGTCGACACCTGAAGGCAGAGTCGACACATATTAAGTTCTGAATCTACAACAACTGTGTCGACACACAGGACTTGTGTCGACACACTGCAAAGTCAAGACCAAGTTATTTTCTGATGAAAGATGAAGTGTTGAGTCGACACAAATTCTCTGTGTCGACTCATTCTCAAGATGAAGTTCTGAAGAAGCTGTGTCGACTTAAAGGCAAACTTGTCGAAAACATCAAAGGCTGTGTCGACACCAAAGTTACTTGTGTCGACACATATAGATAGTTGGTCTCGACACTTCCTGACAGTCTATCTCAACACTTTGCTGACCAAGACTAAGGCACAGGATCTGTTTGAAGACTTGACAGCTGTGGGTTGCAGCCAGTCAACTGATGTTGTCAGACTCGTCAGAAGACAGTTATAAACCGGATCAGCCGGTTACCATTAAGAAGGTCTATAAATAGACAGATTCAGAGAGAAGTAAAAAAAAGGAAAGATTGAATTTTGGCAATCAATTTGAGAAATCAAATCAAGAGGGAGTAATACACAAAAGAAGATCTTCATCAGAAGATCTAAGAAGACTATCTCAGGATCGATCTAAGAAGAGTTATATCAAGAATTCAGAAGTGTCATCAAATGTGTTGGATAGAGAGAGATTCAGCCATTTGAAGAAGAAGAAGGAAGCCATCACTGGTTTCTCAAGAAGTTGTTTGGGAAATCAACTCAGCTAAGTTCAGATTCAAGAAGCTTTGAAGAAAGCTCAGATTCAGTTGATTTCATTCTTCAGCTGATCAAAAACTGCCTTGTCCTTCTCTCTCTCATCAAGGGCAAGTTAATACAAACTTCTTTTCTAATTTCTGTAGGATCTGTCAATACAGATCTGAGCTGTAAGCCTGTGTTATAAAGGCTGAGTGTAGGAGAGTTGATCTCTGAGTGGTAGGGCTGTTTGCCTGAGTGTAGGAGAAGGTTCTTCTCTGAGTTGTAGGCCTTGTGATAAGGCTGAGGTAGGGCTGTTGAGCCTGAGTTGTAGGAAACATTTCAGGTTCTGAGCTGTAGGATCTGTGGATCTGAGTAAAGAGGAAGTTTGGCCGAATCTAGCATACTGTTAGATAGGTGAAGGGGGAAAGTGGATGTACCCAAACCTTGGGGAACCACTATAAAACTGTTTGCAATCTGTGTTGTATGATTTTCTGTGATTCTTGTGCTGAGTGTATTAATTCTGTAATTGAATTCTGCCTAAAAGTGTAAACAAGCATAAGAACCTATTCACCCCCCCCCCTCTAGGTGTTTAGGTTGTCTTGAAAGTGAAAATATCAGAGAGTGCTCGATGGAGATGACACTCGTTGTTTCTGCTCGGCCTTTGGCGAGTACAGTTCTTGCCTCTGTGCTGGCTTGCCGGGAGTTCGTTGAGCGGCTAGAGCTCGTCAAAAGTCCCAAAGCTCGACGAACAGCCCAGAGCGCGATGAATGGCCCAGAGCTCGACGAATGGCCCAGAGATCGACGAAAGGCACATATCTCAATGAACAGACAAGAGCTCGACCAAAGGTCCAGAGCTCGATGAATGGGGCTTGGTGAGTGCAAGCTCGCCCCTCTCAAACCATCGTACCCCTTCCGGGTGAGTCGGCGCCGCTGTCGATCTCTCCAGGTTAAGTGCGAGCCGGTGGATGCCGAGATGTCTGTTAACGCTAAGAGCAAGAAGCGTTGACAGAACTAACCTCACTCGCTTCCTAGGGTGAAGGCGTTGAGTGAACTTTCCCCACTCAACGCCGCGGCTGAAGGTGTTGAGTGAGCTCGCCTCACTCGACGCCACGGCTAGAGGTGTTGAGTGAGCTCGCCTCACTAGATGCCACGGACCTGGCTCGCCTAGGTCTTTGGCTGGACTTGGCCATTCTTGCTCTTGCCGACCCTACTTGCCAGATACGGGGTTGTACAAAAACAATAATTGGTTCTTGGTCTAGGTTTAGATATTGTAATAAAAATTTTATTAATACTATTAATTAAATTATTGAAAAATTAGTGGTTACTGTAAGTCTAATATCCTCTGTTTAGGTAGGATAACACTTCTGCAAAGTTTCTTTCTTAGGCATTGAGTATAGCATTAGCACTGATATTAAGTTTCTCGCATAAGTATAAAAGCGTTGAGTGTGTTGTACAAACTCAACACAGCTTTGAGTGTGTTCAATACACTCAACGCCATCAGATTTTAACGCTAAGTATAAAAGCATTGAGTGTGTTGCACACACTCAACGCAGCGTTGAGTGAGTTTAAGACACTCAACACCATCAGAAATTAAACTAAGTATAAAAATGTTGAGTGAGTTGACTTCACTCAACGCGGCGTTGAGTGTGTTGAATGCACTCAATGCTATGCTAAGTGTCCGGCCAAGGGAAACAACATTGAGTGAGCTGACTTCACTCAATGTGGCGTTGAGTGTGTTGAAGACACTCAATGCCATTGCTAAATTTGCTTTCTAAGTAAGAAAGCGTTGAGTGAGTGGTATTCACTCAACGTGGCATTGACTGAAGCCTTGCCAGTAGGAATTCCGAGTCTAAGTCAAAAAGCGTCGACAACATTGAGTGGAATCAATGCGTCGTTGAGTGGACTCAACGCGGCATTGCGTGGTTTGGTTTTTCGCTGAGTTTAGATGGATGGCGCCGTGCGCATTGACTGCACTCGACGCATCGTCGAGTGTACTCTGCGTTTTTCCATGGACTTAGTTTTTTTTCATCGATTCTTATCTGATTCCTTGGGAATGAGCCTCAGGGAGAATTTGGGGTGTCCTTCCTCATTTTAGCAGAATAAACCAGTGGTGGGTTGAAGTGTTACCAGTGCATGGATGTTAGGGCCTTTGGTGCCCGGCTTTGTGCATCTTTACCCTATGTGGGTTGGTGGATGGTTGTGTGTTGGACAGGTCCATCACACTGTGTTTTGTGACTGTTGTTGGGTTGGGTAGGTCCCTTCCACCGCAGGTGCCAGTTTTTTCCCGGTTTTTGGTGTGTCGAGGCATAAGACCACCTTTTCTTGTGCCCAGTGAAGCCTTACTAATGGTGTGTTCGGTAGGTCCCTTCCACCGTATTGTGTAGGGTAGATCCCTCCCACTGCTTGTGTCGGACCTTGCCGGTGTTTTGCTCTCTAATGATGAATTGACCAATTTCATTTCATTTATGCACGTATTTATGCTTATGTTATTTAAGCCTTGATCCTTATAGCACTTGTTTCAACTTGAGATGTTTTCCTTTTGTGAGTTCCTTCTTCCCTTTTTCCTTGGGCTTAAATGTTAATGATTCCTTATAATCATCTAGTCATGGGTTGGTAACCCTTTTTGACATTTTGTAGTCTATTGATTGAATTCTACTATCACATGTATTTCTTTCTGAGGTGTTCTTTTTTTGAATGCCTCAGGTTCAGGGCAGTAGCCGGGTGAGCGTCTAGGTTTGGAAGTTTGCTAGTGGACTGCAGTTTTGCAAAGGTTTTCCTCAGAGTAGTGAGATAGTGTTTTATTTCTTTCATGTTAGTACAGACATACATGCTCTCCAGTGGGTTTGTGTCAGGTTGTTGTTGCCCACGGGGGGATTTCTTTTGAAATGCTAATTTCTTTGCTAAGCTGCCTAATTGGCATGTTTTGTGGTTGTGTTTACTGTTAACCACAAAATCCGCAACATGCCCGGCCAAGACCCTTCCTCTTTCGGCGGACTCCAGGCCCTCAGTCCACTCAGGTCATCAAGACACGCCTGAGGTGGACTCCTGTTCCCAGTCCGCTCAGGTCGCCCTGACTTTGTCAGTTTCTAGATCTTGTCATTCCCTAGGCAGACCCAATAGCCAGTCCGCCAAGGTCGCAACCCTCCATCCAGGATTGTGCTCTACACGGCCAAGGGGATGCCTCAGCTCGCAAGCCCAGTCTGCCTTTCGTGTGTGGACTGCTTGTCCTCCTTTTTTTGATTCCCGTCACCGCTCCCCAGATCTCCTGTACCCCGGGCAGCCGGTTATTTTAGCCCTGCCCATTTGGGCAGGCCCCCGAGCCTATAAATATGGGGAGGTGATGCACCAAAAGAACGCTGACTCGAGCCCAAGAGCCTACTTATTAAAGGCTGCGGACTCGAATCTCGGGCTTTGCGAACTCCAACTTGCTTACTGCACTGCTTTCTTTTCGCCTTCTGTAACCCATCATTTTGCAATCAAAATCAAGCCCGTCGTAGGAGTGGTATTCAGGCCGCGACGGGCGAAGTCCGTTGTTGCCGTGGTTCGGGGCTCCTTTGTTCTTTTCTCTCATCCGCTAAGTAGACTACTGCTTGTAGTTTGCTTCTTCTTCTTTTCCCAGTGCTCGAACAGTTAGCTGGTGGTGCCCGAGTCCTTATTGCATTTCGTGCATCAACAATTAACACGTGACCTTCATATCCAAGTAGTCTTTGAAATCTGCGGATAGAGATGTAAGACCGCCGAGCTCGCCGATTAGACCGCTCAAGCTCGCCAGATGATTCGTTGTGGGAGGCTTTGGAATAGTCTCGCTGGGAAGCCGAGTTATCTCGCAAAAAGACCGACCAGCGGCTTGATACTATTAGCCAAGCTCTGCTCGCGCTAACTCAGCAGCTTGCTCCCCAGGCCGCAAGGGATATTGCTGAAACCCCAGTCCGCCAGAATCTAGTCCGTCGGACTCCAGCTCGCCAGACCCCTCTCTCCAACAGTCACCTGCCGCCACTCCTCTGTCTCGCCGCCAAGCTCATCCCGCAACTCCCCCGCAACCTCAGGCTGACCAGTTCGCCCCCCTGATGGATTTCTTCAGGGAGGAAACCAGGGGGACTCCAGCCCGCCATCTTGATTTTGTTGATCGACAATCCACTGAGCCCGTGGACCGCCTTGTTCCAGTTTGCTCATATGCCGAGCTCGAGACTCCTTCTCCCTTCGTTGACAGAATCTTGTGGGAGTTAGCACCCAACAATTTTAGAGAACCTCGCCTCCCTTTTTACTCAGGGGAGACCGATCTAGTTTCCCATTTGCAGGCATTTGAGGGGGCAGTCGCTTTGAGATGCCTTTCTGATGCCTTGAAATGCAAGCTTCTAGTTACCACTCTCGATGGGAAAGCGAGAGAGTGGTTTTATGAATTGCCCTCGGGCAAGATTTCTTCCTTCGCTGAGTTCCGCAGCGAACTGCTTCTGAGGTTTGCTACCTAAAAGAAGAGAAAGGATGGGTCGGCAGCCCTCTTTGATATCAAACAAAGAGACAACAAATCGGTAGCGCAGTTCGTTGACCAGTTCCAGAAGGAGATCCAGGGGGTGAGGAATATGAACCCCGACTACTATAAGGTTGCCTTGATTCACGGCCTGTGGGAAGGCCCGCTGAAGTTTAAAGTAACAACTAAGGCACCATGGACCTGCCAGGAATTGATAGCGATGGCCAATCGCTTTATTGAAGGTGAGAATGCCAATCCCACCTACATTTCATCCCTGACAGCTAAGGCTGGAGGAAGGGATGCTTCCAATGCCTCCTCCAGCAACCACCATCATAGAAAGCCTCCTCGGCCTGATTTCCAGCCTTCTTCTCAGACGGGGCGAAACCTCCGTCACAAGAAACCTTTTCTCGGCCATCAACAGTTTCGTGATCAAAGACTGCCGTTGGCCACCACTCCCGCCATACCCCTTTAGGCTCTGCCCATCTACCAGAATGCCTTGCCTACTTCAAGGCTACATGAGAGCAGCTCCGTGGAGGAGTTTTCGGATCTGGGACTCGATTTTGAAGAAGTCATCCAGATCATCCAGAAGAAGGCGTAGGAAAAAAGGCAAGGGCCTCAGAGGGATTGGAAGCCCAGAAATAACTCTCAATTCTGTGAATTTCTCAAGGATAAGGGCCACCTGACTGAAGATTGCAAGGCCCTTCGGCAACTGGTCGAGAGGTTGTTCGCCGAGGGAAAGATAAAAGATCTGGGCAGGAGGAATGATCCATCAAAACCTTCCACCTCCAAAGGCAAGGAGGTGGCGGAGGTTCAGCTAGAATGCATAGAGATAGAGGATGAGGGCCGTCTGGGGCCCATTAGTATTCAGAATGAATGCTGCGATATCGTGGAAGAAGGAGCCTTGGGGAGACTCTTTTACATTCACGGATCAGTAGGAACTGAGTCCACTCGGAAGTCCTCCCTTGCAAGAGTCACCCGAGCAGAGATTGCTTCTACTTCTTCCTCTGCCCCATCTTCGGGAAGCGTCATCTTCGGTCCCGAGGACCTTCCCCTGACCGCTAATCCTTTTGATGATTCTATTGTGGTTCAAGCAGCCATCGCAGATTATACAGTCAATAGGATCCTTGTTGATACTATCAGCTCCATTAATCTCCACTTCAAGCCAACCATTGAAGCCCTAATGACTAGAAAGCCTTTGATTTCCACCGAAGGGCCACTCTATGGCTTTTCCGGCAAGAGGAAGGAAGTCGAGGGAAGCGTCGTACTCCCAGGAAGGCTTGGGGGGGTGACCAAGCAAATTCAGTTTATAGTGGTGGATGCTCCAAGAAGCTATCATGCCATCTTTCGGAGGCCTCTGCTAAATAAATACCAAGCAATAATTTCAACCAACCACCTGGCTATCAAGTTCAATAAAGATGGTCGTCAATGCAGGGTCAGAAGTGACCCAAGGCAAGCTCGGGAATGCTACCTCCACACAGTTAACAATACCGAAGTTGCCCCTCCAATCTTTTCTGCGGTAGCAGAAGTATCTACTCAATCAGAAGCTACTATGGATAGCGAAGGAGCTCACCTGGAACCTGCCCAGGTGATGCAAGAAGTCCCTATTGCTGAGGGGGGAAGAGAGAAGGCTCTCCATCAACACAGAATTGCTAGAAGACCAAAAGGCAGAGTTGATATCATGTTTGCTGAAGAACCTGGATGTCTTCGCCTGGTCGGCGGAAGACATGCCGGAAGTCAATCCCGACGTGGCTTGCCACCATCTAAACATTGATCCAACCGCCAGGCCGTTGCAACAAAAGAAGAGAGATACGACAATCAAGCTGGTGGAGCCAATCAGAGAGGACGTTGCCAAACTTCTCAAGGCGCGCTTTATTCAAGAAATTCAATATCCTGAGTGGGTTTCAAACGTTGTAATGGTTAAAAAGCCAAGGGGAAGTGGAGGATGTGTTTAGACTTCCCCGATTGAATAAAATATGCCCAAAAGATTGCTACCCCTTGCCTCAGATAGATTATTTAGTTGATTCTATGGTAGGGTATCCTTTTATGAGCTTTTTAGATACGTTCTCTGGTTACCACCAAATAAGAATGCATAAGCTCGATATCCCTCACACATCGTTTATTACCAACGATGGTTGCTACTGCTATCTTGTGATGCCCTTTGGGCTTAAAAACGCTTACGCGACGTATCAACGCATGATGGATCATGTGTTTAGAGGACAAAAGGGTAAAAACCTTGAAGTATATGTAGATGATCTCTTGGTTAAAAGCAAGTCTCTCCCGCAACATCTGTATGATTTTGTAGAAACTTTTTACACTTTACGAAAGTACAAGATAAAACTTAACCCGCTAAAATGCATTTTTGAGCAAGTAAGGGGAAATTCCTCGGTCATCTCCTTACTCTAGAGGGCCTTGCCCCCAATCCAGATAAGGTTAAAGCCATCCTTGATATGGCTCCCCCCCAATTCTCCAAGAGAAGTTCAGCAATTAGGGGGGAGGTTGGAAGAACTCGGGAGATTTATCTCTCGGGTTGGGGATAAGAGTGCCCCATTTTTCAAAACTCTTCAGGGAGTGTCCAAGTTTCAGTGGACGGAAGAGTGTACTCAAGCTTTTGAACAGTTGAAGAAACAACTAAATTCTACGCCCTTGTTACAAAGCCCCCGAGCAGGGGAGATGTTGTTCCTATACCTGGGAGTTGGCCCTGAGCCAGTTAGCTCCGTTCTTGTCCGAGAGGAAAACCGGAGACAATTTCCAGTTTATTATGTCAGCCATATCCTGAAAGATGCAGAAACCAGGTACCCAATCTTAGAGAAGCTAGCTCTGGCACTGGTTATGTCTGCTCGCAGACTCCGTCCCTACTTCCAGGCACACTGAATCCAAGTGGTCACTGAACAACCTTTGAAGAGTGTGTTGGAGAAACCAGAACATTCGGGCAGGTTAGCCAAATTGGCAATCGAGCTCAGTGAGTTTGAGAACTCCTATATGCCCAGGACGGCCATCAAGGCATAGGCACTGGCAGATTTTCTGATTGATATGGCAAAATATGGTTCTAATCAGGCAAAGAGGTCTCCTATGGCTTGGACCATCTATGTAGATAGGGCTTCAGACAGAAATTCTTCTGGAGCAGGAGTGGTTTTGATAAATCCAAATGGCATCAAACTCGAGTAGGCAATCAAGTTTTACTTTCTAGTGACCAACAACCAGGAAGAATATGAGGCTCTGTTGGCCAGCTTGAGGCTCGCAAGAGAGCTCGGGATCAACCATGTCCACATAAAGACTGACTCTCTAGTAATGGAGTCACATATTTTGGGTAACTTTGAGACAAGGGAGCCAGTGCTGAAGAAGTATCTTGCACTCGTAAAGGTTGAAGTCAGAAAATTTAGAGGTTTCACCATTGAACACATTTCGAGGGCGGAGATTGAGGAGGCAGATGTCCTTGCCAAATACGGACTTTCATCAGGAGGGACAACTTCTGAACACTTCCGCCCGACAGTAGAGGAGGAAGAGTTGATGCAGATAGATCAATGCCCCTCTTGGATGGATCCGTTCATCCTCTATCTCTCTAATGGGAACTTGCATCATTCGGTCAGAGATAAGAAGAGATTCAGATTGAAGGCAGCGCACTATTACTTAGCGGCTGGAGTTCTCTACAGAAAGACCTTCTTAGCTACCATGGCAAGGTGTGTATCAGAAAGTGAAGTTCCTACCAACCTTCGGGAGGTCCATTCTGGTGAGTGCGGAAGCCACTCAGGGGCAAGAACTTTGGAACGAAGGATCCTGCGACAGGGTTATTTTTGTCCCACAATGAAAAATGATTCTGAATCTTATGCGAAAAAGTGTGTTCATTGCCAGAAGTTCGCACCACTCCAGCATCAGGCTGCCCAATCCTTTAGATCGATCGCAACCCCTTGTCCCTTCGCTGTTTGGGGAATGGATCTCATTGGTCATTTTCCTATGGCAAGTGTGCAACGGCGTTTCTTCATAGTCATGATTGACTACTTCAGTAAGTGGATCGAGGCTAAAGCATTGGCAAATACAACCACACAGATTGTAAAGAATTTTTTTTGGTGAGAGATAGTCTGCCGACAAGGTATCCCGATGGAGATAATCACTGATAATGGACGACAATTCAACAATGCTGAGATGCTAGATTTCTGCAAGCGAATCGGAACAGAGCTACGTTTTGCATCAGTCCATCACCCCAGAAGCAATGGTTAGGTAGAGGCAGCCAATAAGCAGATTCTCAACTTGCTTAAGAAGAAAGTACAAAACCTCAAGGGCAGTTTGGCTGATCAACTTTCTTCAGTTCTCTTGACCCTGAGAACGACGCCTTCATCTTCAATAGGGGAAACTCCATTCAAGCTTTCACATGGATCGTAAGCACTAATTACTATTGAATTTGAAGTCCCTTCACCCAGAGTTCTGCTTGCAAGGCAAGGTATGGAAGATTGGCAGGAACTGAATAATGAGGAATTGAGATTCAGCGTGGAATACATCGAGGAGATGAAAGATAAGGCTGCAATCAGACAAGAGGAAGTCAAGAGAAGGATAGCTCGGTATTTTGATAAGAACGTAAGGATCAAACACTTCCAAGTGGGAGACCTAGTTCTTAAAAAGGTAGACGCTGCGGCAAGAGCCGGCTCAGTCGGAAAGCTCAACCCGAATGTGGCTAGACCATTCATCATCAAGGAAGTTCTTGAGAAGGGGGATTATCGTCTACAAACATATGAAGGATAAGATATGCCACATACATGGAGTGGAGATGACTTAAAACGGTTCTATTCCTGAACCTCTTCTCTTCCTTCTTACTTTTTATGCAAACTTGTAAAGAGGTGTATCATTAATAAAAAGCTCCTTGCTCACACTTCTTCAAGTGTCTTTTTGTCTCGAATATTGGCAGTTAATATGTTAAGAAAGGGCAGCTCAAAAATGGTTCCATCCCTGAACTCTCCTTTCTGTGTTACGGAAATTTCTTAAAAATTAATGCTTGTTGAAGTTTGCATACTAACACTTCTTTGAGTGCTTTCTCTTTTTCGCTCCATGAGCAGATCCAGCATCTAAAACCAGGAGACATCGCCGAGTTCAGCAAAAACCTCCCTTAGAACCATTGTTATTAGCGAAACACCATAAAGACCACGTATTGCGGGGATATTTCGCACCATGTAGTTGGAGCTTACCGATTCTGCCGCGGCAGGATACTGAACTTCGTATCCCGGCTAGTACCTAACCCCACTTCTGCATATTGGAGGGACAGAGTGGCGGTCAACTCTACCATGCCATTTAGGGGATATCGTTACAAGTTTGATGATCGCGCATGGAATTCAATGCTGCTCCGGCCGCACCTGCCTGCAGATCATCTTAGTTTGTGACTTTTGAACACTCCTTGGTACCCTCAAGTAGTTCCTGCAGGAGACCCACAACCTGGTTGATCTTAGGAAAAGTAATGTCGCTCCGGCCGCACCTGGCCGAAGGATCAATCAAGGCTATACTCCAGGCAAGAGGGGGGCTTTTCCGTTTCAATAAATAAGCTTATTGGCGGACTCAAATTCTTTAGTCCGCTCAGTCCACCGGTTTTCTCGGGTTGACCTTATAGTTCATGGCCCGGTGTGGAAAGCTATACCGCACTAGCCGCACCTGCCCACTTGGTCATGATCTATAGATCATTTCTATCGTTATTATAATTATTGGCGGACTCAAATTATTCAGTCCGCCGGTTTTCTCGGGTTGACCTTATAGTTGATGGCCCGGTGTGGAAAGCTTTGCCGGACTAGTCGCACTTGCCCACTTGGTCATGAGCTATTGATCATTTCTATCATTATTTAAATTATTGGAGGACTCAAATTATTCAGTCCGCTCAGTCCGCAGGGTTCATTTTGGTTAGATAAATGTTGCGTCTCAATTTCAAATATCGGCGGACTATGGATTAAATCCGGCTAACCCGCAAATCAGCATTATCCCGTCAGAACTATTCTAAAACGCAGCTCCTATTATTATATTAGTTGTCTTGGGATTCACAAAGGTTGATTCTGTTTATGCAAAGCACGAACTGCTGTTCGAACTCGTCAAGGGCCTGCTTGATGATTATTACTTCCGATAAAGTAAAAAAATAAGGTTCATGTCGCAGCAAGTTCCAACAATTTCAACAGGGATTATTTGCGAATTGAAAAAATTATGTTGCGCGGATAACATCTATATGACGCGGACAGAAACACTACAAACATATCAAAACACCATGAGACAAAAATATCCTTTTTGTATCATTCAAAAACTTTTTACATGTGTTGGCGGACTCAAACGGAGTCTGCTCTCTTTTTACAACAAAAACAAAAAGTTACAATGTCTATTCTATTCTTTGCTTCTTCTCGGCAGGCTTTTCTTGACTCGACTCGTCCACGTCGACCAAGGGAGAATAGTCACCTGAGGTACTGCTGCTGCTACCACTGGAGCTGGAGCTGGTCGGACTCCGTTTGCTCGCCGCCGCGGGATCAGTCCGCTCGCTGCTTCCTTCAGATTCGGAAGAGGCGGACTGTCCATACTTGCTCCCTTGCTGGCTTGACACAGGGACCTCAGGGGTCTCTCCATCAGAAGGTTTCTCCTCTTCATCAGCAACCGCCTTCCCTTTTGCTGCTCGCTCGAACTCGGCGACTTTGTCTTCGAGTTCGGTAAATAGTTGCAAAAAGGGGACAGAGTACACAACTTCTTTTGCAAGCCCATCGCCGATGAAACGTTCAATAGCGACTTCCACGCTTTACTTCATAAAAGGAAACATATCTCCCTGGAAGCTTTGGTTGGTGACATTGTATGCGATCTGGAGAGAGAGAGTAAATGAATCAGTACACTGCGAACAAGCAACAAAGACAAACGATTACCGATACTTAAAACTTCTATTTCTTTGTACTTATTGACCTTCGTCCCTAACCGCTTGTTCCTCTCTTTTAAAGACTTGTTTTCTCGCGTCAAGCGTTCGTTTTCCCTAAGCAGCTCGCGCGTCATCCGACCCATGAAGTGGTTGGTGAAGGCGCTATTCGCGCTAGGATGAGCCGCGATCAGGGGGAGGTCGGCAGGAGGGATGCTTTGCAGCTTGCAAAGGTTCTACTTCCCGTACAGAGCAGAGACCGCCACATGGGCATGACAAGAGGGGCGCAAATTCTTCCAAGATGAAATAGTAGTGGAGAGGCGGACAAACTTTTTCTTCTCGTGCCAGTGGATCATCGGGTTACCCCTGAGATCCTTCTGGTTTTTTCCGAAGCCCGCCATATCGAAACTTCCGGATGAAGAGTAATCCGCCACAGGGTCACCCTCCTCCTTTCTTTTTCTTGCGATTTCCTTTTTTCTTTCTCCCTGTGTAGGAGTCAGCCCGACAGGTGTTTTAGGTAAATTGGCCGGCACCACTAAGGTCGCTGAAAAAAAGAAACCTGTTAGTCGTACAACCTCAGAACGTGCCGATACAAAGTCAGGTCGCAATACTTACTCTCCTGGCGGCTTATAGTATCCAGTTCGGGCAACAGCGGGATATAGTGTTCGATATCCAACCTTGCCCCGGACAAAAATTCCACGATCGCGGACTCCACCGTATTCAACAGCACACTTTTGAAGTCAGTGTCCGCGCGCACCTGCGGGTTACTATGAAGGAACCCTAAGTCGCCCTCGAAAATAAGATTCCTTTTGGTCCAGTTGTGGATTTTGTTTGGCAAGCCTGCAACATTCATTCCTCGGCAGTAAAAGTATATTACACCCTTATACTGGTGATCTTTGGATGGAGTTATCGAGCGGATAGAGAAGATCTTTCTGAATATGTTCAGGGAGAACTGGATCCTTTCCGACCGCAGGTATGAAAGGAAGTTGTAGATCGTGGTGACGGTATTCGGCACGAGCTGGCCTGGAACCACCCCGTAGTGCTCAAAGATCTCGGCGACCTCCCAGAGCAGGGGGAACTTGAACCCACAATCGAAATGATCGATGGGCACCGCGATCTGGGTAGCGGCAGAAAAGTTTAGCCGTTCGTGATCCTCAGGAAGCCGCGCGAGCACCGGCGAGCCCGCCATGTGCCTATCCCGGAAGATCTCCAGGTCGGCCGCGGTTAGCAAGCTTCTTTTGTGTTCGACGGAGTGAAAGGCAGCAGCGGCGTCTGTACGTGCGAACACCATTTCTCCAGGCCGCCAGGTTTCCAGATCCAACTGTTTCTGATACCGAAAGAAATTGAAGACCCTATTTATAGAAAAAACTCTGACAGACAGATGACAGCTAATCCGCTAAGTTTGATAGCTCAATCCGCTCAGCTCGCCTCTTTCTAGCTCCCAGCAAATTCAGATAAGTTTGTGCGGATTCAAGCTCAATCCGCACAGTCCGCTTCTCTTCAGTTCGCGCATAGCAATTCGCATAAATCACATTCAAACACCTACAGAGATGCAATAAACACAGATCACACCATAATAAAAGTGTATACAATATCATACAATACAATGTTATACAGAAACTAATAATATCTGCGTCACGCAAGAATAACGTTCACAGCAAATTATACAATATTCATCAAGTCTTCGCGGACTCAGCGACTTTGACGACGAGCAGGTCGCTCCTCTCCGTCTATCCGGCGGACAGGTCGCTCCTCTCCATCTACCCGGCGGACAGGTCTCTCCTCTTCATCCGTCCCAAGATAGGCCGCCTGGTCGCTCCCTCGCAGGATCTCTTTGTATAACTGCTGGAATAGGTGGTGCGTGTTGTTGAAGGTTCGATGCATGCGGGCAGTGTCCCTGACGACTCGGCTGAACAGGATCATGTGCTCGCCGGCCGGCCTAAAATCTACGGCCACCGCGGGCTGCCCGCTCGCCGCCAGAGCTGTTGCCTCTCCCGGAGCAGGCTGAGCCGGCGTTTGTGGCCGAGTACCGGCGACCTCGATGACTTGTTTGTTCCCTTCCCGCACCAGAGCCAAATATTTGCTTCTATAGTGGCGGACGTGCTCGCTCAGCTTCTGCTTTTCTTTCTTCAAACCTTCTACCATCGCGGAGATGTCAGCAACCTGGCCCTCCAGCACCTTCTCTCGCTCTTCTCCTCTCTTGGCTCCAGTTCGCACCTCCTTTAACTCTTCCTCATACTTTTTTACTAACAAAATGTATCTATCCAGGACGGATTGCTCTCCGTGTACAGGCTCGGCTGGGGAGGTAGTCAATGCTTGCACGGGAGCATCCGCGGGCGACGACACGATCTCACTAGCCTCGACGGAGTCTTGTGGCGAGTTTCGAATTGCAATACAGGGAACAAAATCCGTTTTAGTTTCCAGGTCGCGGTGAGTTCAAAAAGATAAAGATAAATCACTTTTGTAATCATTGCAGCGATCTGGCGACTATCCACGATAGGTCGCCTCACTCGCTCCGGGTCGAAGGCGACCAAGTGTTGCTTCCATCTTCGATATACTTCTGCCTTTTTCTCGGCAATGGATTTACTAGAAGCAACTATGTCCTCGGTCTCCGTGATGATTTTTATAGGCCGCAATTTCCGTGGTGGGGACCTATAAAGCAATCGTTGGTGAAATCACTGGGTTAGCAGCTGCAATTTACCCAACAGCATCAACTCGGTCGCCGTACGCAGGACTTCAGCTCGCTTATCGGCCTCCAGTGTTTCGGAAACCGCCTTGACCTTGGCTTGCATGATCGCGAGCTGCGCATTCGCCGTCTTCTCCCTTTGGTCATCCGCAAATGAGGGGGCGGCCTCAGCGACCTTCTCACCTAGTTTCTCGACATCAGACTGCAACACCTCCAGCAGAGACTGATTAATGTCAGCAAGCCGCCCGTTATTAATAGTGTTGAGTATGTCGTTGGTGGACAAACTGACCGCAGATGAGTCTCCCCCTGAGATGGGGGCATCCGGTGTAATAAAACTCGCATCTGGAACTTCTTTCTCTCGTGGCCTATACTGCAAACTTGCCGCGCCTGTCCGCACGGAGACGTTCTTCTCCTGTTGAGCCCACAGCTATTTCTCCACCCACTCAGAAATGGAAGACTTGTCCCTCCTCCTTTTCTTCTCGGGAGCCTTTTTATCCAAAGCTAGCACGACCTGTTCAGAGTCCCGCGGGTTCGCGTGGATTGTGTCCTGATCTGTGCCAACTATAACCAAAGATGTCACTGTAGCCGCGGCCTGATCCTCAGCCAGCTTCTCTGTTCGCCTTTAAGCCTCCAGATCGGCAGTCCGCGCCCTCACGGTGTCCTGCTGCCGAGCTTCCGATGAAGAGACCTCCTTTCTGGCATCTATGCACAGCATGAATGTACTAGAAGGAGTAGCTTCTATCGCCATTCCCCCGGAGTTTGTAGGGACCTGGTCAAAAGTTTTTTGTGGATTAGAAGTCTTTTTCGTGCTCTGGGGAGGCACATTCTGGGCAAGAGAAACATCCCACTTCTCGCGTTCTGGCTCCTTGCCGCTGCGAACCGAATCAGCGGACGTTTTTTCTATTCGCGAACTTTCTCCAACATCGCGGATAGTCGTTTCGCCCTGGTTAACTACTTTCTTCACCGGTGCCGCGGACGCCTTAGGCTTGTCAGTCTTCGAAGCAAGATTGCCAAAGTTGGATCTAAGTCTCGCCATGCTGGACTCGAAGATGCAGACTGCAAGTGGTGGATATCGACCCGTTGCGTAGATAGTTTTGGCATAATACCATGCCCCCGACAGTATTTATAGCCCAGGCGGCATTTATGATAGTTGCGGACTCGGCGGTTAAGGAAACATTTTCGAATTTTCTCAAAACTTGAAAATGTGCGGGGATTATGTTAACCCCAGAATCTGCAACATGCCCGGACTCCTATTCCCAGTCCGCTCAGGTCGCCCAGACTTTGTCAGTTTCTAGATCCTGCCATTCCCTAAGCGGACCCAATAGCCAGTCCGCCCAGGTTGCGGCCCTCCAGCCAGGATGGCGCTCTACACAGCCAAGGGGCTGCCTCAGCTAGCAAGCCAAGTCCGCCTTTCGTGTGCGGACTGCTTGTCCTCCTCTTTTGATTCCCGTCACCGCTGCCCGGTTCTCCTGTACCCCGGGCAGTCGGTTATTTTAGCCCTCCCCATTTGGGCAGGACCCCGAGCCTATAAATAGGGGGAGGTGGTGCACCCAAAGCACGCTGACTCGAGCCCAAGAGCCTACTTATTAAAGGCTGCAGACTCAAATCTCGGGCTTTGCGGACTCCAACTTGCTTACTGCACTACTTTCTTTCCGCCTTCTTTAACCCATCATTTTGCAATCAAAATCAAGCCCGTCGCAAGAGTAGAATTCAGGCCGCGACGGGCGAAGTCCGGTGTTACCGTGGTTCGCGGCTCCTTTGTTCTTTTCCCTCATCCGCTAAGTAGACTACTCCTTGCATTTTGCTTCTTCTTCTTTTCCCAGTGCTCGAACAGTTAGCTGGTGGTGCCCGTGTCCTTATCGCATTTCGTGCATCAACATTTACTTTCTCTCTGGTAATGTTTATGTTATGTTGCATGTTAAGTATTTTAAATTATGAGAGCATTACTTCTAGTATTTCATACAAACCATCTTTCTAAAACTAATATGCTATTTTCTAACTAACGTAAAGACTATTTCTATACTTATGATAAATCTAGAGTCTTGCATAATGCGAGTTGTCCTTCGGGGATGTTTATGCTCGTGTAGGATGTTATCCAACATAATCAATGTATTTCTGTAGCGTATAACTATACTTTTACTCATGGACTAGCTGATCCAATATGCCGAGGCATATGACCCTCTAAACTTAAACTGGTTTTTACTTAATAACTTATGGATTTCACATAAATTGTATAGTTTGGAGTCTTGCTTAAGCACCTGCAGTTATTCCCTGCACGGCGTGGCATCGCGACCCATATTTTCTCTTACTCTAATATAACTTAAATGTTTAGAAAATACGGGTTGTGACAATTGGTATCATAGGGATGGGTTGTTAGAAAATTGGTCGAGCAACCATCTCTAGTTAGTGTTAATTGTCTAGTGTCATTTCATACACACACCGATATGTCATCAGTACGTCTTGGCTGAAGCACGAACACTACACTCATAAGCATGATAAGAAGTATTCATGGCATATTATGTAGTATGGGATGCATAATATGTGTTTGTATATGGATCCATCATAGGTGGCAATATATGACGGTTATGTAGTATGGGATGTATAACCACCATCACATGGGTGCCCATTAACACGTTTTCTTTTTTCATTGCATGTGATGTTATGTAGTATGGGAAGCATAACATTCATGTGTACGCCATTCATAACATGCATTAAGGCCTTTTGAGATTGCATAGCATAACATTGCATTACATAACATTGCATCAACATACGTGCCAAGCTAAAGATTTACATGATGATATATGTACACGTTAACCCCAAAATCCGCAACATGCCCAACAAGACTTCTCTCCTCTTTACGCGAACTCCAGTTCTCAGTCCGCTCAGGTCGTCAAGGCACCCCAGAGGCGGACTCCAGTTCTCAGTCTGCTTAGGTCATCAAGGCACACCATAGGCGGACTCCAGTTGTCAGTCCGCTCAGGTTATCAAGGAACCCCAGAGGTGGACTCTAGTTCTCAATCCGCTCAGGTCATCAAGGCACCGAAGAGGCGGACTCTAGTTCTCAGTCCGCTTAGGTTGCCCCCGATGGGTTTCCAGATCTGGCGTCACTAAGCGGACTCTAGCGTCAGTCCGCTCAGGTCGCTACCCTCCATCCAGGATTGCATTTCGCACGACCAAGGGCATGCCCCAGCTCGCAAGCCCAGTCCGCCTATCTCGCGTGGACTGCTTGTCTATTTCTTTTTGATTCCCGTCACCGCTTCCCGGCTCTCCTGTACCTCGGGTAGCCGGTTATTTTAGCCCTGCCCATTTGGGCAGGCCCCCAAATCTACAAATAGGGGGAAGTGGTGCACCCAAGGCACGCTGACTCGATCCCGAGATTCTACGGGTTAAAAGTTACGGACACGAATCTCGAGCTTTGCAGACTCGAATCTCGAGCTTTGCGGACTCCGGCTTGCCTACTGCACAGCTTTACAGGCCGCGACGGGCGAAGTCTGGTGTTGTCGTGATTCACGACTCTTCTGTTCTCTTCTCTCATCTTCTAAGTAGACTACTGCTTGCAAATTACTTCTTCTTCTTTCCCAGATCTCGAACAATTAGCTGGCGGTGCTCGAGTCCTTTTCACATTTCGTGCATCAACAGTTAACACACGACCTTCAAATCCAAGCAGTCTTTTGAAACTCGCGGATAGAGATGTCAGATCGCCCAGCTCGCCGATCAGGCCGCTCAAGCTCGCCAGATGATTCATTGTCGGAGGCTTTAGAACAGTCTCGCTGGGAGGCCGAGTTATCTCGCAGAGAGACCGACCAGCGGCTTGATACTATTAGTCAAGATCTGCTCTCGCTAACTCAGCGGCTTGCTCCCAAAGCTGCAGGAGATATTGCTGAAACCCCAGTCTGCCAGACTCTGATTCGCCAGACTCCAGCTCGCCAGATCCCTCTCCAACAGTCACCTACAGTCACTCCTCAGCCTCTTCATTAAGCTCAGCCCGCAGCTCCTCTGCGGCCTCAGGATGACCAGTTCGCAAACCTGATGGATTTTTTCAGAGAGGCGGCCGTAGGGACTCCTGCCCGTCGTCTTGACTTTGTGGATCAGCAGTCCGCCGAGCCCGCGGACCCTCGTGTGCCAGTCCGCCCCTCTACAGAACTTGAGACTCCTCCCTTCGTTGATAGAATTTGATTGGAGTCATCACCTAACAACTTCAAAGAACCTCGTCTCCCCTTCTACTATGGGGAGGCCGATCCAGTTTCCCACTTGCAGGCTTTCGAGGGGGAAGTTTCACTGAGATGCCTCTCCGATGCCTTGAAGTGCAAGCTTCTAGTCACCACTCTGGATGGAAAGGCGAGAGAGTGGTTTTATGAGCTACCCTTGGGCACTATTTCTTCCTTTACTGAGTTTTGCAGCGAACTCCTTCTGAGGTATGCTACCTTAAAGAAGAGAAAAGATGGGCCAGCAGCCCTCTTTGATATCAAACAAAGAGACAACGAATCAGTAGCACGGTTTGTTGACCGGTTCCAAAAATAGATCCAGGGGGTGAGAAATGTGAACCCTGACTACTATAAGGTTTCCTTGATTCACGGCCTCCGGGAAGGCCCACTAAAGTTTAAAGTAACAACAAAGGTTCCATCAACCTACCAGGAACTGATAGCGATGGCCAATCGCTTCATTGAAGGTGAGAATGCTAACCCCACCTACATTTCATCCCTGATAGCTAAGGCTGGAGGAAGGGATTTCTCCAATGCCTCTTCCAGCAGTCACCATCACAGCAAGCCACCTCGGCCCGATTTCCAGGCTCCTCAGAGGGGGCGAAACCTCCGTCACAAGAAACCTTTCAACGGCCATCAACAGTTTCGTGATTAGAAACTATCGTTGGCCGCCACTCCTACCGTACTCCTTCAGGCTTTACCCATTTTTCAGAACACCTCGCCTGCTTCAAGGCCACATGAGAGCAGCTCCATGGAGGAGTTTGCAGATCTGGGGATCGACTTTGAAGAGGTCGTCCAGATCATCCAGAAGAAGGCCAAAGAAAAGAGGCAAGGGCCTCAAAGGGATTGGAAGCCCAGAAATAACTCTCAATTCTGCGAATTTCACAAAGAGAAGGGCCCTTTGACTGAAGATTGCAAGGTCCTTTGGCAGTTGGTTGAGAGGTTATTTGCCGAAGGAAAGATCAAAGACCTAGGCTGGAGGAATGATCCTTCAAAACCTTCCACCTCCAAAGGCAAGGAGGTGGCGGAGGTTCAGCTAGAATGCGTAGAGATAGAGGATGAGGGGCGTCTGGGGCCCATTGATATTCAGAATGAATGTTGCGATATCGTCGACAAAGGAGCCTTGGGGACACTTTTTTACATTCACGGTGGAGCAGGAACTGAGTCCACTCGGAAGTCTTCCCTTGCAAGAGTCACCCGAGCAGAGATTGCTTCTACTTCTTCTTCTGCCCCGTCTTCGGGAAGCGACACCTTTGGTCCCGCGGATCTTCCCCCGACGGCTGATCCTTTTGATGATGCTATTGCAGTCCAAGCAGCCATAACGGATTATACAGTCGATAGGATTCTTATTGATACTGGCAGCTCTATTAATCTCCTCTTCAAGCCCACCTTTGAAGCCCTAAAGACTGGAAAGCCTCTGCTTTCCACCGAAGGGCCGCTCTATGGCTTTCCACCAAGAGAAAGGAAGTCGAGGGAAGCGTCATACTCCCAGTAAGGCTCGGGGGGAGACCAAGCAGATTCAATTTATAGTGGTGGATGCTCCAAGCAGCTATCACGCCATCTTCGGGAGGCCTTTGCTAAACAAGTACCAAGCAATAATTTCAACCACCACCTGGCTATCAAGTTCAACAAGGATGGTCATCAAAGCAGGGTCAGAAGTGACCCAAGGCAAGCTCGGGAATGCTACCTCCGCACAGTCAACATGACCGAAGTTACCCCTCCAATCATCTCGTCAGTAGCAGAAGTATCTACTCAGTCAGAAACTGCTGTGGATAGTGAAGGCGCTCACCTGGAACCTGCCCAGGAGATGCAAGGGATCCCCATTACTGAAGGGGAGGAGAGAAAGCTCTCCATCAACTCAGAGTTTCCAGAAGATCAAAAGGCAGAGTTGATAGCTTGCTTGCTAAAGAACCTGGATGTCTTCGCTTATTCAGCGGAGGACATGCCAGGAGTCAATCCTGACATAGCCTGCCATCATCTCAACATTGACCCAACCGCCAAGCTAGTGCAGCAAAAGAAGAGAGTTGTGGCAGTCAAGCTGGCAGAACCAATCAGAGAGGAGGTTGCCAAACTCCTCAAGGCACCCTTTATTCAAGAAATTCAATATCCTGAGTGGGTTTCAAACATTGTAATGGTTAAAAAAGCAGGGGGAAGTGGAGAATGTGTGTAGACTTCACCCGATTGAATAAAATGTGTCCAAAAGATTGCCACCCCTTGCCTCAGATAGATTCTTTAGTTGATTCTACGGTAGGGTATCCTTTTCCGAGCTTCTTAGATGCGTTCTCTGGTTACCACCAAATAAGAATGCATAAGCCCGATATCCCTCACACATCGTTTATTACTAACGATGGTTGCTACTGCTATCTTGTGATGCCCTTTGGGCTTAAAAACGCTGGTGCGACGTATCAACGCATGATGGATCATGTTTTTAGAGGACAAAAGGATAAAAACCTTGAGGTATATGTGGACGATCTTTTGGTTAAAAGCAAGTCTCTTCCGCAACATCTGCATTATTTGGCAGAAACTTTTTCCACTTTACGAAAATACAAGATAAAACTTAATCCGCTAAAATGCATTTTTGGTGCAAGTAAGGGGAAATTCCTCGGTCACCTCCTTACTCCAGAGGGTCTTGCCCCTAATCCGGACAAGGTTAAGGCCATCCTTGATATGGCTCCTCCCTGTTCTCTGAGAGAAGTCCAGCAGTTAGGGGGCAGGTTAGCGGGACTCGGGAGATTTATCTCTCGAGTAGGAGATAAAAGTGCGCCATTTTTCAAAACTCTTCGGGGGGAGTCTAAGTTTCAGTGGACGGAAGGGTGCACTATGGCCTTTGAGTAGTTAAAGAATCAAATAACTTCAACACCCTTACTACAAAGTCCCTGAGCAGGGGAGATGTTATTCCTGTACCTAGGAGTTGGCCCTGAGGCAGTCAGCTCTGTTCTTGTCCGAGAGGAAAACCAGAGACAATGTTCAGTCTATTATGTCTGTCACATTCAGAAAGACGCAGAAACAAGGTATCCAATCCTAGAGAAACTGGCTCTGGCATTGGTTATGTCCGCTCACAGGCTCCGACCCTATTTCCCGGCACACCCAATCAAAGTTATAACTGATCAACCTTTTAAGAGTGTGCTAGAAAAGCCGGAACATTCAGGCAGGTTAGCTAAATGGACGATCAAGCTAAGTGAGTTTGAAATCTCCTATGTGCCCAGGATAGCTATCAATGTGCAGGTGCTTGCAGATTTTCTGATTGATACAGTAGAATCTGGCTCTAATCAAGCAAAAAGATCTCCTCTGGCCTAGATCATCTATATTGATGGGGCTTCAGGCAGAAATTCTTCCGGAGCAGGAGCGGTTCTGATAAATCCGAATGGCATCAAACTCGAGCAGGAAATCAAGTTTTATTTTCCGGTGACCAACAACCAAGCAGAGTATGAAGCTTTGTTGGCTAGCTTGAGGCTCGCAAGCGAGCTCTGGATCGACCATGTTCACATAAAGACTTATTCCCTGTTAATGGCATCACAAGTTCTGGGTATCTTTGAGACCAGGGAGCAAGTATTGAAGAAGTATCTTGCGCTTGTGAAGATTGAGGTCAGAAGATTTAAAAGTTTTACCATTGAACACATTCCAAGGACAGAGAATGAGGAGGCAGATGTTCTTGCCAAGTACGGACTGTCATCAGGAGGAACAACTTCTGAACTCTTCCACCTGGCAGTGGAGGAGGAAGAGATGATGCAGATTGATCAACATTCCTCTTGGATGGACCCGTTCATCCTCTACCCATCAACTGGAAACTTGCATTAGTCAGTCAGAGATAAAAAGAGATTCAAGTTGAAAGCAGCATACTATTACTTAGTATCTGGTATTCTCTATAGAAAGACTTTCTTATCCACCATGGCAAGATGTGTGTCGGAAGATGAAGTCCCTACTATCCTTTGAGAAGTACATTTTGGTGAGTGTGGAAGCCACTCATGAGCGAGAACCTTGGAAAGAAGGATCCTACGACAGGGTTATTTCTGGCCTACCATAAAAAAAGATTCTGAGGCTCATGCGAAAAAGTGTGTCCAATGCCAGAAGTTTGCTCCACTTCAGCATCAGGCTGCTCAGTCTCTTAGATCGATCGCAACCCCCTGGCCCTTTGTCGTTTGGGGGATTGATCTCATTGGTCCTTTTCCCATCGCAAGTGGACAACGGCGTTTCATCGTAGTCATGATTGACTACTTCAGTAAATTGATCGAGGCTAAGGCATTGGCAAACACTACAACTCAGATTGTAAGGAATTTTATTTGGGGAGAGATAGTTTGTCGACATGGTATCCCAATAGCGATAATCACTGACAATGGACCACAGTTAAATAACACTGAGATGATAGATTTTTGCAGGAAAGTCAGATCAGAGCTACGTTTCTCATCAGTTCATCCTCCTATAAGCAATGGTCAGGTGGAAGCAGCCAATAAGAAGATCCTCAACTTGCTTAAGAAGAAAGTACAGAATCTCAGAGGCAGTTGGGCTGATCAACTTTCTTCGATTCTCTGGACCCTGAGAACAACGCCTTCATCTGCGACAGGAGAAACTCCATTCAAGCTTTCTCATGTATCGGAAGCACTAATTCCTGTTGAATTTGAAGTCCTGTCACCCAGAGTTCTGCTAGCAAGGAAAGGCATGGAAGATTGGCTGGAACTGAATAATGAGGAAATGAGATTCAGCTTGGAGCATATCGAAGAGATCAGAGATAAGGCTGCAATCAAACAAGAGGGAGTCAAGAGAAGGATGGCTCGCTATTTTGATAAGAACGTGAGGATCAAACACTTTCAAGTGGGAGATCTAGTTCTTAAAAAGGTGGACGCTGCGGTAATAACTAGCTCAAGGGGAAAGCTGAATCCAAATTGGGTTGGGCCATTCATTGTCAAGGAAGTGCTCGAGAGTGGGGCTTATTGCCTGCAAACATATGAAGGAGAAGATATGTCACATACATGGAGTGGAGATGATTTAAAGCGGTTCTATTCCTGAACCTCTACTTTTCTTTCTTCCTTCTTATGTAAACTTTTAAAGAGGTTTATCATTAATAAAAAGCTCCTTACTTACACCTCTTCAAGTATCTTTTTGTCTCACATGTTGACAGTTAATACATTAAGCAAGGGAAATCCCAAATGGTTCTATCCCTGAACTCTTTTTTCTTTGATACGCAAATTTCTCGAAAATTGGTACTTATCAAAGTTTTCGTACTAACACTTCTTTGAGTGTTTTCTCACTTTGGCTCCCTGAGAAAATCAAGCAGTTGCTTAATACTAGGAGACATCGCCGAGTTCAGCAAGAACCTCCCTTAGAACCGTTGTTATTAGCGTAACACCACAAAGACCACGTGTTGCAGGGAGATTTCGCACCGTATAGTGGGTGCTTACCGGTTTTATTGCGGCAGGATACTGGACCTCGGATCCCGGCTAGTACCTAACCCCACTTTTGCATATTGGAGGGACAGAGTGGCGGTCAGCTCTACCATGCCATTTAGGGGATATCGTTACAACTTTGATGATCACGCATGGAAAGCAATGCCGCTCTGGCCACACCTGCCTATAGATCGTCTTGGTTTGTGACTTTCAAACACTCCTTGGTACCCTCAAGCAGTGCCTGCAGGAGACCCACAGCCTTGTTGATCTAAGGAAAAGCAATGTCACTCCGGCCTGAAGGATCAATCTAGGCTGTACTCTAGGCAAGAGGGCAGTGTATCATTTCGATCAATAAGCACTTTGTCGGACTCTGGTTTTCTAGTCAGCCCAGTCCGCAGTTTTGTGGATTGATCTATTATCGTATTATTCATAAGCACTTTGCCGGACTCTGGTTTTCTAGTCCGTCGTGCCTTGGGTTGATCTTATAGTTAATGGCCCGTTGTAGAAAGCCATGCCGCACTAGCCATACCTGCCCACTTGGTCATGAGCTATAGGTCATTTCTATTACTACAATAAGCACTTTGCCGGACTCTGGTTTTCTAGTCCACCCAATCCGCAGTTTTGTGTATTGATCTATTATCGTATTGTTCATAAGTTAAGTTTGGTTTTCTAGTCCGCTCAGTCCACTGGGTTCGTTTGGGTTTAACAGTTACTTTCACAATGACTCGACTATAACTGCCAGCGGACTGTGGTCTAAATCCGTCAAGCTCGCATAACAGCATTATTCTGTTGGAACTATTTTAAATCGTAGCTCTTATTATCTTGGTTACCTTAAAACTTGCAAAGGATGGTTTGGTCTCTGCAAGGCGCGGACTACAGTTCGAATTCGTCAAGAGCCCGCTTAATGGTCATTACTTTTGATATGGAAAAATAAGATTCATGCCGCAACGAGCTGTGGTTAAACAATTTAGACAAGGATTTCATATGGACTGAAAAATTACATCGCGCGGACATCTATATGACACGGATTGGTATACAAAGTTTGACCTATAGTTACAAACAAAGATCAGAGCATTACAGAAGACATCAAAATATCCTTTTCATTTCATTCAAAATTTTTACATGTTTTAGCGAACTCGCACGGAATCCGCACCCTTTACAATAAAAATAATTTTTTTTTACAATGTTCCTACTCTGTCCTTTGCTTCTTCTCGGCAGGCGCTTCTGGACTCGACCCGTCCACATTGATCAAAGGAGAATAGTCACCTGAGTTACTGCTGCTACAACCACCAGAGCAGGAGCTGGTCGGACTCCGTCCGCTCGCATCCGTGGGGTCCGTCTGCTTGCTGCTTCTGTCAGAATCAGAAGAAGCGGACTGGTCGGACTAGCTTCCTGGTTTGTCTGAAGTGGTGACCTCTGGGTTCTCTCCATCAGCAGGCTCTTCCTCTCCATCAACTGCTTTCCCTTTTGCAGCCCTCTCGAACTCGGTAATTTGGTCCTCTAGTTTGGGGAATAGTTGTAAGTAAGAGACGGAATCCACGCCCTCCTTTGTGAGTCTGTCGCTGATGAAACGTTCAACGGTGAATTCCACGCTTTCTTTCACAAAAGGAAACATTGTGTTCTGGAAGGTGGGGTTGGTAACGTCATACGCGGTCTGCAGAGAAAGTAAATAAATCAGTCCGCAATGGATAGACGACAAAGACTGCGGCGATTTCTGATACTTACAGCTTTTCTTCTTTATACTTCTTGACTTTTGTTCCTAGTCGATTATTCCTTTCTTTTAAAGACTAATTTTCTCGCAGTAGACACTCATTCTCCCTGAGCAGCTCGCGCGTAACCCGACCCATAAAATGGTTGGTGACAGCGCTATTCGTGCTAGCTTGAGCCGCGAGCAGGGGGAGGTTGTCAGGGGCAATGCTCTGCAGCTCGCGTAGGTTCTGCTTCCCATATAAAGCAGAAATCGCCACATGAGCATGGCGAGAAGTACGCGGACTCTTCCAGGAGGGAAGAGCAGTGGAGAGGCGGACGAACTTCTTCTTCTCGTGCTAGTGGATCATTGGGTTACCCCTCAGATCCCGCTTGTTCTTCCCGAAGCCCGCCATATCGAAGCTGCCGGATGAAGAATAGTCCGTCGCGGGATCGTCGTCCTCCCTTCTTTTCCTTGCGATTTCCTTTTTTCTTTCTCCATGTGTAGGAGTCAGACCGGCGGGTGATTGAGGTAAATTGGCCTGCACTACCAAGGTCGCTGCCAAGAAGAAACCCGTTAATCATACAACCTCAGAGCGTGCGGATACAAAATCAGGTCAGAATACTTACTCTCCGGGCGGCTTATAGTATCCAGACTGGGCAACAACAGGATATAGTGTTCGACATCAAGCCTTGCCACGGCCAAAAATTCCACGATGGCGGACTCCACCGTATTCAATGTCACACTTTTATAGTCAGTGTCCGTGCGCACCTGCGTGTTAGTGTTGACGAACCCCAAGTCGCCCACAAAAATAAGATACCTCGAGGTCCAGTTGTGGATTTTATTCGGTAAGCCCGCAACCTTCATTCCTCGGCAGTAAAAGTAGATTACGCCCATGTACTGATGATCTCTGGACAAAGTTATTAAGCGGACAGAGAAGATCTTTCTGAATATATTTAGGGAGAACTGGATCCTTTCTGACCGCAGGTAGGAAAGGTAGTTGTAGATCGCGGTAACAGTGTTGGGCGCAAGCTGACCTGGAAGTACCCCGTAGTGCTCAAAGATCTCGGCGACCTCCAAAAGCAGGGGGAACTTGAACCCACAGTCAAAATGATCTATAGGCACCGCGATCTGGGTAGCGGTGGAAAAGTTTATCCGTTCTTGATCCTTAGGTAGGCATGTGAACACCGGCGAGCCCGCCATGTACCTCTCCCGGAAAATCTCCAAGTCGGCCGCAGTCAATCGACTTCTCTTGTGTTTGGCAGAATGAAAGGCAACTGCAGCATCAGTACGTGCGGACACCATTTTTCCAGACCATAGGGCCTTCAGCTTCAGCTGTTTCTGATACAGAAAGAAAGTGGAGACCCTATTTATAGAGAAACTCTGACAGACAGATGACAGCCAATCCGCAAAGATTTATAGCTCAATCCGCGCAGCTCGCTTCTTTTCAAACTGCCTGCAAATTCAGATAAGGTTTTACGGGTTCAATCTAAATCCGCGTAGCTCGATTCTCTACAGGCTTTTTGCAAATTAAACAATGACAGGCATAGTTCACTCAACTCGCAAACATTCAGCACACAAAAAATACAGCTCACACATAGCAGCTCGCATAAGTCGCATTCAAACAGCCTGCAGAAAAGTATTCATCACACAGATCGCAGCATAGTATAATGAATTCACAACAATATCATACATTACAATGTTATACAGAAACCAACGATGTATGCATCACGACAAGAGTAACAAATCCACATCAAATTATACAATGTTAAAATTAAGTGTTCGCGGGCTCAGCGGCTTGGACGATGAGCAGGTCGCCCCTCCTCATCCGTCCCAAGATAAGCCGCTTGGTCGCTTCCTCGTAGTATCTCTCTATACAGCTGCAAGACGAGGTGATGCATGTTGTTGAAGGTGTGGTGTATGCGGGCAGTGTCTTTGACAACCCGGCTGAACGGGATCACAGGCTCGCCTGCCAGCCTCGGATCCACGAACACTGCAGGCTGCCTGCTCTCCACCAGGGCTGATGCTTCCCCCGGAGTGGGCTGAGCCGACGTTTGCGACCAAACACCGGCGACCTCGGCGACCTGCTTCTTCACTTCTCGCACCATGGCCAAGTATATTCTTCTGTAGTGGCGAGCGTCCTCGCTCAGCTGCTGTTTTTCCTTCTTTAAGCTTTCCACCATGATGGAAATGCTGGCGACCTGGCCCTCCAACATCTTTTCTCTCTCCTTTCCCTTGCTTAATTCAGCACGAGCTTCGTTCAGCTCCTCCTCATATTTCTTTGCTAACGAAACATACAGTATAATGAATTCACAACAATATCATACAGTACAATGTTATACAGAAACCAACGATGTATGCATCACGACAAGAGTAACAAATCCACATCAAATTATACAATGTTAAAATTAAGTGTTCGCGGGCTCAGCGGCTTGGACGATGAGCAGGTCGCCCCTCCTCATCCGTCCCAAGATAAGCCGCTTGGTCGCTTCCTCGCAGTATCTCTATATACAGCTGCTAGACGAGGTGATGCATGTTGTTGAAGGTGTGGTGTATGCGGGCAGTGTCCTTGACAACCCGGCTGAACGGGATCACAGGCTCGCCTGCCAGCCTCGGATCCACGAACATTGTAGGCTGCCTGCTCGCCTCCAGGGCTGATGCTTCCCCCGGAGCGGGTTGAGCCGACGTTTGCGACCAAACACCGGCGACCTCGGCGACCAGCTTCTTCCCTTCTCGCACCATGGCCAAGTATATTCTTCTATAGTGGCGAGCGTCCTCGCTCAGCTGCTGTTTTTCCTTCTTTAAGCTTTCCACCATGACGGAAATGTTGGCGACCTGGCCCTCCAACATCTTTTCTCTCTCCTTTCCCTTTCTTAATTCAACACGAGCTTCGTTCAGCTCCTCCTCATATTTCTTTGCTAACGAAACATACTTGTACAGGATGGACTGTTCACCTTGTGCGGGCTCAGCGGGGGGAGGCATCATTGTTTGAGCCAGTGCATTTGCGGGCAATGGCACAATCTCACCAGCCTCCACGGAACCTAGTGGCGACTTTCGAAATGCAACAAAGAGTGCGAAATTCATCTTAATTTCCAAATCACGGTAGGCTTAAAAAGGTAAGGAAAAAGTCACTTTTTCTAATCATCGCGGCATTCTGGCGACTATCCATTACAGGCCGCCTCACTCGCTCCAGATCAAAAGCAACCAAATGTTGCTTCCACCTTTGATGAACCTTCGCCTTTTGTTCGGCAACTAATTTACTGGAAACAACTATGTCCTTGGTCTCCGTAATAATTTTTATCGTCCGCGACTTTCGGGGTGGAGACTTATAAAGCCATCTGTTAACACTGATTTGACCGCTCCCCAAGTACCAGCGGCGAGGCCACCTCTAGCCGCCTGACCGTCTCCCCGCGAGGTCTCTCCGTCTTGACAGACGTCCAGGAGCAGTCGGTCAGGATCTCTTTACCCGTCTATCCGTGCGGCTATACGGCTCACTCTCTCTTTTCGCCCCTTTGTATCTGGTCATCGCTGCCCGTTTCTCCTGTGCGCGGGCAGCCGTTATTTCTAGCCCTGCCCGTTGGGCAGGCCCCTGAGCCTATAAATAGACGTGAATAGTACCTTTCTAAGGACGGAGTTCAAATCCCCAAGCTTGTCGCCTGTGGCAGTGGATTCGAAATCCTTCTCCAACGGGTATCCTGTCTGTGCGGTCTCCAGAGTCTAACCACTGTAATCGTTTTCCATACATAAAAGAAGATCCCGCCGCAAGAGAGTCATTCAGGCCGCGGTAGGCGAAGTCAGGTTTCGCCGCTTCGGGCGGCTAGTTCTGATTCTTGTCCTGGCTGCTAGTAACCGACTTGCCGACAGTCTTTTTCATACTCCTTCCCAGGTGCTCGAACCGTTAGCTGGTGGTGCCCGACTCCCCTTCGCATTTCGTGCATCAACAGTCAACACGCGACCTTCAGATCTCGGTTGGCCGGTGAAATCCGCGGCTAGATAATGTCAGACCGTCAGACCGCACAGAACAACAATCGTCCCATTGAAGATACTCTCTGGGAAGTCATCATCAAGTTAGCTCGGGAAACTGATCAAATTCGCCAGGAAATCGTTCAGCTGTCCGAAGCGACTAACCGTGACTTAGCCGCTATTATCCATCGGCTAGACTCACAGCCCGCGATAGCGACAGTAACATCGGGAAACTCACCTTCAGTAGTGGACAATCTGCCCGTTAAACAACCAGCTTATCCTCCCGGAGGACCATCTACCTATCCGCTCTCCTGCCCGCAATACCTCCCGGCATCCTGCTTGCCAGTGCTAACCACTATCCCCATGCGGTTTCCCATTGTTCAGCAAGAAAGGATGTGTTCCTACAAACCCGGTGTCCAGTTTGCCCCCTACCTGGACAATCGTGCGAAGATAATGCAAAAAGCCCCAATTCTTGCAAAAAAAGAAAGCACACGCGTCAACATTGTTTCGAGTGAAGTAACGTGAGCATGAGACACTCTCCCATTTTATTGCCCATTTCCAGAAGGAGGTTACAGAAGTTGAAGAGGCCAGACCAGATTTATATAAAATCGCATTGATTGAAGGATTGAAACAAGGACCGTTCAAGTTTCAAGCCATCATCAGGTGCGAAAAAACATATAAGGAGATAGTTAATCTTCCTAACCAGTACTCTGAGGCTGGAAGGGGTAGTTCTCACTATGTCATAAAGAACAAACCGAATGGTAAGGGGACTTTTCAGCTTGTAGACCGGAAGACCAACAACCCCGACCAGTTCTGTGAGTATCATAAGGAAAAGGGCCACTTGACAGAAGATTGTCGAGCTCTTAAGCAATTTATGCAAAGGATGTTGAGGCAGGGTAAGATGCGCGACATATTCTCAGAAGATGACCATTCTGATCAATCGACTTCAAAGGGCAAAGATGTGACATACATTCTCCCTAGCATGTAATAAATGGATCCAAAAGCCTCACCTTAAATGTTGAAGGCAAATACGTAAAGTTGTTTGTATTACCAACTCATTTCCTAAGAACTTCTTTGTTGAATATGTTTTTCTATAATTTGTTCTTATGTTTCAAAGCCCCTCACTAATACTTTTCCTAGTGTTTTCTTTTCTTGACAGCTTAAGAAATAAGGATAAACTGACTCCAAGAGACATCGTCGAGTTCAGCAGAAATCACCCTTAGAACCGTTGACATTAGCGTAACACCACGAAGACCACATGTTGTGGGGAGATTTCGCACCGTGTAGTGGGAGCTTACCGGTTCTATTGCGGCAGGATACTGGACTTCGGATCCCGGCTAGTACCTAACCCCACTTCTGCATTATGGAGGGATAGAGTGGCGGTCAGCTCAACCACGCCATTTAAGGGATATCGTCACAACTCTGATGAGCACGCGAGGAAAGCTCTGCAACACGCACCTGCCAGCGAATCATCTTAGCACGTGACCCTCGAATACTCTTTGGAACCCTCAAGCAGTGCCTGCAGGAGACCCACAGCTTGGTTGATCTCAGAGGAAAGTAATGCTATATGCACCTGCCTGAAAGATCAATTTAGGCTGTACTCCAGGCAAGAGGGCAGTAAGTCCTTTCCCCTTGTGTGGAGTGTGGATTAATTTTATAGATTTTGTGACCCTGCGAGGAAAGCACTACTACATGCACCTGCCCGCTTGGTCGTTTAAGTCTGTAGCTCATTTCTCAATCGGCAAAATTCTGGTATTCACTTCAGTCCACAAGAGTTGATTGATCAGATGACCCAGATATCTTCTTATTAAGTGATGAGAGTTAAAGCTTTTGCGACCCTATGAGGAAAGCACTGCTACATGCACCTGCCCACTTGGTTGTCTAAGTCTGTAGCCAACTTTCCTAGTGTCCGAGATTTATAATCAGACACCTTCAAAGAGCAGATTGGAATTGGTATTCGGCAGAGTTTGGGTATTGATCTTGTTAAAGCAAACAGTTGATAACACCTTTGCTGAATGTGTTCTCACCGACTAACCGCGCGGTTAGAGTAGTGGTGGGCCGAATCATTCGTTCGTATCGATTGGGATAGCAGCCATCAGCTTTAATCACGCGAGTATGCTATGTTTGGTAATCTTCTATTCATACAGAGGACATCAGATTTAATCGTGCGGCTATGCTATGTTTTGTAATCATCCATTTATATAGCGGTTATCGTTATTAATCGCGCGAATACTTCATACTGGGCAATCTTTCGTATTGATTAGGATAGCACATATGTTACTAATCGCGCGAGCATATTAAGCCTATTGACATTATCGCTAGGAGTTACAAGGATATTATGCTTGGTGATCATTATTAATCGTGCGAATAGATTATGCGTGGTCATCACTTCATATTACAGTTGGCTTCGAACTCAAGGATTTCCTAGTCGCTCGGGAAAGTAAACCAGTATTATGCATTTGTCAACGGATAATCTCGTTGGGCTTATCTATCTGCATTTATCCTGTTCTAATGTGTTCATTTTATTCGCCTGCGGATCGTTCATCGTACTATCTGGATAAATCAGTGTGTTATAATCGTGCGGACAAAAATATAAGATCGAGCGAATACAGCCTGTCCAGTAAAGTCGAACAGATGATATCATTTACATTCTCAAAAATTACAATATCTGTATCCGAGCGGCTTACATAAATCATACCGCTGGATCAAAAGATTCAATCGTTACATATCAACTCTTTGTCTTTTTCCGCTCTGGTTCATAGTCCGTCTCGCTGGAAGAACATGAAGAACTACTTGCCTCAGCTGATCCCGACGCCTGGGATCCCTCCTCGCTCGAACCGCTAGATGAGCTTGATCTTTTATCCACGTCAGCATCCGCGAGTACGTCATCCTATTCGTCTGCGGCCTTATCCTCTGCAAGGATTTCGTCAACAGGTTCTTCTTCCGGCCCTCCTCGCCTGGCTTCAACCTCCTGGAAGCCAGGGAATAACTGGTCAAAAGTTGTCTTTTCATGGTCGGGCTTAAGCGCTCCCCGCTCCCGCAGAATGTCAAGCATATCCTCCCCGCTTTCCCGCAGGTGCACAGTAATCTCATTCACAAATGCCGGATTCTCCAGGTCATAAACTTTCTACAAAAGTAGTTAAAGTAATATTTGCGGTTAATGTTAGGGTAACCGGTAAAGCTGCGAGGTAAGAACTTACTGCATTAATATTCTTAAGTTCCTCATTTTCTTCCTTGAGCAGTTCTATCTCATCCTCTAACTGCTCGGTGAGGCCGACCACTTCGGCAAGGGATTCGGCGACGAAGTGGTCTGTCACGAAACTTCTCGCGCGGATTTGAGTGGCTAAAGCCGGGAGTTTCTTCATTGGAATTGCCCGCAGATCGGCCAGGTTCTCCCTGCCATACATCACCAAGCTAATCGTGCAGGCATGTTTGGATATTTTCTCATTCTTCCACAAGGGAAGAGCGGTGTAAACTTGAACATTCTTCCCACGCAGATGCCATTTCATAACCGCCTTCCCGCGGCGATCTTTCAAGTTCTCCCCGATTCCTTGTGGTGTGAAGGGCTCAGAATCGTAATCGGCGGCGACATCATGATCTTTGCAGCGGTTGTCCTCCCTCTTCTTCCTAGCCTTGCTCTGTGTTAGAACGGGCTCTTCTGGTGTAACCGGTTTGTTCACCAGAACTTTCAGAACAGATGCAGAGGGAAAAAATATTTAGCCGCACGGTAAGACGAAGCAAAGTAACTAATCGATGAGAGTATTGTTGAAACCGGAAAACCGGTTCCTGTGGAGTTCGACCCTTGGGGAAGGGGAGGCCGCGCACCTACTTCGCTCCTGCAAGAAAATGACAAGAAAAAGAAGAACCAAGGACTAGTCCAAGGGCCCGGCGTGGAGGTCCCACCACACACCCGGAAGATCTTTGAGCGCTTCCCCTCCTTAGCCAAGTGCCGGGCTAAGGTACCTCAAAAAGCGCTAGTAGACCTGAGAATTCATAAGCGTCCCTTCTGAGGTACCCCTTGGGTCCTATTTATAGGAAAAGATGGCCTGCCAATATACAACCTTCACTGTTCTCGAGGACTATAGGCAGACCAAAGGGGGCAACATGGTAAGAATATGTCATGGCGAAGATGCGAGATGGACCTGAGATAGCGTCCGCTCGGCAGGGGCCTGACTCACCTCGCCTTGGGCCTAGGTGAGCACGTACTCGGCAGGTTGTGCTCGACTATCGCCGAGCTCGGCTCGACTATCGCCGAGTTCCAACCGAAAGCGTGGCTCGGCACGACGATCGCCGAGCTCCAACTAAAACTGGGTTCGGCGTGGAGATCGTCGAGCTCGGCTCGACTATCGCCGAGCTTGGTCTCGGCACGCTGGGCCCCGTTCGACCATCGTCGAGCTCGGCTCGACTATCGCCGAGCTCGGTCTCGGCTTGCTGGGTTCATACTGCAGTCTGAGCCGGCCGGTTTGACTCCTGTCGACCACTCGCTGGATACGGGGTTGTACATAATCCCCGCTCTTTGCGAGGTTGGGACAAGCTCGGAAAGAAACATCCAACCCCATAGAATCCTGCGAGTGCGACAGGGGTCATAAGGAATCTTCTGGTAGGCCCCACAGGTAGCTATATATATGTACCCCTGCGCATCTGGCTGACCTTTGCCCTTCCCCAAATTCTATCAAGATGCCGCTCCCCAAGGAAGTCCTAGAGCGGCTCGCACGTTCCCGCGAGGAGATCGCTGCTCAGGCCGCGGGACTGACCAACCTAGAGGCCCCTGCTCGCCGCTTTGCTGATTTCGGCTCGGCCAAGCGGGTGAAACCCTTTCCATCGGGGGCCGAACCCATTCTGGCCGACTTTACTGCTGCTTTGGGGAACGGGGCCGGCTCCTCCAACCAGCCGGTTCTTGGTTCTTCCACTAAAAATCTCGTGGAGCTATCTTCCGACCAGGAGAATAGCGGCGAGGCATCTACCCCGCGGGCCAAAAGTATTCCTGACAGCTCGCCAAGGCGGGATCCCGAGGTCAAGGAGCCGGGTTCGCAGAAACTGGCGTCACCGAGTCGTCTCCCTTCTCGGAAACCATCCCCTGGTACCGTACTCGCGGGGGGAGGTGCCGGGCATATCCCCGTCCCTGGCTACCAACTTGCCCCTCAGGAACTCCTGCAGGGGCGTGGCAAGGACCTGCGCCACTTCTCTCCTCGCGCCAACCCAGAGGAGCCAGGCTCGCGCGGTAAGTTTTCTACTTTACTCTTCTGTTCCGGGGGTATTCGCTTTTCTGATCGTCTTTCAGTTCTTCATTCAGAACTTCTCGGCCGGACAGAGGACGGCGAGTCCGTGGATCGATCTCCTTACTCGCCTCTCCCTTCTCCAAGCGCCCTAGACGCCTTCCTGGACTCCGAACTGGGTAGTCCTGAACGTGCAAAATGGGAGAGGAAGGTTCTCAAGAAGCTGGTGCGCGAGCTCCACGACCTGCGGAAGGACAACAACAGGCTGTAGTGGGAGTGCTCGCGTCTTGCGGACGGTGCTGGGGTCAGCTTGGCGTTTGAGGAGACGTCTTCCTTGGTGCTGATGGATGAGATTGACGAGAACCTGCGGGTGGTAAATAGGAACATGGGGCGACTTCGTGAACTTTACGCGCGACGACCTGCGACGGCGGGCCAGCGAGACCGGGGAGAATGAAACGGCTCCTCTGTCAGCCGACCGGTACTCGCCCTCGCCCTCGCATGGTCCTCGCGCCCTTATTTTTATTTGCTCTGAATAATCTGCTTGTAATAACTCGAACAACCTTTCTGCAACATTGTATATATGTAGATGCGTTTTCAATATCCTGGTAAGTCTTTTCGAATTCTTTCTTCTGGGGTCTGGCCAGCTCGCAGGATTTGCGAGCAGAGGGTGGCGAGGTGGCGTGGTGAGACCGGGCCGATCGGTCGACTCGCCTTCCCCCTCGCCCTTCTTTGTCTTCTTCTATAAATAGGCCTTCTCACCTACCCCCAGGGCACGCTTTTATTGCTTCTGAATCCCTATTTCCTCTCTGTCATCCCGAGCTCGTGATTTTCCTTCCCTTTGCGACTATGGTTAAGACCAACCCTGATGCGGATGGCCGGTCTAAGTGCGCCCAGCACTTCATCGACCATTGCTTCTTCGAGGGGCATATTACCGAGGAGGAACTCGTCGAATTCGCGGCTGCATTCGTCCCCCCCGGCTTCCAGGCTCGCAGGCCCGCCGAGCATGAAGCCATCAACTCCTTCCCGGAGGGTGAGCTCGCCTTCCCCATCTCGCACTTCGAGGTGGGGCTGCACCTCCCCCTCTGGCCAGAGATCCGCCAGATCCTGAAGTACTACAGCGCGGTACCCGCGCAGCTGAATTCCAACGCCATTGCTATGATGGTGGCGTTTGCCTGCTTCCTCCGCCGAGAGCGGATTGAGTTCAACCTTATGGTGTTCCGTATGTTGTTCTCCTACAAGGCTACCCCCGATGGGGTCGCCTACTTCGGCGGGTCCCTCATCAAGGTTCGCGAGCTCGCGAACAAGAACCATAGCTGGATGACCCGGCTTGTCTTTATTAAGGGAGAGCTCGGCAACATCTCCTTTCATCCCCTGCAGAAAAGCGAGGACATATACCATCCTCCTTCCCTGTTCGGTAGCGACGCCGACCTCCACAAGTTTTTCCTTCACAAGGACTTCGAGGTCGCCTTCCTCCGCCGCGGCCTTGATTCGCTTCAACCCGTCCTCCCTGGTGAAGGTATATCTTGCCCTACCTTTTCGCGAATTCTGTCAAGGTGAATCTCTATATATTTTTTATTGATCAAGTCCCTTTCTGCAGGGGAACGGATTCTGCCGGAGCAACCGCCGTTCGCCGACTCGGGGATATTCTCAGATCCCTTGGAGCTGGCCCGGGCGGCGGCAGCGGCTTTTCGCGAGGAACAGGCGCGAGGTCAACTCCTCGGCAAGAAGCGCTTGGAGCCCGGGGGGTCAAGCTCGTGCCCCGATCCTTCAGCCCCCAAGAAGAAGAAGGCGAAGGTTGTCTCGTGTGGACGGTTTCACCTTCCTTCGTCGCCTACCAAATTTATGAGCTCGCCGGAGGCTCTGTCCGACGAGCCGCCTTTGAGTCCGTTGAAAGAAGCCTCCTCCCCCCGAAAGGGGAAGAAGAAGAACGGACCGTCCTCTGATTCTACCGGAGAAGACACCCTCCGCGAGCCCGGCCCGCCGAAGGATCACCCCCACTTCGGCAAGGGGTGTAAAAGCAAAGATGCGGCTGGCGAGCCCATTTTGAAGTGGGACGAGGGGGCTCACCGAGTTTCCGTTTCTACTCGCGCCCCCTCCTGGGGAGCTCGCCGGCCTCCTACCGCCCATGCCTTCACCTTCGGCTTCGGCCTCTACAGCCGCGACAGCGCCGAATCGTACAAGAAACTCACCCCCAGTCAGCTCGGCCATGAGGGGTTACAAGCCCACCTGCGGGCCTTCGAGCTTCACCACATGATGGTCCGCCGCGGGTTCCAGCTCAGTAATGCCTTGCTGACTGCTGAACAGTAGCGCGACCTAGCGAGGGAGAGCGCAGTCGACGCGGAAAGGCAGTTCGGCATTGCCGACGCTCTTCTTGCGAAATCTGCCGGCGGCTTGGTAATCACTGGATATCTCCGTTCGCCTTATTTAGGATTCTTCTTGCGCTTGCTCTGAACTCTAATCTCGCAGGATGTCGTGGCCACCGACGTGCTGCGGGGCGAGGTAGCTCAGCTGCAAGCTCAGCTTGCCGAGCGGGAAACCCAGCTCTCCGAGCAAAGGACGTACTCTCGCAAGCAAGAGGCTGTTGCCGCCCAGCTGGGGGTGGAGGTGGAGGAGTTGAAAGAGAAGAACAAGGGGCTCCTGGGTGAGGTCCTCCGCCAGGCCGACGCTCTCCTTCCCCTGGGTGCCAGCGAGCCAGCCTTCCCCTACCAGAGGCCTCGGGTGTTTGGCGAGTCTGATGTCGCGGAGCGGCTGCGAGTCAACTCTATCGAGGCTGCCGAGTGCCTCCTGAAGGCCATGAGGGGGACGGGGATTTTGGCGGAAGGCTGCGAGGGGGTCACCGTCCGGGAGCTCCTGCCAACCCTGTTCCCACCCAGCCCGCTCAGCGAGAAGGAGGATAGCTTCGACTCGCTCTTCGCGGGGGTGGGAGAGAAGGGCGCTCGGCTTGGCAGCGAGGAGGATCGTCATTCAAGGGGGGGGGACGAGAGCTAACTAGGCTACTCCACTTTTGCTTTCTTTTTCTTTTGTACCCCTGTCGAGGCGGGCCTTTCCTTGTATACTTGTAATGATGACTCAAAGATAACATTTTTCATAATTTCTCTATCTTCTTTTTAAGCTTACTTGCGACATTATACCCGCGCGCTTGATGCCCCGACCTCGCCCGTAGAATGTTTTGAGTTAGGACAAGCCCCCGCGGTGAGATCATAGGCGCCGGCCCTGGCTAGACTCGCCAATGTTACCGGTACTTGTGGCGAATCCCTAGGACACGTGCTCGCGCCATACCCTACTTGCGCCATACCTTGCCCCCGCCATGTCTCGCTTCCGTTTTTCGACAACTCAGGCAAGTGAAAATATGTTTGGGTCGAGATGCTGCCGGCATCTGCCTTAGACACCAGGGCGTGTCTTCTGCCGAGTTAACTGGAGCGAGACTAGGCTCGCTGGAGAGAGCTGTTTCCTCCCCCTGAGTCTGGGACGGGACCAGGCTTCCTTAGTAGTGAGCTGGAGGGGGGCAGGGTATTCCGAGCTCGCCGTCTTGACTGGCGAGCTTGCCCCCTTGCACTTTTCTCGGGCCAACTCCCAGTCTCAGCCCCAGGGTCATAGCGATGTCCATCGAGACTCGGCCGTGCTAGCTAGGTGAGAGCCTGATATGGGAGTGATGAGACCTAACCCTAGAGCGAGAATACTTAGAAACTTTTGCCTCTCCCGGGTGCTACCACCGGGCCAGTCAGCTAGGTGAGAGCCTGAGGGCGGGTGTCGAACATCCTTCGGGCTCAGCCCTAGGGTCATAGCGATGTCCATCAAGACTCGGCCGTGCCAGCTAGGTGGGAGCCTGGCAGGGGAGTGAAGAGACCTAACCCCAGAGTGAGAAGACTTAGAAACTTTTGCCTCTCCCGGGTGCTACCACCGGGACAGTCAGCTAGGTGAGAGCCTGAGAGCGGGTGTTGAACATCCTCTGGGCTCATCCCCAGGGTCATAGCGATGTCCATCGAGACTCGGCCGTGCCAGCTAGGCGGGAGCCTGGCAGGGGAGTGACGAGACCTAACCCCAGAGCGAGAAGACTTAGAAACTTTTGCCTCTCCCGGGTGCTACCACCGGGCCAGTCAGCTAGGTGAGAGCCTGAGGGCGGGTGTTGAACATCCTCCGGGCTCAGCCCCAGGGTCATAGCGATGTCCATCGAGACTCGGCCGTGCCAGCTAGGTGGGAGCCTGGCAGGGGAGTGACGAGACCTAACCCCAGAGCGAGAAGACTTAGAAACTTTTGCCTCTCCCGGGTGCTACCACCGGGCCAGTCAGCTAGGTGAGAGCCTGAGGGCGGGTGTTGAACATCCTCCAGGCTCAGCCCCAGGGTCATAGCGATGTCCATAGAGACTCGGCCATGCCAGCTAGGTGGGAGCCTGGCAGGGGAGTGACGAGACCTAACCCTAGAGCGAGAAGACTTAGAAACTTTTGCCTCTCCCGGGGCTTTAAGCTGCGAGCCCCTCTACCCTCACTATTCTGCCAAAGCATAAGATATGATAATGAGATTTATTTTTATTCGTGGAGCCAAAATATCTACAATATTTTCAAGGATAAAAATGTTTCAGATCGTCGCCACTCCAAGTGTGGCTGAGGGTATCCCCTTTTACATCTTGGAGGCGATACCCCCCTGATTTCAAGACCTCCTGTACAATGTAGGGGCCCTCCCAATTGGGGTGGAGTTTTCCCACAGCGGCTGATCTCCCTGCCGCATCCACTTTTTTCAAGATAAGGTCCCCCTCCGTGAACTGCCTGACACGGACGTGTTTGTCGAAATACTTGGCCATCCTTCGCTTGGCCTCTTCCTGCCTGACAACGGACAAGTCGCGTAGTTCTTCTACCATATCAAGGGAGAGTCGAAGCTCCTCCTCATTCTCTGATCTCCACTCTTCCCTTCCAGCTCCTGCCTCGACGACTCGAGGTGTCTGGACCTCGAATTCGATAGGTAGAACGGCCTCGCAGCTGTGAGAGAGTTTAAAAGGTGTCTCCCCTGTGGCCGTGTTGGGGGTGGTCCTCAAGGCCCAAAGGACTGAGGGGAGTTGTTCTACCCAACTTCCCCTCAAATTTTCCACTTTCTTTTTTAAGAGGTTCACGATGATTTTGTTGGCCGCTTCCACCTGCCCGTTGCTCCTAGGGTGATGGACGAAAGCAAACCGAATGTCAATCCCCAGCTGTTCGCAGAAGCGAATGAACTCCGTGCTGGCAAACTGAGGTCTGTTATCCGTGACGATGGCCTGTGGTAGCCCATGACTGCAGATGATCTCCCCCCAGATAAAGTTCCTGACTACCTGGGAGGTTACCTTGGCTAAAGCCTTCACCTCCATCCACTTTGAAAAATAATCGATCATGACCAACAGAAATCTCCTCTGCCCGCTGGCCTGAGGAAAAGGTCCTATGAGGTCCAGTCCCCATATGGCGAAGGGCCATGGTGCCATGATGCTTCTTAACCTCTGAGCCGGCTGGAGCTGGAGCGGGGCATAGAGCTGGCACTTATGACATTTTTTTGCGAATTCGGCTGCATCCTGACCGAGGGTGGGCCAGAAGTACCCTTGCCTGACAATTCTCCCCTCCAGGGTCCGGCTCCCCGAATGACTTCCACATTCGCCGGAATGGACCTCCTCCAAAATTTTATGCACCTCCCTTTCGGCCACGCAACGAGCCAGCATCCCTGAGAGGGTCTTGCGATACAACTGCCCCTCGCGTAGGAGGTAATACACCGCCTTGTGCTTGAGCCCTCTTCGGTCCATTCCCTCCGGGTACTCTCCGGTGGACAAAAAGGTGACAAAGGGATCCATCCACGAGGGGTGCTGTTCCATTTCCATTAGTTCCCCCTCTTCGATGGAAGGTCGGAAGAGATCCGTAATGGTGCCTCCCATTCGGGGGCCGTGCTTTGCTAGCTGGTCGACTGGCTCATTTTCCTCTCGCGGCACGTGCTTGATAGAGAAGGTCTGGAAGGTCCCGATGACTCCCTTTACCTTCATCAAATAGAGCTGCAGGGTGGGCTCCCTCGCCTCAAACTCCCCCTTGACCTGGGAAGCCACCACCATGGAGTCGGTGAGGACCTCCACGTCATGCACCCCCAAGTCTCTCGCCAGGCGCAGACCTGCGATTATAGCTTCGTATTCGGCTTGATTATTGGTGATAGGGAAGTGCACTACCACAGTTTGCTCGATTCTTATCCCCTGGGGGCTTTCCAAGATGACCCCAACCCCTAAAGAATGCTTTCCCGAGGCACCGTCCACCCTGACTTTCCAGGGTAGAGGGCGAGTGAGTCTCTCTTCCGCCACCTCGACCACATACTCTGCCAGGAAGTCAGCCATAGCTTGGGCCTTGATTGAGAGACGGGGAACGAATGAGATGTTAAACTCGCTCAGTTCCACCGACCATTTGGCCAACCTACCTGAATGCTCTACCCCCTTGAAGATGTTGCGCAGGGGGTGGTCAGTCACTACTCGGATTGAGTGCGCCTAGAAATAAGGCCGAAGCCTCCGGGCTGAGATGATTAAGGCGAAGGCTAGTTTTTCCAGGATGGGGGTATCGAAGCTCGGCCTTCCTTAGTACCCCGACTCACATAATAGACGGGTAGTTGCCTCTTCCCTTCCTCCCAAACCAAAACCGAACTCAAGGCTTCAGCCCCGACCCCTAGATATAAGAATAAGTCTTCCCCTTCCTTGGGCCCTTGGAGCAGGGGGGCCTGAGTCAGCTGTTTCTTTAAAGCCTGGAATGCCTCCTCGCACTCCGAGGTCCATTCAAACTTTCGACCCCCTCTCACGGTTTTGAAAAACGAGGAGCATCTCTCCCCGGCCCGGGAGAGGAATCTACTCCACCCTGCCAACTTCCCTGTCAGTCGCTTTACTTCCTTGGTATTTTGTGGTGACCTTTGTTCCATGATTGCTCTCACCTTATCTGGATTAGGTTCTACACCGGCGGGGGTGAGGAGATGCCCCAAGAACTTTCCTCTGCTTGCCCCGAAGACACACTTCAAGGGGTTCAGCCTCATCTTAAACCTGCGGAGAGTGGCGAAAGTCTCTTCCAAGTCCTGGATATGGGAGTCGACATCCAAGCTCTTGACCATGAGGTCATCCACGTACACTTCGAGATTCCTCCCCTTCTACTCTCAGAAGACCCTATCCATCATTTTTTGGTAGGTGGCCCCCGCATTCTTTAGCCCAAAGGGCATCATTTTGTAACAATAACATCCGTCTCCCGTAATGAACGAGACATCTTTGACGTCAGGAGGGTGCATTCTGATTTAGTGATAACCTGAAAAAGCATCCAGAAAACTCATTATAGGGAAACCGACGGCTGAGTCAACCAGCGCATCGATCCGAGGCAAAGGATAACAATCTTTCGGGCATGATTTATTAAGAAGAGAAAAGTCGATACACATCCTCCACCGGCCGTCTCCTTTTTTAACCATTACAACGTTGGAGACCCAGCCGGGGTATTGGATTTCAGATATGAAGCCGGCCTCGAGGAGCTTGGCGACTTCCTCCCTGATTGGCTCAGCGAGCTTGTCCGTGATGGATCTCTTCTTCTACTGGATGGGGCGAGCCTCCGGGTCTAGGTTTAGGCGATGGCAGGCCACGTCGGGGTCGATCCCTGGCATCTCCGCGGCGCTCCAGGCGAAGATGTCCACATTCTTCTGGATGCACTCCAACATCCTGTCTTGAGCCTCCGGGGTCAGGCCTCCGCTGACGCGGACCTTCTCCATCCTGCCTCCAATGGTGAGAACCTCCATCTCCACCACCTCCTCCGCTGCCTCCAGACGGGACTGCTCCCCCCATTCCTCGATACCTCCCCCTCCGGGGGCGAGGACCTCTTCCCCAGCCTCTTCCACGGCCATGGCCTCGGCCGGCTCTCGAGTCTTCTCCGCGACCTCCTCCCGGGCGCGGTACCCCACCTCCATCTCTTCGCCAGCTTCCTGCTTCTCCTCCTCCAACCTCCGGCCCATCTCCTAGGCCCCCTCCAGCCAAGAGATGGAGTTTACCGCCGAGACATAGCACTCCCTTGCCTCCTTAGGGTCTCCTCGGACCCGGATCTGGACCCCCTCGATGTTGAGCTTTAGACACTGGTGGAAGGACGAGGGGACGCAGCGAAAGGCACTGATGAGAGGTCTCCCGAAGATGGCACTGTAGCTGCTAGGGGCGTCTACGATGACAAACTTGCAGTTACGTGACTGCCCCCCCCCCCCAGAGTGACATGGAGTCCTACTCCTCCCTCGACTTCTTTCCTCTCTCCCGAAAAGCCGAACAGGGGCCCATCTGAGGCTAACACCCTCCTGGCCTCTACTTTCATTGCATCGAACGCCTTCTTGAAGATGACGTTGACCGAACTCCCATTGTCGACGAGGATCCGGGAGACGGTAAAATCCTCGATGGCCGTCTGGATGACCAGCGCATCGCAAAAGGGGTCCTCGTGACCCGACAAGTCCTCTCTGGAGAAGGTGATTTTCACCTCCGGGGGAGGGGACTGGGATGTGGAGCCAACGCTCCTTCGGTGCATAGTGTGGAGGCTTGACTTACGGGAGGCCTCGATCCCAGCCCCCCCGTGGATCGCTCCGATCCTTCCTCGGGTACCCACATCAACCCGATCTTCACACCGATCCCCCTCCTCCCGAGGCCGGATCTCCTCTATCCGAACTTCCTGATGGTCTTGATGTTGCTGTTCCCTTCTCCCTCTCATCACGAGGAACTCCGGGCACGTGGATGTGAGGTGCCCCTCCTCTTGATGAAAATCACAATAGCGCAGGTCTACCCTGACCTCCCTCCTTCTCCTCGGCTGTCCTCTCCTCCTCCCCCTCATGGAAATTGCCATTGCCTCCTCCTGGTCGGGGAGAGGGGGTCTCTGACCCTGCCTACCCCCCTAGGGATTGTACTGCCCTCGGCCACCCTGGCGGTTATCTTCTCCCTGATAACCTCTCCGTGGTGCCTGGTCTTGCCACTCGGGTCTCCATCCCAAAAGGTGGGTCTGCTCCGGACGCACCCACCTGGGTTGCGGCTGCTGCTGCGGCTGCTCCCTTTGCCGAGGTTCAGCCCTCCTCTCCTCCTGAATTCGGCCACCCCTTGGCCTCTCCTCCTCCACGGCCCACTTGGCCAACCTTCGCGCAAACTCCGGGTGCGCTGCCTCCATATCGGCCTCCCTGGCCGCTCTCTCTAGGAGTGCCTCAAAAGACACTGGAGGTGATCTCTTCAGTTCCATCGCGAAGAACCCGGATTGGAGACCCAGGGTGAAGGCCACCATCATGGTGTGCCCTGGCATCTCCTGAACTTGGGACAGTTCCTCTTGGAACCTGTCCAGATAGCTTCCCAGGGTTTCTCCCACCCTCTGCTTGATGCGGAATAAAGACTCCGCCTCCTTCTTCCCCTTCTTGGAAGTGGTGAATCTCAGCATGGAACCCCATCGCAGGTCCTCAAATCAGTAGATGGACCCGGTCGGGAGTTGGTGGAACCACTCTCTCGCCTTTTATCTGAGGGTGATGGCGAAGAGTCGGCACTTGAAGCCGTCTGACATCTGTCGAATAGAGACCATGTCCTCGAACCACTGGATGTGGTGGACCGGGTCTCCTCTCCCGGAGTAATAAGTCATCTCTGGCTCGCGAAACCCCTCGGGAACTGGGGCTGAAGAAATGAACTCGCTGAAGGGGCTCCCCCCCTCAGCCGGGCGAGACGGGAACTCCCTCCCTGCGGTCTTGCCGAAGTGGTACTCGGCGGCCGAGCTGGGGAACAGAACTCGCCCCTGGAACTCGCGCTCGCCTCTCTCAGCAGGTTCCTTCCCTGGTCGCCTGAGCGGTGCGTCGTCGCCGAGTGCGGGAGCGGCGACCACCGGAACTGCCGGTTTCGCACTCTCAGCTCGCATGCCGAGTGCGGTCCTGACGAGCCCAAGGATCTCCTCCCTAAGCTCCGCCGGCACGCTCGCCGTTGGGGGTGGGGGAGGGGGTGGCGAGCTGCCCCTGCCTGATCCTTGTCCTTCTTCTCCAGTCATCGAACTTGCAGAAGGTTTTCTCTGCTGACCACTGTCCACGCTCACCGCACAAAAATGTTGAAACCGGAAAACCGGTTCCTGTGGAGTTCGACCCTTGGGGAAGGGGCGGCCGCGCACCTACTTCGCTCTTGCAAGAAAATGACAAGAAAAAGAAGAACCAAGGACTAGTCCAAGGGCCCGGCGTGGAGGTCCCACCACACACCCGGAAGATCTTTGAGCGCTTCCCCTCCTTAGCCAAATGTCGGGCTAAGGTACCTCAAAAAGCGCTAGTAGACCTGAGAATTCGTAAGCGTCCCTTCTGAGATACCCCTTGGGTCCTATTTATAGGAAAAGATGGCCTACCAATATACAACCTTCACTGTTCTCGAGGACTATAGGCAGACCAAAGGGGGCAACATGGTAAGAATATATCATGGCCAAGATGCGAGCTGGACCTGAGATTGCGTCCGCTCGGCAGGGGCCTGACTCGCCTCGCCTTGGGCCTAGGTGAGCACGTACTCGGCAGGTTGTGCTCGACTATCGCCGAGCTCGGCTCGACTATCGCCGAGTTCCAACCGAAAGCGGGGCTCGGCACGACGATCGTCGAGCTCCAACTAAAATTGGGTTCGGCGTGGAGATCGTCGAGCTCGGCTCGACTATCGCCGAGTTTGGTCTCGGCACGCTGGGCCCCGTTCGACCATCGTCGAGCTCGGCTCGACTATCGCCGAGCTCGGTCTCGGCTTGTTGGGTTCATACTGCGGTCTGAGCCGGCCGGTTTGACTCCTGTCGACCACTCGCTGGATACGGGGTTGTACAAGTATACCTTCTTATTCATGCAAATCCGCCACGAATGGCAGCAACGGGATGTAGTGTAGGATGTCTAGCAGCGAGCCGACGAAGAAGTCATCGATTTCTTTCTCGATGCCTTCGACCTCAAACCGCTCGAACGGCCTTGCCGGCCGGACTTGCGCGCGGACAGGAAGAAGGCCCAGATTCCCCTCGAACATGAGGAATCGGGTGGACCAGTTTGGGAACTTGTTCGTCAAGTTCACCGTCTTCATCCCGGTGCAGTCGAAGTAGACAACACCTTTTAAGATCCGGCTGTGCTTCTTGCCGGAGATGATGGAGCGGACCACGAAGTAGTGGCAGAAAAGATCCATAGTAAATCGTACCCGCTCGGTCCGAAGGTAGATTATGAAGATCATCATAGACGCAATCGTATTCGGAGTGAGCTGGCTGGGGACGATTCCGAAGAAGTCAAGAATCTCGATGAGCTCGATTAGCAGCGGCCAGCTGAAACCAAAGTCGAAGTGGTCGACCGGGATCTCCACCAGATTCCTTCCAGAAGTATTTATTCGCTCATCCTCTCACGGTAGTCGCGCGACTACATCTGTATTTATCATATGGGTTGCGATGAAGCGCTCAAGTTCGTTGGCGGTCATTTCCGACCTCCTGTGCTCGGCGTCAAGGAAGGCGGTGGCAGCGGAAGCCCGCGTGGGTGCCATTGAATCTTGCCGCAGGAAGCAGAGCACTTGAAATTTTTCCATATAATGTGGAGCAACGCAATATTTATAGAACCTTCAAGACGAGTTATAATTCGCGCGGTTAGAGTGACGAAGCCGCCGGGACTTTCATCACTTCCTGCAGACATCTTTTCAATCATTTCAACACCTTATAATTCGCGCGGTTAAATCAAAGAATCCGCTGAGTTATTCATTTCCTGTAGATTTCGGAAGCGTAATACGGCAGATCGCGTGAACAAAAAATCACACCGCAATCATCTAAAGCATCACAGATTGCACGGGTATAATATCAAGTGACAAGCACATAAAAGTCGATCGAACGAACAAATAACACCGCAAATATTATAAGGTATTAAAAGCAGTCAGCAACAAATATGGTCAGTTCGATCAACTTATTACAGATCTCTCTCTCTCTCTCCTCGCACCGCACCTCGCGTCGCTCGCCGGTAGGTTCTGCGGGGTCCCTGTCGATATGCGTGACTTGATCGCTAATACCCAGTTAAATGGACATGGCGCTGATCAAGTGGTGTCTACGGGTGTTCTGGGCCCAGTTAATCCGAAATGTATCCCGAACTATGCGGCTCATAGGAACGGTTGGCTCAATAAAAGCCACCTATTCGATAGGTCACGCGGGTAGGTTTGCATGGCCGGTCATCGGGGGGAAGCTTCCCCTCGGCTAGGGTCGTGACCTGACTCACGCGGTTTCGCCGAACTCGCAAAGTCAGGTCGCCGGCCCTTCTCCTTTTCAGCCCTCTCGTGATATTTTCTCTTGAAGTACGCAGCATCGTCCTCCGCCCTTTGTAGTCGCTTGCCCAGGACCAAGACTTGATCGCGAGCAGCACTTTCTCACTCGCGGCAACCGGCGAGATCTGCGGACAGAGCCTTTATCCGCTCCACCAGGCCTATCCTCGCCTCTTCCTCGAATTTGAGCCTTGCCTTTAGTCACTCGAGGTCGACGTACAGTTCGTAGAAGGCGCGTTGGCCTTCATCATCCCGTAGTCGCCGCGCAGTCTTGTCCACTACAGCTTGAGAGTTTAGTTCCTCCAAATCTGCATCGCAAAGCAAAGGACGGGCAGAATTAGTTTTCTCGTGCGACAAGATCAACAATCAATGATGTTAAAAGAATAGGCACCCGAGCAGAGGCAATCTTCTCTAGTCGCGGCCGCTATCTGACGGCTATAAAAAACAGGTCGCCTCAGTCTCTCAGGATCCGTCTTCTTCAAGTTATTGTCCCTCAGAAGTCGCTCTGCCCTCTTATTCTTTTCAAGCTCTTTACGCGACAGAAGCAAGTCGTCGATCTCGGTTATTATGCGGATGGGCCACTTTAACCGCGGCGGTTCCTTGTAAGGTGATGGAATTTTTATAACCTTTGGGGCGGGTTTAATCTTACCTGTCCGCAGAAGCTTAGCAGCAGCTTGGCGGTCAGCTTCAGCCTGCTCTGCAGCTAAAAGAACAAAGGAATCATGGATCTCTTCTCCAGCTGTCATCAGATTCTTCTCCGGAAGGATTTTTTCCCGCAGTTTCACTTTGTCATCAACCTCGGATGGTCCAGGAATCTCCTTCCCTATTTTCGCCGACAGAATCTCCAGATCGGAGTCGCCGCCGGATAGCTGCTTGCTGCTAACTTCTTTTTCCTTTTCCTGCAAAGAATTCACAGCGGGCAGCTAAGTTAGCTCTACTCGCTTACCCGCCCAATTTTCAGTATGGCGCTCGAGATATTCGGAAATGTTTACCTCATCTGTTCGCATGGTCTCGTCCTCAAGCTGATCGGGTACATCCACCTTGCTAGTCGCTGCCATGACTGCCGCAGATTTCGTGTTTTCTTTCTTCTTCTTCAGCAGGATTGCCTCTATCCTCTCCTAAACTGATGAAGTCGGCTTGTGCTTCCTCTTCTTTGTCGGGATGGGGGCTTTCACGATATCGAGGTTTTCCTTGAACTTGTCGGTGGCATTCTTGGCAGCCTTTTTTGCCTTGTCGATAATATCAGCGATCTCCCTGCTTGCTCGCCCGGTTTCAATCTCAGCGTCCCCTAAGCCGTTTCCTCGGCTTGAGGATGAGGTTATGTCTACATCTGAGCCCGCCGAAGGCTATGGAGTGTTCGCATGGACAGACTCTGGAACCTCGCTACCCTCAATTTTCTCGGGCAGCTTTTCAGTAGGCTTAACAGCAGCGGCTTCAATAGGCTGCTCCAGGTTCCCAGCGGCTATTATCTCCGTTGTCGGCTTGAAGGACCGTTCGCTCTCTGGTTTTTCGTTTACCGGGCTCAGTTTTTGCGAAGCCGCCTTGGCAGTGTGCATCTTGCATGGCATCTCGCCGACTTTGCGGGTAGACGTTCCCAGTGGCGACTTGGAGGCAGCTAACCCCTTATCATTGATCCTCACTAGGATGCTCTTCCTGTAAGACATGGCGGACAGCATAATCTTAACCGTAGTTGGAGAGAAGCGACCCGTCTCGAAGGCAGTTTTGTAAAATCAGCGTCAACACCAGCATTATTCATAGTTTTGAAGGCATTAACGGCGCTCGCGGTCAAGCGGTTAACAATATTTTCGAAATTCCTCCTGAATTTAAAAAAGTGCGGGAATTAATGTTAACACCGATTTGACCGCTCCCCAAGTACATGTGGCGAGGCCACCTCTAGCCTCCTGACCGTCTCCCCGCGAGGTCTCTCGGGCTTGACAGGCGTCCAGGAGTAGTCGGTCAGGATCTCTTTACCCGCCTATCCGCGCGGCTATATGGCTCCCTCTCTCTTTTCGCCCCCCTATATCTGGTCACCGCTGCCTGTTTCTCCTGTGCGTGGGTAGCCGGTATTTCTAGCCAATCCCGTTGGGCAGGCCCCTGAGCCTATAAATAGATGTGAACAGTACCTTTCTAGGGACGGAGTTCGAATCTCCAAGCTTGCCGCTCGTGTCAGCGGATTCAAATTCCTTCTCCAGCGGGTATCCTGTCCGCGCGGTCTCTAGAGTCTAACCGCTGTAATCATTTTCCATATATAAAAGAAGAGCCCATCGCAAGAGAGGCATTCAGGCTACGGCGGGCGAACTCTGGTGTCGCCGCTTCGGGCGGCTAGTTCTGATTCTTGTCCTAGCTGCTAGTAACCGACTCGCCGACAATCTTTTCCCCACTCCTTCCCCGTTGCTCGAACTGTTAGCTGGTGTTGCCCGACTCCCCTTCGCATTTCGTGCATCAACACCATTGATGTTGAAACCGCCGGGGATGCGGCTGCATTTTACCTAACCGCATCAACTCTGCCGCAGTTCGCCGGTCTTCAGCTTGCCTATTCGCCTCCAGCCTTTCAGAGACCGCCTCGACCTTGTCCAACATGATAACAAGTTGCTCCTTCGCCAACTTCTCCCTTTTATCATCCGCAAGTGAGGGGGCGGGGTCGGCAACTTTATCTCCCACTATCTCGACATCGGACTGCAACACCTCAAGCAGAGATTTATTTATGTCAGCAAGCCGCTCGTTGTCAACATTATCGAGTATTTCAGTGGTAGACAAGCTGACCGTCGATAAGGAGTCGCCCCCCGAGATAGTGGCATCGGGTGTGACCAAGCTCGCGTCGGGAACTTCTTTATCTCGCGGCCAGTACTGCAAGCTCGCAGCACCCATCTGCATATAAACATTCTTCTCTTTCTGAGCCCGCAGCTTATTTTCCTCTCGCTCGGCAATAGAAGACTTGTCCCTCTTCCTTTTCTTCTCAGGGCCCTTTTTCTCCAAGGCCAGCACGATCTGTTGAGAGTCCAGCGGATTCGCGCGGACTGCGTCCTGATTAGTGCCGACTACGGTCAAAGAAGTCGCTGGTTCCTCAATTTGCTCTTCAGCCGGCTTCTCCACTTGCTCGTCTTCCCCGACCTTTTCTGTTCGCTTTTTAGCCTCCAGATCAGTGATCCGCATCTCCTCAGTACGTGGCTGTCAGAATCCTGGTGACAAGACCTCCTTCTCAGTATTTATCTGCAGCATGTGTGTCCATGAGGCAGAGACGATTATGGCCATACCCCCGAGTTCGCAGGGTTCTGGTCAGAAATCCACAACGGATCAGAGATCCTATCCGCACTCTGGGATGGCATGTCATGAGCAAGGGAAGCATCCGATCGCTCGGGCTCCAGCTCCTTGTTTTTGCGGGTAAATCAGTGGTCGACTTTTCCTTTTGCGAACTCTCCCCAACGTAGCGGACAGCTGTCTCGCTCCATTGATCTTTTTTCTTAATCCGAGTGTTCACCTTAGATTTGTCGGTCTTAGAGGCATGTTTGCCAAGGAAAGATCCGAGTCTCGCCATGTCGGACTGGAGAATACAGACCACAAGTGGGGAGTTTCAGCCCGTTGCGCAGATAGTTTTTGCAGAATACAGTTCTTCTAACCGTATTTATAGCCCAGACGACATTTATGACAGTTGCAGACTCGGCAGTTAAGGAAACATTTTCGAAATTTTCCAAAACTTGAAAATGTACGGGGATTATATTAACCTTAGAATCCGCAACATGCCCAGCAAGACTTCTCTCCTCTTTAGGCGGACTCCAGTTCTCAGTCCGCTCAGGTCGTCAAGGCACCCTAGAGGCGGACTCCAGTTCTCAGTCCGCTTAGGTCGTCAAGGAACCCTTGAGGAGGACTCCAGTTCTCAGTCTGCTTAAGTCGTCAAGTCACCCCAGAGGCGGACTCCAGTTCTCAGTCCGCTCAGGTCGTCAACGCACCCCAGAGGCGGACTCTTGTTCTCAGTTTGCTCAGGTCGCCCTCGGTGGGTTTCTAGATCTGGCATCACTAGGCGGACTCCAGCGTAAGTCCTCTCAGGTCGCTACCTTTCAGCCTGGATTGCGTTCCGCACGACCAAGGGCATGGCCCAGCGCGCAACCCCAGTCCGCCTATCTCGCGTGGACTGCTTGTCTATTTCTTTTTTATTCCCGTCACCACTGCCCGACTCTCCTGTACCCCGGGCAGCTGGTTATTTTAGCCCTTCCCATTTGGGAAGGGCCCCAAATCTATAAATAGAGGGAAGTGGTGCACCCAAGGCACGCTGACTCGAGCCCGTGAGCCTACTTGTTAAAAGTTGCGGACTCGAATCTCGAGCTTTGCAGAGTCTGACTGCCTACTACACAGTTTTATTTCCGCTTTTTGTAACCCATCATTCGCAATCAAAGTCAAGCCCGTCGCAAGAGTGGCATTCAGGCCGCGAAGGGCGAAGTCTGGTGTTGCCGTGATTCACGGCTCTTCTGTTCTCTTCTCTCATCCGCTAAGTAGACTACTGCTTGCAGTTTGCTTCTTCCTCTTTCCCCAGTGCTCGAACAATTAGCTGGCGGTGCTCGAGTCCTTTTTGCATTTCGTGCATCAACATTACACACATGTTTTTAAAGTAAAAGGAATGAAAATTCATGCATTCATGGTCTATGCATATGAGTTAAAAGGATGATGGTATGTAATCCTATGTTTAAGCATTTCATCATTTATAAAATTCTCAGAGCAAGTTAGCAGCATGCGCAAGTACTTATGTATGTTTTGTCTGTACTAGGTTGTTTGGTTCTAGCGGTTAAGCTAGGTTTTGATTAGTTATTTATTGTGTTATTAGAATGTCGAGATGACCTACAACGAGGTCGACTCCCTAGTCTGAGGGCGAGTCATCTGGTTCTCAGAATGAAGCCTAGATAGAAGGATTGCGATAGAGCAACGAAGCTTTGTTTAGGCAAATGTTGGAGGCGCAGTCGCAGATCAAAGCCCCGTTGACTGTCATTGCAGGATAGCCGCTTAGATTTTGAGACCCTGTTGTGGGTCAAGGTGTTCCAGTTACTCCTGCTCCTCTGGTGCCCCCAGTTATGCTATCGCGAGAGATGAATTTCATCTCGCATATCCAGCAATTACAACCCCAACCTATTATGGTAGGGCAGACTTCATGGCTTTGGAGAACTGGATTTTAGACATCGAGGAGATGTTTTCGTAGACTGTAGTTTTTGTCGACCAGAGAGTGATGGTCGCTGCTTATCAGCTCAAGGTACTTGTAAAGAGCTGGTGGCTTGGGGAAAAGGAAAATTTGAAGGATGAATGTTCATGGAAAGTCTTCAAGAAGCTTTTGCTGAAGAAGTTTTTGTCGTCGCTCGAGCGAAACCGTTTGTTGAATGATTTCTTGCACTTAAAGCAGAGGAAGCTCACGGTGAGTAAGTATGAGGTGGAGTTTAGCAAGCTGAGCCGGTTCACCCAAGATTTTGTTGTTTCTGAGGTCTATAGAGTTAAACATTTTCTGGGTGGTCCAAGGAGTGACATCCAATAGCTAGCAAATGCTTATGGATCAAAAACCTATACTAAAATAGTAGAAGTTGCTCTGAAGGTCGAAGAGATCGACAATGCTAAGAACCGAGGTCAGTAGTTGAGAAACGATAAGAGAAAATCTGATGAGGGAAGAAACTCCAAGGTATCTTGTTCTACTTCTAAGAAAAGAAGCAAAGAGACAAGCAATTTCTGTGGCTGGTCAGGCCATCCGTTCGAGTTGTGTTTCAAGAGAATATGAGCTTAAAAGAAGGAGTAGGTTTATGCAATTCAGGGTGCTCCTATGGGAGATTTGGTTTGTACTTCGTGTAAACAAAGGGGGAATGATGCTGCCCAATGTTTTGGTAAGGAAAGGGCCTGCTCTCTGTGCGACAAAAAGGACATTTCAAGTCGAAGTGAACGCAGGCTCAGCCCCTGTTGCAACCAGTTCCACTTCAGGCTTTGCCACAGCCGCAACATTTGGACAAGGGAAAGGCTAAGCTGAACGTGGTGTCCCTTGAGGAAGCCTAGACGTCTACTAAGGTTATTACAAGTTAGATCCTAATCTAGTTTTAGCTTTTAATTCATAGCTATAGGTTCAATGTTCGTCCTCTTTGTCGCATATGCAATTATTTTTTATAGGAAGGTTTTAGGTAAATAACCGTTGGGAATTCGTTCTGTTTGATTCTGGTGCTACCCACTCATTTGTTGCTAGGACCTTTGTTGAGCGTCATCGTCTGAATTTGGATTAAATTGGCAATGCGTTACATGTTAATTTTCCCTTTGGTGACTCAGTGGTATCTGACCACGACATTCTGATTTGTCAGATTCTGTTAGGTGATTTTACTAGCGATTGCTGATTTGAAGGTGATAGACTTGGAAGATTTTGATGTGATCTTGGGCATGGACTGGTTATCCAAGTATGATGATGTTATCCAGTGCAAGGTTAAGCGCTTGGACTTCAAGAAGGACAACGATCAACCCAGGAGTGTTTATGGTTTTTTGCGCCATGTTTCTCCATTAATTTATGAGGTACGTGCTCGGAAGAGTGTAAATTCTGTGTGTTTTGCTTGTTTGGTTTCTGTGTTGGTGACCGATAGTAGTTTGTCGCGAGTTGAGGAGATTACTGTTGTGCGCAAATTTCCCGATGTATTTCCTGACAATCTTCCTGGTCTTCCACCCAAGAGAGATGTGGAGTTCATCATAGATCTGAAGCCGGGTACCCGTCCTATTGCTAAGGCGTCGTACCGTATTGTCCTTCGTGAGCTAGAGGAGTTGCGTACCTAATTGGATGAGTTGCTGTATAATGGTTTTATTAGGCCGAGTTCTTCTCCATGGGGTGCTCTTGTTCTATTTGTGAATAAAAAGAATGGATCGATGAGGCTTTGAATCGAATATAGGGAGCTGAATAAGGTGACTATTAAGAATAGATACCCTCTGCCAAGGATTGATGATCTGTTTAATCAGCTGTGTGGTGTCTCTTTGTTTTTCCAAGATTGATCTTCGTTCAGGCTACCATCAGTTGAGGATCCGTGAATCAGATATTCCACAGACTGCCTTCCATTCCCAGCATGGAAAATTTTAATTCTTGGTGATGTCTTTTGGTCTAATGAATGCACCCTCTACCTTTATGTATATGATGAACCGAGTGTTCAAGGATTTCCTGAACCGTTTTATGGTCATGTTCTTAGATGACATTTTCGTGTATTCCCGCAATGCTGTAGAGCATGCCCAGAATTTGCGTTTATTTTTCTCTACTTTGAGAGAGAATAAATTGTTTGCCAAGGTTAGCAAGTGTGAGTTTTTGTTGACTCAAGTTTCTTTCTTGGGTCATATGGTTAATATAGATGAGATTTTAATTGACCCTGAGAAGATTGCTGCTGTTATTGATTAGAATAGGCCCACCACACCCAAGGAGATAAGGAGCTTCCTAGGATTGGCTGGCTATTATAGAAGGTTTGTAGAGGGTTTCTCTATGTTGTCTGCGCCACTGACTAAACTGACGCTTGAAGATTGCAGCTTTTCTTTGGAGCGATAAGTGCGAGGAAGCTTTTCAGGAATTAAAGAGGAGATTGTGCACTGTTCCGATGTTAACCTTGCAAACCGAAGTAATGGAATATGTCGTTAATGTGGATGCATCACATGTTAGTCTTGGTTATATGTTGACGCAGGAAGGTAAGGTGATAGCGTATGGGCCTAGACAGTTAAAGATTCATGAGAAGAACTACCTTACGCATTATTTGGAGTTCGCAGCTGTAATTTATGCACTAAAATTGTGGAGGAATCTATTGTATGGTGCTTTATGTAAGATTTACACCGATTATAAGAGCTTGAAGTACGTTTTATCTCAAAGGGAGTTAAATTTGCGCTAGCGAAGATGGATAGAGTATGTTGTAGATTATGATGTTGAGATCCAGTACCATCCGGGCAAAGCTAATGTTGTAGCCGATGCTTTGAGTAGGAAGATAGCTAAGATTTGTAATCTTTCTGTGGATTACCTGGTTAAGGAGTTTTTTAATAATGAACATTTCTATTGGAAATTGTAAGTCTTCAAATAGTTTGGAGGTAGCCGAGCCTTCGTGGATCGCACTCACAAGACAACATCAGATGGAAGATCATAATTTGTTGCACCTTTATAAGAGAATTGAGAAATAGGAGTTACCCAATTTTTCGATCGATGATGCGGGTACCTTGAAGTACAGCGGCAGATTTTTTATCCCTGCTGTTAGGGACATTCGATTTAAGTTGTGTAGTGAGGAGCACGGTTCTAGTGTTGCCTACCACCCAGGTTCTACAAAGATGTATCAAGACCTAAAGCAGATTGTCTAGTGGTTTGGAATGAAGGGTGACATATCCAGGTTTGTGTCTGAATGTTTTACATGCAAGCTTGTTAAGGCCGATCATAGCAGGCCTGGTGGCATATTGATGCCTTTGGATATTCCAAGCTGGAAGTGGGCGAGTATTTCCATGGACTTTATTATGTGTTTACCGAGATCTTCCAGAGGTCACGATTCTATTTGGGTGATGGTAGGTCGACTGACGAAGTGTGCTCACTTTGTGCTGTTTAAGATTGGTTACTCCATGAAGAAGATAGCCGAATTATATTTAGATGAAGTCATCAGATTGCATGGAGTATCAATTAGCATTATATCGGATCGAGACTCTAGGTTTATGTCTCTCTTTTGGAAAAGATTGCAAGAAGGGTTTGATACTGATATGAGGTATTCTACCGCTTATCATCCGCAGACTAATGGTCAAAAGGAGAGAGTAAATTAGATCAAGGAGGATATGATAAAATGTTATATTTTTGACCACGGAGGAGCATGGGATGAGTGACTCAGATTGATGGAGTTTGCATACAATAATAGTTATCAAGAAAGTTAGCAGATGGCCCCGTTTGGGGCCTTGTATGGGAGGCGATGCAGAACTCCCTTATTTTGGGTCGAGGTCGGTGAGAGACCGTTGTTAGGTCCTAAAGCGCTAGAAGAGATAGAAATATCTATAAAGCTTATTCGACAGAAGCTTCGGATAGCGTAGGATTTTTATGAGAAGAATGCCAATCGGCATAGGACTGATTTGGAGTTTGTTGTTGGACCCGAGGTAAGTGGGACCTTTTAGGGTTATTGTGCGTATTGGAGTATCAGCTTATAGGCTGGATTTTCCCGCAAATTTTCCTAGTGTGCACGACATGTCTCACGTGAGCCAGTTGCAGAAATGTGTGCTCATCGACCGACATATTCTTGATATCGTGCCCTAGTTGGAGCCTAATCTTATGATATTTGGTTTAATTTGTTATTTAGCGTGTTTATGGCATAAGGGCGTTACGTTGATGCGTTTTCAGCATATGCCGTTGTTAGAGCATGGTTTTAGCTTTTAGGTTTTTTTTGTGGCTTGGTTTTGCGTGTTTGCAAGATTCCCTAGCGAGCCGGGTCTGTTTTGGTGACTCGATAGAGCCTCTTTGGGAATGCTTGTGTTTTGGCTTTGGGAGGTGTTTTCCGGAGTTTTGTTCGTCGAATCTTAATTTTGACTAAGTCATTGGGTTCGTAGCGTCGGTATTTAGCTACGGTGTGATTTTCGTAGAAATCCATATTGGCTCGAATTTTAGGTCGTTTGGACCATTATTTAAAAATAAACTATTATTATAATACTTATATTTCTAAGTATAAATAGACTTGTGAATAGACAAATGCTATTCATCATCTACTTCTTGAAACTGTCGGCTGTTACGGGAAGAGCGAGAGCGGCAGTCTTTTCTAAGCTTTCAGCCACTGATTTCTGGAATGTTGGTGGTCGAAATCGTCGCTGGAGGGTAGAGTCGGATAGCTCTCACCTAGATCTACGTTTCTAAAGTAAGATTTTCCGATTTTTTGAAATTTTGGGTGTTAGGAATTTTGTTTTGACCCTCTTTTCTTCTGAAAAGTTTCAGAAAGTGTTGCTTAGGTGATCTTGTGGCCAGATTCTTGAGGAGGAGCGCTTGCGTGGCCAGATTCGATGATTTGATGCAAGTGGTGGTTTCCACCCTTGATTTTATTTCATATTTTCTTGATTTCCTCCCGGTACATAAGCTGAATTAGGGTAAGATCTTAGTGCAAGTGGTGATTTACACCCTTGCCAAGCTTTCATGTTACTGTTTTCTTGATTTCCTTGTCAAATTCGGTTTCTGTAAATCTTGGTGCAAGTGGTGATATACACCCTTGCCAAGCTTTCATGTTACTGTTTCTGTCCTAGTAGGCCGAATAGTGCTTAGCTTAGCTGTAAATTAGTGGATGTTGTGAGAGAGCAATATTATAGGAGAAATCTATTCCTGAGTGAGCATAACAATAAGTTTTTCTTGGTCTAGGTTTAGAAATTATCCAAAAAAAATATTTATACTATTAATTAAATTATTGAAAAATTATTTGTTACTGTAAGTCTAATATCCTCTATTTAGGCAGGATAACACTTCTGCCAAGTTTCTGTCTTAGGCGTTGAGTATAGCCTTTGTTGATGCACGAAATGTGACAAGGGAATTGAGTACCATCAGCTAACGGTTCGAGCACTGGGGAAAAGAGGGGAAGATGAACAGGGACTGCCGAGTAATCGGCTACTAGAGGTTAGAGCAGAAACTGAGACAAGCCGCAAGAAGCGGCGACACCATGCTTCGCCCACCGCGGCCTGAATGCCACTCTTGCAATGGGCTTTCCTTTTATTAAAAAAGTAGAGGTTACACTTTGGGAGGAGAAAAAGGAAGAAAAGAGAAACCAGCCGGATAACAAGCCGCAAGGCACTAGGCTCGAGACCGCAGCTCTTAATAAGCAAGCTCTTGTACTCGAGTCAGGCTTCTTTGTGTAACGCCCCCGATTTTTCTGCGATTATTTTAATCCTCGTTTGGCGTTACGTCGACGCATTTTCGTGGCTTGTGCCATTTGTGGAGTGTGGTTTAGCTCCTTAGAACTGAGTGCCCTATTTTGTAGCCTATGGGCAAGATCTCCCTAGCAAGCCGAGTCGTTTTTGGTGACCCGGTGTGGCCTCTCGGGGGATGCTTGTGTTTTGGCTTTGGGTGGGTATAACTCGAGTTCTGTTCGTCAAAAATTAATTTCGACTTCGCCGTTGTGTTCTTAGCGCGGGTATTTAGCTACAGTGCGAATTTCGTCAAATTCCGAGGTAGTTCGGTTTTTGCGTCGTTTTGGTGCTTTATGTAATTCTTTATTAAATTATATTATTATATATTAATAAATATATATATAGGTTAGAAATAAAAAGTCCCATATCATCTTCCCCATTTGAAACCGCCGCCCCTGTACGAGAGAAAACGGAGAAACTGCCGAGCCTTGCCTTCCACCATCGATTCCCGGAGCGTTTGTGGACGGAATTCGATTCCGAGAGTGGATTCGGATTGCTCTCGTCAAGAACTTCATTCCTACGGTAAGATATTCGATTTTCGTGGAGTTTTGTTGAGATTGGGATTTTAGTTTTGAGGATTTTCCGCCATTAATGTTAGGGAGAATGTTTTAGGTGCTGCTGCTTTTAGTGCCAAGTGAAGGAGAGGGAAAGCCATCCAAGCTTCGCCGGAAATCGAGGCAAGTGGTGTTCTTGCCCTTGTCAAGTTGTTTTCTTTCGTTCAAATCCTATTTGCTTCTATCGTTTTTATCTCCTATTTTTCCATCTCGAATGATTAGGCATTGTTTGTATGGTAGTGGTGCGCGTCGTTGGTGGTTTCCTGCTGCTACGACAGTTGCGTGGGTCGTGTGCGCGTTCCGGTGTCATTCGGGAAATCCCAAACGGTACAGGTTAACTGCACACGATCATCAACCGTTAGGGCGCACGACCACTGGTCGTGTGCCTATGTTCGTGCGCGTCTACTTATTTATTTTCCTAAGTTCTGTCTCGATTATCGCACGAGCACTGGCAAACAATGCACTCGACCACCGGTCATGCGCCACTGATCGTGCGCAGATGCTAAGTTCTCTGTCAGGTTTTCCAGGTTCACTTCACACGATCATCAGCCAATGAGTGTGCACGACCACTGGTCGTGCGCCACTGATCGTGCGCTCTGTATATATTTTTCTTCTGCTCCCGTATTTAGTTGGCTTCGTTGCGCGGGTTATGTGGGCATGAGTGTTTTGTGTTGTGTTAAGGTAGTAACGTAAGAGTAGTTGTTGTGATAGTTTTGTTTTGCGTGGCACGTTGAGTGAGTGAAGCTCACTCAATGCGGTGTCGAGAGGACCCAGCGCCAAGTCATGTTGAGTAATTTCAACACTTTTTCCCTACCTCGATTTCCGTTCCCGAGTGAATTCTTTATTTATGTTTTGAGTTTCCTTGTCGGCTGTGTTTTTCTTTCCAAATGGCCGAATCGTGGGTCGTGGTTAGTAGTGGTGGTTTGAAGCTCTTCATGGGGGAGGTGTTGTGTAAATTAGCCATGGCCACCCTTTTCTTCTATCTTGCACCAGGTACGGGCTGGGCAAGGGGGTGGAAGGTCCCTAGTGCTTTTACATGTAGACCCTTATGCTTGTTGACTTGGAAATGGTGGTTGGGGAACTGAGTTTGCCTCCAACCCGGATACATGTTGGTTGTTTTGCTACTACCATCTCCCACAGCTTAGGGTATTATGTATTTATTTCTTGGTAGATTACAACACTTTGGGCTCTTGGTAGCCTAGTAGGCTCTGCAGGAAGTAGTTTCTGGGCAGGGTTGATGCTGTTTCCTCACACCTGGTGCGTTTCTTTCTGTCTTGCCTTGGGCAGTTGTGACCTTTTTCTAATTTTTGTTTTCCTCTTTCATTTATTCCCTGGTGGACACTTTCATGCAGTTTCTTTTTGTTTTGCTTGCTGAGGTATTCTTTCTTCTTTTGAATGCCTCAGGTTCTGAGCAGTAGCCAGTTTGGTGGCTAGGTTGCGGTGGTGTTGCTAGTGGTCTCTTGGACTTTGGAGATCCTGTTGCTTTGTTTGTGAGGTAGTTTTTCTGTACCTTTTCTTACAGACATACATATGTGTCAGTGGGTTCGTGTCAGGTTGTTGGCGCCCACTGGTAGTTTTTACCTTTGTACTATATATATTACTTTTGCTGCTACCATTTTTTGGAGATAGTCTACTTGCTCTGGGGAGGATTTATGCTAGGTTGCTAGTTTTTTTTAAACTACAACTATTATTATAAATAAAGCTCATGATCAGCATGTCTTATAAAACTAAATCACTATTTTCCAAACGACGTATAAAGATTGATTTCTTATGTATAGTATAAATTATATGTAGAGTCTTGCATAGTGTAAGTGGTCCTCATGGGACTCTTATGCACCCTCTTAGGATGTCAATCTTGAATAAAGTATCTTCCGCAGCGTAAAGTATAGTTTGTAATTGTGGACTAGGTGATCCACCGAGCCGAGGGATACGGCCTCTAAAATATAACTAATTTTTCTAATCATTAATCTCATGATTTTCTTCCATTAAGTTTGTGGATGGTTTTGCCTAAGCATCAGCAGTTATCCCCTGCTTGACGTGGCATCATGACGCGTGTTTTCTCATACTCTGATAATTCATAAATTCGGAGAAAATGCGGGTTGTGACAGTTGGTATCAGAGGGAGGTTGCTTGACAAGTTAGTTGGGCAACCTTCCTTTGTTTGCTTTTAGTAGTTCAACATCATGTCATTCACACACCGATATGTCATCAGCACGTCTTGGAAAAAGCACGAACACTACACTCATAGCATAACATGAAGTATACGGGGCATATTATGTAGTATGGGATGCATAATATGTGTTCGTATATGGATCCACCATAGGGGCAACATGTGAGGGTTATGTAGTATGGGATGCATAACCTCACCACATGGCTGCGACTAGCTCGTTTTCTTTTTCGTTGCATGAGAATGTTATGTAGTATGGGATGCATAACATTTTCATGCGTACGCCGCTCATAACATACATTAGGGCCTTTTTAGAATGCATAGCACAATCATGCATAACATAACATTGCATAAGCACAACGTGCCAAGCTGAAGACTGGCAGGATGACATATGTACACACATAAGTTTTCAAGTCAAAATAATATAAAGTCATGCATTCCCGATCTAGGCACAAGAGTTAGTAGGGTGGTGGTTAACCATCTTAGGCTAGGGCATAACATCAAATTTTGTTAAAGAAAAGATAAACTCCCAGAGCAAGTTTAGCAGCTTAAAGTCTATATCTATATATGTATTGCCTGTAATTGTAGTTGGTTCTAGTCGTGGTATTAGGATCTAATTTGTGTTGTTATGATTTGAGGATGGCGAGACGTCCTTCGACTAGATCGACTCCCCTGTCCGAGGGTGAGTCATCTGGAGCTCAGAATGACGCCGTGATCGAGAGCCTGCGGCAGAGTAGCGATGCCTTGAGTAGGCAGATGGTGGAGGTGCAGGCCCAGATTCAGTCTTTGGTAGCAGTTGTGGCAGGTCAGACTCAGGGAGTGCAAGGCCCTACAGGGGGGGATTGCTGTTCCTCCTCCTCCTGCACCCTTAAGACCTCCAGTGGTGGTGCCAGCAGAGATGGCCTTCATCTCGTAGTTTCAGAGGCTGAGCCCTCCCACTTATGAAGGGAAGGCAGATTTCATGGTGATAGACGACTGGCTGATCTCCATTGAGGAGATGTTCACGTACTAAGGGATTGTAGATGATTAGAGGGTGATGATAGCCGCCTATCAGCTTAAAGGTTTGGCTAAGAGTTGGTGGCTGAGAGAGAAGGAGAGCTTGGTAGTTGGATGCTCTTGGGAAGTGTTCAAGGAGATGCTGTTGAGGAAGTTCTTACCCTCGGCCGAACGTGACCGCCTCATGAATGACTTCCTTCATCTGAAGCAAAGGCAACTCACGGTGGGTGAGTATGAGATAGAGTTCAGCAAGTTGATCCGTTTTGCCCCTAGATTGGTCAGCATTGAGGCTGATCGAGTTAAGAGATTTCTCGATGGTTTGAGGAGCGAGGTGCAGCAGTTGACCATTGCTTATGGGTCAGAGACTTATGTAGGTGTAGTGGAGGCTGCTCTGAAGGTTTAGGCTATTGAGACTGCGAGGAGCAGAGGCTAGGAAATGAGGACGGAAAAGAGAAAGTTTGTGGAGGAGAAGAAACCCCAGGTACTCGGTGCGGCTCCGGGAAAGAGGAGCAAGGTGGAGTGCAGCTTCTGTGGCCGGTCAGGCCACCCCGTCGAGAGATGTTTCAAGAAGGCAGCAGCTCAGAGGAAGGAGCAGGTTCATGCGATTCAGGGTGCTCCTAGGAGAGATGTCTCCTGTTCTGTTTGCAAGCGATCCGGGCATGATGCTACCCAGTGCTGGTCCAAGGATAAAGTCTGCTTTCAGTGTGGGCAGAAGGGACTCATCAAGTCTAGGTGTCCTCAGGTTCAGCCTGTTCTTCCTGTAGTACCACTTCAGGCTCTACCCCCACCACAGCGTGTGGACAAGGGAAAGGGAAAGATGAACGTGATCTCTTCCGAGGAGGCTCAAACTTTGACTCAGGTCATCTCAGGTTAGTTGTCATTCCAGTCTGAAAGTTTTGTTCTTGTTTTGCTTGAATGTTTGGGGTATTGTTGTGGTAGTTCCTTAGTTTTCTATGCTCCTATAGGGAAATTTAAGGTGAAGAACCTCTGGGCGCTTGTTCTGTTCGACTCCGGCGCTACCCACTCGTTCGTGGCTAGAGCCTTTGTGGAGCGACATCAGTTGACTTTAGATCGAGTTCGGGATACCTTCCGTGTCAAGTTCCCCTCTGGTGAATCTGTGTTGTCAGATTTGGGCATATTGGATTGCCATGTTTTGTAGGGGGACTTTCTTGCGAAGGCAGATCTGAAGATGATTGATCTGGAGTACTTCGATGTTATTTTGGGCATGTACTAGCTGTCTAGGTATGATGCAGTCATTCAGTGCAAAGGAAAGCGCTTGGAATTCATCAGGGACGACGGTCAGCCTGGAAGCGTGTATGCTGATCCATGCCTGGACTCTTCTGTCATTTTTGCGGTATGTGCTCAGAAGCTGTTTCTTTCGGATTGTTTTGCTTGTTTGGTCTCGATGGTTGAGACCGCTGTTAGCGGACAACGCTTGGAGGAGATTCCAGTTTTTCGTGGCTTCGCCGATGTTTTTCCGGATAATCTTCCTGGTATTCCTCCCGTGCGGGATGTGGAGTTTGTGATTGATTTAGATCCAGGTATGCATCCTATTGTTAAGGCGCCGTACAAGATGGCCCCTCGTGAGTTAGAGGAGTTGCGGGTTCAGTTGGATGAGCTATTGGCAAAGAGATTTATCAGGCAGAGTTCGACGCCTTGGGGTGCTCCTGTACTGTTTGTGAAGAAGAATGATGGGTCGATGCAGCTTTGCATCGACTATAGAGAGCTGAACAAAGTCACAATTAAGAACATGTACCCTTTGCCGAGGATCGATGATTTATTTGACCAGTTGCACGGTAGCACGGTGTTCTCCAAGATCGATCATCGTTCTGGCTTTCATCAGCTCAGGATCCGTGAGGCAGATATTCCACGGACTGCGTTTAGATAGGGGCATGGACATTTTGAGTCCTTGGTGATGTCGTTTGGTCTGACCAACGCACCATCAGCCTTCATGGATATGATGAACCGGGTATTCAAGGATTTCTTAGACAAGTTCGTGGTGGTCTTCATCGATGACGTGTTGGTTTATTCTCATAGCGCGGAGGAGCACGAGCAGCATCTGCGCTTGGTTCTATCAGAGTTGAGGAATCACAAGTTATTCGCCAAGTTGAGCAAGTGCGAATTTTGGTTGCCTCAGGTCACATTTCTAGGCCACGTGGTGAACAAGGATGGGATCTCGGTCGACCCAGAAAAGATCGCAGCAGTGATGGATTGGAGTAGGCCGTATACGCCTAAGGAGATCAGGAGCTTCCTAGGGTTGGCTGGCTACTACAGAAGGTTCGTGGAGGGTTTCTCTTCCCTAGTTGCACCTTTGACCAAGCTGACTCAGAAGAACGTGGCTTTTATTTGGAGCGAGAAGTGCGAAGAAGACTTTATAGAGCTAAAGAAGAGATTGTGCACTGCTCCCGTTCTGACCCTGCCTACTGAGGGTGTGGATTATGATGTATACGTGGATGCTTCGCATGTAGGACTGGGATGCGTATTGATGCAGGTTGGAAAGGTGATTGCCTATTGGTCAAGGCAACTGAAGACTCATGAGAAGAATTATCCTACGCATGACCTTGAGTTTGCAGCGGTAATTTATGCTTTGAAGTTGTGGAGGCATCTACTTTATGGGGCTCAGTGCAAGATCTTCACTGACCATAAGAGCCTGAAGTACGTGTTCATGCAGAAGGAGTTGAATCTGCGCTAGCGGCGGTGGTTAGAGTATGTGGCCGATTATGATGTAGAGATCCAGTATCATCCAGGCAAGGCCAATGTGGTGGCCGACGCCCTGAGCCGAAAGACGGGAAAGATCTTTAACCTCACCGCCAATCGTTTAGTGGAGGAGTTCCTCCTCATGGATATATAAGTGGGATGCTGTGGCTTGCAAAGTAGTTTATCAGTGGCAGAATCGACTTGGATTTCTTTGACCAGACTGCACCAGAAGGACGATCCGGATCTTTTGAACTTATTTACCAGGACCGAGAAGAGGGAGTTGCCAGATTTTGTTATCGATGATGCGGGTACTTTGAAGTACTGCAGCAGGTTTTGCATCCCTGCTGTTGGGAACATTAGAAGTATGTTTTGCAGAGAGGCTCATGGATCCAGCATTGCCTACCATCCAGGATCTACGAAGATGTATCGTGACTTAAAGCAAATTGCCTGGTGGTATAGCATGAAAGGTGATATAGCCCGTTTTGTTGCTGAGTGCCTCACTTGCAAGCGTGTGAAGGCCGATCATGGAAGGCCTGGTGGCAAGTTGACCCCGTTAGAGATCCCGACTTGGAAGTGGGAAAGTATATCTATGGACTTCATTATGGGCTTACCGAGATCCCTGAGGGGATTTGATTCTGTTTGGGTTATAGTGGACAGACTGACGAAGTGTGCTCACTTCGTGCCATATAAGATTGATTACCCGATGAAGAAGATAGCAGAGTTGTACTTGAATGAAGTTATCTGACTCCACGGTGTGCCGGTTAGCATCATTTCTGATCGAGACTCCCAATTTACTTCTCGTTTTTGGCAGAGTCTGCAGGAGGGTTTGGATACGGATCTGAGATATTCTACTGCTTACCACCCATAGACCAATGGGCGACGGAGCGGGTGAACCAGATAGTTGAGGATATAATCCGATGCTACATTTTAGACCACGGTAGAGCGTGGGATGAGCGGCTGCGACTTATGGAATTTGCATACAATAACAGTTATCAGGAAAGTTTGTAGATGGCTCCATTCGAAGCCTTGTATGGGAGGCACTATAGAACTCCGTTATTTTGGGCTAAGGCTGGTGAGAGGCCTTTGTTGGGTCCTGATGCATTGGAAGAAATGGAAGTCGCAGTGAAGCTTATTCGGGAGAAGCTTCGTATAGCTCAGGAGAGGTATGAGAAGAACGCCAATCGACGTAGGTCTGCCTTGGAGTTTTTTGTAGGGGACCTTGTATTTCTCAAGGTTTCCCCGATGGTGGGTGTAAAGAGGTTTGGTAAGAATCAAATATTGGACCCAAGGTATGTGGGCCCGTTTGAGATTTTGGAGCCGATTGACGTGTCAGCATATAGATTGGATTTTCCAGCAAACTTCCCAGGTGTTCATAATGTTTTTTATGTAAGCCAATTGCGGAAGTGTGTGCGCAGTAGTGGGCAGGTCATGGATGTTGTGCCCCAGTTGGAGCCCAACCTCTCTTTTGTTAAGGTGTCGGTCCATATTTTGGATACTCAGGAGCGAGTGCTGCGAAAGAAGTCCATTCCGATGGTGAAAGTTCTGTGGAAGAATCAGGATTTGGAGAGCGCGACTTGGGAGCTAGAGTCGGCCATGAGGAAGGCTTACCCTCACTTGTTTCCCTGATTTGATCGGTATGTATCCCTTCCTGTAACTCCTATTTGTTACTTTACCTTCTTTAGTAGAAGTGTGGTGCGCAAAGTTTCGGGACGAAACTTTCTTTTAGGGGGAGTGACTGTAACGCCCCCGATTTTTCTGCGATTATTTTAATCCTCGTTTGGTGTTACGTCGACATGTTTTCGTGGCTTGTGCCATTTGTGGAGTTTGGTTTAGCTCCTTAGAACTGAGTGCCCTATTTTGTAGCCTATGGGCAAGATCTCCTTAGCAAGCCGAGTCGTTTTGGGTGACCCGGTGTGGCCTCTCGGGGGATGCTTGTGTTTTGGCTTTGGGTGGGTATAACTCGAGTTCTGTTCGTCGAAAATTAATTTCGACTTCGCCGTTGTGTTCGTAGCGTGGGTATTTAGCTACGGTGCGAATTTCGTCAAATTCCGAGGTAGTTCGGTTTTCGCGTCGTTTTGGTGCTTTATGTAATTCTTTATTAAATTATATTATTATATATTAATATATATATATATAGGTTAGAAATAAAAAGCCTCGTATCATCTTCCCCATTTGAAACCGTCGCCCCTGTATGAGAGAAAACGGAGAAACCGCTGAGCCTTGCCTTCCACCGTCGATTCCCGGAGCGTTTGTGGACGGAATTCGATTCCGAGAGTGGATTCGGATTGCTCTCTTCAAGAACTTCATTCCTACGGTAAGATATTCAATTTTCGTGGAGTTTTGTTGAGATTGGGATTTTAGTTTTGAGGATTTTCCGCCATTAATGTAAGGGAGAATGTTTTAGGTGCTGCTGCTTTTAGTGCCAAGTGAAGGAGAGGGAAAGCCGTCCAAGCTTCGCCGGAAATCGAGGCAAGTGGTGTTCTTGTCCTTGCCAAGTTGTTTTCTTTTGTTCAAATCCTATTTGCTTCTATCGTTTTTATCTCCTATTTTTCCATCTCGAATGATTAGACATAGTTTGTATGGTAGTGGTGCGCGTCGTTGGTGGTTTCCTGCTGCTACGGCAGTTGCGTGGGTCTTGTGCGCATTCCGGTGTCGTTCGGGAAATCCCAAACGGTACAGGTTAACCGCGCACGATCATCAACCGTTAGGGCGCACGACCACTGGTCGTGTGCCTATGTTCGTGCGCGTCCACTTATTTATTTTCCTAAGTTCTGTCTCGGTTTTCGCACGAGCACTGGCAAACAGTGCGCACGACCACCGGTCGTGCGCCACTGATCGTGCACAGATGCTAAGTTCTCTGTCAGGTTTTCCAATTTCACATCGCACGATCATCAGCCAATGAGTGCGCACGACCACTGGTCGTGCAACACTGATCATGCGCTCTGTATATATTTTTCTTCTGCTCCCGTATTTAGTTGGCTTCGTTGCGCGGGTTATGTGGGCATGAGTGTTTTGTGTTGTGTTAAGGTAGTAACGTAAGAGTAGTTGTTGTGATAGTTTCATTTTGCGTGGCACGTTGAGTGAGTGAAGCTCACTCAATGCGGTGTCGAGAGGACCCAGCGCCAAGTCGTGTTGAGTCATTTCAACACTTTTTCCCTACCTCGATTTCCGTTCCCGAGTGAATTCTTTGTTTATGTTTTGAGTTTCCTTGTCGGTCGTGTTTTTATTTCCAAATGGCCGAATCATGGGTCGTGGTTAGTAGTGGTGGTTTGAAGCTCTTCATGGGGGAGGTGTTGTGCAAATTAGCCGTGGCCACCCTTTTCTTCTATCTTGCACCAGGTACGGGCTGGGCAAGGGAGTGGAAGGTCCCTAATGCTTTTACATGTAGACCCATGAGCTTGTTGACTTGGAAATGGTGGTTGGGGAACTGAGTTTGCCTCCAACCCGGATCCATGTTGGTTGTTTTGCTACTACCATCTCCCACAGCTTAGGGTATTAGGTATTTCTTCCTTGGTAGATTACAGCACTTTGGGCTCTTGGTAGCCTAGTAGGCTCTGTAGGAAGAAGTTTCTGGGTAGGGTTGATGTTGTTTCCTCGCACCTGGTGCGTCTGTCTTGCCTTGGGCAGTTGTGACCTTTTTCTGCTTTGTGTTTTCCTCTTTCATTTATTCCCTGGTGGACACTTTCATGCAGTTTCTTTTTGTTTTGCTTACTGAGGTATTCTTTCTTCTTTTGAATGCCTCAGGTTCTGAGCAGTAGCCAGTTTGGTGGCTAGGTTGCAGTGGTGTTGCTAGTGGTCTCTTGGACTTTGGAGATCCTGTTGCTTTGTTTGTGAGATAGTTTTTCTGTACCTTTTCTTACAGACATACATATGTGCCAGTGGGTTCGTGTCAAGTTGTTGGCGTCCACTAGTAGTTTTTACCTTTGTACTAGATATATTACTTTTACTGCTACCATTTTCTGGAGATAGTCTACTTGCTCTGGGGAGGATTTATGCTAGGTTGCTAGTTATTTTTAAACAACAACTATTATTATAAATAAAGCTCATGATCAGCATGTCTTATAAAACTAAATCACTATTTTCCAAACAACGTATAAAGATCGATTTCTTATGTATAGTATAAATTATATGTAGAGTCTTGCATAGTGTAAGTGGTCCTCATGGGACTCTTATGCACCCACTTAGGATGTCAATCTTGAATAAAGAATCTTCCGCAGCGTAAAGTATAGTTTGTAATTGTGGACTAGGTGATCCACCGAGGCGAGGGATACGGCCTCTAAAATATAACTAATTTTTCTAATCATAAATCTCATGATTTTCTTCCATTAAGTTTGTGGATGGTTTTGCCTGAGCGTCAGTAGTTATCCCCTGCTTGACGTGGCATCATGACGCGTGTTTTCTCATACTCTGATAATTCCTAAATTCGGAGAAAATGCGGGTTGTGACACTTTGGCTGTGCTCCACCCCCTATTTATAGGATTGGGGGCCAGCCCAAACGGGCAGGGCTAAAATTACCGGCTGCCCGAGGTACAGGAGAACCAGGTAGAGGTGACGGGAAGCAAGTAAAAAAGAGAAGCAAGGGAAAGGCCGCGCGGCCTGGCGGTCTTCCTCTGATTAGCTGTGAGGAATGGCCCCTGGACGGGCATTCCTGGGCTCCCTTTGGCGGGCTGTGATTTCTGGCCTATGGACGGGCTGCCCCGAGTTTCCTCTGGAGGCAATCTAGAAGCACGGCCTCCCGGCTTCAGTGAGAACGGGCCGGCATTCTAAGAATGGCGGTTAAGAGACCAGGCCGCCCGACTTGAAGAGACCATGCGAACTAGTAGCAGATTCTGGGTTAAAATTAATACTCGCACATTTCCAAATTTCTGGAAATTTCGAAAATGTTACACTAAGCCGGAGACCGCGACTATCATTAAAGCTGCGATGTTTATAAAAAGCACTGAATTCTGCCATTTCTGAGAAATTCTGCGAAGCCATGGGTCAGTCTCGCCACTCGCGGTTCGCATACTTCGGGCCGGAGCGACTTTCTCAAACATGGATGTCCTGTCTACGTTGTTAGACCGGGAAAAGAGGTCGGCGGAGAAGAAAAAGAAGAGTCAGAAACCGGCAAGCTCTGACTGAAAGCCTGAGGAGAAAACTGAGAAACCGGACAGTCCGGCGGCTTCTGGGTCTGGAAAGAAAACGGCGGAGTCCGCCGCGGAAACATCGCCGGCAGCGACTAAGGCTGAAGCGGTATCTAAACCCGCAAATCCTCAAACCTGGACAACAAAGTCTTTCGACATCACCTTCTTACTATCAGGTGAACCTCTCTTGATATTTCCTGCGACGGAGAAGAAGAGTGTTGACTCATCCAAGCCGCACGAGTTGACCGTTCTCGACGAAGTCATCGCGGTCGATGATAGCGAGGCTGATAAGCAGCGAGAGGCCGTGCTACCTTCTTAAGAGAAGAACAAATGTACAGAAGTAATAGTCGGCCACCTGAAACGGCAAAGAGAAAATAATAAGACCCTCGAAGAGAGAATGAAGAGGAAGGCGCTGAAGATTCGAGCCGAAAACCACAATATATCTGTAAAGACCGGAGAGGCTAGCTTGTAGTATAAACCGCGAGAGAAAGAGGTATACGACAGTCCGCATACTCCATCATCTAAACCAAACGAGCCAGAAGACACGCATGCGGTCTGCGAGACAGTGAGCGACATCCACAAGGAGATGGAGATGCTAGAGCAGTGAGACGGGTTATTGAAGGCATCGGCGGTCTCACAAGAGGTCGATCTCCCTGATGTTCAAATTACTGGGGGAAAACCAGGCAAGCCGAGAGCGGCGGTTTCTGAATGAGCCGAAAAGCAGAGGATTAGAGAAAAGATTGAAGAAGTGAAGAGACTAATCGCTTGGAAGCTGGATACTCCCCCCATTTTCTCTCCTGTAAGGTAAACGTGGAGATATTCGGCGTGTTGTAAAATTCTACAAGTCGCGGTCACGGAAGAAGGGAGCGGACGCTATTTTCAATCTGCCGACGAGTTCTTCCTGACCACGATTCAACTGAAAAGCAAAGAAAGAGAAACCGCACGGCTATGGAGAGAAAAGCTAAAGAGGATATCAGCACCAGAGGGCGGCGACAAGTCGCGCGGGTTGGGAGAGAGGCACCAGAGGGCGGCGAAAAATAAGTCAGAAACTTCAATTCGGCCCTGTAATATTTATAAACTATGTATGTCGCACGATTTGATTGTTATGAACATTTGCTGTATATTTGCTGAATATTTTTTTGATGTAATTGCGAATTGCTTGCGGTTTCATGCAGCTTAATAGTCTTAGTCATTGTATTGTTCTGCTTCGGAAATTTTCTAAGTGTAGGAACTTGACCGTGCAAACGGATGAACTGGACTGCAGTTTTAATGTATTGTTGTTCTCTATTCTATGCAGCTTGAGGCCGCGCGGCTTGACATAAACCGCGATTTGACATTTTTTACTGTACCTGCAAAAAAATCCTATAAATAAACGTGATTACGGAGACATCTGCATGAAAAATCAAGATGCGGGCTAAGACTAAATCGATGCGGTCTGAATAGGCGTCAGCGGTCAGGACTGATGCTGTATCCGCCTTCCATGTTGCGGACCATCTCAAGCGAATTGATCTTCTAGCCGCGCGGCTTATGAGCTGACTTCATATTTTGATTGTGCAGCTGTAGTGGCGGTCCCGCTAAACAAACCGCTGACTCCCGGCAGTTTGACCCTTCCTCAAAGGGAGAAGAGGGCCCAAAGAGTCCACCCGACGTGGGTAGAGGAAGAGGTGGAAAAAGAGGAGTCGGCTTCCTCCAGCGACTTCACGCTGCAAGGAATGGGAAGCGGCATGAAGGATACCCACGGCAACCCGACTATGAGGATGAATCTGAACGGTGACTCGGTGCAGGTTTCAACCGGCCTCCCTCACTGGGGGAGGAAGAAGATAAGCCGCCACGCCTCTGCGGCTGGCGCGGCCATGTACGGGAAGCGCAACCTGAAAGCGCTAAAGAAGATACCAGATGAGGACTTGTCGCAGTTTGCCGCGTAGGTTAGCGCGAGAAGCTTCGTGGCTAACCACTACATGGGCTTGGCCCATAAGCGGTTAGTTACAAAGCAAGGCGACCTGCAGCGGCAACTCACCGAGAAGGAAGTAGAAATTGCGCGGCTAAATGAACAGAATGCGGTAAGATATTACCTGGTTCTTGCGGATTAATTTATCAAGCTGCCCGGACTGACCTTTCTTTTTCCCTTTGTAGAAAATGCACGATCCAGCCAACCCGGCCTTCCAGAATGCTGTTTTCCCGGAGATCGTCCAAGGGATTGATGGAGCGCTAAAACTCCTCCGTGAACTTGACGGTCTCGCCCCAGGATTCGTTGATTTTACCTTTGCCGACCTATTTCCTCCCCTGAAGAAGAAGATTGTCGCGGTTTACAGAGCGCTCAAGGGCAAGGCAAAGGCCGATGGAGAGGGAGAGGACATGGATGAAGAGGGGGAAGATAGCCAAGGAAGTCGGACTGAGAGTGCTTCTTCAGAAGCCGACGGTCAAGCTTCCGGGACCGCACGGGTTGAACCATCCAGCGAGTCTGAGACCGGGGACACTAGCAGTTTACGTACGTCTTCTTCGGGCAGTGGAGGTTACTCTCCATTAGAAGTTGATGTCGACGGTGAAGCCGGCTCCAGTACTCCTCTGGCTAAGAGACTTAAGCCGGATGGTTAGCGTAGTTTTACTTGTAATCATTTTTCTTTTGAGAACCGGCGGTAAGATTTTGTAAACTGCGTGGTTTGATAGTTGTATTCTTTTTTGAAAGTGAAATGAAAATACTTTACCTTTTGTGCATACCTTTTTTTATTGTGATTTTACTTACTCATTCACACGGCTTAATCTTATTTTGCACGTGTCTATCCGCGCGATTTAGATAGTCCGAGAGGTCCATTTCCAATGCAACAGATAGTACAATCATCACGCAAACTGATCCAATTTATCAATAAGCAAGATTAGGATTCCCTTAACACTAAACAAACAGAACGGTTTGGCAGACTTAACCGCTAATAAACCAGATACTCTTTTGAGTAATATATATTTGTAAACCGCTGCATAGACCGTACTTTTATGGCGAGGGAAACGGATTGAGATAATTAACATGTGATATGCCTGAATAAACAGACCGATCATTAGGAAGCAGCGCAGCTAATCACTTTAGCCGCTTCGGTCTTCAAAGATAACTGATATTCACAACTTGGGCGAATACCGATGCAAACCGCATTTCCAATATGAGATACTTAAGAGCGGAAGATAAAAAACTTGCGGCTTGTTGACAATAGGCGCTCGAGATATAATATTCAAGTCGGTGACTGGAGATATTTCTGTAGGACATAAACCGACGGACTTGGGCCGAGAACTTGATAACCGAATCAAAGTCAGCCGTATCCATAACTATATTAATGATAACCCGGCAGATAGGCCGAAACAAGCTGAATAAATTAAACCAAAGTACCAAACCGCGCGGTTTACGGTCTGCATAATATAAACCAGCTAGTGCGGACCTTAACATCGAAAGATGGCTGAAAAGTTAGCGCTAACCTGCAAAAACAGGAAGAGCTATAAACTTATGTGACGATGTGGGCAGGTGCTCGGGGCATTGCGTTCCACACAAAGAACACATAAGTAGGTCTAAAGTTCAAAGTTCACGACCGATGTCGAGCGGGATAAGTACACAATATCTGCAATTGTAGTCGAGCAGGATAAGTACGTAATATCTGTGACTGATGTCAAGCGGGATAAGTACGTAATATCTGCGACTGTAGTCAAGCAGGATAAGTATGTAATATCTGTGACTGATGTCGATCAAACTCGCCACTACACATCTGCGACAGATGTCAAGCGAGATGTGAAGGGAAAGAACTTAGCACGATATAAACAACATTTCCTTGGTCAAAAGGCGCTTTGCATCCATGTGAACAGATGCGAGCAAAGCTAGGATATAAGATTTAAATGGCGTATGCATGCATGTATGCACTGAAGAATGTAATCAAAGGATATATGTTTGGAACTCGATCCAGATGGCATATGAATGCTCTGTTATTCCAATCTTAAGCACCTTTATTATCAAGAAAACCAAGTCTTTGTCTGCACCATTGACTCTGTTAGAGAAGAATATCTAAAAGGATCACTGCATGACATAATCTTGTAGTTTCCCAGCCTTTGCCAATTCATCTACAAGTCTCCGAAGAGCCATACAATCTTCTACTAGATGGCCTATATCCTTATGATACTTGCAGAAAAGCTCTTCATGCCGATATTTGATTTTAGATTTCATGCATCGAGGCTTTTTGAACTCTGGCATTTTTTGAAGAACATCCATGAGATCTTCCATAGAGATTTTAAACTTGATATGCTTATCCGAACGTTTTTCATTCTTTAAAAATTTAGGATCGAAGGAAATGATAGGACGTGTCTCTGCAAACCCAGATACATCACCCAACGGAAGAGGCATTGCAGACATATTCTGAAGGTGAGGAGACCCATAACTTCTGAATTGTGAAATAGCCTTCAAAGAACTGAGTTATTGACTACCAGAAATTTCCTGGGACGGCTTAATCTTCTGGCTCAAAAACGAGATGTAGTTTTTATTTGCTTATTCACCCATTAAGAATTTATTAACGATATCGATAAGATCTCCATAAGTCTTGGGATACTTCACAGTGAGCTCGAACTTTAAAGGGCCTTCCCGAAGTTCGTTTACAAAAGCATATCGATAATAATATTGATGAACGTTGATAATATCTAGAATTTCCATCTGAAAACGATCGACAAAGTCGGGATTACACTCATCATCCCTCTGCTTGTTTCGAAAGAGAGCTCCTATGTCCCTTTTCTGCTTCTTTTAGGTATCAAACTTCGAGAGAAATTGCTTTCGCAAATCTTTAAAGCTAGTGACAGATCGAGGTGGTAAACTATAGAACCATTCTCTTGCGTGATCGCCAAAAGATATAATAAAGAGTTTGCACTTGATGTCGTTTGATACTTTCCTTAGTGAAATTGCCGATTCAAACGCTTGTAGATGAGAAACTGGATCATCTTTTTCGGAGTATTCAGGTAAACGAGGAACTCTGAAATCATCAGCAACAACCTCCCCATGATCATAATTATGATGATATGTCAAGTTTGGTCTAGGAATTTCAGAAGGAGGGTTGAACATTTCTCGTGCTGCGTATTGTGACATATACTCAACTTGATTGGCAGATAAGTCATTAATCATGCCAAGAGTTTCGTTACTTTGATAAGAAACACCTTGCGCTTTCGAGGGATCCGTAACGGCTGATAAAAAATTGGAGTCACTTTGTTCCTTTGTAAAATCCATTTCGAGCAAAAGAAAAACAGCCAATTGGAACTTTAAAATTGTTGAACAGCTGCGGCTTGAACAGATGGCTTGTTGATAGTAGAGGTTGGTGAGGAGACCGGAAAGAAAGCTTGCGGGCTGGTGCCGGACTAAAAACAATAACCGAGACTGCGTGGTTTAGATGACTAGCCACCGAGATTCTGCGGTTAGTGCGGTCTGAAGTTCTTAGGTCGCTGATTTCATTGACTACTCGGGATCTAAAGGTCGCGTGTTAACTGTTGATGCACGAAATGTGACAAGGGAATCGAGCACCATCAGTTAACGGTTCGAGCACTGGGGAAAATATTGGAAGTTGAACAGGGACTGCCGAGTAATCGGTTACTAGCGGTTAGAGAAGAAACCGCGACAAGCCGCAAGAAGCGACGACACCACGCTTCGCCCGCCGTGGCCTGAATGCCGCTCTTGAGATGGGCTTTCCTTTTATTAAAAAAGAATCGGTTACACTTTGGGAGGAGAAAAAGGAAGAAAAGAGAAACCGGCCGGATAACAAGCTGCAAGGCACTAGGCTCGAGACCGCAGCTCTTAATAAGCGAGCTCTTGGACTCGAGTCAGGCTGCTTTGGGTGTGCCTCCACCCCCTATTTATAGGCTTGGGGGCCTGCCCAAATGGACAGGGCTAAAATTACAGGCTACCCGGGGTACAGGTGAATCGGGCAGAGGTGACGGGAAGTAAGTAAAAAGAGAAGCAAGGGGAAGGCCAAGCAGCCTGACAATCTTCCTCTGACGAGCTGTGAGGACCGGCCCCTGGACGGGCTGTCCTGGGCTCCCTTTGGCGGGCTGTGATTTCTGGCCTATGGACGGGCTGCCCCGGGCTTCCTCTGGCGGCGATCTAGAAGTGAGGCTGCCCGGCTTCAGTGAGAACGGGCCGGCATTCCTAGAATGGCGGTTAAGAGACCAGGCCGCCCGCCTTGAAGAGTCCATGCGAACTAGTCACGGATTCTGGGTTAACAGCCTTAGTACTGATATTCAGTTTCTAGCCTAAGTATAAAAGCGTTGAGTGTGATGTACACACTCAACGTGGCGTTAAGTTTGTTGAATACACTCAACGCCATCAGATTTTAATGCTAAGTATAAAAGCATTTAGTGTGCTGGACACACTCAATGCGGCGTTGAGTGAGTTTAAGACACTCAATGCCATCAGAATTTAATCTAAGTGTAAAAGCATTGAGTGAGCTGACTTCACTCAACGCAGTGTTGAGTGTGTTTAATGCACTCAATGCCATGCTAAGTGTCTGAGTGGCCAGGGTAAAAGTGTTGAGTTAGCTGACATCACTCAATGCGGTGTTGAGTGTGTTGAAAACACTCAACGCCATCCCTTAATTTGCTGTCTAAGTAAGAAAGCGTTGAGTGAGTGTTATTCACACAATGCGACATTGAGTGAAGCCTCGCCATGTAGGAATTCTGAGTCTAAGTCAAAAAGCATCGACAGTGTTGAGTGGACTCAACGCGGTGTTGAGTGGACTCAACGCGGCATTGAGTTGACTTAACCCGGCATTGAGTGGACTCTATGCGGCATTGAGTGGTTTTGTTTTTCACTGAGTTTAGCTGGATGGCATCGAGTGCGTTGACTATACTCGATGTGACATAGAGTGTCTTCGACGCTTTTCGTGGACTTAGAATTTTTTCGCCGATTCTTGTCTGATTCCTTGGGAATAGGCCTTAGGGTGAATTTGGGGTTTCCTTCCTCATTTTTAGCAGAATAAACTAGTGGTTGGTTGAAGTGTTACTGGTGCATGGATGTTAGGGCCTTTGGTTACTAACTTTTTGCATCTTTACCTTATGTGGGTAGGTGGCTGCTGGTGTGTTGGGCAGGTCCCTTCCACCGAGTGTTGTGACTGTTGGTGTGTTGGGTAGGTCCCTTCCACATCAAGTACTGATTTTTCCCCAGTTTTGGGTGTGTCGAGGCATGAGACCACCTTTTCTTTGGCATAGTGAAGCCTTACTATTGGTGTGTTGTATAGGTCCCTTCTATGATGGTGTGTTGGGTAGGTCCCTCCCACTGCTTGTGTCGGACCATGCTGGTGTTTTTGCTCTCTAATGATGAATTTACCAATTTCTTTTCATTTATGCTTATATAATTTAAGCCTTGATCCATATAGTACTTGGTGCAACTTGGGATGTTTTACCTTTGTGAGTTCCTTCTTCCCTTTTTCCTTGGGCTTAAATGTTTATGATTCCTTATAATATCTAGTCATGGGTTGGTAACCCTTTTTGATATTTTGTTGTCTATTGATTGAATTTTATTGACACTTGTATTTTCTTGCTGAGGTGTTCTATTTTTGAATGCCTTAGGTTTTGGGTAGTAGCCAGGTGAGGGGCTAGGTTTCGAAGTTTCCTAGTGGACTGCTGTTTTGTAGAGGTTTTCCTCACAGTAGTGAGGTAGTGTTTTGTTGCATTCATGTTAGTACAGACATATATGCTCTCCAGTGGGTTCGTGTCAGGTTGTTGATGCCCACTGGGGGTTTTCTTTTCAAATGCTAATTACTTTGCTAAGCTGCCTTGTTGGCCTATTTTGTGGTTGTGTTTACTTGCTCTCTGGGAATGTTTATGCTAGGTTGCTTGTTAGGTATTTTAACATATAAAAGCATTACTTCTAGTATTTCATACATGCCATCTTTCTAAAACTAAAATGCAATTTTCTAACTAACGGTAGGATGTTAATCTAACATAATCAAAGTATTTCCGCAACATATAACTATACTTTTACTCGTTGACTAGCTGATTTGTTGGGTCCATTATTCCCAATATCCCTTATTTGTGAGAAGTCAAACTGGTCAATGACACACACATTAACTGTATTTGATTTGCATTTGAGGTTTTGAGTGCAGGTTGTCCATATCACATTGATTGGATATATGGACACAATAAGTGGTTGCTGGACATAACAAAAATCGACTAAGTCCACAGGCGTTGAGTGGAGCAAGCTCACTCAATGCCAAAGGTATGGACTCAATATTATCTAGTAGAAATTTGCCAAAGTCAACAGCCGTTGAGTGAGGACAACTCACTCAATGCTATATAGCATATAGCGTTGAGTCTATTTCAGCCTAACTAGAAGATAGCCAAAAATGTGGCTAATTCCACAAGCATTGAGTGTAGTCTACTCACTCAACGCTATACAGTAAAATGGCTATGAGTCAGGCTGAGTCAGTCTAAGCCTAGAGAAATTTGCTGAAAATATGGATAAGTCCAAAGGCGTTGAGTGTAGCTTACTCACTCAACGCCAGATAATAGAAAAAATCTGTTAAGTAGTTTGGCGTTGAGTGGAGCTTACTCACTCAATGCCAAGACGCAGAAATATTTGCCAAAGCAAATAAAGTTGAGTGAGGCAAGCTCACTCAACGCATTCAATGCTCTCAACGCTCTCAACACCTTATAGCAGAAATTTGGCTAAGTCCAAAAGCATGGATTGCTTGACTTTTGTCGAGCTCAGCTTCGTCGAACTAAGCTCAGTGTTCGTTGAACTGAGCCAAATTACTCAGTTTATCCAGGAGTTTGTTGAACTCAATTCAGCCTTTCATCAAACTAAGTCCAAAGTTCATCGAACAAAACTTATACTTTCATCGAGCTGTCCTCGACGTTCGTCGAACGGAGCTCATCTTTCGTCGAGCTAAATACTTAGAATTTTGTCTAAGTGTTGTGGAGTTGAGTGAAACCTACTCACTCAATACCTTTTGTTCTGATGATTGAATTTTGTCTAAGTCTAGAGATGCTGAGTCATGCTGACATCAACAACATCAAATTGTCAACCAAAATTCAAATTGTGCGGAATTACTACCCGAGACATTGGCGGCCAGCTTTCATCATCTTCTGTACTTTCCAAGGAATATTTCCATCATAAAGTGTTGGGGCCCACAAACAGCAAGGGTCCATTAAATCAAGATTAAATGGAAATCATGGGCTGGATGGCTTAATCTCAGCCATTAATCCTGGTGGTGGGACTCATTGCTCAATTGGCCTTCAGAGTATAAAAGGGAGTAAATCGGCCAGAGCAATCAATCGATTCGATTCCTTGTTTAGGTTTTCTGAAAACGAGAAGAAGGGCGGGCGAACATCATCTTCTTCCTCACCATTTTCATCGAGCCTGAAGAAGGGATTCTACACAGAGAACCTCGCTGGGAAGGAGATAGCTTGAGCAATTACCATCGGCAACATCAGGATTAGAATCCATTCTGAGGGTGCAGATCTTCAATTTTTGCAGAGAAAAGTAAGCTGTTCGAAGAAATATTCTATTGCCTACCTGTTGTCTTCAATAGCAATTGGTTGGACTGATATCTGCTCAGTCAAGGAAGGAGACATAGAGATCTTACTCTGGTGTCTAATCATCTCATTCTTTAGTTCTTCTTGTGTAAAGATTCTTGGTGAATCTGGAGTTGTAAGCATATATTATAAAGGCTAAGGTATTTGTGACCTGTGTTTGGCTTTGTGCCTAGTGAAAGGTCTTTGTGACCTGCGGGGTTGGCTTAGTACATAATTATTAGGTCTGTGTGACCTGTGTGGTCCTGTGGGATCTGGGCTATAAGCTATTATATAGCTAACTTTTGGAGGGAGAGGCGAATCTAACCCATAGTTAGATAGGCGCAGAGGGACAGTGAATGTACCCAAGATTGGGGAACCACTATAAAATTGTTGTGTCATCTATGATTGTTCTTGAAAGCTGATAATTATCCTAATCACAGGTACATAAATCAGAAAACAAGTTAGAGAACTTAAATAGAGACAAAAACCTATTCATCCCCCCCCTCTAAGTGTAAACAAGACTTTCAAGTAGTATCAGAGGGAGGTTACTCTTTAAAGGCAAAACAGTCTGAGTAGACCTCCAAGGTTAGCAAGAAGTCTATCTCTATGGGTTCAGGAATGACAAATATGGAGCTGAGTGCTGTGAGAATTCTAATCTGTAGGAAGGAAGATTTTGGCATCTATAAAGCAAGAGTGAGGCAGTTCATGGAAGCTACTGACCCTAGAATGTATATTACTGTTAAAGAAGGACCATTCATCCCAATGAAGGTGTCTGTACTGGATGCTAATGTTAAGACCCCCAAGACATATGATGAGGTGACCAAGGATGAGTTGGCCCTGGACTCAATATATATGTGGGCAAAGAACATCATCATGGGTGCTATTGATAACTCTACACTTCAGAATCTGATCCATTGTAAAAGAGAAAAAGAAATTTGGGAAAGACTTGTGATTTACATCGAGGGGACAGATGAAGTTAGAGATAATAGGAAGTCCATGCTCAACAAGGAGTTTGAGGCTTTCAGACAATCCAAGGTGGATGACATAACCACCTGTTATGAAAAGTTCTTTATGATTGTGAATGAGGTGAAGACTTATGGAAGAGTGTTAAGTCACTATGAACTTAATGATAAGTTAATTAGATCTCTCTCTAGAGAGTTGGACACAAAAATCTGTGCCATCAGGGAGGTGTCAAAGCTAGGTGACACTGCTCCAACACCCTCTTTGGGAAGCTATTGTCATATGAAATGTAGCTGGCAGCAAGGAAAGAAGAGGAGAACAATAATAAGTATCATGCAAGAGACAAAATTATAGATTTCAAAGCTGAAGGCACCAGCAAAAGCAGAAGAAAGTCTCCCTCTCCACCAAGAAGAGATGTTGAATCTGATTCTGGAAGATCAGAGGGAAGTGCATCAGACTGCCAATGGTCTGATGAAGATTTTGCTGTCTTCACTAGACAATTCCAGAAGTTTTTGTAGAAGAATAATAGGAGAGGCAGGCCTTCCACCTCCTCTCATCCCAAGGATGACTACTACAAAGGCAGAAGAAAATCCTCTAAGGAGGACAGGAAGGAACACTATGAGAAAAAGGACCACCAGCAAAAAGGCAAGAAGGAGAAATCCCACATTGCCAAAAAGCAAAAAAGCTGGACTAACTCCTCTTTAGAGGAAGAGGAAGAAGAAGAAGTCTACATTGGGATGTACTCTACTGAAGAAGGAGTTGTAGAAGCAGAATGCATCAAAAGGTTGGCAGCTTTAGAAGATGAAACTGAAAAGATTCATCCTTCTGCTAGGATTGAAGATAGGGCCGCTCTATCACAATCTGATAATGATTCAGAGGTGGATTCTGAAGATGAAAGTTGCTGCCTTGGGATGATTGCTAATTCAGATGAAGAAACTAACCAAGATCAGCTTGGTCCAAGCAAGGTAAATTCGGTTACAAGCTCTGCATATTCAGATTATGAATCAGTTCCAGATTCTTGTGTCTCTACATCAAGTGCTGATGATGGCTCAGAATCTGAGGGAGACATCAATCAATTGATTGATTATTATGGTGAACTTCTTAAGGCTCTAAATAATAGCAAGCTCCTGGCAAAACAGCAGGCTATGGAAATTGTCTCTTTGAAGCTTGCTGCTTAAGAATCAGCAAAATTGCTGGATTTGAAGATGAAGAAAGTTAGCAAACTGAAGAATGTAACAATCATTCAGATGAGCACCATAACCTTTAAGAATAACCATATCAGGAATATTAAAGGAAAGATCCAAAAGGAGAGGGAACTAATGGATAGCTACTCCAAGCCTAGCATAGTGTTGCCCTTGATAGACTCATTCTCCTCCCAAATGGGAAATAAAGGGTTGTGATTCAAGGGAAAGATAAGAGATGCTAATTCCAAGGGAAAGGGCAAAGCTCAAGTGGAGCCACTAACCTCTAAGCCTCCTGTAAAATTTGTTAGAGTACAATTTCCTTCCCACAACCATGACCATGAGAGTATTTATGGTCACTGGAATCATGTTAGACCATCTTGTGTGAACAAAGATGTTCCACAACATGGTGGTAACAATAACAAAGGTGCAAGTGCCTATGAGAAAAATACAAATGGCCCATCCTGGACCATTTGTATTAGGTGCAACCTCCCCTTTAGTCAATGGTAAAGCTGTTTATTGTTCTAAAATTCCTCCAGCCCACTCTAAGACAAAGGGCAAGGCTGTCAGTAGACCTGACCTGGGCATCTCTGAGGCCTTCAAGAGTATGCTTCCTGAAAAGAAAGTCGCTGCTAGAAGGGCTCAAGATATCCCAAGAACTTCTACTGCCAAACCCACCTCCTATCAGACTAGAGCTGGAAAACCATGGAACAGGACTGATGTTACTCCTTCTTGACTTAGAGCTGTTGTTAACACAGCCACTACACCTGCTCAAAAAAGAAGGTACAATATCCATGAGTGTTGGTGACGTGGCAAAGTAGGCCACTTTGTTGTTGATTGCTGTCACAATCATAATGTGCATAGAGCAAATGTCAGCTTGCTTGTCAGAAAAGTTGCAGGCAAGCAGAGTTATTTTCGGACTAACATACACCAAGGACCCAATAAAAATTTGGGTCCTAAGGTTAACTGATGTGTGTTGTGTTGGTTAATCCAAGTGCCCATACCCATATATGATACTTGGATAGTGGATGTTCCAAGCATATGACTGGAACAAGGAGCATGCTGAAAGATTATACTCCAGTATGGAATGGACCAAAGGTTATCTTTGGTGGATCTGAAAAAGGCATGACTAGAGGTTATGGTAAGATCTCTAATGGCATATTCACTATCACTAGAGTAGCCTATGTGGATGGGTTGCAACATAACCTGATAAGAATTAGCCAACTCTATGATCTTGACTATAACATAGTTTTCCACAAGGATGAGTGCCAAATTAGGAGGTTAAGTGACCAAGAGGTCATCTTAACAGGCACTAGGAGTGGAAATGTATACTGTTTAGATTTCTTATATTCTAGCAAAGACTCACATGTATGCCTTATTGCAGATGATAAAGCCTCTTCCTGTGTCCAGTGGCACAAGAGGCTAGCCCGTCTAAATTATAGGACCAGAGGCAAGCTGTTCAGCAATGAGCTGGTTAGGAATGGGCCTAAGTATATATGCACTAAGGAGGGTATCTACTTTGCATGCAAAAAGGGCAAACAGACTAAGACCTCCTTCAAGATCATTGGCACCAAAGACTTCATGAGGTGCTTATACCTTCTGCATATGTATCTGTTTCGTCCTATTCCAATTCAAAGTCTAGGTAGGAAAGTCTATACCCTTGTGGTTGCTTATGACTTTTCCAGATCTGCTTAGGTGTTCTTTCTAAGGAAAATATCTGAAACCCCTGATGTCTTTCAGACTCTTGTCAAGCAAATTCAGAATGAATTCAATAGCACTGTGGTCAAGAGCAGAAGTGACAATAGCACTGAGTTTCAGTCTGAGTGAATGATAAGGTTCTATGAAGAGCTAGGGATTCATCAAGAATTTTCTTCTCCTAGAACACCCCAATAAAATGGAATTGTTGAGAGGAAAAATAGGACTCTCATAGAGACTAGTAGAACCTTACTAAGTGACTCATCTTTCCCAGAATACTTCTGGGCTGAGGCAGTTAACACTGCATGTTATCTCCCTAATAGGGCTTCTATCACCAAGAGACACAAGAAGACTCCCTATGAGATCTTGAAGGGCAGAAAACCAAACCTGAGATATTTCAGGATCTTTGGTTGATAGTGTTATGTGCTCACCAATAGAAAATTCCATTTAACTAAGTTTGTTGCCAAGTCCCATGAAGGGATCTTTGTTGGGTACTTCACTCATGGTAAGGCATATAGAATCTATAACTTAACTATCCAAGTGGTATAAGAGTCAATGCATGTTGTTTTTGATGAATCCAACATTGTTAACTGTGTGTTGCCAAGCTCCTCCTCTTATAGTATTGCAGGCATAGAGATGATGATGGACAAGCTGACCATCAAGGAAGCTACCCCCGCAGTACAAGAAAAGGATAATGGACTGCCTACTCAAAGAGAGGGGACAACATACTTGAAGAAAATGAAGACCAGCTAGCTGAAAACCCTAAAGATCAGCAAGCTGCAGCTAGATTGCCTCTAGCTATCTGGCATCTAAGGGACCATCCAGCATAGAGAATCATTGGTGAAGCAAATCAAGGAGTGGAGACCAGAAGTAAGAGCATGAATACAACTCTCTACTCAAGCTTCCTGTCTCAAGAATGTTAACCCAGAAATCGGCGATCCCTCCCAAGATAGCCAGCTCGCAAGTCGCGGCCTTCTCCAAAAGGTCGCGGCCTGTGAGCCTTCCCTTCTAAGGGTGGGCGGACTGACCTCTCATTCCGCTCAATCTACATAAATAGGGCGGTCTCCCCTGTCTGACCGCCCAGGTCGCGCAGCCCCCGCTCGTTCTACAGTGGGTTAGGTCAGTTGACTGTGCAACAGGTTCTTTCTCCTTCCTCAGGTGCGGACTACCAAACAAAGTGGCGGACTCGATTCCTATCCGCCCAGACCACTCGATAGCCGCATGCTCAGGATGTAGTGGGCTCAGTCTTCAATCCTCCTAAGGGAGGTGGTACGCACTGTATCCAGCGGACACATTGTCAGTCCACCAAATCTCAATTTGGAGACCAACCCTCCTATCCTCTAGGTCGCTAACCCTCATCCTCAAGCCAAGCATGCCACCAGTGGGCGGCCTGCTCAACCCGTCAGTCACAAGTTAGGCGAGCTCGATGCACAGTCCTTAAGAAGAGCCCCAGCTCGGCAGCCAATAACTCATATCAACAGCGGGATGGGCGGACTCGTGGAGCAGTCCGCCACTCAGCTTTCAGCGCCCGCTTCCGAGCAGCAGGCAGTTTCCTCCTCAGCTCGCACAGCCCAGCGCAAGCTCGCTCAGTAGCAGAGGCGGACTCATCCCAGTCCGCCAATAGCAAGACCAATTCCAGCAGCAAGTCCTAGACCGCGCGGACAAGCACGGACTCCGCGGACTCAGCCTTCGTACTCGCGCAACTCACCGTCTCACCGTGGTTACTTTACCGAGACCTTTACCTCCTCGGGCCTATAAATAGGCCCCCATACCTCTCATTCAGGGGGGGCGGACAATGGCAGGGGCCTCAAGGACCCAGCATTGGTTCCTGCGGACTCGGTTTCCCAGTCCGCGCGGGTTACCCTTCCTCTGCTCGCTCAAGCAGTCCGCCTGTCTTGGTCCAGCGAGCCGCCTGATTAGCTGACCGTGCGATCTGCCGACCTCCCTAGACAGTCCGCACGGCCTCTGGCTTCCTCCTCTCCTTAGCCGCCAGCTTCCCCTTTTGTACCCTTTATGCTGTTTTCTCATGTAAAGGTGCTACTTCAAGCTGTAATACTGAGTTATAATCAAAGGTAAAGCCCATCGCAAGAGTGGCATTCAAACCGCGGCGGGCGAAGTCCGCTGTTGCCACTGCTAGCGGCCCCCTCTCTTCAAATTTCTCTCTATCTTCATTCGCAACTCAGAGTAACCAGCTGCCCGGCTGTCTCTCTTTTCCTCTCCTCATCCTCGCAAATCTCTCCTTCACCTAGCTTGTGAGACCGAACACCCGTTAATTGGTCGGTGTCGTATTTTGCACATCAAAAGTTAACATGCGACTTTCAGATCCTGAGCAGTTGACGAACAGCGGTTGCAATGAAGACATGAGATTGAGCTCAAAATACACCTTAACTTCAAACAGTCGGAACCCGTTCGGACGCTTTTTGGGCCCTCAAATTGCCAAAATTCCACTCCGTTTGGAAGTTATTAAAGTTTTTCCCTTTCGACGATTCCCTTCTTCGAGGATTTTCCATCAAAAGATCTTGAGCACACCTCGAGTCATTCAGAAGTGTTCATCTCAAGTAGCGACCTCGATCTCCTACTATCTAAGGAGTTTACATCTCTCATCGCAAGCTTCATAAGGTAAACATGAATGCTTATTCTCATATACCAGATGGATTAACACCTTTTGTAGGAGAAGAGCAAGTTCCCTCTCCCTTCACATCCCATATTCGAAGGGAAGTTGTTCCATACAATTTCAAAGAGCCTCGTCTCCCAGTCTACTCAGGGACGAGCGATCCCGTCTCTCACTTACAAGCTTTTGAGTCAGTTTTTTCATTGAAAGCTTTATTAGATGGCATCAAATGCAAACTCTTCATCATATCTTTTGGTGCTCAAGTGTTGGACTGGTTCTACCACTTACCGTCTCAATCAATAACTTGCTTCAGCGATCTTCAAAGAAAATTCCTCTCAAGGTTCGGAACTTTTAGGAAGAGAAAGAAGGACATAGGAGCTCTTTTGCAGATAAAGCAAGGAGACGACGAGTCTTATGCTCACTTCAACGATCAATTTTAGAAGGAAACTCTTGACGTTGTTAATGCTGATCAAGACTTCTATAAAATTGCTTTCATAAGCAGACTCCGACAAGGTCCTCTTAAATTCAAAGTTACTACAAAAATGCCCGACACCTATGAGGATCTTATTGATTATGCAAATCGGTTTGTTGGAGCTGAAGCCATGAATTCTGGATATATATCTCGTCTAGATAAGATGGCTCAAGTGCCAGTGAAGATTTCATCTCATCAGTTGGATAGTGGATCTCTTCACAATTGTTTACCTCTAAATCTTAACAGCAATCTATCCCAATATGATCAAGATCCTAATCTCCTGATATCTCGACATATATGCTATGATCGTGGGGATTCATCTACATCTCAATCAAAGCATTCAGAGTTAGGTATTAATAACTCTAATATATAAACTCATACTTCTGATAGTGAGCTTCATGCTTCTCGCCTATACAAGCAAGCTGAGCGTAGAAGGAAGTATACATACTTGACTATTTCTATGGAAGAAATTCTTCATATTATTCAGCAGGAGCCAGATTTCATTAGGCCTCCTATCCTGCGACCTGGTCATCGATGTCGCAAAGATTTATTCTGTTTATACCACTTTTGTGTGGGTCATGATACCGAGAAATGTCGAGCTCTTCATAAGCTCGTAGAGAAATTGCTAAAAGAAGGCAAGTCGCAAGATTATATCGCTTGAAAGAATCATTATAAAGTCCTCTCTTGCAACATCGAGTGCTTACTCTCAAATTATTAGTGGTAAAGTTTGTTTTACCAAAACGCTTTTTCCTTCTATTGAAGGCATGACTGGTTGATTTGGAAAAGAGAACTTCTTACAGCAATAAACCCACTCTGCGTGGTCGCTTAAAAGTTCTTAGCGACAATAAACCCACTTTTCAAGTGGTCGCCCATTTTCCAAAATGACAACCAAGTCTGCTTTTCAATTGTTTGAGGAAACTTGTGGCATTAAACCCACCCTGCGTGGTAGCCCTATTTCCAATTTGGCATCAGATCCACTCCGCGTGGTGGCCTTTTCTATTTCTCAGAACAGTCAATTCCACTTCTTAGTGGTGGCCAGAAAGCATCTCCAGGCAATCATATCCACTCTGCATGGCTACCTGTGATTTGTTATATACTATCTATTGGTAATTTATTATGTTCATTCCTGGCATCTATCATTCAATCGAGGAATCTATTTCTATTTATTGACAAGCCATGTTATTGAAGTCTAATAAAAATGTTTCTATTTGGCGGATCTAGATTCATATATGAAGCATTACGCTTGATCACGCGAGATAATATTTATCGCAGTTTGATCTCTATTCAGTTAAATAGCAGAGTTTGCCGAGTATCTCTTCTGCTATCAAATTAAATCTTATCATATCTGCTTGCTTACTCTTCTTTTATAGAGACTAGCAGATATTAGCGAGTTCCATCCAGGTACTTGCATTTTTGTTTCTTTTCATATCTGCCTGCTTACTCTTCTTTTGCCGACATCAGCAGATATTAGCAAGTTCCCTTCAGGTACTTGCAGCTTAATCTTCTTTCATATCTGCTTACTCACCCTATTTTTGCAGAGACTAGAAGATATTAACAAGTCCTATTCAGGTACTTGCAACTTAGTTTTATATCATGATTGTGAATTACTTCTTTTTGCAGAAGTTAACAGGTACTTGCATGCCTCCTTCAAATACATGCAATTTATCATTCTTCTATGTTTTCCTCTCACCTTTGTCTTACAGAGGTCATTGGAAGACATTCACATTCACTTCATTTTGCAAAGCAACTCAGGTACACTCGAGATGTACCTCTTTTTGCTTGAATTAACTTTTCCTTTGCAGGAAAAAGGCAAGCATTGGCAAACCTTTTCTTAGGAGAGACATCAGGTCTTATCTCTTCATGCCTCTCGTTTTTCCGAGGGATGGATCACGATTTTCGTGGGTCTCCAACTTTTTCGAAGTTCCCTTCGGGACTTAAAAAAGTGCGGGGATTATGTTAACCCAGAAATCAGCGATCCCTCCCAAGGTAGCCAGCTCACAAGTCACGACCTTCTCTAGGAGGTCGCGGCCTGTCAGCCTTCCATTCTAAGGGTGGGCGGACTGACCTCTCAGTCTGCTCAATCCGCGCGACTAGGGCGGTCTCCCCGGTCTGACCGCCCAGGTCACGCAGCCCCCGCTCATTCTGCAGTGGGTTAGGTCAGTTGACCGTGCAATAGGTTCTTTCTCCTTCCTCAGGTGCGGACTACCAAACAAAGTGGCGGACTCGATTCCTATCTGCCCAGACCACTCGATAGCCGCACGCTCAGGAGGTGTCGGGCTCAGTCTTCAATCCGCCTAAGGGAGGTTGTACGCATTGTATCCAGCGGACTCATCGTTAGTCCACCAGGTCTCAAGTTGGAGACCAACCCTCCTATCCGCCAGGTTGTTAACCCTCATCCTCAAGCCAAGGATGCCACCAGTGGGCGGCCTGCTCAACCCGTCCGTTGCAAGTCAGGCGAGCTCGATGCGCAGTCTGCAAGAAGAGCCCCAGCTCGGCAGCCAATCGCTCATCTCAGCAGCGGGATGGGCATACTCGTGAAGCAGTCCGCCACTCAGCTTTCAGCGCCTGCTTCCCAGTAGCAGGCAGTTTCCTCCTCAGCTCGCACAGCCCAGTGCAAGCTCGCTCAGCAGTAGAGGCGGACTCATCCTAGTCCGCCAACAGCAAGACCAATTCCAGCAGCAAGTCCCAGACCGCACGGCCAAGCGCGGACTCCGCGGACTCAGCCTTCGTACTCGCGCAACTCACCGTCTCACCGGTGGTGACTTTACCGAGACCGTTACCTCCTCGGGCCTATAAATAGGCCCCCATACCTATCATTCAGGGGGGACGGATGATGGCAGGGGCCTCAAGGACCCAGCATCGGTTCCTGCGGACTCGGTTTCCCAGTCCGCGCGGGTTTCTCTTCCTCTGCTTGCTCAAGCAGTCCGCCCGGCTTAGTCCAGCGAGCCGCCTAATCAGCTGACCGAGCGATCTGCCGACCTCCCTAGACAGTCTGCGCAGCCTCTTGCTTTCTCCTCTCCTTAGCCGCCAGCTTCCCCTTTTGTACCCTTTATGCTGTTTTCTCATGTAAAGGTGCTACCTCAAGCTGTAATACTGAGTTATAATCAAAGGCAAAGCCCGTCGCAAGAGTGGCATTCAAGCCACGGCGGGCGAAGTCCGCTGTTGCCGCTGCTAGAGTCCCCCTCTCTTCAGTTTTCTCTCTATTTTCATGCGCGACTAAGAGTAACCAGCTGCCTGGCAGTCTCTCTTTTCCTCTCCTCATCCCCACAAATCTCTCCTTCACCTAGCTTGTGATACCGAACACCCGTTAACTGGTCGGTGTCGCATTTTGCGCATCAACAAAGAAGAGCCAAAGAAGTTTGAAGAAGCAATCAAGGACCAGTTTTGGATTGGAGCAATGCAAGAAGAACTGGATAAATTTAAGAGATGTAAGGTCTCAAAGTTGGTCCCTAGACCACAAGGACAAAATGTCATAGGGACTAAGTGGATCTACAGGAACAAGTTGGATCAAGATGGCATTATTGTCAAGAATTAGGCTAGACTGGTGGTTAAAGGCTACAGGCAAGAAGAGGGCATAGACTTTGACCAGACCTTTTCCCAAGTAGCCAGATTGGAAGCCATAAGGATCTTCCTTACATTCACTTCTCATTAGGCATTCAGAGTCTACCAAATGGATTTCAAGTCAGCATTCCTGAATTAGGACCTAAAAGAGGAAGTATATGTGGATCATCCACCAGGTTTTGTAGATCCTAACTCTCCCAATTTTGTTTATAAGATTCGAAAAGCTCTATATGGGCTAAAGTAAGCCCCAAGGGCTTGGTATGAAACCTTGTCCAACTTCCTCATTGAGAACAAATTCTCAAGGGGGGAAGATATACAAGACCCTATTTCTAAGGGAATCAAAGGGCAAGCTTATCCTAGTCCAGATATATATCGATGGCATTATCTTTGGATCTACTGATGACAACCTTTGTAGGAAGTTTGCTAAACTTATGCAAGGGAAGTTTTAAATGAGCATCATGGGTGAGCTCAAGTTCTTCTTAGGACTCCAAGTAAGACAGATTGATGACCGCTTGTCCATATCCCAGTCCAAGTGCACTAGGGCGCTAATCAAAAAGTATGGTATGGAGAATGCCTCTACAATGAGAACTCCCATGGGATTAAGTATGCCTATAGGCAAAAATGCGGTAGGTAAACCTGTTGATTAGTTTTTGTATAAAGGGATAATTGGCTCCCTTTTATACCTGACTGCTAGTAGGCCTGACATCATGTATCCCACATGTGTCTATACAAGGTATCAAGTCTGCCCTAAAGAATCTCATTACTCTACTATAAAGAGAATCTTAAGGTATCTTAAGGGCACACCAGATCTTGGTCTATGGTACCCTAGAAATATGGATTTTGATCTAATTAGATTTTTAGATGCAAATTTTGCAGGTTGCAAAGAAGACAGGAAAAACACTACTGGAACCTATCAGTTCTTAGGAAGAAGGCTTGTTTCTTGGAGTAACAAGAAGCAAACTAGTATGCCTATATCCACTATTGAGTCAGAATATATATCAGCAAGTAGTTACTATGCTCAGCTACTGTGGATCCAACATCAGCTCCAGGATTACCACCTTCGGGTTAGTAGAACACCTCTCTACTGTGATTCTATAAGTACTATTTCTATTGCTAGGAATCCTGTCTCACATAGTAGAACTAGGCATATAGAAATAAGATATTTTATTAGGGAGCATGTGGAGAAGGAAAACATTAGTCTTGAGTTTGTCCCCACAGACAAGCAAGTGGCTGATATCTTCACTAAGCCATTAGATGAAGCAAAGTTGAACACCCTCAAATTTGAGTTGGGTATGCTAAACTTGGCATAGCTTCAGGCACTCCCTTTTGCATTTTTTTTGGTGCAGGTATTTTTCCTCTTGCTGGACATAAAGATTCTGATAAGTAATATTTACATGTATTTTTACTATAATATTTAGTTTAATATTTAGTTTTAATTAATCATATTTTATTTAATCTGGTTAAAAAATTATATCTTTTTGATATCTGTTAAATAATTTAAGTCTTATTTATTTTTGTAGGATTTATACCTATTTTTAGTATTTACTATAGTTTAATAATTAATATAAAATTAATAATAAATTATGTATTTTCATTTATAAATCAGTTATTTTATATTTTAGTTTACTAATTTAATATATATTTGTTTTTGTAGGTTTATTGTCGTGGTCGCGCTCCCGACGTTTGCAAAAGAAATATTTACCGAAGTCGTCACGTTGGACAAGAAATTCATGGAGTCTACATGAAACCAAGTCAATGTCTCGCTGCACTCGTCCAAGCCGATCAAGCATTCCACATCGCAACCACCCATTGAGCTCTTCTTCATGCAAGCTCATGGCAAATATATTATTATGCATTGATGCCCCCACGCCATCATCGCAAACTCTCAAAATTACCAGCGCCAAGCAAGTCTTAGGCATTCAATTATTTTCATGCACAACGCCATCGTCGTCACCTTTTCATGTCAAAACCGCCACCGTTAAATACATGAACTTTATTATTATTATTATTATTATTATTATTATTATTATTATTATTATTATTATTATTATAACCCTTTACTTCCCCCTCTTCATTTCTCCATGAAACCGCTATCTCATCTTTATTCCATGAAACCACCACCTTTATATAATTCTTCATTATTTCCTCCCTCCATTTACCTCCTCTTAAATTATTTAATAAATATTTGATGTTTCAACTCCACCTTAATTTTGATAATTATGTCCACCATTCATCTCCTCTTTATAAACTATGAAACTCCCCCATTTAATTTGGTTGTTTTTTTTCATATATTTCATTAATATTTAATTATTATTACCACTTTAATTTCCTCCTCTTACCTTTGGCCTTCCAACCTTTCATGTGTCTTTAATCCTTTCTTTTTTCTTATAAATAATGGCCAAGGGGAAATGATGAGGGGAGTCCACCATTGGGGTAGAAAGTAAGGTTGGGTGGCTTATTTTCGGGATATCTTCGGAGTTAGTTTTACTTTATACAATTTTAATTTATTTGCAATATAGTTTAGATTTTTCTTTCACGTAATTGTACTCTTTTATTTCATAGTGATAGAATGTATTTTTCAATTATGAGTAGCTAAATATCCATAAGCACTTGATCATGAATAACTTTGGAGTGAAATAAATTTTCTTTATTTTTCTCAAAATTGTCAAGCTCTCTATTTTGCTCGCTATCGATTTATCTTTGAATTATTTCGTCTCGAATTCATATTTCGCGGATATGTTCTTCGATACTAGATCCGTATCTTAAATGACCGAGAGGTTGCGGATATGAGAAGATCGCTCAAAGATAAAAGGAGTTGCATGCACTCCTCGAGAGAGGACGTCATAAATCTTCCGGATTGGAGTCAAATCCAATAGTGGGGTTCACCACTTAAAGCAAGCTTAGGGGTTTCGACTGGCTGAGGGGTCTTAATCGATCAACCTAAGGTTAGTCAAAAGCATGAGCTCGAGAGAGACGCTTTTGTATTCTTGGAACCTCCACGGTCGAAGTAAGTGATTAGGAGCTCGTATTTTTATCATTTTATGAAAGTCTATTTTAATCTAAAGAGATTCTAGATCAAGTGTTAATTTGCATTGCATAGAAATTTATCTTTTAATTTAATTTTTCTCTATTTTTAATACTCGATAAAATAATATAAATTTGTGCGAGTAAAAGTACTCAACAGACCCGAAAGAATACGACACTTGATATTCTTAAATATCTTATACTATGAACGATGGGTGCTCTTGCCTATAGTTTGTAGAATTTGGAAATATATTTATCCTAAATTTTAACCATCAGATTCCCAAGTAGTATCAGTTCACTGATGCTTCTACTGAGGGGGAGTAAGTTACTCTGGAGAGAAGAGAGACCGTTAGTCAATGGAAGGGCTAACCCCCATCTGCCTATTCTGAAAAAGTAAAAAACGGGGAGAGAAGAGTGAATGTCATAGCAAAGCGGAATCATAACAAGTGGGAGAGATGGCAAAGGGGAAAGAAAGACATGTGGCACTCAAGTAAACCTTGCAGCAAAATAGGGGGAGTAAGTGATGCTCACCATACAGGAAATAAGGTACATTTACTTATAGCTTATCAGAATTTCAATAGTTATTTTGCTGTATAGGTTGTCTATATCATTGACCAAGGAAAGAAAACATTTTTTTAAACGTTGATAAGGGTTTTGACTTATTCAAATCGGGGGAGATTGTTGGGTCCATTGTTCCCAATGTCCCTGATTTGTGAGAAGTCAAACTGGTCAATGACACACACATCAACTGTATTTGATGTGCATTTGTGGTTTTGAGTGCAGGTTGTCCAAATCACATTGATTGAACATGTGGAAACAATAAGTGGTTGATGTACATAGAAAAAATCGACTATGTCCACAAACGTTGAATGGAACAAGCTCACTCAATGCCAGACGTATGGACTCAATATTATCTAGTAGAAATTTGCCTAAGTCCACAGGCGTTGAGTGAGGACAGCTCACTCAATGTTATATAACATATAGTGTTGAGTCTATTCCAACTTAACTAGAAGATATCCAAAAATGTGGCTAAGTCCACAGGCGTTGAGTGAGTCTACTCACTCAACGGCATACATCAAAAAGGCTGTGAGTCATGCTGAGTCAGTCTAAGCCTAGATAAATTGGCTGAAAATTTGGCTAAGTCCACAGACATTGAGTGTAGCTTACTCACTCAATGCTTGATAACAGAAAAATTCTGTTAAGTAGTTTGGCGTTGAGTGGATATTACTCTCTCAATGCCAAGACGCAGAAATATTTGCCAAGCCAAATAGCATTGAGTGAGGCAAGCTCACTCAACGCACTCAACTCTCTCAATGCTCTCAACGCCTTGTAGCAAAAATTTGGCTAAGTACAAAAGCATGGACTGCTTGACTTTTATCGAGCTCAGCTTCATCGAACTGAGCTCAGCGTTCGTCGAATTGAGCAAAATTACTCATTTTAGCATGGCATTCGTCGAACTCAGTTACGCCTTTCATCAAACTAAGTGCACAGTTCGTCGAACTCAACTTATACTTTTATCGAGCTGAGCTCGACATTCGTCGAACGGAGCTCAGCTTTCGTCAAGCTCAATACTTAGAATTTTGTCTAAGTGTTGTGGTGTTAAGTGAAACCTACTCACTCAATGCCTTTGATTCTGATGATTGAATTTTCTCTAAGTCTAGAGAAGCTGAGTCATGCTGATGTCAGCAACGTTAAATTGTCAACCAAAATTCAAATTATGTGGAATTGCTGCCCGAGATATTGGCGGCCAGCTGTCATCATCTTTTGCACTTTCCAAGGAATATTTCCATCATAAAGTGTTGGGGCCCACGCACAACAAGGAGCCGTTAAATCTAGATTAAATGGAAAGCATGCGTTGGATGGCTTAATCTCAGCCATCAATCCTGGTGGTGGGACCCACTGCTCAATTGGCCTTCAGAGTATATGAGAGTACTAAGTTGTTAGCCTAAATCACCTAGAAGGGGGTGAATAGGTGAAATGCGTGTCAAAAGAGGAATTAAAAAATAATACAGCACACATCAAGCAATCACAGAGAACACAGAGATTTATAGTGGTTCCCCAACCTTGGGTACATCCACTCTCACCTCACCAATCTAGTAAATCACTAGACTTGGCTATTCCACTATCTCGGATCAAAACGATCCTACAACTCGGAACAACGTTCCTACAAATCTCGATCCCAACGGATCTACACTCGGAAGAAAACCTTCCTACCACTCGATCCAAACCGGATCTACAGTACTCGGAGAAAAACTCCTACAGGACTCGGAGTCAAGACTCCTACAAGAATGAAAGGTTGTATAAAGAAATATACAAACAGAATTATTCAGATTTGGATCTTCAACTGTCTTCTTCTTTGAGAACTTTGGCTTGATCAGAAATGGTTGAAGATGACTCGAAGGAGATCCTCAGATCTGAAATACAGAATCACCACGATCAAGAGAAAGATCAGAGATCGATGAAGCGCAGAATGATCGAGTGATTCTTCTTGTCTGAATAGTTGCTTTGAGGAAGACCGGCGACGAAGAAGATGAACAGTATTTTGTCAGCGTGAACTTTGCGGGTTCCCGATGTCGGTGATAAAAATAGATTCAGAATTCTTTTTCTTTCTTGTTGTTAGGGTTTGTCGATTTGACAAGACCTATTTATAGGACTTCTGTAACGGTCAATACGTAAACAAGTACACGTGGACCAATCAAAATAGAGGATTTGAAATAAGCCGCAATTTCTGGACTTAGAAATATTCTGGGAAAAACACAGATATACACGAGTGACAGAATAGCTACTCGAGTAAGAGAAGTAACTACTCGAGTACATGAGGACATACTCGAGTCCAGTAATTAGAAAATAATTCTGAGCTGGAAGAAAGGATATACTCGTGTACTTGGCTGGACTACTCGAGTATATACATGAGCTACTCGAGTATAGAAACTCAGTTATTCACTCGAGTATATCAGGGAACTACTCGAGTCTGCAAACTAACATACTCGTGTAAAGGATATACTCGAGTACTTGGTTGGACTACTCGAGTATATACATGAGCTACTCGAGTATCATAGTGCCTACTCGAGTATGAGGAAGAATCTGAAGACTCGAGTATGTCCTTTGGATTACTCGAGTACTAAGTTACTTACTCGAGTATATGAAGCTATCTACTCGAGTATGTAGACTTAGAAAAATTTCTTCCTTGAGAACTCATATCTCCTACTAAAGATCAGCAACACTTCAAGGTTCCATTTGTCTATGTGCTTGTGAAATGAAGTGCATCCCAATAGAGAGGCTACACATGAGTCAACACCATGGATCACATAATGAGGGATTACATTGTATGGTCCTGTGTTAGGTGACCCATTGTAGACTGAGATTGGTCTACACTTGGCAATATAGTCCTGTAAACACAACTTAAACAAGGCATCAAATACAACTGCAATTCACCTTAGTCTTAGGAGGACTTCTTCAAATTAAGGTCATTGTGGAAACAAGACCCAACAATCTCCCCCTATTTGAAGAAGTCAGAACACCATCTACTAAGTTGAATTGCTAGAGATATAAAAACAAAATGACATGAAAGAGGATGCATTGTCTTACATTTCTTTACTATAATTGTCCAACAATCTCCCCATTTCTGTACTAGAACTGTTTTGCATTTCTCCCCCTTTCTGAAATCTTCATTTGGATTTTCTCTTCCTTTTTCATCTCTTCATTCCATTTCCTTTTGCTCTCCCCCTTTCTGATTTCTTTAAATAGGGGACACTAGAAACTCCCCCTAAATCAATGCATAAGGAATTCTTCTTCAATTTCTAAACACATCATGCTTTTCAATAGAGGTACTTTAATCATCTAGTTCCAAGAATTTTTCTGGAACTTCTTCTTGTCCATTTGCCAGATAAGAATTTTGTTGGCCCATGGACATACCTGCATCCACAAGATTAGAATCCCTTAGGAGCCCAAACAAGATTGGGTCCTAGGTCTCTTGTTAGTATCCTCCCCCTATGAGAGTTAACATTATGAGTAGTCTTTCTCACATTATCAACTTGAGGAGTTAAAACATATCTGGGATTAAACTAGCAATCTATGGCGAAGTGACCAACCTTGCCACAACACCAACAGTTAAACCTGTTGTACCTTCTCTTGTTCTCTTGCTTTACCTTATGGATGGGGGGTCTAGCAAGAGCAACTGACTTGGAGGAGGAAGCCTCATGATTACAACAAGTACATGGCTTCCTTGTCTCCTTGGTCTTTGTTACACCAGTTTTAGCTTTTGATGTTTTCTTCTCATTTGGCCCATGATTATAAGGATCACAAGTCAGTGAGGCAACAGTTTGGCTTAGGATAGCCTTGCCTTTGCCTTTGGCTGATTTATGTCCTATACTGCTATTTTTCCCAAAGGAGGTTTCTCCATTAGTGATTGAAAGCACAGTTGTAGGCATGGTGAGAGTTTCAACCAGCTTTCGTTCAATGACTAGCTTTGCTTCCAATTCATCCAGGAGAAAATCTTTATGATTTACTAATTCAGTAAAGTCTTTGATTTCCTCCTTCAAATATTGAACTTCATCTCTGAGAGGGGTCATTTGGTCAATCTCCTCCCTCAGATTTGATTCCACCTCTTTGAGGGATGCAATCTCTTTTGATTGCGATTTAACTACCTTCCGGCATTTGTCAAATGTAGTCAATAAGACTTGATACTGATTTACCAATTCAAAATCATCCTCCCCTGAAGAATAGCCATCATGACCATTTGAGTCAGAATCTGAGGCAGAAAGAGGTGTGTCAGAATTTACCTTCCCGGTATATGAGGAGTTACCGTTGTCTTTGTCCTCTTGGTCAGAAAAAGCCATAAGCCCGAAGTAGGCTTCTTCATCCGTACTTGACTCAGATGAGTCAGAGTCACTGAGGGTCTTTGGCTTTTTGGCAATGAAGCTTCTTTCTTTCTTCCTTTTCCCTTGAGGGGAATTCTTTTCTATGCCTCTTCCTTCTTTCTTCTTCAGAGGGCACTCAGTGCTTATATGCCCTGGCTTACTACATGAATAACAAACAACATTAGATGAAACATGTTTGTTTGGTTTAGATTTATACCTATCATTTATGCTGTGACGATCACCATCAGGACGTGATCTTCTGGACGAGGAATCATTTTCTCTCATTTGTTTCTTATTGCTAAGAAAATTCTTGAATTGTCGGGAGAGAAGATGAAACTCTTCATCTGATGAATCTGAGCCTGAGGTGCTTGGCTCTAACTCTTCTTCTTCATAGTCTCCTTGAGTGGAAGCAGTTTTGGCCTTTCTTGAGCTGTCTGCCCTTAGTGCAACTGGCTTATCTTGGAATGAGGAGTTGTTGCCCTCTTCTTCAGCTTTTCTATTATTGATTTGAAGCTCATATGACATAAGCTTTCCGAAGAGGTTCTGAGGGTCAGTTTCTGCTAATCTTCCAAACTCTCTGATGGCACATATCTTGTTGTCACAATCCTTTGTCAAGGATCTTAGGAACTTGTCGTTTAGTTCACCATCTATGAACACTCTGCCGTAGTTCCTCAATCCATTGACAATCTTGAAGAAATTTTCATATGTGTCAGCAATAGCTTCCTTTGGTCCTTGCTTGAAGGCTTCATACTTCTGATTTAGAAGGGATCTTCTATCATCCCTTACTTCTTCTGTACCTTCCATCAAGATAATTAGAGATCTCCACATTTCCTTGGCAGATTGGCAGTGAATGAGGTTTTGCAACATAGAATCATTGACTGCACTTGCGATGATGTTCTTGGCTTTCTTGTCTAAGGAGACAAGTGCAATCTCATTCTTATCAAGATCCATCAACTTCTTTGGCACCTCCTTTGTAGGATCACTAGTGGAGGCAATCATAGGGATATAAGGGCCTTCCTCCACTATCATGAATAAGCGGGGGTCAATAGCTTCCATGTAAAGTTTTATTCTCTCTTTCGAAATGGGAAAGTTTGCCTTATTGCACACTGGGAGCTTAGAAAAATCCTTGGCTCTGTCCATGCTTGATTAATTCAGAAAGACAACTAGGAGGGATCAGATCAAGGAGTTAACCTTTTAAAGATCAACCTCCCCTCTGATACCAATTGAGAGTACTAAGTTGTTAGCCTAAATCACCTAGAAGGGGGTGAATAGGTGAAATGCTTGTCAAAAGCGGAATTAAAAAATAATACAGCACACATCAAGCAATCACAGAGAACACAGAGATTTATAGTGGTTCCCCAACCTTGGGTACATCCACTCTCACCTCACTAATCTAGTAAATCACTAGACTTGGCTACTCCACTATCTCGGATCAAAACGATCCTACAACTCAGAACAACGTTCCTACAAATCTCGATCCCAACGGATCTACACTCGGAAGAAAACCTTCCTACCACTCGATCCAAACCGGATCTACAGTACTCGGAGAAAAACTCCTACAGGACTCGGAGTCAAGACTCCTACAAGAATGAAAGGTTGTATAAAGAAATATACAAACAGAATTATTCAGATCTGGATCTTCAACTGTCTTCTTCTTTGAGAACTTTGGCTTGATCAGAAATGGTTGAAGACGACTCGAAGGAGATCCTCAGATCTGAAATACAGAATCACCACGATCAAGAGAAAGATAAGAGATCGATGAAGCGCGGAATGATCGAGTGATTCTTCTTGTCTGAATAGCTGCTTTGAGGAAGACCGGCGACGAAGAAGATGAACAGTATTTTGTCGGCGTGAACTTTGCGGCTTCCCGATATTGGCGATAAAAATAGATTCAAAATTCTTTTTCTTTCTTGTTGTTAGGGTTTGTCGATTTGACAAGACCTATTTATAGGACTTCTGTAATGGTCAATACTTAAACAAGTACACGTGGACCAATCAAAATAGAGGATTCGAAATAAGCCGCAATTTCTGGACTTAGAAATATTCTGGGAAAAACACAGATATACACGAGTGACAGAATAGCTACTCGAGTAAGAGAAGTAACTACTCGAGTACATGAGGACATACTCGAGTCCAGTAATTAGAAAATAATTCTGAGCTGGAAGAAAGGATATACTCGAGTACTTGGCTGGACTACTCGAGTATATACATGAGCTACTCGAGTATAGAAACTCAGTTATTCACTCGAGTATATCAGGGAACTACTCGAGTCTGCAAACTAACATACTCGTGTAAAGGATATACTCAAGTACTTGGCTGTACTACTCGAGTATATACATGAGCTACTCGAGTATCATAGTGCCTACTCGAGTATGAGGAAGAATCTGAAGACTCGAGTATGTCCTTTGGATTACTCGAGTACTAAGTTACTTACTCGAGTATATGAAGCTATCTACTCGAGTATGCAGACTTAGAAAAATATCTTCCTTGAGAACTCATATCTCCTACTAAAGATCAGCAACACTTCAAGGTTCCATTTGTCTATGTGCTTGTGAAATGAAGTGCATCCCAATAGAGAGGCTACACATGAGTCAACACCATGGATCACACAATGAGGGATTACACATCTCGCTATGGGTGAGATGAGAGTTCTCCTGTAGAGTATCCCGGAAATCAGGTTGTAATACACAGCCTTAACTTTAAATCTTCTTCGGTCTTTAATAGCAGGATGATACTCCCCTTTCGATAAGTATAGAATGAACGGATCCACCCAGGAATGATGTTGTTCAATTTGCATTGCCTCTCCTTCTTCGACTGATGGTTGAAAAAGCTCAGATGTTACTTCTCCTGCAGTAACGCCAAATTTTGATAAAGCATCGGCTTCCTCATTTCCGATCCTTGGGATGTGTTCAATAATGAAGCTTTTGAATCTCTCGATCTCTGCCTTTACTAGCACGAGATATTATTTGAGAATTGGTTCTCGGGTTTCAAAATTCTCGAGCACTTGTGAGGCCATTACTAAGGAATTTGTTTTGACGTGAGCATGATCGATGCCGAGATCATTCGCGAATCTTTATCATGCAAGAAGAGCTTCATACTCGGCCTGATTGTTAGTAACCGGAAAAAGAAATTTCACCGCATGCTTTACTTTGACTCCATTAGGATTGATGAGGACTATCTCTGCTCAGGAAGAATTTCTTCCTGAGGTTCCGTCGACGTAAATGATCCAAGCTGGTGGTGAATTTTCTTCTTGAACAAAACTTTGTTCTATGGTATCCACCATGAAATCTGCCAAAACATGGGCTTTTATGTCTGTTCGTGGTACATATGAGATTTCGAACTAACTTAGCTCGATTTCCCACTTAGCGAGTCTTCCTGAATGCTTTGGCCTTTCCAATATTTCTTTGAGGGGCTTGTCCACCATGACCTGGATTAAATATGCCTGGAAATACGGACAGAGTCGGCGAGCAGAAATGACTAAGGCCAAGGATAGCTTTTCGAGGAGAGGGTATCTTAATTCCGCTTCTCATCTCTTTTCTCTTACCCTCTTAGTAGACTACTGTTTGCAGTTTGCTTTTTCTTCTTTCCCCAGTGCTCTAACGGTTAGCTGGTGGTGCCCGAGTCCGTCGCATTTCGAGCATCAACAGTTAACACGCGACCTTCAGATACAAGCAGTTTTTGAAGTTTGCGGACAGAGATGTCTGATCGCCGAGCTCGCCGGTCCGACCGCTCCAGCTCGCCCGAGGACTCGTTGTGGGAGGCGCTGGAACAATCTTGCTGGGAAGCCGAGCTATCTAGCAGAGAGACAGATCAGCGGCTCGATACCCTTGGCAAAGCTCTACTCGCGCTGACTCAGCAGCTTGCTCCCCAGGTCACGGAGAACGTTGCTGAAGCCCCAGCTCGCCCACCTCCACAGCGGTCACCTGAAGCAACTCCTCAGTCCCGCCACCAAGCTCAGCCCGCAACTCCCCTGTGGCCTCAGAACGAACACTTCGCTCCCTTGATGGATTTCTTCAGGGAAGCGGCCAGGGAAGCCCCAGCCAGCCGGCTTTACTTTGCTGATCCGCAGTCCGCAGAGCTTGCGGACCCCCGGGCGCCAGTCCGCTTTTCCGCCGAACTTGACACCCCCTCTCCTTTCATTGATAGAATCCGATGGGAGTCCGCACCCAGCAATTTCAAAGAACTGCGTCTCCACTTTTACTCGGGGGAAACTTATTCAGTTTCCCATTTGCAGGCGTTCGAGGGGGCAGTCGCTTTGAGATGCCTTTCTGATGCCTTAAAGTGCAAACTTATAGTCACCACCCTCGAGGAGCAGGCGAGGGAGTTGTTCGATGAGCTACCTCCAGGCATAATTTCTTCCTTTGCCGAGTTCCGCAGCGAACTCCTCCTGAGATTTGCCACTTCGAAGAAAAGGAAAGATGGGCCGGCAGCCCTCTTCGATATCAAGCAGAGAGACAACGAATCAGTGGCACGATTCGTTGATTGTTTTCAGAAAGAGATCCAGGGGGTGAGGAATGTGAACCCCAATTACTATAAGGTTTCCTTGATTCACGGCCTCCGGGAAGGTCCGTTGAAGTTCAAAGTGACAACCAAGGCGCCGTCTACCTACCAAGAGTTGATAGCGATAACCAATCGCTTTATTGAGGGAGAAAATGCCAATCCCACCTATATCTCATCCCTGACAGCTAAGGTTGGAGGAAGGGATGCCGCCAACACCTCCTCCAGTAATCACCATCATAGCAAGCCCCCTCGAACTGATTCCCAACCCCCTTCTCAGAGGGGGCGAAACTTCCACCACAAGAAACCTTTCATTGGCCATCAACAGTTTCGTGAGCAGAGACTGTCGTTGGCCGCCGCTCCCGCCGTTCCCCTTCAAGCCCTCCCTATCTACCAGAATGCTTTACCAGTCTCACAGCCGCACAAGAGCAGCTCCTCGGCAGAGTTCTCGGATCTGGGACTCGACTTTGAAGAAGTCATCCAGATCATTCAGAAGAAAGCAGATGAGAAGAGGCAAGGGTTCCAAAGAGATTGGAAGGCCAGAAATAACTCCCAATTCTACGAATTCCACAGGGAGAAGGGCCACTTGACTGAGTATTGCAAAGCCCTTTGGCAACTAGTTGATAGACTGATCGCTGAAGGAAAGATCAAAGATTTGGATAAGAGGGGGAACTCTTCGAAGCCTCCCATCGCTAAAGGCAAGGAGGTGGAAGGAATTCAGATGGAGTGTGTGGAAGTGGAGGACGTCGGCCGGCTAGGACCCATCAACATTCGGCCTGAATGCTTCGACGCAGACGATGAGGGTCCCCTCGGGCGGCTCTTTTTCATTCATGGAGGGCAGGAGCCGAAGCCACAAAGAAATCTTCACTAGCGAGGGTTTCTCGGGCAGAGGTTGCCTCCTCCTCTTCTTCTGCCCCTTCCGAGGTCGATATTGATTTTGGTCAGGAAGACCTGCCTTAGACAGCCAATCCATTTGACGATGCTGTGGTAGTCAAAGCAGCCATAGAAGATTACACCGTAGACAGGATCCTTATTGATACAGGTAGTTCAGTTAATATTTTGTTAAAGACAACTTTTGAGGCCCTGAGAACCGGAAAGCCTTTGCTTTCCACCGAAGGGCCACTCTATGGTTTCTCTGGAGAAAGAAAGGAGGTGGAGGGAAGTGTCACCCTCACTGTAAAGCTCAGGGGATCCGCCCGACCAATCCAGTTTGTAGTGGTGGATGCTCCAAGCTCCTACCACGCCATCTTCGGGAGGCCATTGCTGAACAGATACCAGGCAGTGGTATCAACTTATCATCTTGCTGTGAAATTCTATGCTGATGGCAGGATGTGTAGAGTCCGAAGCAACCCAAGGCATTCAAGAGAGTGCTACCTGCGAACAGTAAATGTGACCGAGCCTGCTCCTCCCATCTTCCCAATAGTGGCGGAGATTTCTACCCAGCCAGAGGCTATTGCGGATAAAGAAGGTGCTCACCTGGAACCTGCCCAGGTGATGTACGAAGTTCCTATCGTAGAAGGAGAAGAAAGAAAGCTCACTATCAATGTAGAACTTCCAGAGGATTAGAAGACAGAGTTGATCTCCTGTTTGTTAAAGAACCTGGACGTCTTCGCTTGGTCAGTAGAGGATATGCCGGGAGTCGATCCAGACACGGCTTGCCACCATCTCAACATCGATACAGCTGCCAAGCTGGTGCAACAAAAGAAGAGGGATACTGCAACCAAGCTGGCAAAACCCATCAGGGAGGAGGTTGCTAAACTCCTCAAGGCACGTTTTATTCGAGAAATTCAGTATCCTCAGTGGGTTTCGAATGTTGTAATGGTTAAGAAATTGGGGGGAAAATGGAGAATGTTTGTAGATTTCACCCGATTGAATAAAGCGTGCCCTAAAGATTGCTATCCCCTGCCTCGGATAGATTTTCTAGTTGATTCTGCGGTAGGGTATTCTTTTATGAGTTTTCTAGATGCCTTCTCAGGTTACCACCAAATAAGAATGCACAAACCTGATATCCCTCATACTTCATTTATTACGAACGACGGCTGTTACTGTTATCTTGTGATGCCCTTTGGGCTTAAGAACGCGGGTGCAACGTACCAACGCATGATGGATCACGTGTTTAGAGGACAAAGGGGCAAAAACCTTGAAGTATACGTGGATGATCTCCTCGTAAAAAGCAAGTCCTATTCGCAACATTTGCATGATCTAATGGAAACTTTTTCCACCTTATGAAAGCATAGGGTAAAGCTTAACCCGCTAAAATGTACCTTTGGAGCAAGCAAAGGAAAATTTATCGGCCATCTCCTCACCCCAGAGGGCCTTGCCCCCAATCCGGATAAGGTCAGAGCCATCCTTGATATGGCTCCCCCCCCCGTTCTCCAAAAGAAGTTCAGCAGTTAGGGGGGAGGCTAGCAGGACTTGGGAGATTCATCTCTCGAGTCGGGGATAAGAGCGCCCCATTCTTTAAAACCCTTCGAGGATCATCCAAATTTCAATGGACAGAAGAATGCACGCAAGCCTTTGAGCAGTTAAAGAAACAATTGACTTCCACACCTTTGTTGCAAAGCCCTCGAACGGGGGAGATGTTGCTCCTATATCTGGGAGTTGGTCCTGAAGCCGTCAGTTCCGTTCTTGTCCGAGAGGAAAATCGGAGGCAATTCCCAATCTATTACGTCAGCCACATTCTGAAAGATGCGGAGACCAGATATCCAATTCTTGAGAAGCTGACCTTGGCATTGGTCATGACAGCTCGCCGACTCCGTCCCTATTTTCAAGCACATTCAATCCAAGAAGTCACTGATCAACCTTTAAAGAGTGTGTTGGAAAAGCCCGAACATTCGGGCAGGCTAGCTAAATGGGCCATCGAGCTGAGCGAGTTTGAGATCTCCTATGTACCAGAGCAGCCATCAAGGCACAGGTGCTGGCAGATTTTCTGATTGATACCGCAAAGTCTGGCTCCGAGCAGGAAGAAAGGTCTCCTCTGGCTTGGACCGTCTATGTTGATGGGGCTTCTGGTAAGAATGCCTCCGGGGCAGGGGTGGTCCTTATAAACCCAAATGGCATTAAGCTCGAAAGTCAGTCAAGTTCTACTTTCCAGTGACTAATAATCAGGCAGAGAATGAAGCCCAGCTGGCCAGTTTAAGGCTTGTAAGGGAACTCGGAATCGACCATATCCACGTAAAAACTGACTCCTTGGTAATGGCGTCTCAGCTTTTGGGCAACTTTGAGACTAGGGAGCCGGTGTTGAGGAAGTACCTTACACTTGTGAAAGTTGAGGTCGGCAAGTTCAAAAGCTTCACCATTGAGCACATCCCGAGGATGGAAAACGAGGAAGCAGACGCTCTTGCTAAATACGAACTTCCATCAGGAGGAACGACCTCGGAGCTCTTTCATCCGGCAATAGAGGAGGGAGAAATAATGCAAATTGATCAACATCCTTCTTGGATAGATCCCTTCGTCCTTTATCTCTCCACTGGGAACCTGCATCAGTCAGTAAGAGATAAGAAGAAATTCAGGTTAAAAGCAGCGCACTACTACTTAATATCTGTCATCCTTTATAGAAAGACCTTCCTATCCACCGTTGCAAGATGTGTCCCAGAAAATGAAGTCCCCATTATCCTCCAAGAAATCCACTCTGGTGAATGTGGGAGCCATTCAGGAGAAAGGACCTTGGAAAGAAGGATCCTACGACAAGATTACTTCTGGCCGACGATGAAAAAAGATTCCGAAGCTTATGTCAAAAAATGTGTTCAATGCCAAAGGTTCGCTCCACTGTAGCACCAAGCAGCACAATCTCTAAAGTCGATCGCAACCCCTTGGCCCTTTGCTATCTGGGGGATGGACCTCGTTGGTCCTTTCCCCATGGCAAGCGGGCAGTGACACTTCATCATTGTCATGATTGATTACTTCAGCAAGTGGATTGAGGCCAAGGCACTGGCAAAGACAACAACTCAGGTTGTGAAAAATTTTATTTGGGGAGAGATAATTTGCCGACATGGTGTCCCCATGGCAATCATCACCGATAATGGAACATAATTCAACAACGCCGAGATGATAGATTTCTTCAAGCAGGTTGGAGTAGAACTGTGCTTTGCGTCAGTCCATCATCCTAGGAGCAATGGTCAGGTGGAAGCAGCCAACAAGAAGATCCTCAATTTTCTCAAGAAAAAAGTACAGAACGCTAAGGGCAGCTGGGTGGATCAACTTCCCTCGGTCCTCTGGACCCTGAGAACGATGCCTTCGTCATCAACAAAGGAAACCCCGTTCAAACTTTCTCATGGGTCAGAGGCGCTGATTCCGGTTGAATTTGAAGTCCCATCACCTAGGGTCCTGCTGGCAAGGCAAGGAGAGGAAGATTGGCTCGAACTGAAAAATGAAGAAATGAGGTTTAGTCTGGAGCATATTGAGGAAATTAGGGACAAAGCCGCCATCAGGCAGGAAGAAATCAAGAGAAGAATAGCTCGTTACTTTGATAAAAATGTAAGGATCAAACACTTCCAAGTGGGAGATCTAGTCCTTAAAAAGGTAGACGCTGCGGCAAGAGCTGGCTCAGTCGGAAAGCTCGATCCCAATTGGGTTGGGCCGTTCATCATCAAGGAGGTCCTCAAAAAGGGAGCTTATCGACTGCAAACATTTGAGGGAGAAAACATACCGCATACATGGAGTGATGATGACTTGAAGCGGTTTTATTCCTGAACCCCTTGTTTTCTTTCTATCAGTTTCGCCAAGAACTTGTAAATTGTTGGTCATTAATAAAAAAGCTCTTTGCTAACACTTCTTCAAGTATTTCTATGACAGCTGACATGTTGAGTATGAGAAATTGAAAATATCGCCGTATACCAGGAGAAATCGCCGAGTTCAGCAAAAACCTCCCTTAGAACCGCTACTATTAGCGTAACACCACCAAGACCACGTGTTGCGGGGAGATTTCGCACCGTGTAGTGGGAGCTTGCCGGTTCTACTGCGACAGGATACTGAACCTCGGATCCCGGCTAGTATCTAACCCCACTTCTGCGTTTTTGAGGGACAGAGTGGCGGTCAGCTCTACCATGCCATTCAAGGGATATCGCCACAACTTTGATGATAACGCATGGAAAGCAATGTCGCTACGGCCGCACCTGCCAGCAGATCATCTTAGTTTGTGACCTTCGAACACTCCTTGGTACCCTCAAGCAATGCCTGCAGGAGACCCGCAGCCTGGTTGATCTTAGGAAAAGCAATGCCGCTCCTGTCGCACCTAACCAAAAGATCAATTTAGGCTGCACTCCAGGCAAGAGGGAAGCATCGTTACCGGCAAGGTGGTTTTCGGCGGACTCAAATTCTCTATCCGCTCAGTCCGCCGAAGGGGTTGACTAGCTCATGACCCGGTGTGGAAAGCAATGTCGCGTTAGCCGCACCTGCCCACTTGGTCACGAGCGGTCATTTCTGTTCGTGGTTTTCGGCGGACTCAAATTATCTATCCGCTCAGTCTGCCAAAGGGGTTGACTAGCTCATGACCCGGTGTGGAAAGCAATGCCGCATTAGCAGCACCTGCCCACTTGGTCACGAGCGGTCATTTTTGTTCTTATTGTTTTCGGCGAACTCAAATTATCTATCCGCTCAGTCCGCCGAAGGAGTTGACTAGCTCATGACCCGGTGTGGAAAGAAATGCCGCGTTTGCCGCACCTGCCCACTTGGTCACGAGCGGTCATCTGTTCTTATGGTTTTCGGCGAACTCCAATTATCTATCCGTTCAGTCCGCCGAAGGGGTTGACTAGCTCATGGCTCGGTGTGGAAAGAAATGCCGCATTAGCCGCACCTGCCCACTTGGTCATGAGATGTCATTTCTATTTCTTATGGTTAACGGTGGACTTCTGGTTTCCTACCCGCTCAAAGGATTTTGTTTTCCTCTGGTTGATAGATTAGATTTCGATTATTAGCAGTTCAATTGTTCAAAATTCATAAAAAGGTATTTCGGTGATCTGGTGACATAGAAGACACGTTGATCAGTTATAAGCGGACTAAGATACTATGCGGATAACATATGAGTGCAGACTAGAATACACACAGCAATCGGATACCATAGAACATCCTTTTCATTTCATCCCAAAAATATTACAGTATTGGCAGACTAACATGGATTCCGCATTCTGTTTACAATAACAGGATAAAAGATCAAAAATTCATTCCTCGGTCTTCTATTTTTTCTGTGCAGGAACTTTCGGGCACGATCCATCTATATTGACTGGTGGAGAGTAGTCGCCTGAATGGCTGCTGCTACTGCCGCTGGAACGAGAGCTAGTCGAGCTTCGTCCGCTGGCCGCCGTAGGTTCTGTCCGCCCACTATCGCCTTCCGATTGAATCGAATGGCTTGCTTGTCAACTTGACGCGGTCTTGGAACTCTCTCCGCCGGAAGGCTTCCCCTCTTCACCGGCAACCGCTTTACCTTTTGCAGCCCGCTCGAATTCCGCGACCTGATATTCGGGTTCGGGAAACAATTGCAGGAAGGGGACGGAGTCCACGCCTTCTTGGGCGAGCCTGGCATTGATGAAGCGTTCGATAGCTACCTCCACGCTTTCTTTCACGTAAGGAAACCTGGCGGTTTGGAAGCCAGGGTTGGTGTTATCGTGTGCGGTCTATATAAGGTAGCATAGTTAGCCCGCTGCGGACAAAGCAAAGGCACTCATTTTCCTTAAGCATCTCACGCGTCATCCGACCCAGGAAGTGATTTGTGACAGCACTATTAGCGCTAGCCTGGGCTGCAACCAGGGGAAGGTCGGTAGGAGGGATATCCCGGAGTTCATGGAGGTTATGCTTCCCGTATAGTGCGAAAAGTGCCACATAGGCATAAAGGGAAGTGCGCGGGTTTTTCCAAGAGGGAAGAGCTGTGGAAAGGCGGACAAATTTCTTCTTGTCATGCCAGTGGATCAGCGGATTGCCCCTCAGATCCCTCTGGTTTTTTCTGAAGCCCACCATGTCGAAACTACCGGACGAAGAGTAGTCCGCCACTGGATCTCCTTCTTCTCGCCTCTTTCTTGCGGTTTCATTTTTCCTTTCTCCCTGTGTAGGAGTTGCGCCAGCTGGAGTCAAGGTCAGATTGGCGGGTACCGACAACGTCGCTGCAAAGAAGAGCATCAAGTAACAAAATTATTGGCAGATAAAGAAAAGGATCGCGGTACTGACTTTCTTGTCGGCTAATGGTATCTAGGCTGGGTAGCAGCAGAATGTAATAGTCGACATCAAGCCTTGCCCTGGCAAGAAACTCGACAATGGCGGACTCCTCTATGTTTAGCGAAACGCTCTTGAAATCAGTATCCGCGCGCAGTTGCGGATAAGTATGGGGGAATCCCAAGTCGCCCTCGAAGATAAGGTACCTCGAGGTCCAGTTGTGGATCTTGTTCTGAAGACCCGCAGCTTTCATCCCCCGGCAATAAAAGTAGAACACGCCCTTGAATTATTGAACCTTTGACGGCATAATTGCGCGGACAGAGAATATCTTCCTGAAGATTTTCAGGGAGAACTGGATCTTCTCAGAACGCATATAGGCGAGATAAGCGTAAATGGCCGCTACGGTATTCGGCGCGAGTTGTCCCGAAACCACCCCATAATGCTCAAAGATCTCGGCGACCTCCCAGAGCAAGGGGAAATTGAATCCGCATTCAAAGTGATCGACAGGCACTGCGATCTGGGAAGCGGTAGAAAAATTCAATCGCTCGTCGTCCTCCGGAAGTCGCGCAAGGACTGGCAAGCCCGCCATATTCCTTTCCCTAAAAACCTCTAGATCCGCTACAGTCAGCCTACTCCTCTTATTGTCGGCGGAATGAAACGCAGCTGCAGCATTTGCACGGGCGGACACCATTTTTCTAGGCCGCAGGGTTTTTCGATCCAGCTATTTCTGATAGAAATGAAATGAGAACGTATATATATAGCAAAAACTCGACAAGACAGGTAACATTGACTTCACGCGGATTAAACCGTTATCCGCGCAGTTCGTTTCATCCTGCAAAAGTTAGTGCAGGTTGAACCCTCATCCGCAGCATAAGGTAAAAAGGCATTCCAGCACATGGTAAAAGTTCATACGCATCAAATTCGCATAAAATAATCATCTAGCAAAAAAGCACACAGCATGACATAACAATAGCTAACAACATACAGTGTTCCATATTATACAGAAATTATCGATGTTCGCATCATTAAGGAATAATAATAATTTATGTGTTCAGCGGCACGGCAAACAGGCCGCTCTTCGTCCGCTACGCCAAAGTATGTGGCCTGGTCGCTACCTCGAAGAATCTCCCTGTATATTTGTTGGACTAAATGGTGCATGTTGTTGAACGTCCGGTGCAGGCGTGCGGAGTCCCTCGCAACTCGGCTAAACGGGATCATGTGTTCACCCGCCGGCCTCTGGTTCGTACCCTCCGCAGGTTCCCCGCACACGGCCAGGGTCGATCCTCCCCCCGGAGCGGGCTGAGTCTGCTGCGGACGGGTGTTGACGACCTCGGCAGCTTGCATCTTTCCTTCTCGCACCAGGGCCAGATACCTATTCCTGTAGTGTTGCACATCCTCGCTTAAATTTTTCTTCTCTTTCTTCAGCCCCTCCAGCGCGGCCGAGATGCTAGCGATCTGGCTCTCCAGCACTTTCTCTCTTTCTATTCGTCTCTGAGCGTCAGCTCGCACTTCCCTTAACTCTTCTTCATATTTCTTCGCTAAGGAAATGTATTCCTCCAGGGCGGACTGGAACCCGGGTGTAGGCTCTGCAGGAGCGTCTTCTTGTACGGATATAGGAGCATCCACGAATAACGGTGTGATCTCGCCCACTTCAACGGAATCCGGCGGTGAGTTTCGAACTGCAACACAAGAAGCGAAGTTCTATTGTCTCCAGGGCGCGATAAACTCAGAGAAAAGATGGAAGAAAATTCACTTTTCATAATCATTGCGGCAATCTGGCGACTATCTACTACAGGTCGCCGTACTCATTCGGGATCAAAAGCGACCAAGTGTTGTTTCCATCTTTGGTGAACCATCGCTTTCTTTTCCGCCATGGATCTACTGGAAGACACTATGTCTTCAGTCTCGGTGATAATTTTTACCGGCTTCGACTTTCGCACTGGAGACTTATACAACCATCTCTTCTGGTAACGCGGTGGTGACTTACCTGTCCGTACCCCCTCGGCTGCCATCCACAGATCCTCATCCCTCCTGTCCGCCTCCAGCCGTTCAGAAACCGCCTCAACCTTCGCTTGCATGATGGCAAGCTGCTCCTTCGCCTTCTCCCTCTTATTATCCGCAGTAGAAGGGGCGGTTTCGGCAACCTTCTCGCCTATTATCACCACGCCAGAATGCAATACTTCAAGCAGAGACTGATTAATATCAGCAAGCCGCTCATTGTCGATAGAGTCAAGTATTTCTGTGGTAGACAGACTGACCGCAGACAGGGAATCACCGCCCGGGATGGAAACATCCGGTGTGACTAAGCTTATGTCTGGGACCTCCTTTCCCGCGGTCGGTATTGCAAGCTTGCCGCGCCTATTCGTACGGAGACATTCTTTTCTTTCTGAGTTCGCAGTCGCTTTTCAACTCATTCAGAAACAGAGGATTTGTCCCTCTTCCTCTTCTTTTTCTCGAGAGTCTTCTCCAAGGCCGGCATGTTCTGCTCCGAGTACTGCAGTTTTGCGCAGACAATGCCTTGATTAGTGCCGATTGCATCCAAGGAGGTTGCCGGAGTTGCGGCTTGATTCCCGGCAAGCTCCTCTATCCGTTCTTCTGCTGCACCTGTTCGTTTCTCGGTATCCGGATTTACAGTCCGTACCTCCTCAGAATCCAGCTGACAGATCTCCGGCGAAGAAACCTCCTTTTCGCCGTCTAGTTGCAACATGAAGGTTCCAGATGCGGAGGCGACTATCGCCATTCCGCCAGATCCCGCGGGGGCCTTGTCTGATTGTTGTGGCTGAGAAGTCGTGACCGCGCCCTGAGAAGCTGCCTTCATGGGATCGGGTTCCTTGCTCTTTACAGACGTTCCATCATTCTGCGAACTCTCCTCAATATCATGAACATTCTTTTCCTCTCGTTGAACCACCTTCTTCACCCGCGTCACGGGCCCCTTGGATTTGTCGGCTTTAGGGAGATTGCCGAAACAAGATCCCAACCTCGACATGCCGGATTCGAGGATACAGACCGAAAGTGGTGAGTAGCGTCCCGTCGCACAGATAATTTTGACAGAATGACATGCTCCCGGCCATATTTATAGCCCAAGTGTAGCATTGGTTGCGGACTCGGCGGTTAAAGAAACATTTCCGAAATTTCTCGAAATTTGAAAATGTGCGGGGATTATGTTAACCCCAGAATCCGCAACACGGTCAATGTATTCATTGGGCATCTCAAGCCGCGGACTCTGATTCTCAGTCCGCTCAGTTCGCCCAGATACCCCAAATGCGGACTCCAATACTCAGTCCGCCCAGACCGCTCCTCAAAGAATTCAAGATCGCTCATTCGCCAGCTCGGAAGCCCAGTCCGCCTAGGTTGCGTCACTCCAGGGAGATGGTGCTCCGGATGGCCAGGAATTTCTCCAGCTCGCAAGCCCAGTCCGCTTATCTCGCGTGGACTTCTTATTCTTTTCTTTTTGATTCCCGTCACCGCTGCCCGGTTCTCTTGTACCCCTAGCAGGCGGTTATCTTAGCCCTGCCCATTTGGGCAGGCCCCCAAGCCTATAAATAGGGGGAAGTGGTGCACCCAAGGCACGTTGACTTGAATCCAAGAGCCTACGTGTTGAAGGCTGCGGACTCGGATCTCGAGCTTTGCGGACTCTGGCTTGTTTCTCGCACAACTTTCTTTCCACCTTTTGTAACCCTCCATTTGTAATCAAAATCAAGCTCGTCGCAAGAGTGGCATTCAGGCCGCGACGGGCGGAGTCTGGTGTCGCCGTAGCTCACGGCTTCTCTGCTCTTTTCTCTTACCCGCTTAGTAGACTACTGTTTGCAGTTTGCTTTTTCTTCTTTCCCCAGTGCTCGAACGGTTAGCTGGTGGTGCCCGAGTCCGTCGCATTTCGAGCATCAACAGGGGGGTATCCAAGCTTATCACATTCATAGTAGTTGATGCAGCAAGCAGCTACTGCGCCATCATCGGAAGACCCCTTCTCAATGAATATCGGGCAGTGGTTTCCACCTATCACTTGGAAATCAAATTTGTAGCAGGAGGAAAGCAGTGTCGGGTCAGAAGCGACCCAAGGAAAGCCCGAGAATACTATGTCAAAATGTTCAACATGATAAAGCAGGTTCCTCCTCAGACGGCTCTAGTCGCCATCTCAGAAGAAATGTCCCCCTAAGAAGAGATCGGAGATCAGGATGAGATCCAGGAAGGATTTCACCTAGAGCTTGCCCAAGCAACCCAAGGAGTTCCAATTGATGAAGATGAAGAAAAGATACTTTCTATCAACTCGGAGCTCCCTGAGGAAGAAAATGCAGAGTTGATTGCCTACTTATTGAAGAACCTAAATGTCTTTGCTTGGGTAGCGGAGGACATGCCAGGAGTAGATCCTGATGTCTCTTGTCACTACCTCAATATTGCTCCTAACTTCAAACATGTTTAGCAAATGAAGAGGGAGGTGGTGACAAAGCTGGCAGAGCCAATCAAGAAAGAGGTTGTAAAGCTTCTCAATACTAAATTCATCCGCAAAATTCAATACCATGCCTGGGTATCAAACATTGTAATAGTGAATAAGCCAGGGGGGAAATGGAGGATGTGTGTTGACTTTACTAAATTGAATAAAGCATGCCCCAAAGATTGTTATCCCCTGCCTCGGATAGACGATTTAGTAGATTATGCGATTGGATATCATTTTATGAGTTTTCTAGATGCGTTCTTTGGTTATCAACAGATTAGGATGCATAAGCCTGACATTCGCCATACGTCTTTTATCATAAACGATGGCAGTTACTGTTATCTTGTGATGCCTTTTGGGCTAAAAAATGCTGGCGCTACTTATCAATGCATGATGGACTTTGTTTTTAAAAAACAAAAAGGAAGAAATCTTGAAGTATAAGTCGATGATCTTCTTATTAAAATTAAAACCTTTGTTTCACATTTACAAGACCTCGCAGAGACATTCGCTACTCTGCGGAGGTATAACATGAAGTTAAATCCATTGAAATGTATCTTTGGAGCAAATAAAGGAAAATTTCTCGGTCATCTCCTTACACCCAAAGGGCTTGCCCCTAACCAAGATAAAGTTAAATAAATCCTCAATATGTAATCACCTCGCACCCCTAAAGAGGTTCAGCAACTGGGGGGAAGACTAGCAGGCCTTGGATGATTTATTTCTAGAGTTGGGGATAAAAGCGCTTCGTTTTTCAAAACTCTTCGTGGGGGATCTAAATTCGAATGGACCGAAGAGTGCGTGAAAGCTTTTGACCAACTTAAAAAGTAACTCACCTCAACTCCTTTGCTTCAAAGTCCTCGAACTGGAGAAATATTGTACATCTACCTAGGAGTTGGCTCGGAAGCAATAAGCTCAGTTCTTGTTAGAGTGGAAGGAAGAAGGCAATATCTAGTATACAATGTAAGCCATATATAGAAGAATGCAGAAACCAGATATACGATTCTCGAAAAGCTTGCACTGGCACTAGTAATGTTTGCCCGAAGGCTTTGACCATACATCCAAGCACACTCAATCAAGGTGGTTACTGATCAGCCATTGAAGAGTATCCTAGAAAACCCAGAACACTGTGGGAGACTGGCCTAAAGGGCAATTGAAACTAATGAGTTTGATATTTCATATGTACCCAGGATGGCTATCAAAGTACTAGTATTGGCAGATTTCTTGATAGAAACAACTGAGTCCAATACTAGACAAGCCGATAAATCTCCGTTAGCATGGATAATCTACATAGATAGTGCTTCAAGAAAAAACTCATCGGGAGCAGGAGTAGTCCTCATTAACCCCAATGGGGTCAATCTAAAATAGGAGGTAAAGTTCTCTTTTCCAACCACAAATAACCAAGCATAATACGATGCACTCTTAGCAGGTCTGCAGTTTGCGAAGGAGTTAGGATAGACCATGCGCATGTTAAAACTGATTCTTTAGTTATGGTGTCACAAGAATTGGGAAATTTTGAAACGAAAGATCCCACCTTGAAGAATTATTTAATGTTTGTGAAGACAGAGATTGGGAGGTTTAAAAGTTTCACTATTGAGTACGTCTCAAGAGTGCACAATACTAAGGCGGGCGAGCTAGCAAAGTTTGGTCTCCCCTCGGAAGAGACAACTTCAGAGCTTTTTTACCCGGCTACGGAAGAAGGGGAGTTGATGCAAGTTAAACAACGATCCTCTTGGATGGATCTGTTCAATTCATATCTCTCAACATGAGAATTACCTCAGACATTGAAGGATAAGAGAAGATTCAGAATGAAGGCGGGAAATTATAATCCCATCTCCAGAATTTTCTATAGAAAAACTTTCCTCTCCCCAATGGCAAGGTGCGTGTCTGAGGAGGAGATTCCAATGGTGCTCCGAGAAATTCACATTGTGGAATTTGGCAGCCATTCAGGAGCAAGAACTTTGGAATGAAGAATATTGCGACAAGGTTATTTTTGGCCCACGATGAGAAAAGATTCAGAATCCAATGCAAAGAAGTGTGCCTAGTGCCAGAAATTTGCTCCGCTTCAACTCCAATCATCTTAACGACTTATGTCAATCACCACACCCTGGCCTTTCACGGTTTGGGTAATGGATCTCCTCGGACCATTTCCTATGGCTAGTGGGCAGCGACGTTTTATCCTGGTTATGATTGATTATTTCAGCAAATGGATTTAAGCCAAGGCGCTAGCAAAGAAAATAACCCAGGGGATAAAAAACTTTGTGTGGGGGGAGATAATTTGCAAACATCGGATCTCGATGGCAATAATTATGGATAATGAACCGCAATTCAACAATGAAGAGATGAAAAGCTTTTGAAATCAAGTCAGCATAGAACTGTGATTCTTGTCAGTTCGTCAACCTAGAAGCAACGACCAGGTAGAAGCAGCGAATAAGAAGATACACAATTTGCTAAAAAAGAAGGTGAAAAATCTGAGAGGCAACTGGGCAAATGAGCTCCCTTCAGTTCTATGGACCCTCAGAACGACCCCCTCATCAACTACCGAAGAAACCCCTTTCAAGCTTGCTCATGGATTTGAGGCTCTCATCCCGGTGGAATTTGAGGTTTCGACGCCCAGGGTACTGCCGGCCAGGCAAAGTTGGGAAGACTGGCTTGAGATTAACAATGAGAACATGAAACATAGATTGGATCAAATTGAAGAAATGCAAGATGAAGCCATCATCATGCATGACGAAGTCAAGCGAAGGGTGGCCAGATATTTTCATAAGAATATCAGGGTCAAGCATTTTCTGGTTGAAGATCTCATTATGAAAAAGGTAGATGCAGCCGCGAGAACTGGTTCTTAGTAGGTAAGCTGAATCTGAACTGGAACGGACTATTCATCAATAAAAAAGTTCTGAAAAATTTGGCATACTAACTACAAACCTACGACAGGGAAGACATGCCTCATACCTGGAATGGATATGATTTAAAGTGGTTTTATTCTTGAACAAACATTTATCATCTGTATTCATTTCAATGATTCAATAAGAATTTCCTACTAACACACTTCCTTGCATAGAGCATTCACTTCTCCTTATCTGCAACTCAAAATAAAAGATTACTGAATCAAGAGATATCGCCAAGTCTAGCTCGGACCCCCCCCCCCCCCCCCGAGAATCGTTGTCATTAGAATAAACCCACAATGACCACGTATTGCGGGGAGATTTCACACCATGTAGTGGGAGCTTGCAGATTCTCGGGCGGTAGGCTACTGGATTTTGGATCCCAACTAGTACTTGAGTCCACTTCTGCATTTTTGGAGGGATAGGGTGGTTGTTGGCTCTACCATGCTTTGTAAGGGATAGCGTGCACCTTGATGGTCTCATTATGGAAAGCAATGCCATTTGGCATTTGCCCATAGATCATCCAAGTCTGTTCCCTCAAACACTCTATGAACTCTCAAGCGGTGCGTGCAGGGAACCCACAGCCCATTTGATCCTTTGAGGAAAGCAATGCACCCCGCATGCACCTGCCCAATTGATCCAATCAGTCTTAATCCAAGGAAAGAGAGCAGTGTTCCATTTCTCGAAATTAACTTGAATCGAACAACTCTCAACCTCGCGAGGAAAGCAATGTCTGCCCTGTAGGCACCTGCCCGCGTGGTCACCTAAGCCGTGGATCATCTTGAAATTCGGACAAGGTTCTGGCATTCGCTTAGTCCGCTCAGTCCGCCAAGATTTCAATAGGTTGATTGCACAACTCTCAACCTTGCGAGGAATGAAATACCTGCCCTGCAGGCACCTGCCTGCGTGGGAACTTGAGCTGTGGATCATCACTTCATATATTGTTACTCGTTTACAGTCCGCAAAGGTTGATCTTTCAGACCGCCAAATTACTTGGGTAACTTTTACAGTTTTTGTGACCCTGCGAGGAAAGTAATGGGCTCCGTGCACACCTTCCCGCTTCATAACTTAAGTCTATAACCAATCTTTCACAGCTCGCGGAGTTTATTTTTAATTCTCTCTCAGTCCGCGAAGTCAATCATTTTCTAAGCTCGAAAAGGTTTATTATCGGAATTGTGGTTAATGAATTTGCGGACTGGAATCGATACTCGCAAGAGTCCAACTATCCATATCTTTTTGGCAAGCTGGAAAATCGCATTCTTATCGTGAAATTAGGGCAAAATACAGCTAGAACATTCCTCCTGTTATGTGAACATGGCGAGCTATAAGGCAAGTGTCGCGGCATGGATTATTGTCAATCTTGGTTATCTTAGAGCTATATTTATCTCTAAGAAAGCGGCCTAAAATCTAAATGGTGCGGACTGGTTTTCATTATACTTTGGTGATGATTATTGATCAAGTACATTGTAGTCTTAACAAAGCGTTGAAGAGAATAAGAAATGAATAATGAAAATAACACAAGACGCGAGCTGATAAAAATATCCTTTGCATTTAATCAAGTCAAAAAATATATCTTTTCGTAGCTTGCGGTCTCTAAATCTGAGTCCGCCACTTTACAAAATAAAAGCAAAATATATTAGTTGGGCGATCTCTTGCGCTTCTTTTTCGCGGGAGCATCTGGACTTGATCCCTCAATGTTAATGTTAGGGCAGTCGTTCTCCGAGCCACTTCCGCTACCATCAAAGCTCTCGCTATCCGCGAACTCGCTATGCGAGCTCCCGTCATTAGATCTAGATGAAGAGACGAACTCTGCGGACTTGTCTCCCTCCCGCTGGCTTGAGCCTGCGATGCTAGCAGTTTCTTCTTATTTTTCTTCTTCCTCTTCTTCTCCTTCCTCTTCAACCTCATCAATTGCCACTTGTCCTTTTATAGTCCGCTCCAACACCGTGACCTGCTCCTCCAGTTCAGGGAAGAGCTGGAGAAAAGGCACTGCCTCAACACCATCCCGAGTGAAGCTGCCTTTAATGAACTACTGTATTGCGATCTCAACGCTTTCCTTCACGTAGGGAAACATAACATCCCGGAAGATACCATTCCAAAGGTGGTATGCGGTCTGCAAGAAAATGTACAAGTTAGGTCGCCGCGGAGTAAATTAAAGACCGCTGTGAATTCAAATAACTTACCGCCACCTCATCCTTCTGAAGAGCGACCTTCTTTCCTAGCCGATTGTTTCTTTTTTTCAATGAATTCATCCCATCTCGAAGTCGGAATTCATCCCATCTTGAAGTTGCTCGTTTTCCTTGAGCAGGTCCCATGCTAGGCAGCCCAGGAAGTGGCTCGTCACCACACTATTTACAATTGCCTGGGAGACCAAGAGTGGGAGGTCGGCGGGGGGAACATTCTTCAGCTCGCACAGGTAATGCTTTTCGTAAAGTGCATAGATCATTACATGCGCGTGACGAGATATCCTTGGACTCTTCCAAGAGGGAAGAGCAGTGGAGAGGCAGATATGTTTGTTCTTACTATACAAATGGATCATCGGGTTCCCCCGCAAGTCCTTCTGGTTCTTTCCAAGGCCTTGCATTCCAAAGCTTTCTGAAGAAGAGTAGCCAGCGGTGGAATCCCTCTCCTCCATTCTCTTTTTTGCGACTTCCTGTTTTCTCTCCCTTTATGTAGGGGTCAAGCCGCTCGATGTTTGTGGCGGATGCTCTGGCGCCGCCAAGATCGCTGCAAAAAAGAAAAAAGTCAGTTCACTACAGACCGCGATGATTACAAAGGCAGGTTGGAGAGCTGACTATCTTGTCGAGCTACGTTGTCCATGCCCGCCAAAAGCAGGACGTAATACTCGATGTCCAGCCTTGCCCCTGCCAGAAATTCGACAATCGCGGCCTCCACCTCGTTAAGCTTTACACTCTTGAAGGTGGAGTCCGTGCGCTCCTGCAGGTGAGTATGCGCGAACCCCAGGTCACCCTCAAAGATCAGGTATCTTATGGTCTAGTAATGGATCTTGTTCGGCAGACCCATAACCTTCATACCCCTACAATAAAAGTAAATCACGCCCTTATACGGGCGGCCTCCGACTGGTGTTATGCAGCGGACTGAGAAAATCTTCCTGAAAATATTCAAGAAAATGCGATCTTCTCAGATCACAGGTAGGAAATATAGCTATAGATGGCTGCTAGAGTGTTAGGCACGAGCTAGCCAGGCACCATGCCGTAGTTTTCAAAAATCTCAACGATTTCACACAGCAAAGGGAACTTGAACCCACAGTCAAAATGGTCGACAAGTATGGCGATCTGAGTCTCTGTGGAAAAGTTAATCCTCTCTTGATCCCCTTGTTTCCGGGCAAGCATGGGTGAGTCCGCCATATACTTTCCGACGAAGGCCTTGAGTTCGGCCTCTGTCAGCTTGCATTTCTTATGATCAGCAGCATAAAAGGCGGTCGCAGTATCAGTTCTGGCAGACACCATTTTCAGAGACCGCGAGAACTTCAGTTTTGATCGCATTTCCTTCATTAATGAAACAATGAAGCCATATTTATAGCAATTGGGGTTTGGCAACTTTTCAGCCAGACCGCACCATTTGATCAATCAGTCCGCCCAAGCTCGTGTAAAGTCCTACAATTATATGATAAAAGGTTGCTGACACAGGATTTAGTTCGCACAGCATACTAAGTTCCGTAAAAGATTTCCAAACATTTCATATCAAAATTAGCGGACTTAAGCATCAGTCCGCATATATCGCAGATTCAAAGCATCCTGCAAATAGATCTAGTCGAGCAAACCGCAACATTGTTCAAATCACAGATCAATATCATACATAAATCACAATAGTTAAAACAAAGCATTATTTAAAGCACAAATTATACATCAAATATCTGTTCATTCGCGACGGAGGCGGGACTAGTGGTCTCTATGGTTAGTTTGCTTAGTCTGCTCCTGCCTATCTCTACAATGACGCGCCGCTTGATCGCTCACTCGAAGTACTTAACCATACAATTGGTAGATGAGGCGGTGCATGGAAATGCAGGTTCGATGCAGGTGTGCGGTCTCCCGATCCACCCGGACTATAGGAATTGAAGGCTTGGTGGTCAGCCTCAGCACTTCGTCCGCAGCGTCCGGATTGCCTCCTGCATGGGCCAAAGCTTCCTAAGGAGCGACGCGATCAGGCAAACGTGGACTCTCTACCAGGACTTCGGCAGCTCGCACGTTTCTTCCTTCCCGCATAAGCGCCAAGTACTTCCCTTTGTAGAAACGGGGGTCATTTCTAAGCCGAATTCTCTCTTTATCACACCTCTCCAATGTCATAGAGATGTTGGCGACCTGGTCCTCCTGAGCTTTTCTCTCTCTGCTCTCTTCTTTGATTCATATCGAATATCTTTAATTTCATTCTCAAGCTGTCTCCTCTCTAACACTAACATATTGGCAAGGCGGGGCTGCTCTCCTTGGAGGGACTCATCAAGAGCGATTGCGCCAGGTCGCTATGAAGTGGCTGCATCCGGAGTGAGCACGATCTCACCAGCTTTGACAGAGCCAGGTAGCGACTTTCGGCCTACAATAAAGAAAGCAAGGTTCATATTCAGATCCAGGCCACGACGGACTCAAAATACAAAGACAAAAAGTCAAACTTCAGGCAATCGCCATTACAAGATGGAGACTATCATTTATAGCTCGTCTTATCCGCTCCGAGTCAAAAATACTTAGTCGCTTTATCCATTCACGTAGGATTTTAGTTCTTTTTTGAGCCGTCAAGCTTGTTGAATTAACATTGTCATCTGTTTCAGTGATTATCTTTATTGGCCTCGACTTTCGCTGGGGCAACTTATAATGCCACTGACGCTTAAAGGGCTTAGGCACCGGTTGAAGTTTACCTGACTGCAACAGTTTCAGCTGCAGACCTCAGATCTGCAGCCTGCTTGTCCGCGGCGACCTGCTTCGAGACTGCCTCCACTTTCAACTTCTGGGAAGCGATCTTTTCCTTCTGTTCGGCAATCCGCTTCATTAGCTTCTCCTTATCTCCTTCAGTTGCAGAAGTAGAAGGGTGGTTGCCTATATTAACCCCCAAAATCTCGACTTCAGGCTGTAATACTTCTAACAGGGATTGATTAATTATATCAAGTCTGTCGGAATCTATGGAGTTGAGTATTTCATCAGTTGAAAAACTGATCGTTGAAAGGGAATCACTTCACGGGATTGGGGCCTTTGGTGTAACGAAGTCAGTCTCTGGAGCTTCCTTTTCTCTCGGCCTATACTGCATGCTCGTAGCCCTAGTCCATACTGAGACGTTCTTCTCATTCCTAGCCTGCAGCTTCTTCTCAACCCGCTACGCAACTGTGGAATTTTCTCTCTTCCTTTTCTTCTTTTCAGAAGTGCCTTCTTTCTCAGTTGGATCCACAACGACCTGCTCCATGTTTGGCAGAATCTCGCAGACTTTCTTAGTGTTAATGACGACCAAGGCCTGAGAAGGCACCACTTCCTCAGTTCCTTCTCTAGCAAGTCACTTTTCTTGATCAAGATCGATGATAAGCTGATGAGCGTCTGCAGAAGAAACCTCATTCCCCGTATCTATGCACAGCATGAGTGTTCCCAAAGATGACTGGAACACGTCCATGTCCCCTGCATCCGCAAGGTTCTGTTCAGTAATCGCGGGCGGGTTCGGAGAATCAGCACTCTTTGATAGATTTCCAGAATGTGAGGTGGTTGTGTCTGCAGGCTTCTCACGGTCAGGCTCATCAATCTGGCGGGCAACGTCGACTGATGGTTTATCCCTTCGGGAGGGTTCTCCTACAGAGTGGGCAGTCGCTTCAGCTCTCTTCAAGGCTTTCTTGGTCTTCATTGTCAGCCTAGACTTTCTTTCCTTCGAAGAAAAACTGACAATTTACGCTCCAAGCCTGGCTATCCCAGACTATAATATGCAGACCGCAAGCGGTGAAAATCGACCCGTGGCACTACCAGCTTTTTATAAATACAGAGTTTCCAGCGATATTTATACCATTGATAGCATTAATGAGGGTTGTGGACTCAACAGTTAAAGAAACATTTTCGAAGTTTTCCGAAACTTAAAAATGTGCTGGGATTATGTTAACCCCAGAATCCGCAACATGAACAAGGACCAGTCATCCTCCTTTATTGGCGGACTCAGTTATCAAGTCCACTCAAGTCGGCAAGTCTCAGCATCAGCATGATCCAGGGCTCTCAGGCGGCGGACTCAGTGATGAGTCCCCATTTCATATCTATTTCTGGACTCATCTGGGCTCGTTTTCTTGTCTTTGCACTATCATTTAGCGTCATTAGCACTCCTTTTGGTTCGCTACGACATTCCACATCGTGTGCACACTTTTATCCTATTCTTGTGCGTGTGTGTAGTTCCCTCGTGTGATGTATTTTGTATATTTCTGTGACTGCCATGATCGAGAGCGCGTGTAGTTTTCCTGCAGGTTCGGGGATCGTGTGAGTGTCCGGCATAGGACTTTCACCATTTTTGGCAAAGGAGTCAATGGTCGTGTGTTTTTACCCACGCACGACCATCGACCTCTTTGGCGCACGACCATCGGTCGTGCGCAGCCTGAGCTCTCATTTCATTGTCCTGTCCGGCCATATCGCATGATCACCAGCCATACCACGCACGATCACTGCTCGTGCGCTGCCGGTCGTGCGCAGTCATGCCATCTTTTTCCACTTTTCTGTCCCATATCGCACGATCACCACCCTTGCCGTGCATGATCACTGATCGTGCGTTGCTGATCGTGCGCATGCTTAAATTCCCTGGTGCAGGTTCTACAGGTTGTTGCCGCACGGGCACTGACATTGTTCGCACACGACCACTGGTCGTGCGCCTGTGGTCGTGCGCGCTATTTAATCCTGCTTCTATAAATTGGCCTGCTCCGCGAATTTGGTCAACGGATATTGTTACGAAACCTCCGCCAGTCCGCCGTTTCGCCCTCCAGCAGTTCCATTCGCCTCCACCTTCATCCCTACCATTGGGTGGACCTTCTCCGGCGATTCCAAAGCATTCCTCATCCTCCGGTGATCCTCCCGACCATTGATGCATTCTTCTCCGAGCTTTCCACCAAGGAAGAAGACGAAGCATACCTAGAGAACGGAATTACAGGCCCTCGAGGTGACAGCTCGGTGGTACCGGAAGCCCTCCTCGGACTGCGCTTGGAAGCGGATTGACAACCCGCACCTCCGACCAACAACCGCGGTGGATCTTCAATCTCGTAGTTTTGCATTTTCTATCTTTTCTTGTTGCATGGAATGTTTATGCATGTAATGAACATCAATTTCTAGTGCTAATTTGATCATTTGTGTTTCATCTTGCTTATGAGAATTATTCTTTGATGCGCATCGCTCCATCTCGCTCCACTCCACACGTTCGTTTCCCTCAATTTCACTCCGCACTAATCACCTCACTCGCTAGACTTCCGTCCACTCGCCAACTGAAGTACGGCATCGCGGCCGCTACATTCATCTCGCCCTGAGAAGCGGTGATTGCGTCCCGCATAGTTTACATTAGTGTAATCGGTCGTAAGACCACCAACCAAAGCCCCTTCTTTTTCTGTTTATTTCAATTAACTCTCATAACAATAGTTTTAGAGTCTAAATCGTTCGACGCTAATTGCATTCCTCAAGAGACCAACATCCGGGGATTTATTCCCAACCTTATTACTTGTGCGACCGGTACGCTTGCCGTATTTTACGCGCATCAAGTCTTTGGCGCCGTTGCCGGGGAATGCAACTGTTGAACGATTATGATTTCTGGAAGTATTGGTATAAGAGTTAGTGCTTTTTGATTTTTGTTTCTTTGTTTTATTGCTTCAGTGGATGCAGGGACATGCCGCAAGAGATCTCGTTACTTACGATCCTGAGATCGAGCGAACTCTTCGTGCGCAAAGGCGTCCCGCTGCTATCAATCCAATCACAATGGGAGATCAGTTGAACAATGACAATGGAGTTCGTGTTGGAGGGAACCTCCATGATTACCGGAACGGGGATGAGAATGAGGTGAATCTGCCGCATGTCCGAACCATGAGAGACTACACCACTCCCACTATAGGGAGCATTTACCCTGGGTTCGGACTGGTGATCGCAAACCAGCAGTTCTAGATCAAACCAGCAATTCTTAACATCATCCGGAACAACGCACAGTTCTCCGGAATGGCCACAGAGGATGCCCATCTTCACTTGGCAGACTTTTTGGAAATCTGCGCTACTTTCCGCCGTGCTGGGATTCCTGATGATACGGTCAAGCTCCGTCTCTTCCCCTTCTCTCTACGTGACAAAGCCAAGTCATGGCTTCATGCCCTTCCTCCTGGAACTGCCACAACCTGGGAGGCTCTTACCACAAAGTTTCTAGCCAAATTCCATCCGGTCGACCGTATCGTGAGCTTGAGACGGGCCATCGCTAATTTCAGGCAAAACGACCAAGAGAGCTTAGCGGAAGTTTGGGAGCGCTTCAATGAGTTGCTGCGGAAGTGCCCCAACCACGGATTCCAAACGTGGAATCTCATGGAAAGCTTCTACTTCTCCATCGAACCTCAACACCGCGCCATGATTGAAGCCGCCTCTGGTGGAACAATTATGAACCTTGCTCCTGAGGATGCTTTGAGAGTTTTGCAGGACACCGCCACGCACAGCGCCTTTTGGACCGCAGGAAGGAATACCCCTCGTGGGACAAGTGGAGTCTTTGCTGTGGAAGCATCAAGGCCCGCTGCTGCTGCTCCGGTGTTGGGCATTTCGTGTCAAGGATGCGGAGGAGCCGATCATCATAGCTTTGAGTGCCCTGGAGCGGAGGTAACATATGACCCCGCCTTTTCCAATGAAACTGTTAATTTTATCGCGAATCAAAACAGGGGCGCGCCTTATGGAAATGCGTATAATTCGGGTGCGAGAAATCACCCGAACTTCTCGTGGAATCAAAACGCACCGGGCCAACGATGGCAACCGGGGCAGCATCAAAATGATGCCTCCGCCTCCGGAAGCCAACCGCGGCCGCCTTACCCGAATAACCCCCAAGGGCCCCCCGCCGTAAAATCCAATTCATTGGCTGAAATGTTTGAAAAATTTGTTGAAGTTTCCCAGACGAACATGACAAACCAAGCCGTTTTATGCGTAAGATTGAGGCACAGTTGGGCCAATTGGCTCAAATGGTCTCCGAGCGCACTAATGGTACTCTCCCAAGCAACACTGAAAAAAATCCCCACGAACAAGGTAAAAGCCTTGGGGAGGAAAGGCTGGGGAATAACAATGAACTCGTGATTAGCTGTATGTTTAACAATGTTGGAACCACTGCTTTATGTGATTCCGGAGCATCTAGCAACATCCTCACTCTGCAGGATGTCGCGAAGATGCAATTGCAAATAAACACCAAAGACCGGAAATCACTTATTTTAGCTAATGGAAATGTGGTTGATACTGAAGGTGGTGTGAGGGAAGTTGAGATCGAGGTTAAAGGCAAATATTTTACCACTGATTTTCAGGTCATGGGACCAAAAGAAAATGACTCCATTCCGATACTTGGTGTCCCATTCCTGACGGTAAGTGGCGTATCCCTGGATTTTTCCAAAGGACGCGTCACCTGGCCGGCCGATGATTTCGCCCTCGATGATACTTCCGTACACCCCTCTCTTGTTCAAAACGATGTTTTTCTGAGTAATGTAGATTTCAAGGAAGATTCTGGAATCCAAGCTTTGAAGTCAACCCTTACGGATGAGAAAACAAAGGGAGGATTGACCGAGACGACTGATGAGAAGAATGACTTATTGACCACGAAGATGTTCGAGTGCACCAAAGACACGGCGACCGTGCCATTTCCCACCGATGCTGTTGTTGAGCATGACATTCCTAGTTCCATGCGGGAGAAATCCCTAGACATTTATTCTTGTAATAATATTCATGACTGTGCTAAGCGTTCTGTCGCTTGGGCTGATCCGATCGCCGTCGCGGTGCCGGAAATGACGCCATCGATCATAAAATCTGGGAAAACTGTGGAATCCACTCCTTGGAAGTCTCCATCGGTTGAGAAGCTGAAGGAGGCCAAGCGCTTGCGCGATAAGCGTTATTCTTCCTTCCGGCGCGAAGACACGCACCATCTGCGCAAGGGGAAATCCCCTTCTCAAGATGCTATGAAAAATTCTGCTTCTCCTTCGCTCTCCACCGGAAAGACTGACCACAAATCGGCATATAGCTGATTGCTTCTTTGCCGCTCTGCATCGCTTTTCCTGCTTATTTTCCTAGTTGCTTTGGGACCTTATTTCGCTCTCTATTTCGTAGCTTTTATTTTGCTGCAAAAACATTATATACAACTGCTAATACAGGTATTTGGTCCACCTTAAGGACGGTAAACAAAAGGGCTATTCGGGAGACAACCCAAGCTTGGACCTTTTGGTCCCCTCGTTTATGCTTTTTATTTTAGGTTTTCTATTTTTTGTATTTTCTGTTCTTCGGCCTAATTCGCAGGTTCAGCTTATCTTTTGTGCGAAGCAGCAACTCCCGCGAATCATCACGCAATCTTCTGGCATGCTCCCCTCTTTGGAGCATAGGTACTCTCTCTCGCTTCAGATTTCATTCCTTGGTTGAATGTCTATTTTACTTGCCTATGTTTTCATTCAAGTCTGGGGGAAGAGTCGCTTGTGCACTCCACGAGCACATTTAATTTCGCATGCCAGAAGTTTTCCTTTTTGCTTCATTGTTTTAGACTCCTGCTGCACACACTTTGGCACCCACATGAGCGCGCACTTGACTTCGCGTGCGGCTCGAGTTGATGTATTATTTCGTGTAAACTTTAAGATGGTGGTGCTGACGTAGGATTTTGATTTAGAGTAGTTCGAAACTCGTGCAGTGCTCCTAATCGAGTTCTCACGTTGTGTAGAAATTTTCTAGATTTAGTTTTTCTTTATGCTTGCAATTTATATTTTTTTTGCACTCGTAAATACTGTCTGTCCTACTCAAATCTATGAATCCGGAGTAATCACTCGGTAGTGTAGGAATGTGTGTAGGCGTCGGTAGCTTTGTATTGCTCGAGTCGAGAGGACGGATCACTTTTCTCGGTGACTAAGAACTTGCCCCAGGCTACTTTCGAAGCATTGGTGCACGGTTAGTCGAGCGTGAGCATGACGTAGGCCATCACTTTGGCCCGGTTGAGCCTTGCACCCGTCCTAACATAGCCCTCGCTAGCCCCGTTGAGCCTACCTTCCTTTTGTTTCAGCTCCACACTCAATTCACCAATGCCTCAATCCAATCCTAGTCGCACACCCGCGTCGAGCTCTTGTTCCAAGCATTTTCTCGTTGGGTTGTTGATGTGGGAAGTGGTTTTGTGAAAAATGTGGATTTGCCATCTTGTTATATTTGCTGAAATTCAAGAATTTGAAAAAGAAAAATTTATAAAAGCAAAAATTGTGTAAAAGAAACGAAAAAGAGAAAATAAAAAGTATAAATGAAAATCTGTTTTTGAGAAATCTGTTTTGGGGTAGGCGGTGCACACACCCATATTGTAAAAACCAGGTCTGGGGGTGTGGTGCACTCGCATTCATTTTGCTAGTGGGAAATCTGTAATTGTGCGAGCTCCGTTGGGTTGTGCGTAGCCTTCGTTTTCATCTTTTTCATCCATACCTACGTCTACACCCAAGCCCCAACTATTCACCTAAAGTCCTACGGATTTATGCTCGAGTCGAACTAGCATCGTGGAGAAAGTGTGAACGGGCAAGCATATGGTCCCCGACATTGGTGGATTCCTTTGGAGGTGATCAAGAGCCCCGCTCTTTGGCAATGTTTAGCCAAGCGACCCGCCTATTTTCTTCCTATGCATGACCGAACGATTCTCCGGCATTCAATTTTTGAGTAGTGACAATATTTATTTACTTTTGTCGAAAGTTATAAATTTCTTAGTATAATTAGAAATTTCTTCTATTATATTTTCTATACGCTTGAGTCTTCGATTTCTCGTTTTACTTTAGATCGAAGTTACTTCGTCAGCTAGCTATTTTAGAGTTCACGAGATGATTGTTTGCCCGGGACGTGTAAATGGTTAAGTCTGGGGGTGTGATGAGTCCCAATTTCATATCTATTTCCGGACTCATCTGGGCTCGTTTTCTTGTCTTTGCACTATCATTTAGCGCCATAAGCACTCCTTTTGGTTCGCTACGACATTCCATGTCGTGTGCACTCTTTTAGCCTATTCTTGTGCGTGTGTGTATTTCCCTCGTGTGATGTATTTTGTATATTTCTGTGACTGCCATGATCGATAGCTCGTGCAGTTTTCCAACAGGTTCGGGGATCGTGTGGGCGTCCGGCATAGGACTTTCACCATTTTTGGCAAAGGAGTCAATGGTCGTGCGTTTTTACCCACGCATGACCATCGACCTCTTTGGCGCACGACCATCGGTCGTGCGCAGCCTGAGCTCTCATTTCATTTTCCTGTCCCGCCATATCGCACGATCACCAGCCATACCGCGCACGATCACTGCTCGTGCGCTGCCGGTCGTGCGCAGTCATGCCATCTTTTTCCACTTTTCTGTCCCATATCGCACGATCACCACCCTTGCCGCGCATGATCACTGATCGTGCGTTGCTGATCGTGCGCATGCTTAAATTCCCTGGTGCAGGTTCTACAGGTTGTTGCCGCACGGGCACTGACATTGTTCGCGCACGACCACTGGTCGTGCGCCTGTAGTCGTGCGCGCTATTTAATCCTGCTTCTATAAATTGGCCTGCTCCGCGAATTTGGTCAACGGAGATTGTTACGAAACCTCCGCCAGTCCGCCGTTTCGCCCTCCAGCAGTTCCATTCGCCTCCACCTTCATCCCTACCATCGGGTGGACCTTCTCCGGCGATTCCAAAGCATTCCGCATCCTCCGGTGATCCTCCTGGCCATTGATGCATTCTTCTCCGAGCTTTCCACCAAGGAAGAAGACGAAGCATACCTAGAGAATGGAATTACAGGCCCTTGAGGTGACAGCTCGGTGGTACCAGAAGCCCTCCTCGGACTGCGCTTGGAAGCGGATTGACAACCCGCACCTCCGGCCAACAACCGCGGTGGATCTTCAATCTCGTGGTTTTGCGTTTTCTATCTTTTCTTTTTGCATGGAATGTTTATGCATGTAATGAACATCAATTTCTAGTGCTAATTTGATCATTTGTGTTTCATTTTGCTTATGAGAATTATTCTTTGATGCGCCTCGCTCCATCTCGCTCCACTCCACACGTTCGTTTCCGTCAATTTCACTCCGCACTAATCACCTCACTCGCTAGACTTCCGTCCACTCGCCAACTGAAGTATGGCATCGCGTCCGCTACATTTATCTCGCCCTGAGAAGCGGTGATTGCGACCCGCATAGTTTACATTAGTATAATCGGTCACAAGACCACCAACCAAAGCCCCTACTTTTTCTGTTTATTTCAATTAACTCTCTTAACAATAGTTTTAGAGTCTAAATTGTTCGACGCTAATTGCATTCCTCAAGAGACCGACATCCGGGGATTTATTCCCAACTTTATTACTTGTGCGACCGGTACGCTTGCCGTATTTTACGCGCATCACTCAGTTTCCAGTCCGTCTGGGTCGCCTAGTCGAGATTCCAGTACCAGCCTTCTTCAGCGGCAGACTCAACTCTCCAGTCCTCACAGGTCGTCCAGCCTCAGGAGATCAGCTTCCGAGATCGTTCGCCAACTCTCTTCAGGCAGACTCAAGAATCAGCACAGATAGGTCGCGGCCCTTCAGCCAAGATCATGCCCAACATCCAGACGAAAGCTCCAGATCAGCTCTAGATCGCGAGCCTAGTCCGCCCTTCTTGCGCGGACTGGCTAGTCTTCTCTTTTTTTTTGTTTCCCATCACCGTTCCTAGTTCTCCGTTACCCCGGGCAGCCGGTTATTTTAGTCCTGCCCATTTGGGCAGGCCCTTGAACCTATAAATAAGGGGAAGCGGTGCACCCCAGGCACGCTGACTCGAGCCCAAGAGACCACTTATTAGAGGTTGTGGACTCGAATCTCGGACTTTGCTATCTTTAGCCTGTCTTGGTACCAACGCGATCAGCGGTCTTGATTACTACTTTCTCATCCACTAGTAAATAGTTACTTCCAGTCTCCCCAACCTCTTTTTCCCTTTTGCCAGAATTTGAGGGAGCATTTCTTGCATCGACATCAACACGCGACCTTCAGAGATGTTGGTGACCAAGTACTTCCCTTTGTAGAAAAGGGCGTCGTTTCTAAGCCGCCTTCTCTCTTTGTCACACCTCTCTAGTGCCATAGAGATGTTGGCGACCTGGACCTCCCGAGCTCTTTCTCTCACTACTCTCTTCTTTAACTCAGCTCGAATATCTTTAATTTCATCCTCAAGCTGTCTCCTCTCTAACACTTTCATATTGGCCAGGCCGGGCTGCTCGCCTTGGAGGGACTCACCAAGAGAGATCGCGCTGAAGTGGCTGCGTCCAGAGTGAGCACGATCTCAACATCTTCGATAGAGTCAGGCAGCGACTTCCGGCCTGCAACAAAGAAAGCAAGGTTCATATTCAAATCCAGGCCGCAACGGACTCAAAATACAAAGACAAAAAGTCAAACTTCGGGCAATCGCCGCGACAAGATGGCGACTATCGTGTATAGGGCACCTTATCCGCTCTGGGTCAAAAACACTTAGTCTCTTTCTCCATTCGCGATGGACTTTAGTTCTTTTTTCAGCCGCCAAGCTTGTTGAAATAACAATGTCATCTATTTCAGTGATTATCTTTATTGGCATCAACTTCCACTGGGGCGACTTACAAATCCACTGACGCTTAAAGCGCTTAGACATCGGTTGAAGTTTACCTGACCGCAATAGTTCAGCTGCAGCCCGTAGATCCGCAGCTTGCTTGTCCGCGGCGACCTGCTTCGAAATAGCCTCCACTTTTGCCTTCTGGGCAGCAATCTTTTCCTTCTGTTCTGTAACGCCCCCGGTTTTTCCGTGTTTTGTTTGACCATTGCTTGGCGTTTTGATGACGCGTTGTCAGCGTTTGCCATTGTTAGAGTGTGGTCATAGCTCTTTAGGTTCCTTTAGTGGTCCTTTTGTAGCCTATTTGCAAGATTCCCCAGCAAGCCGGAGTCTGTTTTGGTGACTCGGCTGGGCCTCTCAGGGAATGCTTGTGTTTTGGCTTTGGGCAGTGTTAGCCCAAGTTTTGATCGTCGAATGTTGTTTTCGACTTCGCCGTTGTGTTTGTTGCTGTGGTGTTTAGCTATGGGGCGAGTTTTGTCGAAATCCGAGATCGTTTGTTTCTCGCGTCGTTTCAACGTGCGTTTGGTTAGCCGGTAGTGGCTACCCGTTTGTTGTGCTTGGCCTGGTGTGATCGAGCTTGGTAAGGTCGATGCTTGTTTCAGGCTAAGTATGTATAGCCTTTGTTTTCGTGTGGTGAATATTTATATAAGTGTATGTATATATATTTCATTCTGTTTATATATATATATGTATATATACCTATATATATATGGTAGCTGGTAGCAGCAGGGGCTCGGGTTGGCTGCCTAGCCTTGCTCTTCTTTAGCGTGAGGCAGTTAACATATATATATTATATATATATGTTTGCTTCTAGTGTGCTGGCTGGGTGGGGGGCTTGGGAGAGCTTGGTGGCTGTGAGGATAAGCATGAGTCAAGTTATAGTGGCTGCTAGGTATATTGCTATATATATATATATATATATATATATATATATATATATATATATATATATATTTTAGTTAGTGCTTGTGTAAGTGCTGCCTGAGTGAAGTAGAGCTAGGGGCTCGGGTCAGTTTTTGTGATAAGCTTTAGCTTGTTAGTGGTTGGCTATATTTTAGTTTAAGCTTCAGCTTTTGGGTAGTGGCCGACCCAAATAGGATAGAATAATATAATATTAGCTTAGTGGGGGCTAATACTATTATTCTATTAGCTTAGTGGGGGCTAATACTATTATAATATTAGCTAGTGGGGGTATATCCCCAAGCTTTTCTTTATCTCCTTCCCCATTCCCGAGCAGCAAGCTTCCAGCGAAAGTAACGGAAGGAGCCGGCGGTGGACCTGCTGCCTTGACCGATGGTTTCCGGCGATCTAGAGCTCGGTTTGTCCTGGAAATTCCAGTTTTGAGCTGCTCTCGCTGAGAGCTAGCTTCCTAGGTATGTTAATTTGTCCTTAGGGCTGTCTTTAGAGAGCTGAAAATTTCGGGTTTTCTCTTTTTTTTCCTCTCTAAAAGCTCCAGATTTCTTCTTGCTTCTTAGGTAGCCTTGCAGCCGGTGCCAACCCGTGAGGTGAAGGTGCAGCTAGTCTTTGTTTGAGGCAAGTGGCTCCCTTGCCCATGCTTACTCTGTTGATCTCAAGCTTATTTAATTCTTTCTTTTATGTTCCTGTTCATTAGCCAATTAGCCCCTTGTGCTGCTTCAAGTTATTCCTCTATTTTTTTTCCTTCTAATTATCTCGGCAAGTGTCAAGATTAGTAGCTTGCTTGAGTTTTAGCCTAGGGTTAATGGTGTCTTAAGGCTAAGGTTAGGACTGCTAGGTCGGGTAAGGAGGAGCAACATGAGCCTTGGAATTAATTTTCCAAGGCTCTGCTTGCTGGCTTTGAGTAGAGTTTGGGCTTATTTGGGTTATAGTCTGATTTATTAGGCTGTGGTCGGGTAGGAGAGATAGGAGTGAGAGCTGGAATTAAATTTCAGCTCTCGGGTTGTGGAAAGCATAGTGGTAAGCTAGTTTGGAGCTGCTGTGGTCAAACTTGCCAAAGCAGGTTTGGCGTGAGTGAGGTAGACTCACTCAATGCCATAGCCAGGGCTTGCGGTTAAGTCTCTGGCATTTGGCGAGGTAGACTCACTCAGCCCCGCCGTTTCTTTTTAGGCTAATGTTATAGCCTTGGGATGTGAGCTTCTTTAGGGCCGTTAGAAAAGTTTTACCTTTCTAAGGGGGATGTTGGGGGTGTTCGGCTAGTTTTTGCATGCCGACTCATGGGCTATGACCAGAGGGGGTGTGGTTGTTTGGACTCTGAGGGGTGAATTGTGTGTGCTAAGCTGTAGCCACCACTAAGTTTGGACACTGCGGCCAACTTGTTGGGTGTGTGGACCCTGAAGCTGCCACTGGTTGTGTTTTCACCCTTGAGTATTGTTGGGGTCTGGTTGTTGGTGTTGGACACTGTGGCCACCCACTCCAGTCCCCCTTATTTTTACACCCCGGTCATTTGCCCACACACTTAGGACTGTTAGTTTCCTATTGTCTACTTTTGGTTTTTTCCCTGCTTTTATGCTGATGCATTTCTTCTGCAGGTTGATTCTTTCCAGAGCAGGTAGATTTGTGCTCACACTTAGTGTGTTTTACCTTTATTGCTCTTTAAGCAATGTTTCTTTCTTTTCCTACTTTTGTAGTTTGGTACCTTGTTGCCGGGTTGGCAAACCCTTCTTTATTAAGTAATCTGATATTCTTTTCTTTTGATTATTTCCTTGCTGAGGCATTTCTTTTCTTGAATGCCTCAGGTCCAGGTTGTAGCCGATTGAGCGGCTGATTTCCTTTTAGTGGGACTTGCTGGTAGCCTCCAAGGTAACAGAGTTGCAGATCACTCCCTTGTGAGGTAGTCATTTCTTTTTCTGTATGGACATGCACACTCACCGGTGGGTTCGTGTCGGGTTGTCGACGCCCACTGGTGGCTTACTTGTTTTGCTAAATATGAATTTAGACTGCTGTTTTTGCCCTCTTGAGGTTGTTTACTTGCTTCTGGGAAGGATTTATGCTAGGTTGCATGTTAGGTATTTTAAAACCCTAAACTATTATATGTACTCATGCATAACATGTTTTTCAATTAAAACACTATTTTCTTAACGCGTAAAACATCTTTTAATAAATATATTACTCACCGTAGGCGTCGTGCATTTTATAAGTGGTCTCTGGTGGACCCTTATGCTCATTTAGGGTGTCAAACTAACTGAACCAAAGTATTTTTCCGCTGTAGTATATATATGTTTTCTTAGCGTGGACTAGCCGATCCACGGTGCCGAGGGATACGGCCTTCTAACAAACTGGTTTTCTATTAAGTTAAAACTTGTGATCTATGATTTTGGTGTGTCGCCTGAGCATCGGCAGTTATCCCCTGCTCGACGTGGCATCACAACGCGTATTTTCCCTTACTCTGATGCTTCTTAACCTCGGGGAAAATGCGGGTCGTGACAGTTGGTATCAGAGGGAGGTTGTCTTGACAATTGGTCGGGCAACCTGTCCTTTGATTGCATTAGATGTTTAGCTTCATAAGCATACACTCACCGATATGTCATCAGCACGTCTTGGCCGAAGCACGAACACTACACTCATAAGCATAAAGAAGTATACGGGGCATATTATGTAGTATGGGATGCATAATATGTGTTCGTATATGGATCCACTATAGGAGGCAACATGTGAGGGTTATGTAGTATGGGATGCATAACCTCACCACATGAATGCGGCTAGCACATTTTTTCTTTTTCGTTGCATGGGAATGTTATGTAGTATGGGATGCATAACATTTTCATGTGTACGCCGCCCATGGCATGCATTAAGGCTTTTTTTAGAATGCATAGCACGGCATGCATAACATAACATTTCATAAGCACAACGTGTCAGGCTAAAGATTTGCATGATGACATATGTACACACATGGTTTTGAGTCAAAACGAATATAAAAGCATGCATTCATGATTTAGGCACATGAGTTAGTGTGATAGTAGTGAGCCATCTTAGGATAAGCATGACATCATAATTATAAAACAAATCCCAGAGCAAGATTTGCAGTTACAATTCATATTTAAGTATGCTTGTCTGTACTGGGTAGGCTTGTTTTAGTAGTCGGGATGGGTTTTAACTAGGGTTGGTGCGATTATAGGATGGCGAAGCGTCCTGCGACGCGGTCGACTCCACAATCTGCGGGTGAGTATTCGGGATCTCGGAGCGAGGCCCTGATTGAGAGCTTGCGGCTAAGTAATGAAGCCTTGTCAAGACAGATGGTGGACGTGCAGAGCCAGATCCAGTCGTTGGTAGCAGTAGTGGCAGGGCAGGCTCAGAGAGCTCAGGACCCCGTTAGGGGTGTGGCTGTTCCTCCTCCTCCTGCTCCTCTTGTGCCTCCAGTTGTAGTACCCCCAGAGATGGCCTTCATATCTCAATTTCAGCGACTTGGACCTGCCATTGGCGAGAGGAAGGTCTTTCTATAAAGAATTTCGGAGAGAAGTCTGTAATTTGCTGCCTTCATTCTGAATCTTCTTTTATCTTTCAAAGCCTGTGGCAGTTCTCCTGTCGAGAGATATGATTTGAATGAGTCCATCCAAGAAGGTCGTTGTTCTATTTGCATCAATTCTCCTTCTTCTATAGCCGAATAAAAAAGCTATGAGGTCGTTTCTCCTGAGGGGAGGCCAAACTTTGCTAGCTCATATTCCTCAGTATTGTGTATTCTTGAAACATACTCAATAGTGAAGCTCTTAAACTTTCCAATCTCCGCCTTTACCAGTATTAAGTATTTCTTCAGGGTAGGCTCTTTGGTCTCGAAATTTCCCAATACTTGGGATGCCATTACTAACGAGTCGGTTTTAATATGCACATAATCTATTCCCAACTCTTTTGCAAACTACAGGCCTGCTAAGAGTGCTTCATACTCTGTCTGGTTATTAGTGGTTGGGAAAGAGAACCTTACTGCCTGCTTCAATTTGACTCCATTAGGATTAATGAGAACTACTCCCGCCCCTGAGGAGTTTTTTCCTGAAGCCCCATCTATGTAGATTGTCCATGCTTGTAGGGATTGAGTGGCTTGAGCCGTATAAAACTCAGTTGTGTCTATCATAAAATCTTCTAATACCTGTGCTTTGATAGCTGTTCGAGGTACATATGAGATATCAAACTCACTGAGTTCAATTGCCCACTTGGCCAGCCTCCCGGAGTGCTCCGGTTTTTCAAGAATATTTTTTAATGGTTAATCTCTAATCACTGTAATTGAATGCGCTTGAAAGTATGGTCGAAGCCTTCTTGCAGACATTACCAATGCTAATGCAAGCTTCTCAAGAATTGGGTACCTGGTTTCAGCGTTTTTCAATATATGGCTGACATAATATACCTGATACTGCCTTCTCCCTTCCTCTCTAATAAGGACTGAGCTTATTGCTTCCGAGCCCACTCCTATATAGATGAATAGCACTTCCCCAGCGTGAGGGCTTTGAAGTAAAGGGGTGGAGGTGAGTTGTTTTTTAAGTTGCTCGAAAGCCTCTGCGGATTCTTTGGTCCATTCAAATTTAGACCCTCCACGAAGAATCTTAAAAAATGAGGCACTTTTCTCCCCTACTCTGGAGATAAATCTTCTTAGACCTACTAGCCTTCCCCCTAATTGTTGAACTTCTTTGGGTGAACGAGGTGATGGCATTTCGAGGATTGCTTTGACTTTATTTGGGTTAGGGGCGAGCCCTTCGGGGGTAAGGAGGTGACCAAGGAACTTTCCTTTATTTGCTCCAAAAACACATTTCAACGGGTTCAACTTCATGTTATATTTTCGCAAAGTAGAGAATGTCTCTGTGAGGTCTCGCAAATGCAAAGCGAAGGTTTTACTTTTAATTAGAAGGTCATCGACATATACTTCAAGATTCTTTCCTTTTTGTTCTTTAAACACAGAGTCCATCATGCGTTGATAGGTAGCGCCTACGTTTTTTAAACCAAAGGGCATCACTAGATATCAGTAGCAACCATCGTTTGTGATAAATGATGTATGGGGGATGTCAGGCTTATGCATCCTAATCTGGTGATAACCAGAAAATGCATCTAAAAAACTCATAAAGGGATATCCAACTGCAGAATCTACTAAAGAATCTATTCGAGGCAGCGGATAACAATCTTTTGGACATGCTTTATTTAACTTGGTAAAATCAACGCACATCCTCCATTTTCCTCCTGGCTTTTTCACCATTACAACGTTTGACACCCAATCCGGGTATTGGATTTCACGAATGAACTTAGCCTTTAGAAGCTTCGCAACCTCTTCCTTGATTGGCTCGGCTAGCTTTGACTCAACTTCCCGTTTCTTTTGCTGAACAAGTTAGAAGTCGGCTGCGATATTGAGGTGATGGCAAGCTACATCAGGATCCACTCCCGGCATGTCTTCTGCAGCCCAGGTGAAGATATCCAAGTTTTTTAGTAAGCAGGTGATCAACTTTTCTTTTTCCTCTTCGGGGAGTTCTGAGTTGATTGTAAGTCTTCTTTCTTCACCTGCTCCAATTGGAACTCCCTAGGTTGCCTGAGCAGGCTCAAGATGAACCCCTTCTTGGATTTCCTTCTGATCTTTGATCGCTTCTTGGGGAGATTTTTCTTCTGAGGAAGCGACTAGAGTTTCTTGGGGAGGCGTGTACTCGATCATGCAAACTGCTTTGACGTAGCACTCTCGTGCCTCCCTTGGGTTGCTTCTAACCCGATGCTGCCTTCCTCCTGCTGTAAACTTGATCGCCAAATGATAGGTGGAGATTACTGCCCGATATTCATCAAGAAGAGTTCTTCCAAAGATGGCGCAATAACTGCTTGTCGCATCGACTATCACGAACGTGATAAGCTTTGACACTCCCCCTAGTGTCACTGAGAGTTTGACACTCCCTTCAACTTCTTTCTTCTCGCCCGCGAAGCCATACAGTGTCCCTTCTATGGAGAGTAGAGTCTTCTCGGACCTCAGGGCCTCATAAGCATTTTTGAATATAAGGTGTACTGAACTTCCAATGTCAACTAAAATCCTTGGGATTGTATAGTTCTCAATGATTGCTCTGATTACGACTGCATTGTTGAATGGGTTGGATGTCCTTGGGAGATCGTCTGGCCCAAAAGTAACAACTTCCATTTGGGGGACTGTAGAATTCATGGGTACCTCATGTCGTAAGATCCTTGCCAAGGAAGACTTTCTGCATGATTCTGCACCCGCTCCTCCATGGATGCAAAATAGATCTCCGAGGACTCCCACATCGTCCGCATCGATGCTCTCTCCAATCTTAATATTGTCGTAGTACCCCATTCTCTCGGTGTCCTCATTTTCCCAAGAGACTTCGGCCACTTCATTTCCTTTAGAGGTGGACGGCTTTGATGAAGCCTCTTTTACTCTGAGGCCCTTCATCTTCCTTGCGGAAATCAGTCTCTCCACAAGCTGCCGAAGAGCTCTGCAATCTTTAGTCAGGGGCCCCTTTTCTCTATGGAATGCACAGAAAAGATCCGTATTTCGAACCCTTCCTTCTGGCTTCTGGAATTCTTTCTTTGACTCTGTTTTCTTTTGCAGGACATGGAGAACTTCATCTATTGTCAGACCCATAACAATGAGTTCTTCCAAGGGATCATGGCTCTGTTGATTATCTAAAGACGTGCTTTCCCGAATTTGAAGGACAGGTAGGATTCGAGGAGCAACAGGAACAGGGGTAGCGGCCAGCTGTGGTTTTTGCTCATGAAATTGCTGATGATTTTGATAAGGCTGCTTGTGCCGGAAATTTCTTCCTCTGTGCGCCGGAGGCTGATATTCTGGTAAAGGGGGTCTGGATGCCCGATTGGTTGCAGACGAACTTGCGGTGTCTTTTTTCTCTGCCTTCGCAGTTAAATTGGATATATACGAAGGATTTGCACTCTCCCCTTCTATGAAGGTGTTAGCCAAAGCTATCAGTTCTTGGAATGTGGCAGGATCTTTGGTGGTTGCTTCAAACTTCAACAGCCCTTCTTTGAGTCCGTTTATTAGGGCGATCTTATAGAATTCAGGGTCCACATTCCTTACTCCCAGCTTCTCCCTCTAGAAACGATCCACAAATTGCGTCGCCGACTCATTGTCTGCTTGCTTGATCTTGAAGAGGGTAGCCGACCCACTCTTCCTTTTCCTGGAAGTGGAAAACCTCAGCAGGAGCTCTTTACGCAACTCAGCAAAATTGGCGATGGATCCGGGGTACAGTTCATGAAACCATTCTCGGGCCTTGCCGTCGGAAGTGGTTACTAAGAACTTGCATTTCAAGCCATCTGACAAACACCTCATTGCTACAGCATCTTCAAAAGCTTGGAGATGAGCGACAGGATCTGTTTCTCCAGTGTAGAATGGGATGCGAGGTTCCCGGAAGTTATTAGGAGCCTGCTCCTGACGAATCTTATCAACAAAAGGGGATTCCCCGGCTTGGGCTGCAGCAGAAATCGCCGGAGGTCGCATGGCTTGATCATCTCCTGCAAATTCAAGTCGGCGGGCTGGACTTCCCCGGGCTACTTCGCGAAAAAAATCCATAAGTGGAGCGAACTCGTCGGCACGAGGTCTTGGTGGGGCTGCGGGCTGGATGGGCGAGCTTGCGGGCAGTGGCATCGCAGCTGGCGCTTGGCAGACAGGCGTGTTGTGGACTGGCGCTTGGAGACAGGCTCATCTGCGAAAGCCACCCTATGCTGGTCGAGCGGCTGAGTGAGCGTGACCAGAGCCTGGTTGATCGCGTCTAGGAGCTGGTCAGTCTCTTTCCGGGACTACTCTGCCTCTCTCCGGGATCGGTCGAGCGCGTCTCACAGGTCGTCAGAGGAGCTCGAGCGACCAGAGCGGGCATGATAATGAGTCGATCGGCGATAAGACATCTCAGTCTGCGAGCTTCAACGATAGCTTGAATCTGAAGGTCGCGTGTTGATGTTGATGTAGAAAATGCGCTCTTAAATTTCAGAAGAAAGGGAAAATAGAGAAGGAAACTGCAAGCAACCGTTTACTAATGGACCAAGGAAAAAAGAGGATCAACACAGATTCGAGACCGCAAAAGTCCGAGATCTGAGTCCACAGCCTTTACAAAATGGGCCTCTGGGCTCGAGCCAACCTGCCTCAGGGTGCACCATCTCCCCCTATTTATAGGTTTGGGGGCCTGCCCAAACGGGCAGGTCTAAAATAACCAGCTACCCGGGGTACAGGAGAACCAGTCAGCGGTGATGGGAATCAAAAAGGACAAGATAAACAGCCCGCTCAAGAGGGGCGGACTGGACTTGCGAGCTGGAGCTTTCCTCAAACTTTAGGGCATTCTTTCTGGAGGTCTGCGACCTATGCGGACTGACTCTGGAGTCTGCTTTGCAAACCTGGTGGGTGATCTGGAAGCTGATCGAGGCTGGGTGAACTGGGCGGACTGAAGGATCGGGTCCACCGCTGAATGAGGTGCTGGAACCGTGATCCTGCGACCTATGCGGACTGGCTCTGCAGTCTGAAACTGGGGACAATCCTGCTTCAAGGACGCGACGAACTGTGCGGACTGAGACTTTCGAGTCCGCTTGGAAAAAAAGGATCTATCCTGCTGAACATGTTGCGGATTCTTGGGTTAACACTACAGGCCGCCACCGAACTGAAAGAACAGACTGCTTAGTCTGCTGAGACCGGCAGACATGTTATTGAACTTGAAATTACTGAAGGAGAGAAGACTGGCTGGCCGCAAATACGACTTGGTGCAAACCGCCGATTGATAATCGCAAGTTCTACGTATTCCTGACCGCAGTCAAAACCAGACTCCTGGCTTCTCATTGCTAATTGCATAACCTGCAAACAACAACTAGTTAGACCTTCTCAATCTATGCGGATAAGAAAACTGAGGCCGCAACAATTAACCAACGCTCAACTTACTATTCCTAAGTTACTGTTGATGTGACGGGGGGTCCTATTTATAAGCGTGGAGAGAATATGGTCACCGCCCTAGTGGATAGAATCACCACCCCAGCCCGCAGCTACCCTAAGGCAGTCTTCAATGTTTGCAAGGACAAGGCTGGACAAGCCAAACTACTAGACACAAACGTAATAAGCCAGTCCATAACCCAACAGACACGATACCAATCCACACGCTGCATAGCACACGGACACAACAACAGCCCATACACTGCACCAATAAACATACTATATGTAGACATAACAATAGTCCGCACACCCAACGGACACCACACCAGCCTGTAACATAAGTCCAGAACCAACATACACAAACTGCCTGGTCAACCAGCTGACATTGCGGACTCTGCGATTACCCTGGACTTGTCACAGATTATGACAAAGTCTAACCCTCTAGCATGAGCTCGGCGGAGAAGGACCCAGTCCGCCAGCTCCCAAGACAAACATCCAACATGTTAACTCCGTGGTTTACTAAACCGTTACACTAGAGCGAGGCCAACAACCTATCTCGCAAGCACCAAGAGAAGTCCGCATAGAGCAAACTCAGCGGACTCAGAGTGAGTCCGCACTTCTGCGGATACTCCACCTATCCGCAAGGTTACACCGAGGATTAGCCAACTAAAAGACCACTAACCGAACTGACGGACACCATCACAAGGCCATAACAACCAAGCCGCCTAGAATGCACCATCAGTATGCTCAGGTCGCACCACCAGCCCGCCAGACAGTCCGTCATGGTCGCACGGTCTGCCTGATCAACCCCCACTTTCACTACACTATTTTCAACACCCTAGATCATGGGCTTGACTTAGGGGCATGACTTCTTTAGCAATGCCAGTGTTAATTCCTGCCTTTTCTAGTTCCCTCCATTTCTTGTAAGAGTATAGACACACCCTAGGTCATGGGAGTGACCCGCAGAATGACACTTTTGGCATTTTTAACCAACATAACCGGGCATTCAAGAGGTCGGTTCAGCACCAAACATGCCCCCTAGTCACGGGCGTGACTGAGGGGCGTGACTCTCCAGAAAAATTCTTATAAATACCAGATTGAGTCAGGCATCTAAAAAGTCATCTAGGAGTAGTTTTAGTAGCTTATTTTCCAGTTTTCATGCATTTCCTTTATGTACTTTTCAATTTCATTATTTGTTAACTTTTAATTCTAGCACTTTATTTCAAGCATGTCTTTATTTATCTTTCCATTTATCTCTCTTTTCATGTCAAGTAGATAACTGCATTTGCACTTGATCATGACAACCTTTAGAATAAAATAATCTACTTTTTGTCAAACTCTATTTTTATAACTTAGATCTATCTTTGATTTGATATTAGATACGTATTTTAGATTTACCGAGAGGTTATGGGTACGAGTAGATCACTCAATGATAGAAGGAGCCGTATGCACTCCTCGAGAGAGGATGACATGGATCTTCCGGATTAGAGTCAAATCCAATAGTGGGCTTCATCGCCTCAAGAAAGCTTAGGGGTTTCGACTGGCTGAGAGGTCTTAATCGATCAACCTATGTTTAGTCGAGAGTGTATTCTCGAGCGAGGCGCTTCCGTATTTTGGGAACCTCCACAGTTGAAGTAGGTATTTTAGAAGTTTGCTTTTAGGAAAAGTTTATTTTAGTTTTAAGTTAGTTTAGATCAAGTGTTAATCTTAGTTAATAATTTTATTAATCTTCTATCTTGACTTACAGATAAAATAATATTAATTTGCGTGAGTAGGAGTACTCAACATTCCTCGAGTCTAAATATGACAATTTCTATACTTTATTTTGATAGGTACACTTGCCTATTTTGGGATTTTAGTTCGGAATTATTTTTAAAACTATAAAATATCCATCAAGTTTTAGTTCGGGATTTTAGTTCGGAATTATTTGAGTATAGTTTTTTTTTTGAATAAATAGTTATATTCTAGTTAGATTTTACTAAAATTTATAATTAAATACTTTGTTTTCTTATTTCAAGTAAATCTGGGCGGCCACTATCAAATTTGAGCATAAAGGACTGATCAGGAGATGAAACTGAAGATTGCTTGAAAAATCAACTTTACACGGCCCGGACACGGGCGTGACCCTCATGTCACAGGTGTGACAGGTAGCCGTGACCCATAAAGATGCTCTAAAGGACATACCACATCAGATTAAAGTTGCATGCCCCGGTCACGGGCGTTTTTATGGGTCACGAGCGTGACCATCAGTGGTGACCAGCAAACGGAGCCCATATGTCAATTCCGAATCGTTTTCAGCCAAGATGCCTAATCACGGGCGTGACCTTTGGACCACGGGCATGACCTCCAGGCGTGACATCCAGGCATGTTACACTTAATGAAAGTAGTTCCGGATTCAGTTAGTTTCATGCTTACACGCCCTAGGTCATAGGCGTGACATCCAGGCGTGTTGCGCTTAATGAAAGCAGTTCCAGATCCAGTCAATTTCATGCTTACACGCCCTAGGTCATAGGCGTGACCTCTTAAGCAACGCTAGTGTTAATTCCCCCCATTTCCAGTTCCCCCTAATTTTAGTAACAGTTAGACACGCCCTTAGTGACGGGCGTGACCTTGGGGCGTGACCCGCAGAATGGCACTTTTGGTGGTTTTTCTCCAATGTTCCTGGGCTTTCAAGAGGACGGTTATGCACCAGACATACCCCCTAGTCACGGGCGTGACCAAGGGGCGTGACTCTCCAGAAAATTTCTTATAAATACCAGATTGAGTCGGGCATCGAGAAAGTCATCTAGGAGTAGTTTTAGTACCTTATTTTCCTATTTTCATGTATTTCCTTTATATACTTTTCAATTTTGTAGTTTATTAACTTTTAATTCTAGCACTTTTATTTCAAGCATGTCTTTATTTATCTTTTCACGTATCTCTCTTTTCATGTCAAGTAGCTAATTGCATTAGCACTTGATCATGACAACCTTTAGAATAAAATAATCTTATTTTTATCAAACTTAATTTCTAATCACTTCAATCTATCTTTGATTAGATTTAAGATACGTATTTTAGAATTACCGAGAGGTTGTGGGTACGAGTAGATCACTTAAAGATAGAAGGAGCTGCATACACTCCTCGAGTGAGGATGACAGGGATCTTCCAGATTGGAGTCAAATCCTCGAGTGAGGATGACAGGGATCTTTGGGGTTTCGACTGGCCGAGAGGTCTTAATCGATCAACCTAAGTTTAGTCGAGAGCGTATTCTCGGGAGAGAAACTTTTGTATTTTGGGAACCTCCACGGTTGAAGTAGGTATTTTATAAGTTCGCTTTTAGGAAAAGTTTATTTTAATTTAAAGTAAATCTAGATCAAGTGTTAATCTTAGTTTATAATTTTATTAATCTTCTATCTTGACTTACCGATAAAATAATATTAATTTGCGTGAGTAGGAGTACTCAACAGTACCATAGTTTAAATACGACAATTTTTATAATATATTTAGATAGGTACACTTGCCTATTTTGGGATTTTAGTTCGGAATTATTTTAAAAACTATAAAATCCTCATCATGTTTTTGGCGCCGTTGCCGGGGATTTCTTTTTGTTGATATTTTGAAAGGGAAAATTGTATTACTTTTATCACTCTCTTTCTCTATCCCCAATTCTCTTTTTAATTTTCTTTTTCAAATTCATTTCAATTAGCTAACGGTTGTTTTTATTTCCTTTTATAAAAAAGTTATCTATATTGGCTGCCACGCTTGTCAAGCTTCAGAATAAACTAGATATTTTGAAAGCTACAAAAAACGGCAAAGTTTTTGTTATTATTGTGGTGTTTCTCATCGAAGTGACTATTGTTATCATTATAATTCTTATAAAAATCTTTCTTATGAAAATAATTTTTATAACAATTATGAAAATAACTATTCTCACTTTTATGAAAATTCTTTTTACAATTTTTCCAATTCTTCTAATTTTCATGAAAATAATTTTTCGAATTTAAACGAGAATAATTACTTTGATTAAAATAATTTGTCTTCTACCTCGGATTTTTAAATTTTTCTTGTTCGCAAGATTAACTGGAAGGATTCCAGAGTTATGAGAATAATTATTTAGATCCAAATTTTTATTCTTCTTTTATCACACCACACACTTCTTCTTCTAATTTTGGGGACTTTACACAATTCATAGTTGATCCTCACCAAAATTTCGAAGAAATTATTACATTTTCTAATAATTCTTCCCCTCTTCGAATATTTCACCTAAGACGGCACATGAATATTCTTCATGTGCCTCCTCAGTGTCTTATTCCAAGTTGGAAGAGGAATTGTTAAGAATTTATTAAAAACTTTTCTAATTATTCTTTCCTCTCTTCGAATATTTCACCTATGGTGGAACATGAATCTACATGTGCCCCCTTAGTGACTTATTTGGAAGAGGAAAAAGAATTATTAAATCAAAAATTTATTAATATTATGGGCGCACCGGGTGAATTAGAAAAAAACATTTTTCTTCTCCTACTACACTCGATTCTTATTTTCATGAATTTTTAAGCACCACTTCTAATTATTTAGAAATTCAAATTCATCAAAATGAGGTGTCCGATAACATTTCTTTAAATGAATTTGTAGATATTAATTTAATTTTTAAAAATAAAAAACCGTGAGCCTAATCATATAACTTCGCAAGAGCCTCCTCCTTGCGGAGATTTTTCTAACACACTTATTTTTTATTTTTCTTATACTAACAACATTCAGTTTGAAGATGAGTTGTTACAATCAAATTTTATCCCCGATCCATTTGCCGCTCATCTACAAAGACTCAAATCACCTCAGTTATGGATAGGTGATTTGAATCTACATTATCAAGACAATTGCAAGAAGGAGACTCAAAAAGAAAGTGGAGGAGTAGCCGGGCGAGCGACTTAGGCGTATTCACCCAAGTGCGAATTAAGGGAGTTGCCCGTACATTTAAAATTTTATTTCCCTTTTTCCTAACCCAAACCTTCTAGCTTAAAGACGGGAAAAAGAAAAGCGATCTTGGGAGACACCCCTTGTTTATCTGTCATTTTTTTTTGTATTTTTCTAAAAAAATTTAAATTTAGTTCTTTTTGTTTACCCCATCCTACTTGACATATAAACATTGGGGACAAGTTTATTTTTAAGTATGGGGGTGGAGTCTCCTATATTATTATTATTATTTTAATTAAAAAAATTCAAAATAAAATATTGAAAAATCTTTAAAAAAAATATTTGTTTTCTTTTTATATTTAATCAAAAATACGAAAAATATAGAAAATAAAAAATTAATATCTTGGAAAGGGCCGTGTTGGGCTTTCATCCAACAAAACTGCCTAGTACCTTGCGAACTCGTTACTGGGTAGCCTTTGGGAAGTCCAAGAATAACAAAAAATTTAGGATTTTAATTTAAAAAAATTAAATAAAATATAATAAACCCCAACTTAATTTTTTATGATTTTTAGAAATTTATTCTGATTTTATTTATAAGAATTTTTATAATTATTGATTTTCTAATTTTTTTATTTCATCATTGTTAGTAAAATTTAATTTTTATATGATTTGATTTTAAGAAACATCTTATGAATTAAATTTTTTTGGAGTAATTTATTTAGTTATTTTTCTCTCTAATTCAAATTAGTTTCAATTTTATAGTACTTAGCTCAAAAATTTCTAGATTGTAATTATAGTCACTTATACTTTGAGATTCTTATGAAATTTTAATTTACAATAGTTGCTCTCTAATTATTTTAATTTAATCTAAAAAATTTGCTAGCCTTTCCGTTATTTTGAATTGTTCTTGTTAGATCATATGTCATGGAGGTAAGAGAATAAAATTCATTATCTCTTGGGACACATATGCAATTTTTATTTTTATTTTGTTAGATCATATGTCATGGGAATCAAGTATTCCTTGGTACACATATGCAACCCCAAAAAATAAAAGGAGTAAGTGGATAAAATTCATTAATCTTAATTATTTTATTTTTATTTGAAGAGAGAAAATATTTGTGTATATGTCGTGAAAACTGAGAGAATAAAATTCATCATTTTCTAAGTAAATATATGCAAATATCAAAAAGAAAAAAAAATTCTGTGGGGTGAGAGGATAAAATTCATCACCCCCAATACAAAACCTCTTTAATTTCCTTGTTCCCAAAACCTAATAGCCAATTTAATTGTTTTAGATGTAAATTAAAATACAAAGAGAGCATAAGTAGTAGTTTAAATTTTCCTTTATGTTTCTTTTTAGTTAAAAGTGTTAACAATTGTTAATTTAATTTTGTTTGCTAATTACTTTATTTTGATGTCTAATTAATTAATTTGAGAAAATTATGCTAAATATATTTGGCTCTTCACATTTACTTTCATACTTTAGGACTTGAAAATTTGAATCTCATAGTTTTGCTCTAGAATAGTAAAATCTTAAGTATGGAGGCATTTGATAAGTCCATTTTTATAGTTATTTCAGTATAGTTTTTATTGAGTAAATAGTTATATTCTAGTTAGATTTTACAAAAATTTATAATTAATTACTTGTTTTCTTATTTCTGGTAAATCTGGGCGGCCGCTATCAAATTGGAGCTTACAGGACTGATCAGGAGATGAAACTGAAGATTGCTGGAAAAATCATCTTTACATGGCCCGGACACGGGCGTGACCCTCAGGTCACGGTCGTCACAGGTGGTCATGACCCATAAAGATGCTCTAGAGGACATTCAACGTTAGATTAAAGTTGTGATCGGGGTGTGCCTATGGGTCACAGGCGTGACAATCTGGCGTGACTACTAGACGGAGTCCAGATGTCAATTCCAAACCATTTTCGACCTACACGCCTAGTCACGGGCATGACCTTAAGGCCACGGGCATGAATTCCCGGCGTGACATCCAGGTGTGCTGCGCTTAATGAAAGCAGTTCTGGATCCAGTCAGTTTCAAGCTTACACGCTCTAGGTTACATGCGTGACATTAGGGCATGACCTCTTAAGCAACGCCAGTGTTAAATCCCTTAGTTTCTAGTTCCCGCCATTTATAACAACAGTATAGACACGCCCTAGGTCATGGGCGTGACCTAGGGGTGTGACCCGTAGAACGGTACTTTTGGAGATTTTTCTCCAATGTTCCTGGGCTTTCAAGAGGATTGTTCCGCACCATACATGCCCCCTAGTCACGGGAATGATCGAGGGACGTGACTCTCCAAAAAAATTCTTATAAATACCAGATTGAGCCAGGCATCTAGAAAGTCATCTGGAAGTAGTTTTAGTAGCTTATTTTGCTATTTTTATGCATTTCCTTTATGTACTTTTCAATTTCATAGTTTGTTAACTTTTTATTCTAGCACTTTTTTCAAGTATTTCTTTATTTATCTTTTCATGTATCTCTCTTTTCATGTCAAGTAGCTAATTGCATTAGCATTTGATCATGACAACCTTTAGAATAAAATAATCTTCTTTTTGTCAAACTCTATTTTTATCACTTAGATCTATCTTTGATTTGATTTTAGATATGTATTTTAGGTTTACAGAGAGGTTGTGGATATGAGTAGATCACTCAAAGAAAGAAGGAGCCACATACACTCCTCGAGAGAGGATGACATGGATCTTCCGGATTGGATTCATATCCAATAGTGGGGTTCACCACCTAAAGCAAACTTAGGGATTTCGACTGGCCGAGAGGTCTAAATCGATCAAACTAAGTTTAGTGGAGAGCCTATTCTTGAGAAAGGCGATTCCGTATTTTGGGAACCTCTACGGTTGAAGTAGGTATTTTAGAAGTTTTCTTTTAGGAAAAGTTTATTTTAATTTAAGGTGAGTCTAGATCAAGTGTTAAACTTAGTTTATAATTTTATTAATCTTCTATCTTGACTTACTGATAAAATAATATTAATTTGGGTGAGTAGGAGTACTTAACAGTCCCCAAGTCTAAATACGACAATTTCTATACTATATTTCGATAAGTACACTTGCCTATTTCAAGATTTTAGTTCGGAATTATTTTTAAAACTATAAAATCCTCATCAGAGATTCCATGCATATGACAAAAGAAGAACTTCACTTGTCCAAGAAGGAAGATCATTACCCTTGTAGTTCTTTTTGGAGCCATGATCGTGATCTTTGATCTGGATGGAATTGATCATCATAACTTCCTCTCTGCGAATCTATCGTCATCTCGCAATTCCAATCACAAGCACACCTTGGATTGATCTCCACACGAGCTCCTGGATATTCCTCCTCTTCCATCTCTAGAAGTAATGTAGAGAAAGTATAAGAGAAGATGAGAATAAAATCTCAAGTCCATCCTTTATACAAAAGCTACCGCCACGCAGCAACTCCTACCACCGCATGGTAATAAAGGCGGTAACCGCTTTGGCCAGCCGGCGCCGCTATCCATAGCTATCGCTCTGCGATACCTCTTTAGCGCCTGGTGGTAGACTGGTTATTCCTTTCGATGTTTGTCGAGCGGCTAACGTCGCACGGTAACCCCTATTGCCTGGCATTAGCGCTCTCGACGATTCTTCGAAAGAGTTGAGTGGTTTCGGCATCAAAAGCATTGAGTGGTTGGCGCTACCGTGACACGATAGCTTTCTATCGCCAGGTGGTACACAACCCAAGCGCTTGGTCATTTTTGGAGTGTTACAACCCTCCCCTACTTACAGAAATTTTGTCCCGAAATTGTATGCATCAATAAGGACACCCAACAATAAATATGTTAAAACATTTTTTACAAACGATTCGTGGTATTCCTCACTCATGTTCTGCTCATGCTCCCATGTCAGCTCTTTATGGCCACAGTTGTACCACTAGACTTTGACCTTCCCGATTGTCTTATTTCGTAGTTGTATGACCTCTGAATCCTCGATCCGAATTGGCCGAACTTTCATCATCAGCCGATGATCGACCTGTACTTAATCGTCTGTAACCATTTGAGCTGGCTCTTTCATAGCTTCTCGCTGCACCGATATGTGAAACACATCGTGTAAACCACTTAACTTTGGAAATAGAACTAACTAATAGGCAGTTTCTTCAACTCGCTCAACCACTTAAAATGGACCCAGATACCTCGGACTCAACTTTTTCAAGCGTTGAATCCTGGATACGCTTTTAAGGGCTTTGTTTTTAAAGATACCCAATCGCCAACCGCAACCTCTACATTTCAGTGCTTGGCATTGTAGTATTTCGTTTGTTGTCTTGGGCTATCAGTAGCCTCTCTCTTATTATACATATGGTCGAATTTGCATCTTCGAACTCTTTATGTTTATATAGCTTTGACTTGCCTGTTTCCTCCCAAACTAACAGTGTACGGTACTTCCTACTGTATAAAGCTTCAAAGGGCTCCATTTGTATGTTAACTTGATAGCTATTAATGTCGACGAACTCAATCTTATCGAGATAGGTTTCTTACCTCTTTCAAAATCCAGGGCGCACATAAGGAGCGTATCCTCCATTATTCTGTTGGTCCTTTCAGTCTAACCATCCATTTGAGGATGAAAGGCCGCACTGAACTTTTCGTCTAGTTCCCAACCACTAATTGATTTGTATCCAAACATTTGTAGTAAAGCACTTGTTTTGGTCACCTACGATGCTCCGGGCATACTGTGCAATCGTACTAGGTCGTCTATATTTTTCATAGCCAAATTTCAAAAAAATCGTCCATTTATTTGATATAAAGGGCGATACTTTTGTCAATCGGTCAATGATCACCCACTCGGCCGCATTTTCATCCTGTGATCTCGACAGACCCTACACAAAGTCCATAAAAATGTCATCAAACTTCCATACTGGGATTGGTAACGACTTCAAAAAACCAGCAGGTTTATGGCATTTTGCCTTCACTAAGGCACAAGTTTGGCATTTTGCTGCATAATGGGCTATGTCCTTCAAACCTGACCACCAGAATACCTTTTTCATGTCCTTGTACATTTTTGTGCTTCCTGGGTGAATTGAGTACTTTGTAAAATATTCTTCGTACATCAATTCATCACAAAGTTTACCCATATTCAGGATGCACAAACGACCAGCTTTTTGCAAAAGTCCGTCATCTAAGGAGAATTGGGCATTTGACGCATCTGCTGCATAGCGTTGTAGACTCTTATCGAGTTCCGTTGCTCGTCGAACGCTATCCGCAAGGTCATATTAAACCTCTATCTAGTTCAGGCACGCATTTGTTGTGGCATTCTTATCGAGTTCCCTACTACTGAGCGAGCTCGCGCTGGGCTGTGCGAGCTGAGGAGGAGCGCGCCTGCTGCTGGGTAGAAGCGGATGCCGGAAAACTGGAGGGCTAGCTGGCGGAATGCAGAACGAGTCCGCACAGCTCGCTGTAGAGAGGAGGCGGATCGCCGGCTGCCGAGCTGGTGCTCATCTGGCAGACTGCGCAACAAGCCCGCCCAACTCGCGGCGGACAGGTTAAGCAGGCTGCCTGCTGGAGGCTTGACGCCATTGATTGGCGACAAGGACTGCCGACTTAGCGGACTGAAGAGTCCAGGTCGCGTCTATTGGAGAGAGCCATTGTTGACTGGTGGTATCCTTTGTTTGGGGATGAGGGTGTGCGACCTGGCGGACTGAGATTGAGTCAGCCTATAGCTGGCGGATAGGAGGGTTAGTCGCCGCCTCTAGCTGAGCATTTATCGTGCGGTCTGGATGGATAGGAATTTGAGTCCTCCACTCAGTTAAGTAGTTCGCACCTGACAGGAAGAATGAACCACCCCACGGTTAACCGACCTAACCGCACAGCCTGTAGGAGGCGGACTGAGGAAGCAGTCTGCATCCCCTACAGAATGAGCGGCTACTGCGCGACCTGGGCAGTCAGACCAAGGAGACCGGCCTAGCCGCGCGGGACTAGCGGACTGAGAAGTCAGTCCGCCCACCCTTGGAAGGAAAGGGTAACAGGCCGCGACTTCCTGGAGCAGGCCGCTACTTGTGAGCTTGCTAGCTTGGGATGGATCATCGATTTCTGGGTTAACAATCGCACTCTTTTCTTGCAGAAAGCTTTATCCGGAGAATTGGAGTTAAGTCATTCTCGACGGATGCAGAGTTGAAGGTGTGCATGCCCAATGGGTCATCCATGACTACTGGGGCAAAGGGGCGCATTTGTTGGAGTCTGGACGGAGTTGACTTCACGTTGGTAGTGGTTGTTCTATCGTTGGTTGAGTTCGATATAATATTGGGAATGGACTAGCTTGCAGAGCAACGTGCCAGTATTGACTGCCTATCTAAGGTGGTGACCCTGAGGATCGAAGGGCAGGCAGAAGTTAAGTTTTAGGGCCTTAGTGGAGTGGCCTATTCCCTGATTTTGGCCATTAAGTTGCTGCGGGCAGTTAACCAGGGAGGAGAAGCTCTTATAGTATTGTTGGAGGTTTTCCTTTCCAGATTATCACTTGGGGAAGTGCCCATAGTGGCAGATTTCGAGGATGTGTTTCATGATGAGCTTCCTAGATCACCTCCTCGATGGGGGATTGATTTATCGATTGAGTTAGTGCCAGTGGCTAGGCCGGTGCCACGTCCTCCTTTTAGGATGGCACCAAAAGAGTTGGCTGAACTCAAAGTACAGTTGTAGAAACTGTTGGGGCAGGGGAATATTAGACCCAGTTCTTCACCTTGGAGCGCGTCGGTGTTGTTTGTGAAGAAGAAAGACGGTAGTATGCGGTTGTGCATAGACTACCGAGAGTTGAATAAACTGACCGTCAAGAATAAGTATCTGATTCCTCGGATAGACGACTTGTTCGACCAGTTGGTGTGGTCGGTGGTGTATTCCAAGTTGAACTTGAAGTCAGGGTATTACCAGTTGCGAATTCGAGACGAGGACATACCCAAGACAACGTTTGGTACGAGGTATGGTCACTTTGAGTTCTCGGTGATGTTGTTCGGGTTGACAAACGCGCCTTCAGTGTTCATGGATTTGATGAATTGAGAATTCTGAGAACACTTGGATTCTTTTGTACTTGTCTTTATTGACGATATCTTGGTATACTCAAAATCAGAGGCAGAGCATGAGACTCATTTGAGAGTTGTCCTGCAAGTGTTGAGAGAGAACCATCTTTATGCAAAGTTCTCGAAGTGTGAGTTCTGGTTGGAGAAGGTGGCATTTTTGGGCCATATAATTAATGGTGATGGGGTGGCGGTAGATCCGGTAAAATTTGAAGCCATCAGGGATTAGCCAATTTTTAGAACCGTGGCGGAAGTCCGAAGTTTCTTGGGACTAGCCAGGTATTATAGAAGGTTTGTGGAAAACTTTTCGCAGATAGCTCTACCTCTCACCTCTCTAACTCGGAAGGACCAGAAGTTTGTGTGAACTCAGGAGTGCAATAAGGCATTTGACACCCTGAAGGAAAGACTAATGACAACTCTAATCCTAAGTCTTCCTAAAGGGACTGAAGGATTTCAGATTTTCAGTGACGCCTCAGGGTACGGTTTGGGTTGCGTGTTGGTGCAACATGGCAATGTGATAGCGTTTGGGTCTAGACAGTTGAAGCCTCGCGAGAGGAATTACCCCATCCATGATTTGGAATTGGCGGTGGTAATTTTTGTGTTTAAGTTGTGGCGACACTGTTTATGGTGCGAAGGTGGAGATCTTCACGGATCACAAAATCCTGAAGTATCTTCTAGATCATAAGGACCTGAATATGCGGCAGCGTAGATGGGTTGAGTTAGACTATGAAGTGGAGATTCAGTATATGCCAGGCAAAGCCAATATGGTGGTCGGTCCTTGTGTAGGAAATACTCTAGGCAAGGGAATTGGATCAAAGTTCATGATGAGCGGTTGGTGCGGGAATGGGAGTCTCTTGGCATTGAGTGTGTAGCTAGAGGCGAATCTAGCATGGCTCATTTGAACTGAATTGAATTGCAAAAAGACTTATCCAATCGTGTTCGAGAAGCAACTAGTTCGGATGAGTAGCCCCAGCCATTCATGGGGGAAGCTAAAAAGGGCCAATGTAGTGCCTTAGAGATGATTGATGGGATCCTGAGGAAGGATCGAAGGATATGTGTACCGCAGTTCGGATATCTCCATAAGGAGGTTATATTTGAGGCTCATTTTATGAACTACTCCATTCACTCGGGCAGTACAAAGATGTACTTGGATATGAACAAATCCTTTTGGTGGCCTGTTTGAAGCGGGACGTAGCTTTGTATGTGAGTCAGTGCCAAACATGTGCCTTAGTGATGGCCGAGTGTCAGAAGTCGGGCGGGTTCCTGAAGCCTCTTCCTATTCCCGAATGGAAATTTGATGACATCTCCATGGACTTTGTGCATGGCTTGCCTCGATCGCTATAGGGTAATGACGCGACTTGGGTGATCGTGGATCGCTTGACCAAAGTGGCTCATTTCATCCCAAATCGAAAAGAGGACAGCGTGGAGAAGCTTGTAGAGTTGTATGTTCGCAACATTGTGCGACTACATGGGATTCCTAAGAGTATATTTAGTGATCTTGATGGACAATTCACGTCCAAAGACGAGAGGCTGGTTCAGAAGAGTCTCGGCACGAAGCATAAGTTCAGTACGACGTTCAATCCTCAAACTGATGGACAAATCGAAAGAACGAATCGTACTATGGAGGATATGCTGAGGATGTGTACACTTGACTTCAGTAAGAATTGGGAAGATCACCTCTTCATGGTGGAGTTTTCCTATAACAACAGTTATCAAGCGAGTATAAAGATGGCACCATACGAAGCTTTGTATGGAAGGCGGTGTCGAATGCCAATGTCTTGGATAGAGGCGGGAGACACCAAAGTTTTGGGAAAAGAAGTGGTGGCTGATTCATGCGAGTTGGTGCAAACCATTCAGGAGAGCATGAAGGTTTCCCAAGACAAGCAAGCAAAGTATTTTAATGCTTGCCACAGGAATGTGGAGTTTTCGGTATGCGACTAGGTCTATCTCAAGATCTAGCTGTTCAAAGGTGTTTCGCAGATTCGCCAACTCAAGAAAGTGAGTACGAGGTTTTTGGGACCGTTTGAGGTTATATAATGTATTGGAGAAGCAGCTTACCGGTTAGCATTGTCCACAGAGCTGAGCGGATTACACGATGTTTTCTATGTCTCCGTCTTAAGGAAAGCCTTAGTGGAGGCTAGTGTGGTGACTGAATTTGTGATGGTGCCGAAAGGATAGTACTTGAGGACGAAAGTTCGTCCGGTTAGCATAGAGGATTCAGAAGTTCGGCAGTTGCGGAACAAGGAGGTTAAGCTCGTAAAGTTGCATTGGGACAACTGTGGGCAAGATGAGTTCTCTTGGGAGCGTGAGCAAGCAATGTGCGAAAACTATCCCGAGTTGTTTGGGTAATGTTCTTTGGAACAGTATTTGGTATGTTGCAACAATGTTTTGAGGCATTGCAACGTTTTGCTTACTACTTTCCTGATTAAAATGGTTTGGTAAAGTTGTTGTAATAATGTTTTGTCATGTTAAAACATTTTTCTTTCTGGTTTCCTGAGTGAAAAACAAATTTCGAGGATGAAATTCTACTAAGGGGGGATGAGTTGTAACACTCCAAATTTTCATTGTTAAGAGGAGGTCGTTCGACGAAAGTCGAGCTCAGCATTTCGTCGAGCTGAGCACTTTCGTCGAGCTCAGCATTTTTCGTGGAGCCATCCATCTTTTTTGTCGAACTCAGCATTTCGTCGAGTTGAGCATTTTTGTCGAGCTCAACATTTTTCATCGAGCTGAGCATCTTTTTCGTCGAGCTCAGCATTTTTCGTCGAGCTGAGCATCCTTTTCATCGAGCTCAGCATTTCGTCGTGCTCAACATCTTTTTCATCGAGCTAAGTCCGTTCAGCGAACCCTTGGCAGATTTTGGAGTAGATCGTTGAAAGTCGAAGGTTTTCGTGCCGAATTTCGTAGATTGAATTCTTGGTTGTTTAATTTAACTTCAAAGTTGATCCTGGACCCCAGGATCTTCTGCCCAATGGGTTTTAGTGGGGTTGAGCTATTCTCTCCCTCATTTGTGCTCATTTTGGAGTTGACTTAGGGTTTGAGAGAGAGAGAGAGAGAGAGAGAGTTCGGAGGAAGAATAAGAAAGCTTTCTTCGGCCTTTGACGAAGCTTCGGAGCCCCGATAGTTGTTTTGAGGCCAGATCCATGGGGAGGACGTAGAGGCGCATCTTTTCATCCGTGAAGATCAGGTTTTCATGGAAAGGAAGAGGGGTCGTAAGGTAATGATATTTCTCCTCTCGGTTATAGGATGCGTGCATGGCATCTTTTCTTTCTTGCTTTTATTTCAAGCATTTAGGCACCAGATCTCTCAAATGAGAGGGGTTTGGGTTGCCTTGGTCCAAGAGGAACCACCGAGTTGATTATGTCCGTCTCCGGCATGATATTGCATTAGAGATCCGCTCTGTTAGTGGATTAGGCATTGTGGGTGAATCCGTTGTCGCGACCGTTAGTCCGACTCGGTGATGTTGCATAGCGAGCCTTAAGGATTTGGTAGAAATCCGTTGTGGCAAGATGTCGTTTGTGATGTACGTCCCCCCTTTTTTTCGAGTGAGTATGTGTAGCTGGAACCGGACAAGGTTAGCTCCGCATTGGCAGTAGATTGTATCCTTGGTGCGCGGGGACGTTACGGTATGAATGATGGATTAAGATGGGAAAGGCTATGGATTGTGATGTGTTGAGGCGTGGTCTTGTCTCCGTGGTTGGATGGCTATTCTGTGATGTGCAAGTTATGTGGGGAGAGTGTACTGGCGAGACTAGTCCCCTCCTGTAAAGCTGACGATAATGCCAATCTTAGGACAAGCCCGGGTAACGAAGCCCACGAGCGGGTGGGGTCTAGCAAGGGTTCTTAGAATCGATTTGTGTGAGAGACGGAATCCTAACATAAGAAGTTAGAGCTTGCAGGCAAGCCCAGGTTTGAGACCCACGAGCGGGTGGGGCCTTGGCAAGAGTTCTGTGCGGTGGCTTGTATGTCGTTAAGGGAAATTGTAGTACCCTTTTTGTGTGTGGATTGAACGCTGATGGGGAAATTGGAAGAATCCAAATTCTATGCTTTGATGATATGTTGGAATCATGCGTTATAAGGTGCCTTGGGTGAAACCAAGGTTTGCATACATGCTGAATTGTATGCCCCTTTTTTATATGCTCAACATAGAAACATGTTTGTTGTATGAGACATCCAAACTTGTTTTACCGCTTTACATGTTTATATATATTGCATATGAAGTGATGACCTGCAGGGTAATGGAGTGCCCCGGGGTCCGTTAGGGACGGCCGAGAGGAGATGTGTTGGTTACACAGTTTAGGTCAGCATTTGCTGACCCACGTTACAACAAACTTTTATAGGGCAAGGATCGCAAGCAGGAGCAAGCTCGCTAGCCAAAAAGACCTAAGCCTCATGAAGTGAACTTTATTTGCTTATGTTTTGATGCTATGATATGATCCATGATATGTAATCTGGCTTTAGCCTAGGAGTGATTTTGAACGTTGATTGTATTATCGTTCAGTCTTGGACTTGTACTGTGTAAGGCCATAAGACCGTTCTGATACTCTTAGTCTGGTGGATAACTTCTAGTTTCTGGTTGTATGTTTCCGCTGTTTTATGTTGAGTTTTGAGTTTGGTAGACTTATATCATCTTTTAATGCTTAAGATGTGGTATCTGTATGTTGTGGGGTCCCGGCCGGACCCATATTATACGGTCATTATAGTGGAGGTGTTACAAGAAGTAGTGATAGATTTTGACCAAACATTTGCCCCAGTAGCCAAATTGGAAGCAATAAGACTCTTCCGTGCATTTGCTACCTATCAAGGATTCAAAGTCTACCAGATGGATGTGAAGTCAGCCTTCCTGAATGGGGACTTAAAAGAGGAAGTATATGTGGATCAACCACATGGTTTTGTTGACCGTTACTCTCCCAATTTTGTTTATAGGCTTAGGAAAGCTCTATATGGGTTGAAGCAAGCCCCTATAGCATGGTTTGAGAGTTTGTCTAGTTTGCTCATTGACAACAAATTCTCAAGGGGGAAAATAAACAAGACCCTATTCCTAAGGGAATCTAAGGGCAAGATCATCCTAGTCCAAATTTTTGTAGATGATATAATTTTTGGGTTCATTTATAACAACCTTTGCAGGAAGTTTGCTAAACTTATGCAAGGAAAGTTTGAGATGAGCAGTATGGGTGAGCTCAGGTTCTTCTTAGGACTCCAAGTAAGACAGACTGATGATGGCTTATCCATATCCCAGTCCAAGTTTACCCGGGAGTTGATTAAGAAATATGGCATGGAGAATGACTCCACCATGAGAACTCTCATGGGGTCAAGTATGCCTATAGGAAAAGATGAGGTAGGGAAACCTGTTGATGAGTCTTTGTATAGAGGGTTAATTGGCTCCCTTCTATACCTGACTGCTAGTAGGCCTGATATCATGTATGTTACATGTGTCTGTGCTAGGTATCAGGCTTTCCCTAAAGAATCTCATTACTCTGATGCAAAGAGAATATTAAGGTTTATTAAGGGCACACCATATCTTGGCCTATGGTACCAAAGGAATGGGGATTTTGATCTAACAGGCTTTTCAGATACAGATTTTGTAGGATGTAAAGAAGACAAGAAAAGTACTTCAGGTACATTTCAGTTCTTAGGTGGATGACTGGTGTTATGGAGCAGGAAGAAGTAAACTAGTGTGGCAATCTCAACTACAGAGTCAGATTACATTTCAGCAGGAAGCTGTTGTTCTCAGTTATTATGGATTCAGCATCGGCTTCAGGATTATAACCTTGAGATAAGTAGAACTCCTCTTTATTGTGATTCTACCGGTGCCATTTCAATTATTAGAAATCCTATCACACACAGCGGTACTAAGCACATAGAAATTAGATATCAGTTCATTAGGGAACATGTGGAAAAGGGAGACTTCAGCCTAGTGTTTGTCCCCACTAACAAGCATGTGGCTGACATCTTCACTAAGTCACTAGATGATGCTAAATTTTACGCCTTCAAATTTGAATTGGGTATATTGAATTTAGCTTAGCTTCAGTTACTCCCTATAATTTTTTTTGGGTGCAGGGTTGTTCTTTTTCTTGCAGGCTGAGAAGATCTTTATTAGTATAAAGATTGTGGAGACCAAAGTGTCTCAGGAAATATGATAGAAGATGCTTCTATTGAGGGGGGCAGTTAAAACAGATGTAGAAGCAAGTTCAGCCTAGTAAAGAGAGGAAGCCAGCTGCTGCATTAGTTGATCTCATGCACATAGCTAGGAGGAGAAGAAGATCAAAGGAAGATAGACCTCCCTGACTATTCTACAGAAGTCAAAAAGGGAGAGAGAAAGGGGTTGATCAAGTTTTGGATCAAGTGGAATCAAGGCCAAAAGAATTGATCAAGCTCAACTATGGTAGTAAGATAGGGGGAGCATGGATGCTTCTAAATATTGGGAGTAGGTAACCTTCCTGTAATTGTTTGGGTATAATGTTTATTGCTACAAATATGGTGTGTATGTCATTGACTAAGAAATTGAAGTGAGGTTTTGACTTCTTCAAATAGGGGGAGATTGTTGGGTCCATTGCTCCCAATGTCCCAGATTTCTAAGAAGTTAAACAAGTCAATGATATACACTGAGTTGTATTTGATGTATGGTTAAGTTTTATGTGCAGGATGTAAACTTGAAGAAATGACTAAGTACAAAAGTGTCGACACATTTCATAACTATATCTGCACTTTATAAGAGAAGTGTTGAGTACAGACTTTGTTGGGTACATTGGAAAATGTGTACCTGATTTGGAGAAGCCTCACTTAGCTCAATGATATAAATCAAGGTGTATTTGATGTTATTTTAAGTTTATATATGCAGGTTAAGTATTTGCTAAAATGTAAAAAAAGTTTCTAAGTCCATGAGTAGACACTTAAGAAACCCTGTGTCGACACTTGGAAAAGTTGTGTCGACACCTGAAGCAACTGTGTCGACACACAGAATTTTTTAGTCGACATCAACTATGTCGACACCGGGAGGCAGTGTCGACACATAGAAATATTAGTCGACATCGACTGTGTCGACACCGCGAGGCAGTTTAGACACACAGAAGAATTAGTCGACATCAACTATGTCGATACCTGGAGGTAGTGTCGACACACAAATTCTGAGACTATATCAACTGTGTCGACACACAAGACTTGTGTCGACACTCAGCAGAGTATCAACAATATTGATTTTTGTGAAGAAAAGGAGTGTTTATGTCGACACAAAGAAGCTGTGTCGACACATTCTACAGATACAGTGTCAAGAAGCTATGTCGACACCAGAGGAGCTGTGTCGACATCACCAAAGCTTGTGTCGACACTTAATCTACTTGTGTCGACACATAATGACAATCAGTCTCGACGCTTTGCTGACAAAGACAAAAGTTCAAGAACTGACTGGAGACTTGACAGCTGTGTATTCCAACAAGTTTGCTGAAGCTATCAGACCTGTCAGAAGTTGGTTAGAAACCGGATCAGCCGGTTACCATGGATGAAGTCTATATATATAGATGGATTCTGTCAAATCAAAAAACACAACAAGAAGAACAATAACAACCACACGAACAACTATTGAAGTATTGATCATTGATCAAGGAAGTGCACGTCACACAGAAGAATATTTTCGTGAGAAGATCTAAGGAGAATTCAAGCAAGAATTCTGAAGAAACTTCAAAAGTTCTGGAGAGAGAGAGAGAGAGAGATCTCCATCTGTTAAAGTAAAGTAGGAGACATTTACCAGTCTCTTAAGAAGCAGATCTTGAACTAATCTGCTAAGAAGGATTCAGATATATTTGTGGATTCTAAGAAGGAAGCTGGCAGTCAGTCAACTTCAAAGGAGATCAACCCTACTGAGTTCAGATTCAAGAAGCTTTGAAGAAAGCAAAGAACAGGTTGATTTGAGCCATCAGTTTTATCAAGAAGCTGATCAAGAAACCTTTTATCCCTCCTCTCTCAACAAGGGTAAGAGTTCATCTAAATCACTTATCAAATTTTGTAGGATCTTTCAAGATCTGAGTTGTAAGCCTATTATATAAAGGCTAAGTGTAGGAGATATAGATCTTTGAGTGGGAGGGCTTTTGAGCCTGAGTGTAGGAGAAATTTTTCTCTGAGTTATAGGCCGTGTGGCAAGGCTGAGGTAGGGCTTTTAGCCTAAGCTATAGGAGTGTGGTTACACTCTGAGTTGTAGGAACCTTATAGGGTTCTGAGTTATAGGAACCTTTCAGGGTTCTGAGCTGTAAGATCTGTTGATCTGAGAAGAAGGAAGAAGTTAGGCCGAATCTAGCACACTGCTAGATAGGTGAAAGGGGAAAGTGGATGTACCCAGACCTTGGGGAACCACTATAAATCTGTGTGCAATCTATGATGTGTGTGTGACTGTGATTTCTGTGCTGTGATTGTTGTAGAATAGTTAGATTCTATTTTTAGATCTAAAAAATTATTCTTCCTTAAGTAAAAAAAGAAAAGAACTTATTCACCCCCCCCCCCCCCCTCTAGGTGTTTGGGTTATCTTGAAATCAATTCTATCAAGTGGTATCAGGGCCAGGTTCCTCGAAGAAAGACTTAACAGTCTGAGTAAGATCCATAAGGCAGATTCAAGATCAAGAAAATGTGTTCAGGAGAAAATCATAAGGAACTAGGTTTTATGAAATTACCCATATGCAGGAAAGAGATATTTGGAATATGGAAAGAAAGGGTCAGGCTTTTCATGGAGGCTTCTGATCCAAGGATCTACATTACAGTAATGGAAGGTCCTTATATTCCAATGAAGTTATCAGTTCTAGATGCAAATCAAAGAACACCCAAGGATTTTTCAGAGATGACCAAGGAAGAGATCATCCTAGCAACTATGGATAAAAGAGCCCAGAATATCATAGTAAGTGTCATAGATGATTGAACCTTTCAGAATTTGATTCACTGCAAGACCTCCAAGGAAATGTGGGACACTTTGATAGTCTACATAGAGGGTTCTGAAGAAGTCAGACAAGATAGAAAATCTATGCTGAACTAGGAATATGAGAGTTTCAGACAAGGAAAGTAAGATGGTATAACTGAGTGTTATAAGAAGTTCTATAGAATAGTAAATAAGTTGATGTCCTATGGAAGGATCTTCAGTACATATGAACTGAATGATAAATTTCTAAAATCCTTGACAAAGGATTGGGACACTAAGATTTGTGCCATTAGGGAAGTGGCCAAACTTGCAGATATCTCTCCTCCAACTTTATTTGGAAAATTGCTATCATATGAGATGCAGCTGATGGCTAGGAAAGAGGAAGAGAAAAGTGCAAAAGGGGAGCATAGATAAAAGTCTGTGGCCTTCAAGGTGGAGACCACTAGGAAGAATAGGAGGATGTCTCCATCACCTCCTAAGATTATTGCTGAAATTACTTAAGATAATTAAGACAACCAAAGTTCAAGCAGCAGTGACTTAGATAAAGACTTTGCTTCCTTCACAAGGCAGTTTCAGAGATTCCTGAAAAAGAAGTAGTGGAAGTCTAGGCCCTCCACATCTCAGCCTGTGGATGACTATTATCAAAAGAGGAAGTCATCAAGGAAGGACAGGAGAAGGTCTAAGCCTAGCAAATCTACAACATTAAAGATAGTTTGCTACTATTGTAATAGGCCTAAACATGTTATGGCTGAGTGTCCAGACAAAAGAAAGGAGTCTGCTGATAAAAGAAAGACTCAACAAAAGAGCAAGAAGGAGAAATCCTTTGTTGCCAAGAAGGAGAAGAGCTTGACAGACCAGTCATCTTCAGAATCTAAATCTGAAGCTGAGGCATACATTGGTCTATATACAGCAGATGAAGAAGATGAGTTTATGCAATTGATGAACTCTATCTATGAACAAGAAGACCATCAGTGCATGGGACTGATGGTTGTATCAGAAGAAGACAAGTGCCAGGATCAGCCTGGTCCTAGTAAGGTACAATGTATTTCTAGAAATTCACATTGTAGTACTGGTACAGAGTCAGCTACATCTACATCAAGTGATGTGGATGGATCTGAGTCTGAAGGAGATATTCATCAGCTGATAGATGAATATAGGGACTTATTGCATGCACTAAAGAAAAGCAAAAACCTGGCCAAAACTCAGGCTAATGAAATTGCAGATCTTAAGATGGCTGCATCTGATTTAGAGAAAGAGTTGGATCAAAAAATGAATGAGGTTGCCAAACTAAAAACTATAACTGTTATTCAGATGGGTACAATCACATACAAAAATGATCTAATTAAAAGTCTGGAAGTCAGACTTCAAAAGGAGAAAGATTTGGTGGCTAGTTATTCCAAGCAAAAATCAGTTTTACCCTTAATAGATGAGTTTGTGGCTCAAAAGGATAAGGCTAGAATAGGCTTTAAAGGTAACACCAGGGCTGTCCAATTCAAGATAAAGGGTAAAGCCTCAGTCCAGCCACTGAATTTTAAAGTCCCTATAGTTTTTAGAAAGGTACAAAAGCCTTCTAACAAGTATGACCTTGAGAATACTCATGGTCATAGTAAGGCTGAAGTTCTGAATGACAAGGGTGTTTATATCAATAAGGCAGCCCATGTTCATAAACCCCATGTTTGTGAGAAACTAGTGGGAGTAGCTACAGCAGTACCAGCACAATACAAAAGATTTGCTGTCAATTAGACTGTCAAGAATGTATCTAAAAATAGATACAATAAGTATGAATGATGGTGCTGTGGCAAGACAGGTCATTATGCCATAGATTGCTGGCACAACACTAGTGTCAGGAAGAATAATAGTCTACCTGTTAGAAGAGCTGCAGGTAGATTTGTTAAGTATTAAGCTAATATGAACCAAGGACCCAAGACTTACTTTGGTTCTAAGGAGAGGTAATTCTTTATTGTAGGTGAGTCCAAGTTACCATGCCTCTATATGGTATTTGGACAGTGGATGTTCCAGGAACATGACTGGAACAAAGGGGTTGCTGAAGAACTACTTACCTATCATAAATGGGTCTAAAGTAATCTTTGATGGTTCTGAAAAGGGAATCATCAAAGGATTTGGTAACATTTATAATAACCAGATTACTATCACTCAAGTGGCCTATGTAAAGGGTTTCAAATACAACCTTATAAGCATAATTCAGCTGAGTGATTTAGGATATGACATTTCATTTATTAAGAATGGATGTCATATCAGAAGTTCAAGTGATCAAAAGATCATTTTAACAGGATATAGAAAAACAAATGTGTATTGCCTTAATTTTGAGTGTGAGAACAATGTGTCTCCTATTTTTCTTGTAGCTGATGAGAGAGCCTCTCATTGTGTCAAATAGCACAAGAGGCTTGCTCATCTTAACTACAAAATAATTGGCCAACTCTTTAGCAAAGAGTTAGTAAGGAATGGTCCAAATGTTAAGTGTATAAAGGATGGGATATGCTCAGCTTGTCAAAAAAGGCAAGCAGATAAAATCCTCCTTTCATAGCCTTGAAAACAAGGATTCAGTGAGGTGTCTATACCTCTTACATATGAATCTATTTGATCCTATTCCAGTTCATAGTCTAGGTAGGAAGGTCTACACTTTTGTGGTGGTAGATGATTATTCTAGATATTCCTGGGTGTTCTTTCTGAGACAAAAATCAGAAACCCCAAGTATTTTATATAGTTTTGTCAAGCAAATTCAGAATGAACATGACAGTACAGTGGTCAAAATCAGAAGTGACCATGGCACTGAATTTCAATCTGAGAGTATGACAAGACTGTGTGAAGAATTTGGGATTTTTCATGAATTATCCTCACCTAAAACACCACAGCAAAATGGTATTGCTGAAAGGAAGAATAGAACACTGATTGAGGCTGGTAGAACTCTATTGAGTGACACTTCTCTCCCAGAATATTTCTGGGCTGAGGCAGTAAACACTGCATGTCATGTGATCAATAGGGCATCTATCATCAAAAACAACAAAAAGACTCCATATGAGATCATGAAGGGTAGAAAACCAAACTTATTCTATTTTAGGATCTTTGGTTGCAAGTGCTATGTCCTTAACAATGGTAAGTCTTATCTAACTAAGTTTGTTGCCAAATCCCAAGATGGGATATTTGTTGGGTATAACAACAATAGTAAGGCTTATAGAGTCTACAACTTGATTACTCAAGTTGTAGAAGAGTCTGTACATATTGTCTTTGATGAAACAAGACTGATTAACAGTGAGTTGCCTTGTAGCTCATACAGTTCTACAGGTATAAATGAGAAAATGAACAAGCTTACCATTATAGAAGAATCAACTGAAAAGAAGGAAGTGGAAAATGGTGGCTACTGTCCAGGGGGAGTATAGGACTCTCTAGATGCAGATGAACACCAAGAGGTGAAGCATATTGAAGAGACTGGAGGGGTTCAACCTGAAGATAGTCTACCTCCAGCTGTTAGACACTTAAAGGATCATCTAGCAAATCAGATAATTGGTGATCTAAGACATGGAGTGCAAACCAGAACCAGAAAATTGAATACGGTGCTTTTCTCAAGCTTCCTATCTCAACGAAAGTCCAAAGATGCAGACTTTGCAGGTTGCAAAGAAGATAGAAAAAGCACAACAAGAACCTGTCAATTTCTAGGGGGGAGATTGGTGTCTTGGAGTAGTAAGAAGCAGACTAGTATGGTAATTTCCACAGGTGAGTCTGAATATGTGGCAGCAGGAAGTTGTTGTGCACAGCTGTTGTGGATTCAGCGCCAGCTAGAAGACTATGGTATTCAGGTAAGTAGAACAACTTTGTTTTGTGATTCTACTAGTGCTATTTCTATTGCTAATAATCTTGTTTCACATAGTAGGACTAAGCATATAGAAATAAGATACCATTTTCTTAGAGAACATGTAGAGAAAGAGGACATCTCACTAGAATTTGTCAAAACAGATTATCAAATTGCAGATGTATTTACTAAGCCTTTAGATGAAACTAAATTCAATAAATTTAAAATTGAATTAGGAATGTTAGACATAGATTAGTCTAACAAATTTGGCTAAGTAAATATGTGTCGACACATCCAGAGAAGTGGTGTCGACACTTCAGTAAGTGGTGTCGACACAACCAGAGTAGAGGTATCGATACATCCAGAAATTGTGTCGACACTTACAATAAGAGTCGACACAGAATTTATGATGAACTTCTAAGTTTGTCTAGTGTCGACATATCATCAATTGGTGTCGACACATAGTAGTCAACACCATTGTCGAGACATTAGAAGTCTATGTCGACACATTTCATCAGTGTCAACACATTTAGACAGTTTTTGCCCGCCTTTTGACCTTCTTTGATTAGAAGGGTATAAATAGGTCAAGAACATATTCTGTCGACGCGCTCTCCAGATTTTCGAGACTAAACCCTTGTGTCGACAAACTCTCTTCTCTCAATCCAAGCTTTCTCACCATCCCAATGGCACCAAAGGTTGAAGATAACATTAACGAAGGATATGAGGTGGTTCGCGCCTTTGATGAAGCTGACTCAGAGATTAAAGGAGTAATTAACCTAATCACTGACAATGGTTTGGAGTTTGTGATATCCGAACCAACCAAGATTTGGAAGAAGGAGGTTTTTGAGTTCTTTGCTGCAGCAACAGTATACTCAACTGGACTTAATATTAAATCAACAGTTCATGGAGCTAAAGCCAAAGTGATCTTGAAGAGTTTGAGAAAAATTCTTCATCTTCCAAGAACTCAGGATGAAGAAGAAGTACCAGTATCAAAAATAAGGGAGGCACTACAATGGTGTGGATTGGATCCCACCTTGAAGATTGGAGCAACAATTAACAGGAAAGGGATGAATCAGCAAGGTAAATTCCTTTCAGAAGTGGTAGGAAAGGTTATTCTGTGAAAGCCAGGGGGATATGATAGGATTTCTGCCTATATTTTCAACATCATGACAAGGATAATTTTTAAACTCCACATTGATTGGTCTATAATCCTGTTTGAAAAGATTAAGGAAAGCATCAAGAAGCCTAATTTGGCTAGAATAATGAGTCTATACTTGGCTGGAGAAAATCAAGAAGTAATGAACCAGATTCCTTATTCTAAAATCAATCATATGAGAAGAATGGACATAAGGATTATTTCCAGATGGGATAGGGTCCTATCAAAGGACATACTTGATATAGAGAGAAAGGAGGCTACTGAGAAATCTCCTGTACAGGACCTTACTAAGACTGCACAAGTGCAGAAGGAAACAGTTAGTGTATAAGTGTAGGGGGAGCTAGTTAGTTTACAAGCACAGGACCTGACTAAGAATGCATAAGTACAGGGGGAGACAGTTACTGCACAGGTGTAGGGGGAAGAGAGAATTCACTTGGCAGAGGAAATAGATTCACAAACAGTCCTTGAGACATCTCATGTCAACAGTCTAGCCCAAGATGCTATCATGAAGGATACATCTGGAGTTGTTGATGCTCTTGAGAAAGTAGTATCACCAGTTCACACTCAACAGGAGTTTACTCTTGAGGAATTGTTTCCTGACATTGAGGGATCAGTAGATAAGGAGGAGCAAGTAAGAATTGAGGGGGAGCAGGCTGACATTGAGGGAGAGTAGCATAGGACTGAGAAGGAGCTGCCTCCTAGTCCTAAGGAAAGAATAGATATTGACAGTACATCTGCTTCAGAGGATGAGGAGATTGCAAGTGCCAAGAAAAGAAAACTAATGGTTTTCAAGAGAAGAAGCCAGAGCTATAAGAAGGCTTTGCAAGCTACTACTCCACAACCTGCCCCAGAGGCTGATTACAACTCCTTATTGGTGGCTTTGCAAGTTAAATTAGATGAGCAGAGAATGGCTCTAGAGAGGTATGTGGATGAAAGCAATAAGTCACTTCAATTTGATTTGGCTTAGGATATCAAATCCATAAGGTTTGAAGTAAATTTTCATAAGAAAGAGATGACAGATTGTTTCCACAAAGGAGGCAATGTTGTAGTATTTCTAGCTAAGCAACAAGAAGAAGTCAATAAACAAGTGGATGATATTGCTGTCAAACAAGGCTATGTCCTTGAAAATCAGATTATGATGAATGACAATATGACTGAATCTCACAATAAGATAGTCACTGAAGTAAAGAAAGCAGTTACTGCAATGACTGAATCAAGGGCTAAGGAGAAAGAGGAATTTGATCAGAAGCTACAGGATGCTTTGGATTCATTTAAGACAGCCCTTACTTCTTCTCAGCAAACAATATCTGACAAGCTTCTTAAGTTAAAATCATTTTATAAAGATGGTGTAAATTTTCTTGATGGCCAAATAAGATTTCAAAAGGATGACTTAAGAGATCACATTGAAAGAGAAGTCATAAAGGGGGAGAGAGTGTTAGTCAATGCAGGCTCAGATCATGCCAAATGGATATCTAATAGCATCAGAGCCACTCTGGGATATCCACCCCTTTGTGATGATGACAATGTTGCTGAGTCTGGTGTGCAACCTGCTTATGTTGGAGGTGATCAACCTGAAGTTGCTCAGATCATCTACCCTCCAGCAGATTTTGATATAATTCAACAACAGGTTCAGACATTATACAGTCATCAATAGGAAGTTGATAATGTTATAATAGAAAAAGTTGAAATGCCAGAAGCTGCCTTGAAAGCTCAATAGGAAGCTCAACTTTCAAAGAAAAGATTCCAAGAACAGGCTGAGTTAAAGCCTGATTTTGAGCAGTGGAGCCCCACTTCAAGAAATATAATTTTGACTGCCTAGAAAGCTGTGAAAGATCAAGTTCATGAAAAGGGCAAGTGGTATAATGAACAGCAATGGAAGAAATATGAGGCAAGGCAAGAAGCCATTGTGCAACATAGAAGAAAGGCTAAAATTGGGAAGCTACCTCCTAATGTTCAGGAGCCTAGCAAATATTTCCCTAAGCCTTTTCATTATTTTGAAAGGCAAAGGATTAAGGGGTAAGCTCAAGAGAAGGCAGAATTGAAGGGAAAGAAGCCTATTGATGATGCAGAACCTCCTGTGCAAGCTCAGATTAAGCCAGGAAAAGGCATAGTCATTAGGGAGCCTGATCAGCCTAAGGATAGATTTACTAGATTTTGTAAGAACAATGTAATTTTTAGTTTTAGAAGAAATCTATGTAATAAGTTGTTAAGAAACTTTTTGAAAAAGTGTAAATAAAACAATATTTCATGTTCATTCAAGTTGCATTCTTATTCTATGATGTGATTTGGTTATATGTTTTATTTATAAGTTACCCTGTCATTTATTATTTATATACATCATCATATTTGTTTACCCTGTCATTCTTATTCTGTGATGTGATTTGGTTATTTTTTAAGTATTTGTTAAATGCAGAAAAAGTTTCTAAGTCCATGAGTCGACACTTAAGAAAGCTTGTGTCGACACTTGGAAAAGCTGTGTCGACACCTGAAGCAACTATGTCGACATACAGAATTTATTAGTCGACATCAACTGTGTCGACACCGGGAGGCAGTGTCGACACACAGAAATATTAGTCGACATCGACTGTGTCGACACCGGGAGGCAGTGTCGACACACAGAAGTATTAGTCGACATCAACTGTATCGACACCTGGAGGCAGTGTCGACACAAAAATTCTGAGACTATATCAACTGTATCGACACACCGAACTTGTGTTGACACTCAGCAGAGTTTCAACAATGTTGATTGCTGTGAAGTGAAGGAGTGTCTATGTTAACACAAAGAAGCTGTGTCGACACATTCTACAAATGTAGTGTCAAGAAGCTATGTCGACACCAGAGGAGCTGTGTCGACATCACCAAAGCTTGTGTCGACACTTAATCTACTTGTATCGACACATAATGATAATCAGTGTCGACGCCTTGCTGACAAAGACAAAGGTTCAAGAACTGACTGGAGACTTGACAGCTGTGTATTCCAACAAGTTTGCTGAAGCTGTCAGACCTATCAGAAGTTGGTTAGTAACCGGATCAGCCGGTTACCATGGATGAAGTTTATATATATAGATGGATTCTGTCAAATCAAAAAACACAACAACAAGAAGAACAATAACAACCACACGAACAACTATTGAAGTATTGATCATTGATCAAGGAAGTGCACGTCACACAGAAGAAGATTTTCGTGAGAAGATCTAAGGAGAATTCAAGCAAGAATTCTGAAGAAACTTCAGAAGTTCTGGAATGAGAGAGATCTCCATCTGTTGAAGTAAAGTAGAAGACATTTACCAGACTCTTAAGAAGCAGATCTTGAACTAATCTGCTAAGAATGATTCAGATCTATTTCTGGATTCTAAGAAGGAAGCTGGCAGTCAGTCAACTTCAAAGGAGATCAACCCTACTGAGTTCAGATTCAAGAAGCTTTGAAGAAAGCTAAGAACAGGTTGATTTCAGCCATCAGTTTTATCAAGAAGCTGATCAAGAAACCTTTTATCCCTTCTCTCTCAACAAGAGTAAGAGTTCATCTAAATCACTTATCAAATTTTGTAGGATCTTTCAAAATCTGAGTTGTAAGCCTATTATATAAAGGCTGAGTGTAGGAGATATAGATCTCTGAGTTGGAGGGCTTTTGAGCCTGAGTGTAGGAGAAATTTTTCTCTGAGTTGTAGGCCTTGTAGCAAGGCTGAGGTAGGGCTGTTATCCTAAGCTGTAGGAGTGTGGTTACACTCTGAGTTGTAGGAACCTTATAGGGTTCTGAGTTGTTGGAACCTTTCAGGATTCTGAGCTGTAAGATCTGTGGATCTGAGAAGAAGGAAGAAGTTAGGCCGAATCTAGCACACTGCTCGATAGGTGAAGGGGGAAAGTGGATGTACCACGACCTTGGGGAACCACTATAAATCTGTGTGTAATCTATGATGTGTGTGTGACTGTGATTTATGTGCTGTGATTGTTGTAGAATAGTTAGATTCTATTTTTAGATCTAAAAAATTATTCTGCCTTAAGTAAAAAATAAAGAACCTATTCACCCCCCCCCCTCTAGGTGTTTAGGTTATCTTGAATTCAATTCTATCAGACTTGAAGCAAGTACAAAAGTGACGACACACTTCACAATAATGTCGATACCTTTGTAGGAGATGTGTCGATATCAGAAAGATACAAGACAGTAGTGTCAAGACACAACACTTCACTCGAAAGTTCAGACAGCTGTGTCGAGACGATCCAGTTATCCCGACATCTTGAAGATCAAATCAGTAGTGTCGAGACAAGTCAGATATCTCAACACCTTAAATCTCAGGACAGTAGTGTCGAGACAATACAACTGTCTCGACACAGTGAAGAACTAAAGCGCAGACTTAAATATGTCGACACACAGCAGACTATAGTGTCGAGATAATTAAACTATCTCGACATGTGAAGATTTAAAGTTTTTGTCAAAGAAAAATAAACTAAGTCTAGAAGCGTTGAGTAAAGCCAGTTCACTCATCGTCATACTGATTCTATCAATGCTAAAGAAGATATACTGAAAAATTCGTCTAGGTCCACAGGCATTGAGTGAAGCCAATTCACTCAACGCTAGATGATAGAAGGCTTTGAGTCAAGCTCTAGCAGTCAAAGTCAAGGGGAAAGAGTGACAGAAAATTGGCTAAGTACAAAAGCTTGTAGTGATCTCAACGCTCTCAACGCCAGGCAGTGGAGCAGTTGCGGCCAAGTACAAAAGAGTTGAGTGATGAAGCTACACTCAACGCTCTCAATGCCAAGGTTGCTAAAGAAGCAGAAAATACTCTTAAGAAAAAAGCATTTAGTGATGAAGCTACACTCAACGCTCTCAATGCTTAGGATGCAGAATGAGCAGAAAGCTAAGCTAAGTATAAAAGCGTTGAGTGAAGGCCATTCACTCAACGCCACTCAATGCCAAGAAAGCTTACGAAATGACTAAGTCTATAATCATTGAGTGAAGCCCATTCACTCAACACTCTCAATGCCTGAAGCGATTCTTAGAATTTGGCTAAGTCCAGAATTGCTAACGTAAGCATGAGTCAGCAAAAGTCAACAAAGTCAATGCAGATAGTTGTGGGAAAGATGCAGAATAGCGTTAATGGCGTCGATGGCCAGCTGGTTGTCTTCTTATGTAAAAGGAAGGTGATATTCCAGCAATTAAGGCTGAGCCCACACACAAAAGAGCCGTTGATCAGGGTACAATAAAAAGGAGAAGATTGGCTGAGTCGACAGCAGCAATTAGGGTTTCTATTTATGTATTCTTGCGGCTGAACATCTTCTTCTTCCTCGCCTTCTTGCCAAGCCTGAAGAAGAAGTTCAGATCAGTGAACATGAAAGAGAATCGAGATAGCTGAAGTGATTTTCATCTACAACAGCAAGGTCTGAATAGTGATTCTGAGTAACTTCTAGCACAAGTCGTTCCAGTACTGAAGATCAGTTTTCTTTTTGCTGAGAAGAAGCTAGGGCTGATACAATCTCTGTCTAGGAAAGGAAGACACAAAGAACTCCTCTTGTGTCATATTCAACACTTTTATTGTTTATTCTGTAAGATCCTTTAGGATTTGAGTGTAGGCCGGATCTATAAAGGCTGAGAGGTAAGATTCCTGTGTGAATCTGAGTTGTAGGCATGTGTTATAAAGGCGAGTTGTAGGATCATTTGTTGATCTGAATGTAGGTCTTAGTGAAAGTCCACCTAGTGTCCACTACTTACACCTATGGGGGGATAGGTGTCTTTGCAGCGTATTTGCGGAATTAAGGTTTTACCTGCACAAGAAAACAAAACAACACAGCACAAAAAGTACACAAGCAATTTATAGTGGTTCCCCGATTTGGGTACGTCCACTTTCCCCCTTCGACCTATCTCCCAACCAGGGACGACTCGGTCACTTCACCAAAAGGATTGAAATCCAATACTTGCACTAACGGAAGGAACCCTTCCACACGTAGGAGTCAACACTCCCACAACATGGGTTGCACCCAACCCTATAACTAGAGACCAATCGGTCCTTTACAAAAAATTGAAAATAGCTTGTAAGAAATACAAACAACGTATGGAGATTAAGGTGTCCCTCTTCGTTCGACGACGTGTTCTTGAAGTCAACGAAGAGTCCACAACCCTAGACCTCACTTGGAGAAAATCTCCCCGAGACCGGTGGCGGCGGCGAGGCTCTCGGTGTTGGCGGCGACAACTGAAAACAGCAGCAAAGCACTGGAGATCCAATCTTCTTAGCGAAGTCGGCAAGGTCTACCAACGGTCACACGAGGATCGATCGTCTCGATCGATTCGGACGGGGAAAGATTTCCCTATCTCAAATCAAGAGACAAAAGATCTCTGGATAGACACGTGAGATGCTGTGCAGGACTTGGCTTTTATCACCGAGGATCTGGAGGAGATCGAGATCGACTTCGGTGATCGGCTACGGCGACGGAGGCGGAGCAAGTTTGCGAGATTAGGGTTAGTCGGTCGCTCTTTTTCATATATCGTCTGTGTGTACTACTGTACACAAATACCAGAGTATTTATACAATAGGTCAAGAGATAACCATTGTGGGCCCCACCAGCAGTAAGACCAAAGTGCGGTTCAAAATCCTGCTGATAACGTGGACCGGTCCAGACAGAGTCGGAAAAATACCCAAGTCAAATTCGGCGAGAATCGTGGGTGATTCTCGACGAATCGGCGAGAATCACTTACGATTCTCGCCGAATTATACTTAGAGAAATCTGGCTGCACAGGTTATAGAGGCCGGGGAGAATCGGTGAGAATCACCTTGGATTCTCGCCGACTCGTCGAGAATGCAAAGTCATTCTCGACGAATCGGCGAGAATCACTTAGTGATTCTCGACGATTCTGCCTTAGATGATTTTTCTGACTGCGACGAGACAGCCGGCCCAACCCGGTAAAAATCAACTAGTGATTCTCGACGACTCGTTGAGAATCACTGGTGATTCTCGACGAATCGGTGAGAATCACTTAGTGATTCTCGACGATTTACACTTAGACGATTCTCGTCTTTCAGCCCGTGAGATGGTCTTTGGCCCATCCTTGCTCCATGTCTGCTCTAGCTTTATCATAGCCCTGTACTTGAAATTAAGTACACCCCAATAGAGAGAGTACACGTAGGCCAACACACTGATCTGCTCAACGAGGGATTACGTTGCACAGACCCGTGTATATTGACCCACTACACCCTGACATTGGTGTGTACCTAGCATGGAATAACTGCAAGCACAACTAGAAATATTTCATCAAATACATTGTCTATTTACCTTAGCTTGTACAGGGGCTTCTTCAAATCAGGTACATTGTGGATACAATACCCAACAATCTCCCCCTATTTGAAGAAGCCTAAACCCTACAAGCTAAGGTGAATAGAGCATATAGGAATGAAAATCATAAACTTAAAATGGAGTTGAGAGAGATATTCATTACCAAATTTCTTGAGAGCAAACTTGGAGCCACCTTAGCCGAGAGGGTAATCCCCCCCTTTTCGGCTTCTGTAAATCGGGGACTGAAGCATGAGACACCATGCTCCCCCTCAGTTCTTGTACCTTTGCTTTCACTAAATTCCTATCAGAGGCTCCCCCTAGACGCATGAACCTTGAGCTCCTGTAGTCTTCATCCTTCGTAGTTTAGCATCCCCAATTCAGTTTTGAACATACTGAACTTGGCCTCGTCAAGGGGCTTTGTGAAGATGTCTGCAATCTGCTTGTCAGTGGGAACATAGTAGAGAGAGATGTCCTTGTTCTCCACGTGCTCCCGAATGAAATGGTAACGCACTTCAATATGCTTCGTTCTGTTGTGCGATACCGGATTGTTGGCAATAGCAATTGCACTAGAGGAGTCGCAGTACATCGGTACTTCCTTGAACTTGAGGTCATAGTCGGCTAACTGGTTTCTTATCCATAGGAGTTGTGCGCAACAGCTGCCAGCCGAGATGTACTCAGACTCTGCAGTGGAGGTTGCTACACAATTCTGCTTCTTGCTGTTCCATGAAATAAGCCTTTTTCCGAGGAATTGATACGTCCCGGAGGTGCTTTTCCTGTCATCCCTACTTCCTGCAAAATCAGCATCTGAAAACCCTATTAGCTCGACATCATTGCTTCTCGAGTACCATAAGCCAAGATTAGGGGTACCTTTAAGGTATCTGAGAATTCGCTTTGCAGCGACATAATGAGATTCCTTAGTGTTCACCTGATATCTGGCACAAACACATATGGAGAACATGATATCCGGTCTACTCGCAGTAAGATAGAGCAGAGATCCAATGATGCTTCTGTATTTGGTTTCATTAAAAGGTTTCCCTTTCTCATCCTTATCCAGAGACATGGTGGATCCCATTGGAGTCCTCATAGGGGTTGCATTCTCCATTCCAAATTTCTTGAGGAGTTCATTTGTGAACTTCGTCTGAGAAATGAAGATTCCTTCCTCAGACTGTTTCACTTGAAGTCCCAAGAAATACTTCAGCTCTCCCATACTGCTCATTTCAAACTTTCCTTGCATAAGTTTAGAAAACTTTTTGCAAAGATTGTTGTCCGTTAAGCCGAATATAATGTCATCAACATAGATTTGCACCAGCAAAATCTTGCCTTTGACTTCCCTGAGAAACAATATCTTATCTATTTTTCCTCTAGAGAACTTGTTCTCAAGAAGAAAACTAGACAATGTCTCATACCAAGCTCGAGGAGCTTGTTTTAGGCCATATAGTGCCTTATTAAGAAAATATACATGATTAGGATAAGTAGGATTGACAAAACCTGGAGGTTGAGCAACATATACTTCCTCTTTCAAAGCTCCATTCAAGAAAGCCGATTTCACGTCCATCTGATAGACTGTGAATCCTTTGTGAGAGGCATAGGCTAGGAACAGCCGAATTGCCTCGAGCCGTGCAACTGGTGCAAACGTCTGGTCAAAGTCAATCCCCTCCTCCTGTCTGTATCCTTGAGCCACCAGTCTGGCTTTGTTCTTGATGATGACTCCATGTTCATCCAACTTGTTTCTAAAGATCCACTTGGTGTCAATCACATTTTGCATCTTCAGTCTGGGAACCAGCGTCCAGACTTCGCATCTTTCGAATTGATGCAGCTCCTCTTGCATGGCCAAAATCCACAATGCGTCTTTGTTCGCTTCGTCGAACTTCTTTGGCTCCACCTGCGACAAAAAGCTAAGATGCAAGATCTCGTTAAGAGTACCTCGGCGAGTTCTGACACCGTCTCGGGGATCTCCAATGATTTGATTTCTGGGATGATCCCTCGCGTGTCTGAGCTCTAGAAGTCTTGCATCAGGAGCTTCGACTATTTCTTGGGCATCTCCTTCTTCTAAAGGATTTGCCTCATTTTGATCTTCAACTTCTCCGATCGGCGTTGATGTGGAGACCTTGACATATTTTGGAGTTGCATCTTTCTCGGGATCATCCAGTTGTAGCTTTTCGAGTCTGGCACCTGCAGCTTCAGGAAGACAACTAGAAGTCTTGCAGTTAAGCAAGCTTCCTTCATCAAATACAACATTTATTGATTCCTCTACCACTAGGGTTTTCTTGTTGAAAACTCTATAAGCCCGGTTGTGGCTACTATAGCCCATGAATATGCCTTCGAAGCATTTTTCACCAAACTTAGTACGAGGGTACTTCCCATTATTCAGTACATAACACTTGCAGCCAAAAATCCTCAGATAGGTCATGGTTGGTTTCTTGCCTTTTAGTAGCTCATAAGGAGTCTTACGATGGCTCTTGTTAATCAATGCTCGGTTTTGTACATGACAGGCCGTATTGACAGCCTCGGCCCAGAAGTATTCTGGGAGAGAAGCGTCATTCAACATTGTCGTGCACGCTTCAATGAGTGTTCTATTCCTCCTCTCTGCCACTCCATTCTGTTGAGTGCGAGGGGAGGAGAACTCATGAAAGATACCAAGCTCTTTACAGAACTCTGTCATAGCCCCAGACTCAAACTCTGTTCCGTGGTCACTTCTAATTTTGACCACTGAGCAGTTAAGTTCGTTCTGTATCTGCTTGACAAAACTGGTGAAGATGTCAAACATATCAGACTTGCGTTTTAAAAAGAACACCCACGTAAACCGAGAGTGATCATCTACAATCACTAGCGTATACGACTTCCCTCCTAAGCTATGAACTTGCATTGGACCAAACAGGTCCATGTGCAGAAGATATAGACATCTGGAGGAATCTTTGTCTGGGATTCCCTTAAAGGTAGCCCGAGTCTGCTTGCCCATCTGACATGCAGGACATGGACTATCTTTGATGCACTTAATACTGGGAGCATCCCTTACTAAGTCTTTGGAAAACAGCATATTAATTGTCTTGTAATTAATGTGTGCCAATCTCTTGTGTCATTGTTCACAAAGAGATGCACTGCCTTTAGCAACGAGGCATACTGGGGTAGAAGAATCTAAACTAAGAAAATCTAAACAGAAAATATTTCTGCTCCTAATGCCAGTTAATACGGTCTCCGAAGAGTCACATGATATTATTAGGCATTTATCCTTGCAGAACTTAACGTCATACCCTTTATCACATAGCTGGCTTACGCTGATCAGGTTATGATTTAACCCTTCGACATAAGCCATGTTAGTGATAGAGAGTATACCGTTGGAAATCGTACCGTAACCTCTGGTGACTCCCCGATCAGATCCCCCAAATATGACTTTGGGTCCATCCTCGACTGGAGAGTACTCCCTCAGCAGGCTTCTTGTCCCGGTCATGTGACGGGAGCATCCACTATCCAAATACCAAATAGGAGTTTTGTTGGCCTTTGGACATCCCTGCAAAACAGAATTAATTTGCCTTAGGAACCCAATCGAACTTGGGTCCTAGATTCCTTGTTAGCATACTCCCCCTCGATTGGTTAACTCTACGAGTGGTCGGCCTCGCATTGCTAACATAAGGAGTCTCGTTATACCTTGGATTAAACCAACAATCCACGGCAAAGTGACCAATTTTGCCACAGCACCAGCAGTCAAACCTGTTATACTTCCTCTTGGGCGCCTGCTTTACCCTTGAAACATGGGGTTCAGCTGGGGCCGAAGACCTGGAGGTGGAGGCAACATGATGACCACAGTCACATGACTTCTTCACCTCTTGGCTTTTCAGTGTAACAGGCTTGGCCTTAGGTGCCTGCTTCCTATTATGGCCGCTAGAGAATTGACCATAATTTCCCAAGTGGATTTCCTCATAAGGTGCCTTGAAGACACTCTCACTGAAGTTACGGAGAAAGGTCCACCCATCATATCGGCTCTTCAGCTTTGCAACCGAGGGCCTGAAGTGATGCCCATATGTTGACTCAAAGTCATGTTGGTTACAGGGAAAGCTAGGCTTTCTGAACTCAACAGGGCTGAGTGGGGCCTTTCCTTTCTCATCAGCAGAGGCTTTCTTGGCAGCCTTATTCTTCCTGCTGTTCCTGTTTCTCCTGGATGAGGAGCTAGATACCCCTACATGCCCCAGGCCAGCTCCTTTGGCTTGAGCAGAGAAGGTATCAACTAATGGAAGAACAGTTTTTGGGATAGAGAAGCTCTTGACGATCTTCCTTTCTGCCGCAAGTAGTTCTTCCAACTTGTCGACTTCCTCCTGCTTAAGATCAAGGAGCTTAAGAGACTCTGAATGCTTTTAAGTCAGGTCCAAGTGCTCCTGTCGGAGGGAGATCAAACTGGTGATCTCTTCCCTCAGGGATACACTCTCACCTTTAAGGAATTTGACTTCCTTTTTCTCCGCCTTCAGTTTCTTTCGACATTTCAGGAATGTATTGAGCAGAAGCTCATACTTATCGAGGAGCTCAGCTTCAAGGGCAGAAGGGCTATCCTCAGGGTCATCATCCTGAGACTCAGGATCAGAGTCAGAGTCGGAGAGAGGGGTGTGAGCTTTTACCTTCCCAGTAAATGGGGGGCATTCTCCTTCTGAGTCAGAGCGACCCATTAGCCCAAAGTAGGCTACCTCATCATCGCTGGTGTCTGACGTGTCAGATTCACTCAGCGTCTTTGGCTTCTTTGCGATGTAACTCCACTCCTTCCTCTTGTCTTTTGAGGACCTGTGCTCCTCTCCCTTTCCCTTTTCCCTCTTGCCTTGATGGCAGTCGGCCACGACGTGTCCTGACTTGTTGCAACCAAAGCATATAATGTCAGAAGAGCGGTTTTTTTTAGGTTTGGAAACATACCTATCAGAGGAACAGTTCTTCTTCTGATCCCTTGAGGAGGAGCCGTTTCTCTTTCTCTGATTCCTCAGCTTGAGGAACTTCTTGAATTCCCGTGTGATAAGGGATAAATCTTCCTCAGATAACTCTGAGCCGGGGGAGCTTGGCTCAGAGTCTTCCTCCTCATCCCTCTTCCACGCACGGGAAGAAGCGACACCCTTGCCCTTTCTGGATTGAATGGATTTCAGTGCCACCGTCTTTTCCTTGGTCGCGGCTTTCTCTGCTTCCTCTTCAGCCTTCCTTGTGTTCAACTGAAGCTCATAGGACATGAGCTTCCCGAACAGAATCTGTGGATCAGTTTCTGCAAGTCTGCCAAACTCGCGGATGGCGCAGATCTTTGTGTCTCATTCCTTAGTGAGGGACCTAAGGAACTTATCATTGAGTTCCCCGTCAGTAAACACTCTTCCATATCCTTTGAGTGCATTGACGATCTTGAGGAAGTTTTCGAAGGTGACTCCGATCTCCTCCTTTGGCCCTTGCCTGAAGGCCTCATATTTCTGATTGAGGAGGGATCTCCGATCGTCCCTCACTTCATCTGTGCCCTCCATTAGGACGATCAGATAGCTCCAGAGATCCCTGGCTGTCCTACAGTTGCTGAAGTTCTACATCATAGAGTCGTCAACTGCGCTTACCAGGATGTTCTGAGCTTTCTTGTCGAGTCCGAACAACACCATTTCGTCTTTGTCCATTTCCGAAAGTTTCTTGGGCACTTTCCTGGTTGGATCAATGGTGGAGTCCTTGGTGGGAATGTAAGGTCCCTCCTCCACTCTCATGAAGAGCCGGGGGTCGACTGCTTCAATGTAGAATCTGATTCTTTCCTTCCAGATAGGAAAGTTCAGTCTGGTGCATACTGGGATTTTGCCGGAGTGCTTGAGTCCGTCCATGGAAGATATCGCTCTTCTTCTTGACACTGGTGGCAGGATTTTACTCAAGGTGTGAACCTTTTAGATGAGTAACCTCCCTTTGATACCACTTGAAAGTCCACCTAGTGTCCACTACTTACACATATGGGGGGGATAGGTGTCTTTGCAGCGTATTTACGGAATTAAGGTTTTACCTGCACAAGAAAACAAAACAACACAGCACAAAAAGTACACAAGCAATTTATAGTGGTTCCCCGATTTGGGTACGTGCACTTTCCCCCTTCGACCTATCTCCTAACCAGGGACGACTCGGTCACTTCACCAAAAGGATTGAAATCCAATCCTTGCACTAACGGAAGGAACCCTTCCACACGTAGGAGTCAACACTCTCACAACACGGGATGCACCCAACCCTACAACTAGAGACCAATCGGTCCTTTACAAAGAATTGAAAATAGCTTGTAAGAAATACAAACAACGTATGGAGATTAAGGTGTCCCTCTTCGTTCGACGACGTGTTCTTGAAGTCAACGAAGAGTCCACAACCCTAGACCTCACTTGGAGATAATCTCCCCGAGACCGGCGGCGGCGACGAGCGGCGGCGAGGCTCTCGGTGTTGGCGGCGGCAACTGAAAACAGCAGCAAAGCACTGGAGATCCAATCTTCATAGCGAAGTCGGCAAGGTCTACCAACGGTCACACGAGGATCGATCGTCTCGATCGATTCGGACGGGGAAAGATTTCCCTATCTCAAATCAAGAGACAAAAGATCTCTGGATAGACACGTGAGACGCTGTGCAGGACTTGGCTTCTATCACCGAGGATCTGGAGGAGATCGAGATCGACTTCGGTGATCGGCTGCGGCGATGGAGGCGGAGCAAGTTCGCGAGATTAGGGTTAGTCGGCCGCTCTTTTTCGTATATCGTCTGTGTGTTCTACTGTACACAAATACCAGAGTATTTATACAATAGGTCAAGAGATAACCGTTGTGGGCCCCACCAGCAGTAAGACCAAAGTCCGGTTCAAAATCCTGCTGATAACGTGGACCGGTCCAGACAGAGTCGGAAAAATACCCAAGTCAAATTCGGCGAGAATCGTGGGTGATTCTCGACGAATCGGCGAGAATCACTTATGATTCTCGCCGAATTCTACTTAGAGAATTCTGGCTGCACAGGTTATAGAGGCCGGGGAGAATCGGTGAGAATCACCTTGGATTCTCGCCGACTCGTCGAGAATGCAAAGTCATTCTCGACGAATCGGCGAGAATCACTTGGTGATTCTCGACGATTCTGCCTTAGATGATTTTTCTGACTGCGACGAGACAGCCAGCCCAACCCGGCAAGAATCAACTAGTGATTCTCGACGATTTACACTTAGACGATTCTCGTCTTTCAGCCCGTGAGATGGTCTTTGGCCCATCCTTGCTCCATGTCTGCTCTAGCTTTATCATAGCCCTGTACTTGAAATTAAGTACACCCCAATAGAGAGAGTACACGTAGGCCAACACACTGATCTGCTCAATGAGGGATTACGTTGCACAGACCCGTGTATATTGAGCCACTGCACCCTGACATTGGTGTGTACCTAGCATGGAATAACTGCAAGCACAACTAGAAATATTTCATCAAATACATTGTCTATTTACCTTAGCTTGTACAGGGGCTTCTTCAAATCAGGTACATTGTCGATACAATACCCAACACTTAGGCCTAAGTTATAGGATCCTTTGGCTCTAAGGTATGGCTTAGTGCCCGAGTGGTAGGTCTTGAAGAACACTGAGAGGTCCTGCGAGATCTGTGCTGTAAGCTCTTAGGAGCCGAGTGATGGTGTTGTGCCTTATCTAAGACACTGTTAGAGAGGTGGGAGGGACAATGGACGTACCCAAGATTGGAGAACCACTATAAACCAATTGTGCCATCTGTGATTGATCTTGAAAGCCATCTAACCTAATCATTAAACACAGTAAAATCTGTTAAGGTCTAAATAAATCAAAAAGAGACCAAAAACCTATTCACCCCCTCTAGGTGTTTAGCTGATCTGGAAAACAAGACTTTCAGTACGTGGCTGAGAATTCTATCTTGGCGGCAAATTTGAGCTGCATCCACTATATCCCTTCCTTTCCTTATAGTAGCGGAACTATTAATTATTATGTTGTAATTTGGAAGTGATAAGATTAGGGCTTTCAGATTTGGGGGTTTTGCTATGTTCTGGTTAGGGTTTCATTATTTTGGGCTGATTGGTGGTGAAATTAATAATATGGATTCAGTATTCGTGGACTATTGGAGGATCTCTTCTTGTTTTCTTTGCCCGACTATTGGTGGTAGCTAATTTGGTGTTAAGGGCTCGTTGTTGGGTGCTGGCTGGTTTTGTGTGTGTGCTGATTGACTTTTGTTGGTGGGGATATTGCCTTGAGAGTAATATCTCTTGATTTCAGCTTCTGATGATGTTGCTGGCATCCTTTGGTGCTGTTGTGGGCAGCCCATGGTGTGGCCAACAACAGCTCTATTGCTGCGATTAGCTGCCCGAATTGTTGTCCTTGTGTCTCTTGTTGGTTGGATTAAAATGTTAAGTGGTCATAGTTGATTTATATCAGTTATGGCTGAATATTGTTGACTTGATGTTTGTTGTGTTACCGAAGCTAGTCCTTTCCTAGGCAACTTCTATAGGTCGTAGTTGTGGCCGTCTTTGGAGTCTACTCGTATTTATTTTTGGCGTAACCCTAAAGTAAATGATTTCTTGATACTTCAGATGATGGAGTCTGGAGATAGATGCGACAAAAATCCTACGAGGGATAAGGGCAAAGGAAAGCTTGGGGTGATTCTTTACTATGATGATTCCGAATATTTTGTTTTGCACTCTTTTACTCCGAGCTACTTATGTGAGTAACATTGAAATGAATTTGAAAAAGATGAAATCGCTAAAAAGCAATTAGCGAGCAATAGAAACTCTGAGGGGAAATTGATATATTTAATTCCTATTTTTGAAAATGTATAAGAATTGAATATGAAAAGAACGTGGAATCAAAAACGCGTAGACGTGTCGAAATGCTAAAGGTCAGCCTTGTAGGAGGTGGAGTCAAAGACTCTTACACCTCATGAGGGGCGTAGAACTCTCACACCTCGTCGGAGGGGTCGAACTCTTACGTAATTTGATATAGACATGTCAATTTAGGAGGTGTGGAAGCCTATTGTGCGTGTGAGCGCCCTAAAGCGGACATTGATGCGATGGGCGGACGAGTCCAGATATTGAAGAAAATAAGATAGACCCTCATCATTTCGAATCAACGACTAATATGAACCCCGAACTAAATTGATTACAGAAATGATTAAGAATGAAAAAAATAAGAAGAGATATTTCTGTTTTACCTTGCCTTTCTTGCTTAGATATATGTCTATTTTTATATAGATTTGAATAACTGCTTATTACTGCCGACTTTCTTGCCTGATTGTAGTGCAGTTGAAAAGGTAAGGAACTCACTTAGTTTTCTAAACTAATTGATTGTTGCTTTTCTTTTAAGGATCAAACCGCCAGCATAGCAGGACCCGCTAGGAGGATACCATCGGAGGCAGATCGAAATCAGAGAGAAGACGTGGTTCGTCCACAGGTTAGTTGGTGTTTTTGATCTGCTATCTGTTTAGTATTTGTTTTTTTCCTGTATTATGGTAGACATAATGTACATTACCTGGATAAAATAAAAAGTTACTTATCTTTCTCCTGGTACCATTCTCGTGCTTTATTTTTTTGTATTTGTTGTGTTAACTTAATTGTGAAAAATTGCTCAGAATATAGATTTAAATTGTGCCGGACTTTGGGACGTTACATAAGCTTTCCATCATATCATATGAATCAAGCCCAGGATAAATATTAAATGTTGAAGGCCAGCAACATAAATTTTCAGATGTAAAGCTACATTCTCAAAAGTCGCCGACAGAAAATAATCATTGGGATTTTATCCTATTTAATCAAATAATTGAGTACCCTACCACGTACAAGGTTCGATCACAAATTTGGAACCTGGATAATTTGATAGAAGAAAATATTCTGTAGTATTGATCTTCAGAGCAGGAGGATTTTTAGGTGAAAGAACCATAAAAGTTGGTCCTATTTATTCTCCTTCGAAAAGGACACTCTTCTTATCCAATGCTTCAGAAAGATTAATGTAATCGTGTTCATTAATGAGAAACTATTATGATAGAATCATGACTTAACTGAATAAAGCAAGCCCGAGGTACAACTAAAGGAATATCTTCCACTGTCATAATAATTAATAACAACTTGCATATCCTAAATAAATCTAAAGAGAAACATTGTGCAAAAAATATCTTATATAAGTTTGCAGTTTGAGGGTACTCTTGCTATAAATAGAGCACAAGCTTTGCTAGCGGCATCACCTAAGCTAAAAGAATGGAGACTAATCGTCAAAGGAGAGGAACGAAGGCAAAGTTAGGGATGTCCTTATACCGAGCGCCCAAGTCATCTTCCATGCCATACAGCAGCAAGGTTAAGTCTTCTCCAACTTCTTCAATGGCTTCTTCTCTTGGTTTTGCTGCTGAAAGCAATGGCTTCATTCCCTCCGCACTGAACAGAAAGGCTTCCATGCTAAAGAAGGAAGGAGGAGACCGGTTCGTTAGTCAGATCACCTCATATGTTGGTACTTCCACCAGCGCTAAAGAGTGCGTGGACAGCAGGGCGGCTACATATATTACCTATGTTCAGGAAAGGTTCAGGCAAGCGGAAAAGGAGTATGACATAGAGGTACTAGAAGTCTAGCTAGAATAAAGCATGGTAAGAATCAAGGAGGTCACTTTGTATCTTAGATATGGTTCAATCTGCGTACTGATCATGAAGTGGTTTTGATAAGACTAATTTAAGCAAGGTTAAGTTCTAAATGTTAAATTAATAGTTTTGTGAAAGAACAATTCGTTACCTGAATTGAAGAATGTTAAGGCCTCTAATATATATATAGAATAGCTGAGGTGCGAACCGTGGCGAGTGCGCACAGTGCGAACTCACCAAATTCCAGGCGTCCGGTGGCTGGCGAGCCCGCGGCTGCCCGGAATGTTAGCAAAAAATACACAAATGCACAGGGTTTTAATGAGGAAATAGTATTACTTGGTTTTTCATTTCTTAACACAGTCGGATAAAACATATCATGCTTATATAGAGCATTACAGATGATTCTAGATTAGCAGCTTTAATCACAGTGGTTGGAAGCTTAACAGGTGCTTCATAAATACATATAATACTTCTTAATTTAATTGCTAATGATGCCTGCAGGTTCCAATGTCTTAATTGGCACAATTTCTAGTCAACACCCCCTCTGGAACTGTGTCGTCTGTGACTCCAAGATTCGGTCTTAGTTCAGTGAAACGATTTCGTGGCATGGGCTTTGTCAAAATGTCGGCAATCTGATCATTGGTTGTGTAATAATGTAGCTCGATCTTCTTCTTCTCCTAAGTCTCCCGTATGAAGTGAAACCTAACATCAATATGCTTGCTTCGCTGGTGATATACCGGCTTCTTCGATAATTCGATTGCTGAAGTGTTGTCACAAAAAATCTTTATTTCTTGTTCTTCTTCATCATCCTCGATCTCTTTCATGATCCTCTGAAGCCAGATGGCTTCGCACACAGCTGAATTTAGCTCCATGTATTCCGCTTCGGTTGTAGAGAGTGCGACCGTCTGCTGCTTCCGAGAGCTCCATGAAACTGGATTACAACCTGCAAAAAAGATAAATCCACTTGTGCTTTTTCGATCATTTATGTCCCCTCCCCAATCAGAATCGGAATACCCAATTAAGGTGTTGTTTTGCTCCTTTGTGTAACAGATCCCATAATTTTTTGTTCCTTTTAGATAACGGAGAATACGCTTGGCAGCGAGAAAATTAATCTTCGAGGGATTACTCACAAATCTGGCTACGATGTTGACTGCATTTTCAATGTCTGGCCTGCAATTTGTGAGATATAAGAGTGAGCCAACAAGGCTCCGATATGCCTCCTTGTCCGCTCCTTCTTGCTCTGTTTTATTCATAAGCTTTTCTGCGGTAGCCATTGGGGATGCAGTAGGATTACAGTCAGCCATATGAAAGGTGGCTTGGTAATGAGGCACTAGGTCTTGTTCTTAGTGATGGAGTCTATTTCTTCTTGCATTGCAACTCTCCATACATCTTGCCTCTCAGCTTCCTCAAAGGTGGTCGGTGTGGTTGTTACAAGGGCAAATTCATTTCTTTCATAGATTTCATGTAGATTTTGTCTTTCTGGGCTGTGATGATTCATTATTGTCCTCTGAATCCTCAACATCTGAAGGGGCAGCTCTGACCTGGATGGGGCTTGTCATGGGGCTCAGCTCAACCGTCAGCTGCTGCTGATTTTGTTGATTGTTGGTTTGTAAATCTGATGCCAAACACCATCCAATATCTTCATTAAAGATAACATCCCGAGAGATGATAAGCTTGTTGTTTGCAGGATCAATAAGGCGATACGCCTTACTTTAGTCACTGTACCCCACAAATACACATTTTTTACTTGTTTCTTCAAGCTTATCTCTTGTTTCCTTGTTGTTATGGGCATATGCTGTAACATCCCATTTCCGGCTAGACCCCTAGGAGTCGGTTGGTCGTGACAGAACCTTAGGAAGCCCAAAAATTGAAATAAATCGATCGGGATTTCGGGTCACGGGTTGGTCACGCCCGTGACCGACCCGTCACGCCCGTGACCAAGGTGTCACGCCCGTGACCAAGGTGTCACTCCCGTGACCAAGGGCGTGACTCCTTCGACGATCGTCGATCTCCGTGAGACGATCGTCGGCCTTGCAGCCCGGACATGTCACGCCCGTGACCAAAGTGTCACGCCCGTGACCAGGGGCGTGACTACTTCGACGATCGTCGATATCAGTAAAACGATCGTCGAAATTGAACTCGGGCCTGTCACGCCCGTGACCTAAGTGTCACGCCCGTGACCTAGGGCGTGACCAGCCTTCGACGACCGTCGATCTCAGTTCGACGCTCGTCGACCTCAGAATTTGCCGTTCGGGCCTGTCACGCCCGTGACCTAGGTGTCACGCCCGTGACCTAGGGCGTGACCACCCTTCGACGACCGTCGATCTCAATTCGACGATCGTCGACCCCAAAATTGTCACCCGGGCCTGTCACGCCCGTGACCTATGTGTCACGCCCATGACATTGGCCGGAACGACGGTTCAGGGCCGAAATTATTCTAACACGCGTGGAAATAAATGCTGGTGTGGGAAGTTACACCAGGAGTAATTACAGGCCGTTTTTCCTTCTGTAATTATATAATAAAGGAGGAAGATGTGGTCCAATAGGAAACCGCCAACTGGGCACACCTGTTCATCTTCCACCGTTTCTTATCCCTTCACTGTAACCGAAATGTTATTAGGAGGAGCCTTCATGACCATTAAGGCTTTACCCTTTCATCTCCCCACTTACTGACTTATAAAAGCACACTTGGAGCAAGAGGAGAAGTTTACACGCTCATTCAAACGGATCAGATCTTTGTTCTTGCTGTAGGAGGAGTTCGGCTACGCCACCACTGCGCCATGGCACCCCGTCGTTCATCTCGCCTTCAAACCGCGAACAAGGTCCTCCTCTGCTCCTTCTCTTTCATGGGTAGATCTTAGGATTCTTAGAAAGGAAGTTCGCGCTCAACGGAGCCGGACCCATCTCTCGCTTTCATGGGAAAACCATGAAAAAGGTATTTTTGAGTTCGCCGGAAACCGCCACCTCCGGCGGCCAAACCACCGCCGACCGTTAGCCATCGCCTCAACGGAGGTGGTGGTGGTGGTGGCTGGCCAGGGAAGTGACCGGACGGCCGGCGACGGATCACGGAAAGCTTACAGGAAAAATGGTTTTCTGTGTCTGGTTTTCGGGTTCTGTAGAAGATGAACAGTAAAAACTGTTTTATAATATATAAATTATGTAAATAATTATAAGGAAAATATACTTAGATGGGCACATTTTGATGCTGCAAAACGAGGCATTTAGGGGCCGAATTAGGAAAAATGACCAGTCACAAAAGTTGTAGCCCTTTGGGTCTACTTTAATTTAAAATTGATTTTGTTCAATTTGGGTGAGTGGTTTGACCAAAGCACTCATTTTGGTGGGATCAAGACCTAGGCTAACCAGAAATTGAAATGGTTGCCCACGGTTCATAACATTTCCAAATGACTTGAAATTTGGACTGGAGATCTATAATATGTATATCGAGAGGCTGTCCAAAAATGAGAATTTTTGGAGAACTTTTGCCTAAAGGTTTTGTAAAATTTTAATAAACATTATAAAATTAATTAAGAGATGAAATTAAGTCCAAACTCCCCCAAATTTTGGTTGATGGTCCCTGGCATCAACGTTAAGATCTGTACAAAATTTCTACTCAATTGGTTGAGTTTTGAATAGGGAAGTATCAAGTCCTAGATAGGTCTTGGTGAGGGATACTATGGGGAAAAGTACGATTGGAAATGAAGTGGACAAATCTCCTCAAATGAGGCTGGTGTTGTGACCACTGATTTGTTGAGTCTATGTCTACCCTCTTGGGTAACATGGTGTGGATTAGGGTGGATTTTACCCTAAGAGATCGGCTCAAATCCAGTGGGTGGGAGTTTGAGGTTTGTGAAGGACATAGAAGCAAAAGCTCTTGTATGCCCTTGAAATTTGGAGGAGAGTGGGATGATATGCTGAAAACCCTCTGGTTGAAATAGTGAAGGAATTGGAGGTAATTAGGTACCTCGAAAGTTGAGATTTTGGATTAGGATAAACATGTAATTTAGTTATTTTAAGCACTACATTAAATCTAAAAATTATGAAACTCGGGAGGAGGGAGTATAGGATGTTTTAGACTTATGGTAATTTTCTTGGAATTTTATGATTACTAAATATTATACTTCATGTGTTAAAGGATTATTAGCCCGATTTGTTGTTTCAAATATTTGGAGGTTTTAAATTAATTATAATCAGTTAAAATTCTGGATTTAGATCTTGACTAGTAGAACATTGATCCCTGAATTTTTATAGAATTTTATGTTGAGTAAATCTAGTACTTTGTTCACAGATATTAGAAAAGGGTTTTATTGTTTAAAAATTAATTATGGATAAAATACTTGCTGGAAAATTATGAAACTTGGCCAGTGCTAATTTTAGGCCTTTATCTGTATGGCATAAATTAATTATAATTTTTGGAAGAATATTTTCTGTACTTGATTCATAAACAACAGAAGTTAGAGATTATTTCTAAAATAGTTTTCATGCCCTTTTGATGATAGAAAAATTATGATACTTAGGATTTAACCTATTGAGATAACCTACTATTTATCATAAATTTGATGGACATCATGCATGATTACTTAGGGTAGTTCATGTTCAAACCGGTAGCCCTTGGGACTCTCGGGGAATTTAATTAAACATCAGATAAATTAGGAAAATTACCATTTTCTGGATTTAGGCTAATTATATCATGATAAGTCCCCAATAAATAATTTAGGGCATTTGGATGAGTATTAGATCATAGCATAACCGGTTCGACATATAGTCTAGATCGGTCAGCATATAACAAATTTGTGAATTGCAATAGGACATGATCTGAGGAAGACATTGGAGTTAATCATTTTGTCTGGGTAGGCAATAGTGGAGGAAATCGCAATAGGAAGATATAAAGAGTAGCGAGAAGTGGTGATAGCTAGAGTTAAGAGGTGCTCGGGTTCGGCGAAAGATCATTTTTCCCGAAGAGAGGAAGGTTAAAAATCACCCTAGGATAGTCTAACGTAATATGAGAAGGGAATCGGGTTAAGGGAGATCAACCAATAACAATAAGTGCCTTGCGAAAGGGAACTTCGGGCCGTAATGCCGCCGTCTTGGTTCCTAGTGCGCCTTGAGAGCCCTTCACGGGGAATACCGGGGGCAGTCCTGGGCTAACGTAAACTGTAATAACAAACCGACAAGAGTAACTTAGTAACTAGGGCTGCACCTTTCACAAACACTGTTGGCACAGGAAGATTGATGAGAGCTTCGACTCGGTTGGTTTGGAGACGGACGTTTTGATCCGGGGAGCTTCGGCTCGGTTGGTTTGGAGACGGACGTATGGGTCCGGGGAGCTTCGGCTCGGTTGGTTAAGAGACGGACGGGATGGTCCGGGGAGCTTCGGCTCGGTTGGTTTGGAGACGGACATTTTGGTCCGGGGAGCTTCGGCTCGGTTTTTGTGTGTGTACGATTAAACTTGCATGTGCATAAAATAGGAAAAAGTTAAGGTGGTGGGTTTTACGATATCGGGGAGTTCGATTGCACCGACACCGATATCGTTGACTCGGCAAGGTGATTAGCACCTCACCAACAGAAGTCCGGTGCGCCAGCCGGCAAGAGTACGCAGGCGTCCGCTTAGTGCACCAAGCGTTGAGGCGTACGATAGGTCAGACCAGTGGTGCTTTTACTGGTTTTGAGGTGGGCGAGGCCCAACCCACCGCTTCCGTCCGCCACTACAGAGGTATCCTGGGAGGTAACGGCTCCGAAAGGGGGAACTAAAGGTTTGTGTGCACAGAGTCGGGTGTGTGAGTTGCATTTGCATGTTTCATCATACCCACACGCATGTCATAGCATAATCGATTCATTAAACCCTGACACCTAAAGTATAAGTGGTATGGGACGCTTATACATTAGGACCTGCAAAACGACCCCTTGGTCTATAAGCTTGTGTGGGCAAGTTTATAAATCAAAGGTTAACTTTGATATATATAATAACAATCATTGCTGTTTGATAACCGACACCCCAAGGTATAAGTGGTATGGGACACTTATACGATGGGAGCCTTGCAAAAGACCCCTTTTGCTTATGTGTTCTCGCATAAGTGAAGGTTTAAATTCATATAATTGCTTTTCTTACTGCTAGACCTATTATAACATACATATTAACTGCTCACCGAATACAACTTGCTAGATTAAGTCCACTGTTACCTGTTTACTTTTGTTCTCCACCATCATGTCCTTCCCTTTCTTTCTCTCCGCTCGGTACCTAGGAGCCATGGGAGAAGGGGTAGGGGATGATAGGGCTTAGTCTTTATGACTAACGGTTTTCGAACCGCATCATTTAGGGGATCGTGGAGCCCAGCATGGAGGAGCAGCCCCAGAGATCGGTGCGCCTGGAGATGGGGCAGTCTAGCTCCGGAGTTCATACAGCCGGGACCGTGAGTCTCGACCCTGAGTAGTTTCTATTTTCGCTTCCGCATGAGAGATTGTAGTGAGGACATGATGTATCGGGCATAAGCCCGCATTTATAGTACTCTGATTATTGATATTCTGTGGACACTCCCTTCGTGGAGATTTTATTTTATATACATGTGATTTATTATTGTGGACTACTTTGCTCTTACTTCAATTATTGTGCTACTTTTCTGTGATCGAATTGGCCGGTAGAATCGGCGCCTTGTGGTGATGACCCTTCAGGACGTGAAGGTGTCACCGCAAAGCGGCGATTCTGGGCCTAAGACCCCGGGTTTTAAAAAGAAAAAAAAAGGGGGTCTTACAAGTGGTATCAGAGGAAACCTCGATCGAAAAAGCAGCAGTCCACTAACCCTGGGTCACCCCCGCTCGAGTTTAGTTTGGGGACAAACTAAGCAGCGGAAGTAGTGGTGTGCCCATAAGGGAAATCACATGTGAAAGTCCACTTCATCATTAATTGGAATTCCTCTTTGTAGCCTGTGGCAAACCCTGCCCCCAGCAGGGAACACCTCCGGCTGCGAAGATCTCGTCTTATAATCCTCTAACCAACGAGTTAGACTCAACCAACTAGGACTCGTGACTAACCATGACAATTTATAGTATGCCCTAGCTCAAAATAGACCTTGGGTATGAATTTGGTTAAGGTAAGGAGATACCCAAATAGAATAAAGGAGGAGTTTAGCACGAGAATGACTACCTAAGACGTAAACTCCGGTGTCCCTACTATCCCAATCAAGGATTATTCAAAGCGGTAGACTACTTTAAGGAGAATTGAGACCAATAATACATTAGAAGAATGGTAAAAGACAAGTAGTCTTAACCCTCAATACCGGTAATAAAATTACCTGGAGGCAACCACCGAGACAAACACTGAGGGTCGGATAGGAATTCAAGTTCGGAAGATACCCATGTGAGATTGGGAACATTTTGACCCGGATAAGGTTGTCGTAAATGTGACTCAGAGAGTTTAAAGTATGAAGTATATTAACGAGTTTTATGGTGGAACCCCAAGTCGAAGATTGATGCCCTAGGGATTGTGCACCCAGCTAGGACGAATGTAACAGGGTAATATCAAAGATACTTAGCCCAAGATAGGTAGGGGCTTATCTTTTGTTTATTGAGGGATAAACTTTTGTTTATTGGGCAAATTAGTATTGGGTTGGGTTCCCTTGGACCTAGTTTAGGGAAAGTGGCGTAACAAACATAGCGAGATTGAAGTCGATATAATTTGACGTTATTCGGGCGAACATAAGATTTTGTAAAAAAAAAAACATGTTTGGAATGATGACCCGTAGCGTTACCAAGACAAGGACATGGTAATAAGACGAAGTAATTACGAGAATTAACTATTATCACGTGAAATTAGATGACGGGTAACAAGATTCGAGATATCTGAGAAGGTAAAGATTTAATCGTATGTTGTATCATCAGAAGGATAATGTATCTCAGAACATTTACCTCCGGCGTGGAAATTTGAGGACATCGCGATGGATTTTATTCATGGACTTCCCTGATCATGGATGGGAAACGACTCGATTTGGGTCATCGTTGATCGGTTGACGAAGGTGGCCAGATTCATTCTGATAAAGAAAGATGACTCTGCGGGGGTACTAGTGCGGAGATTTGTGGAGCAGTTTGTTCGACACCACGGGGAACCATGGGAGAAGCTCCTACCCCTTGTCGAGTTCTCCTATAACAACATCTACCAGTCCAGCATCAGGATGGCACCTTACAAAGCCTTGTATGGAAGGAGATGCAGTACCCCGCTTCCTTTGATTCAGGACGAGGATCCGAAGGCGTTGGGATCGGATTTTGTCGAAGACACCGAGGCTCAGGTGAGACTGATAAGAGATAAGATGTTAGAAGCGCAGAGCAGACAGACTAAGTATTATGACGCCCGTCATTGTCAGGTGGAGTTTCAGGTGGGGGACCGAGTGTTTTTGAAGATCCGGCCCATGCATGGAGTTTCACGGGTGTGTGGTCGGAGGAAGAAGCTCAACCCTAGGTATATGGGCCCTTATCGGATCCTGGAGCGGATCGGACCCCTAGCCTACAGGCTAGAGTTGCCGCCAGAGCTGGCAGCTCTACACGACATCTTCCACATTTTTTCGCTGAGAAGGGCTCTACTACGCCCGGAGCAGCGGATTTTGACCACTGAAGGGCCGGTAGCTTCAGACCGATCTGTTCACTTGGAACCGGTTCGGATCGACGACAAAGGAGTACGGATCTTTCGCCGTAAAAAGATCCCCTTAGTCAAGGTTCTGTGGAGAAACCACGGTCAGGAGGAGCACACTTGGGAACCGCAGGATCTGATGAGGCAAAGATACCCGGAGTTGTTCAGTCAGGTACATCTCACCACCTCTCGGTATACTATAGATTGCCTTCTTATTTGGGACAGTTAAGACTAGATAAGGAAAAATTCAGGACCTAGGTATGCGTACTCAATTAGAAAGGTAGGGGCTAATCTTTTGTTTATTGGGGAGATTGTCTTCGTTATCAAACGAATAGTCGCCTGAACCCAATAGAAAGATCGTATGGGATGTTACCAGTTTAATTTATTCCGATAGAAATCCCCGTAGGCTCAACCTCAATTTCGGGGACGAAATTTTTGTTTTGTTTATTGGGATTTGTAACATCCCATTTCCGGCTAGACCCCTAGGAGTCGGTTGGTCGTGACAGAACCTTAGGATGCCCAAAAATTGAAATAAATCGATCGGGATTTCGGGTCACGGGTTGGTCACGCCCGTGACCGACCCGTCACGCCCGTGACCAAGGTGTCACGCCCGTGACCAAGGTGTCACGCCCGTGACCAAGGGCGTGACTCCTTCGACAATCGTCGATCTCCGTGAGACGATCGTCGGCCTTGCAGCCCGGACATGTCACGCCCGTGACCAAAGTGTCACGCCCGTGACCAGGGGCGTGACTCCTTTGACAATCATCGATCTCCGTAAAACGATCGTCGAAATTGAACTCGGGCCTGTCACGCCCGTGACCTAAGTGTCACGCCCGTGACCTAGGGCGTGACCAGCCTTCGACGACCGTCGATCTCAGTTCGACGCTCGTCGACCTCAGAATTTCCCGTTCGGGCCTGTCACGCCCGTTACCTAGGGCGTGACCACCCTTCGACGACCGTCGATCTCAATTCGACGATCGTCGACCCCAAAATTGTCACCCGGGCCTGTCACGCCCGTGACCTATGTGTCACGCCCGTGACATTGGCCGGAACGACGGTTCAGGGCCGAAATTATTCTAACACGCGTGGAAATAAATGCTGGTGTGGGAAGTTACACCAGGAGTAATTACAGGCCGTTTTCCTTCTGTAATTATATAATAAAGGAGGAAGATGTGGTCCAATAGGAAACCGCCAACTAGACACACCTGTTCATCTTCCACCGTTTCTTATCCCTTCACTGTAACCGAAATGTTATTAGGAGGAGCCTTCATGACCATTAAGGCTTTACCATTTCATCTCCCCACTTACTGACTTATAAAAGCCCACTTGGAGCAAGAGGAGAAGTTTACACGCTCATTCAAATGGATCAGATCTTTGTTCTTGCTGTAGGAGGAGTTCGGCTACGCCACCACTGCGCCATGGCACCCCGTCGTTCATCTCGCCTTCAAACTGCGAACAAGGTACTCCTCTGCTCCTTCTCTTTCATGGGTAGATCTTAGGATTCTTAGAAAGGAAGTTCGCGCTCAACTGAGCCGGACCCATCTCTCGCTTTCATGGGAAAACCATGAAAAAGGTATTTTTGAGTTCGCCGGAAACCGCCACCTCCGGCGGCCAAACCACCGCCGACCGCTAGCCATCGCCTCAACGGAGGTGGTGGTGGTGGTGGCTGGCCAGGGAAGTGACCGGACGGCCGGCGATGGATCACGGAAAGCTTACAGGAAAAATGGTTTTCTGTGTCTGGTTTTCGAGTTCTGTAGAAGATGAACAGTAAAAACTGTTTTATAATATATAAATTATGTAAATAATTATAAGGAAAATATACTTAGATGGACACATTTTGATGCTGCAAAACGAGGCATTTAGGGGCCGAATTAGGAAAAATGACCAGTCACAAAAGTTGTATCCCTTTGGGTCTACTTTAATTTAAAATTGATTTTGTTCAATTTGGGTGAGTGGTTTGACGAAAGCACTCATTTTGGTGGGATCAAGACCTAGGCTAACCAGAAATTGAAATGGTTGCCCACGTTTCATAACATGTCCAAATGACTTGAAATTTGGACTGGAGATCTATAATATGTATATTGAGAGGCTGTCCAAAAATGAGAATTTTTGGAGAACTTTTGCCTAAAGTTTTTGTAAAATTTTAATAAACATTATAAAATTAATTAAGAGATGAAATTAAGTCCAAACTCCCCCAAATTTTGGGTGATGGTCCCTGGCATCAACGTTAAGATCTGTACAAAATTTCTACTCAATTGGTTGAGTTTTGAATAGGAAAGTATCAAGTCCTAGATAGGTCTTGGTGAGGGATACTATGGGGAAAAGTACGATTGGAAATGGAGTGGACAAATCTCCTCAAATGAGGCTGGTATTGTGACCACTGATTTGTTGAGTCTATGTCTACCCTCTTGGGTAACAGATCTTCCAATTGAGAAGATCCATCGACCTGAGACGAAGAGAAAGGTCTATCTATTTTCTTTAGTTATTCAATGAAACCAATGATTCGTTATTGGAGCAGATAGCAACAACCATTTCAGCGGACAAGGTTCAAGTAGTAGTAACGAGTTAGTATAAATTTGTGGTGTGGATTAGGGTGGATTTTACCCTAAGAGATCGGCTCAAATCCAGTGGGTGGGAGTTTGAGGTTTGTGAAGGACATAGGAGAAAAAGCTCTTGTATGCCCTTGAAATTTGGAGGAGAGTGGGATGATATGCTGAAAACCCTCTGGTTGAAATAGTGAAGGAATTGGAGGTAATTAGGTACCTCGAAAGTTGAGATTTTGGATTAGGATAAACATGTAATTTAGTTATTTTAAGCACTACATTAAATCTAAAAATTATGAAACTCGGGAGGAGGGAGTTTTAGGATATTTTAGACTTATGGTAATTTTCCTGGAATTTTATGATTATTAAATATTATACTTCATGTGTTAAAGGATTATTAGTCCGATTTGTTGTTTCAAATATTTGGAGGTTTTAAATTAATTATAATTAGTTAAAATTCTGGATTTAGATCTTGATTAGTAGAACATTGATCCCTGAATTTTTATAGAATTTTATGTTGAGTAAATCTAGTACTTTGTTTACAGATATTAGAAAGGGGTTTTATTGTTTAAAAATTAATTATGGATAAAATACTTGCTGGAAAATTATGAAACTTGGCCAGTGCTAATTTTAGGCCTTTATCTGCATGGCATAAATTAATTATAATTTTTGGAAGAATATTTTCTGTACTTGATTCATAAACAACAGAAGTTAGAGATTATTTCTAAAATAGTTTTCATGCCCTTTTGATGATAGAAAAATTATGATACTTAGGATTTAACCTATTGAGATAACCTACTATTTATCATAAATTTGTTAGACATCTTGCATGATTACTTAGGGTAGTTCATGTTCAAACCGGTAGCCCTTGGGACTCTCGGGGAATTTAATTAAACATCAGATAAATTAGGAAAATTACCATTTTCTGGATTTAGCCTAATTATATCATGATAAGTCCCCAATAAATAATTTAGGGCATTTGGATGAGTATTAGATCATAGCATAACCGGTTCGACATATAGTCTAGATCGGTCAGCATATAACAAATTTGTGAATTGCAATAGGACATGATCTGAGGAAGACATTGGAGTTAATCATTTTGTCTGGGTGGGCAATAGTGGAGGAAATCGCAATCGGAAGATATAAAGAGTAGCGAGAAGTGGTGATAGCTAGAGTTAAGAGGTGCTCGGGTTCAGCGAAAGATCGCTTTTCCCGAAGAGAGGAAGGTTAAAAATCACCCTAGGATAGTCTAACGTAATATGAGAAGGGAATCGGGTTAAGGGAGATCAACCAATAACAATAAGTGCCTTGCGAAAGGGAACTTCGGGCCGTAATGCCGCCGTCTTGGTTCCTAGTGCCCCTTGAGAGCCCTTCACGGGGAATACCAGGGGCAGTCCTGGGCTAACGTAAACTGTAATAACAAACCGACAAGAGTAACTTAGTAACTAGGGCTGCACCTTTCACAAACACTGTTGGCACAGGAAGATTGATGAGAGCTTCGGCTCGGTTGGTTTGGAGACGGACGTTTTGGTCCGGGGAGCTTCGGCTCGGTTGGTTTGGAGACGGACGTATGGGTCCGGGGAGCTTCGGCTCGGTTGGTTAAGAGACGGATGGGATGGTCCGGGGAGCTTCGGCTCGGTTGGTTTGGAGACGGACGTTTTGGTCCGGGGAGCTTCAGCTCGGTTTTTGTGTGTGTACGATTAAACTTGCATGTGCATAAAATAGGAAAAAGTTAAGGTGGTGGGTTTTACGATATCGGGGAGTTCGATTGCACCGACACCGATATCGTTGACTCGGCAAGGTGATTAGCACCTCGCCAACAGAAGTTCGGTGCGCCAGCCGGCAAGAGTACGCAGGCGTCCGCTTAGTGCACCAAGCATTGAGGCGTACGATAGGTCAGACCAGTGGTGCTTTTACTGGTTTTGAGGTGGGCGAGGCCCAACCCACCGCTTCCATCCGCCACTACGGAGGTATCCTGGGAGGTAACGGCTCCGAAAGGGGGAACTAAAGGTCTGTGTGCACAGAGTCGGGTGTGTGAGTTGCATTTGCATGTTTCATCATACCCACACACATGTCATAGCATAATCGATTCATTAAACCCTGACAACTAAAGTATAAGTGGTATGAGACGCTTATACATTAGGACCTACAAAACGACCCCTTGGTCTATAAGCATGTGTGGGCAAGTTTATAAATCAAAGGTTAACTTTGATATATATAATAACAACCATTGTTGTTTGATAACCGACACCCCAAGGTATAAGTGGTATGGGACACTTATACGATGGGAGCCTTGCAAAAGACCCCTTTTGCTTATGTGTTCTCGCATAAGTGAATGTTTAAATTCATATAATTGCTTTTCTTACTGCTAGACCTATTATAACATTCATATTAACTGCTCACCGAATACAACTTGCTAGATTACGTCCACTGTCACCTGTTTACTTTTGTTCTCCACCATCATGTCCTTCCCTTTCTTCCTCTCCGCTCGGTACCTAGGAGCCATGGGGGAAGGGGTAGGGGATGATAGGGCTTAGTCTTTATGACTAACGGTTTTCAAACCGCATCATTTAGGGGATCGTGGAGCCCAGCATGGAGGAGCAGCCCCAGAGATCGGTGCGCCTGGAGATGGGGCAGTCTAGCTCCGGAGTTCATACAGCCGGGACCGTGAGTCTCGACCCTGAGTAGTTTCTATTTTCTCTTCCGCATGAGAGATTGTAGTGAGGACATGATGTATCGGGCATAAGCCCGCATTTATAGTACTCTGATTATTGATATTCTGTGGACACTCCCTTCGTGGAGATTTTATTTTATATACATGTGATTTATTATTGTGGACTGCTTTGCTCTTACTTCAATTATTGTGCTACTTTTCTGTGATCGAATTGGCCGGCAGAATCGGTGCCTTGTGGTGATGACCCTTCAGGACGTGAAGGTGTCACCGCAAAGCGGCGATTCTGGGCCTAAGACCCCGGGTTTTAAAAAGAAAAAAAAGGGGGGGTCTTACATATGCTATGCAGCCAAAAGTTTGAAAATGGGATACGTCTGGCTTACAGTTGAACATAGCTTCATAAGGGGTAAGTGTTAACCCCGAAATCGGCGATCCCTCCTAGGGTTGCCAGCTCGCAAGTAGCGGCCTGCTCTGGGTTCCCCCTGAAGGTCGCGGCCTGTCATCCTCTCCTTCCAAGGGTGGGCGGACTGACCTCTCAGTCCGCTCAGTCCGCTCAGCCCGCGCGGTTAGGGCGGTCTCTCTAGCCAGACCGCCCAGGTCGCGTAGCTCCCGCTCGGTCTGCAGGGGTGCAGACTGCTGCCTCAGTCTGCCCGAGCAGACCGAACGTTTTTTTCGGCTAACCGCGCAGCAAGTTCATTCTCCTTTCTCAGGTGCGGACTGCCCAACGATGTCGCGGACTCCCATTCCTATGCGCCTAGACCGCTCGATAACGACATGCTTAGGTGGCAGGCTCCGTCTTCAGTCCGCCTGCCGGAGGTCGCCAGGTTGCGATCAACCCCCCTATCCGCCAGTAGTAGGCGGACTCGGTCTCAGTCCGAGAGGTCTCCTACTTCATGCAGCGGCAAGCTCCAGCCAACAATGGCGACCGGCCACCAGGTCGCCTGTCAGCAGCGGCGACTTGCCTCCAAGACGCCAGCCAGCAGTGGCGACCTGCATCCAGGTCGCCAGTCAGTAGCGCGCGGCCTGGACTATTCAATTCGCCAGGTCGCAAATCCTCGTCCCAAAGCCTACCACCTCCGGGCAGCCTGCTCGACCCCTCCGTCGCGAGTTAGGCGAGCTCGATGAGCAGTCCGCAAGAAGATTCCCAGCTCGGCAACTAATCGTTTATCATCTCCGCTGCCGGATGGGCGGACTCGTTCAGCAGTCCGCCAACTAGTTCTCCAGGCGTTCAGCGACAAAGGCGGACACGTCGTGCAGTCCGCCACTCAGCCTCCAGCGCCCGCTTCCCAGCAGCAGGCAGTCCCCTCCTCAGCTCGTACATCCCAGTGCGAGCTCGCTCAGCGATAGAGGCGGACTCGTCGTGCAGTCCGCCACTAAGCTTCCAGCGCCCGCTTCCCAGCAGCAGGCAGCTTCTTCCTCAGCTCGCGCAGCCCAACGTGTGCTCGCCCAGCAGCAGCCATCTCCAGCTCCAAGTTCAAGACCATGCGACCTGGAGCGGACTCTGCGGACTCTGCGGACTCAGCACCGTGCTCGCTCAGCTCACCGCCTCACTGGTGGTGACGTTACCAAGACCATTACCTCCTCGGGCCTATAAATAGGCCCCCATACCTCTCATTCAGGGACACAGCGGAGGCGTCAAGTTCCTGACCTCAGCTCTTGCGGACTCTGTTTCCCACTCCGCACGGCCTCCTGTTCACCTCAGCTTGATCAAGCAGTCCGCCTGGCTTACTTCGACGAGCTCTTTGATCAGTTAACCGCGTGGTCTGCCGACCTCCCCTAAACAGTCCGGGCGGCCTCTGGCAATCTCCTCTCCTTAGTCGCCAGCTTCCCCCTTGTACCCTTTGTGTTATTTTCTCATGTGTAGGTGCGACCTCTGGCTGTAATACTAAATTGTGATTAAAGAAAAAGTCCGTCGCAAAAGTGGAATTCAAGCCGCGGCGGGCGAAGTCTGCTGTTGCCGCTGCTAGCAGCCTCCTCTCTTCTTCTCTCCTCTCTCGGCCCCAACCTGCAAAGCTAACCCTCAAGTAGCTGTCTGCTCGACAGTACCTGAACAAGCTTCTCTTCTATCCCCACAACCCTTCTTCTTTCACCCTTATCTTATGAGATCAAATAATCCGTTAACTGGTCGGTGTCGCATTTCGTGCATCAACAGTTAACACGCGACCTTCAGATCTTGATCAGATAGTGAAAGCAGTGGTTACTCATGTCAGACCATCAACCAGCCGAGAATATTGCTTCAAGTCCCAGTGATGGTTCTCTTTAGGAGGCCTTAGAGCAATCTCGCAGAGAAACTGCCCAACAGTTTCAAGTCATCAATCATACTCTAGCAGCTCTCACGCAGCAATTGGCCATTCGATCTTCGGCAGTGCCAGTTCCTCCAATCAATCCGGTACCAACATCAGAGACTCCTCAAGTCTATCCACCGGCTTGTCCACCGGTCTGCCCTCCTCTTTACACTCCAACCTTCCCGCAAGGGCCTACAGCTCCTTTGCAATCTCAGGATGATGAGTTTGCAGCTCATCAAAACTTCTTCCGGGAAGCTGCCCGGGGAAGTCCAGCTAGATTTCTCAATTTTCAAGGAAGTCATCCCTTCTCTTCAGCTCCTGCATTTGCTCCTCCTGCAGAAACCTTTTTCTCCTATCCTCCTACTTCTTTTGCGGCTACTGATAATGCTCCTTACATTCCTTATGCAGTAGAGCAAGAAGAACCATCGCCGTTTATAGAGAGTGTTCGGCACGAACCAACTCCCGTCAACTTCAGAGAGCCACGGTTGCCCATTTACACCGGGGAGACTGATCCAGTCAAGCATCTTCAAGCTTTTGAATCAGCCGTTGCTCTCAAGACCCTCTCCGATGCTACCAAGAGGAAACTCCTCGTGACAACCTTTGATGGTCAAGTGAGAGATTGGTTCTATGGACTTCATGCTCAGTCCATCTCTACCTTCGCTGATTTGCGAAGGGAGTTCCTGCTCAGATTTTCCACCTCTTCAAAGAGGAAGGGAGGTCCAGAAGCCCTCTTTGAGATCAGGCGGCGAGATAATGAGACTTGGTCTCATTTTGTGGATCGCTTCCAGAGAGAAATCTTAGACATTGAGATCGTTGATCAAGAAATGTACCGAGTGGCTCTTATTCACGTTCTGCGTGAAGGACCACTCAAGTTTGAGGCTAACGTCCGAGCACCCAAGACTTATCAAGAGTTGATCGGATTAGCCAACTCGTATATCCGCGGTGAAAAGAGCAACCCCAGCTTCGTCTCCAGGCTTGTATCGGAGAAAAATTCTTCTTCTTACAAGCAGCCTCCGAGGTCTCCTCGGAAAGATTTTTCATCCCACTCTAGGAAAATAAAGAAGTTCCAGCATCATCATCAACACTCCTTCCCAGGTCAGGATCGTGTCCACGAGCGATTGAAACCGCTACCAGCCCCACCTCTGCAAACAGCCTTTGTGCATCGCTCACAAGATAATGATGTACCGTACTCTGGACTCGATGAGACCATGCAAGAAGTCTGCCAGATCAAGAAGGATATGGCAAATTCAAAAAGTCCTTACCAGTCGGCAAATCAAAGATCAAGAGATTCAGATCCGTTCTGTGAATTCCACCGAGAGAAGGGACATTTCACTGAAGACTGCAAGGCCCTTCGGCGACTAGTTGAAAGATTACTCATCGAGGGCAAGATCAACGACCTGATCAAGAAGGTTGATTCTTCAAAGCCTTCCACCTCCAAGGGCAAGGAGGTGGCTAAAGTTCAATTGAATTGCGTGGACGTAGAGGATGCAGGCCGTTTGGGGCCTATCAACGTTCGGCCTGAGTGCTTTGATGCCAATGACGAGGGTGACCTTTGAATGCTATTCTAAAGCAAAGAGGACGTCGTAGCTCTTCGAGGACCCTCATAATAATGACCGGTTATTTTTACTCTACTCTTCAAACACAATATCTTTCAATACTTCTAAGTGTTTCATTTTCTATCTCAATAAAGTTTACGTTAGAGATCCCAAACTGACACTTTTCCCTTTGTGAAGTGTTTCCTCCTCTACTTTTTCTCTTTGCCAAAGAGATCACTGAACCACCGAGATATCGCCAAGTATTGCTCAGGGCCCCCTCGAGATTGTCCTATGGCGTAAGACCACAACGACCACATATCGCGAGGAGTTTTCGCATATGTGCAGTGGGGGCCGTTCAACTCTCGTGCGGAGGATGACGGGACTTTGGATCCTTGCCAGCATCTAACACATAGCGTGTTTCCAGGGAGGACCCATGTGTTAGCTCTGCTGTGCTTCGTTAAAGGATACGTTACAGTTACGATGATCTTTGCGTGACAAGCAATGGAGATCAAGTGTAGCCTTATCTCTTCGATCATCTCACAATTGTAACGGCTGAACACTCCTTGGTACTCTCAATCCGTGCCTTTGCGGGGCCCACAACTCCGCTGATCATTTCGCAGACAAGCAATAGGCCGCTTGGCGCAACTAGTCAATTGATCATCGATGCTTGTAACCCGAGGCATGAGAGAAGTGCATCTATCGATTCCTTCTCAGAAATTTCCGCGCTTGTTTTTCTTTTGTGCCCTTCTAAGGGAGCGCGGCTGGCCCGCTTTAGGTAGGACTACCCTCTATATGGTTTCCTTTAAAGGCAAGCGGTGCATAACGCCCACGGGGAACACCTGTGGAAGTATCCAGTCTTTTTTGAACACCATAAAGATGTAGCCCTCCTTTGTCTTTTTGCCTTTTTACAGGTCAATAGGTTAAACTCAATCTATTTTAAGGATTGAAAATATCTTTTTGGCTTATGGTCATCTTTTATGCGCTGTCTGCATAAAGTTCTATCATATGATTATCAATAAGCTCTCTTATCAGATATTTCTGGCACAAATCATTGATCAGAGTTTTTGTTTTCTTCTTGATTGACAAGTTATGTTGTTACAATTCTAAACTAAGATGGTTTCATCTTGCTGATCTGGTTTTCATATTAACGTTATAACTTGATCACGCGAGACAATCATTATCGCGGTTTGATCTTTATTCAATTGATAGCAGAGTTTGCCATGTATCTCTTCTGTTATCCGATTATATCTTATCATATCAAAAGTCAACATTCGCAGGTTCCGCTCAGGTATTTGCGACTTAGTTTTATTTCCTTTATATCTACCTGCTCACTCTCCTTTTGTAGAGACTAGCAGACATTAGCAAGTTCCTCTCAGGCACTTGTAGCTTATTTTCCTTCTCTATCTGCTTGCTCACTCTTCTTTCGCAGAAACCAGCAGATATTGGCAAGTTCCCTCCAGGTACTTGCATTTTAGTTTCCTTTCATATCTGCTTGCTTGCTTTTCTTTCGCAGAGACCAGCAGATATTAGCAAGTTCCCTCCAGGTACTTGCATTTTAGTTTCCTTTCATATCTGTTTGCTTACTCTTCTTTCGCAGAGACTAGCAGATATTAGCAAGTCCTATTCAGGTACTAGAAATTTAACTTTATTTCATGATTGTGACTTACTTCTTTTTGCAAAAGTTAACAGGTATTTGCAAGTCTCCTTCAGGTACTTGCAAGTCATCATTCTTCTATGTTTTCCTCTCACCTTTGTCTTGTAGAGGTCATTAGAAGACATTCGCGTTTACTTCATTTTGCAAAGCAACTCAGGTACACTCCAGACGTGCCTCTTTTCGCTTGTATTAATTTTTTCCTTCGCAGGAAAAAGAAGCATTGGCAAAACCTTTTCTGAGGAGAGGCATCAGGTTCTATCTCCCCCCTGCCTCTCATTTTTCCCGAGGGATAGATCACGATTTTCGTGGGTCTCCTACTTTTTCGAAGTTCCCTTCGGGACTTAAAAAAGTGCGGGGATTATGTTAACCCCGAAATCGGCGATCCCTCCTAGGGTTGCCAGCTCGCAAGTAGCGGCCTGCTCTGGGTTCCCCCTGAAGGTCGCGGCCTATCATCCTCTCCTTCCAAGGGTGGGCGGACTGACCTCTCAGTCCGCTCAGTCCGCTCAGCCCGCGCGGTTAGGGCGGTCTCTCTAGCCAGACCGCCCAAGTCGCGTAGCTCCCGCTCGGTCTGCAGGGGTGCGGACTGCTGCCTCAGTCTGCCCGAGCAGACCGAACGGTTTGTTCGGCTAACCGTGCAGCAAGTTCTTTCTCCTTTCTCAGGTGTGGATTGCCCAACGATGTCGCGGACTCCCATTCCTATCCGCCTAGACCGCTCGATAGTGACATGCTTAGGTGGCGGGCTCCATCTTCAGTCCGCCTGCCGGAGGTCGCCAGGTTGCGATCAACCCCCCTATCCACCAGTAGTAGGCGGACTCGGTCTCAGTCCGACAAGTCGCCTACCTCATGCAGAGGCAAGCTCCATCCAGCAATGGCGACCGGCCACCAGGTCGCCTGTCAGCAGCGGCGACTTGCCTCCAAGACGCCAGCCAGCAGTGGCGACCTGCATCCAGGTCGCCAGTCAGTAGCGCGCGGCCTGGACTATTCAATTCACCAGGTCGCAAATCCTCGTCCCCAAGCCTACCACTTGCGGGCAGCCTGCTCGACCCCTCCGTCGCGAGTTAGGCGAGCTCGATGAGCAGTCCGCAAGAAGATTCCCAGCTTGGCAGCTAATCGTTTATCATCTCCGCTGCGGGATGGGCGGACTCGTTCAGTAGTTTGCCAGCTAGTTCTCCAGGCGCTCAGCGACAGAGGCAGACTCGTCGTGCAGTCCGCCACTCAGCCTCCAGCGCCCGCTTCCCAGCAGCAGGCAATCCCCTCCTCAGCTCGCACAGCCCAGTGCGAGCTCGCTCAGCGACAGAGGCGGACTCGTCGTGCAGTCCGCCACTAAGCTTCCAGCGCCCGCATCCCAGCAGCAGGCAGCTTCTTCCTCAGCTCGCGCAGCCCAACGCGAGCTCGCCCAGCAGCAGCCGCCTCCAGCTCCAAGTTCAAGACCATACGACCTAGAGCAGACTCCGCGGACTCTGCGGACTCAGCACCGTGCTCGCTCAGCTCACCGCCTCACCGGTGGTGACGTTACCAAGACCGTTACCTCCTCGGTCCTATAAATAGGCCCCCATACCTCTCATTCAGGGACACAGCGGAGGCGTCAAGTTCCCGACCTCAGCTCTTGCGGACTCTGTTTCCCAGTCCGCGCGGCCTCCTGTTCTCCTAAGCTTGATCAAGCAGTCCGCCTGGCTTACTCCGACGAGCTCTTTGATCAGTTAACCGCACGGTCTGCCGACCTCCCCTAAACAGCCCGCGCGGCCTCTGGCAATCTCCTCTCCTTAGCCGCCAGCTTCCCCCCTTGTACCCTTTGTGCTATTTTCTCATGTGTAGGTGCGACCTCTGGCTGTAATACTAAATTGTGATTAAAGAAAAAGCCCATCGCAAGAGTGGCATTTAAGCCGCGGCGGGCGAAGTCTGCTATTACCGCTGCTAGCGGCCTCCTCTCTTCTTCTCTCCTCTCTCGGCCCCAACCTGCAAAGCTAACCCTCAAGTAGCTGTCTGCTCGACAGTACCTGAACAAGCTTCTCCTCTATCCCCGCAACCCTTCTTCCTTTACCCTTAGCTTGTGAGATCGAACAATCCGTTAACTGATCGGTGTCGCATTTCGAGCATCAATAGTAAGATTTTGAAGAGATTTAGTTAAAGTTCTATTTAGTATATACACAGCAGTTGTTGTTGCTTCTCCCCACAAATTCTTTGGACATGACTTGTGAATAAGCATAGTTCTTTCCATCTCAATGACTGTCCTATTTCGTCTTTCAACAATTCCTTTCTATTGTGGTGTGTTAGGAGTTGTCAGTTGCCAACTGATTCCCTCATCTTTGCAGAAATTTATGAATTATGAGAATAGGAACTCCTCACCACAATCACTTCTTACTGTTTTGATTCTTTTACTACATTGTGTCTCGATTTGTTTTTTGAAAAACTTGAATTGTTGGAAGGTGTCAGACTTATGGGACATGAAAAAAATCCACATATATCGGCTAAAATCATCAACAATTAAGAGGTAATATCGTTTTCCTCCTAGTGTGGGTGATGTGGCAGGTCCCCAAAGATCCATGTAGAGTAAATCAAGAGACCCTTCTGATCTCTTTGTTGAGGCATGAGGAAAAGGCAAACGATGGGATTTACACCGTGCACAATCATCACATTTTACTTGTATATTTGTAAGTTGGGGAAGACCATCAACTAAATGCATCTTATATAGTGAGTAAAGTGTCCCAAAATTTACATGCCCAAGCCTATGATAGCCAAAGTTGGGTAGTTTGAGCAAGCTCTTCTTGCTTACAGACAAGAGCAGAGGAGTTTGACGGTCTCAAGTAAAGTGTATAAATATTGCTGTGATTTAGTTTGGCTGAGGCTGATATGGTGTTGGAAATATTGTGTATTATGTGGCACTGATCTTTATAAAAAATGACTCTAAATCCTCTTCTTGTAAGCTGACCAGCACTAAGGAGATTTTGTGTGAGTGTGGGGACATATTGTACATCCCTTATCAACTTTTGTTCCCCACTACCAGTTATTATAGAAATGGTGCCTCTGCCCACAATTGTCTCCTTTTTACCATCTCCTAAAATGACCTTTGATTTATATAACCCATCAAGTTTGACAAAGAATGCTTTATCATTTACCATGTGACTAGAGCAGCCACTATCAATGAACCAAAGTCCTGGTGTATTGCTTGTATCAATTTGATTACGGGTAAATAGGTATTTGAAAGAGAAGGGATAGATACAACTCTAGAGGGGGGGGGGGGGTGAATAGAGTAATCAAAAATTGCACTGGCAAAGTTGACTTTCTACTCAACTCCCTTGGAGTTAAATGCGGAATGAAGGTTATAGATATTTGAGATTTAAACCTTAAAGCCTAACACAAGTGTTGTGCACAAAAAGGCAGCCAACTGTAATTACAGTTAAGGCTTGGAAACCTAAACAGCAACTAGCAAACCTAGTTAAGATCTAATCACAGCCACAATGCAAGTAATTAAATAAAATAATCCAGACGACACAAAGAATTTATAGTGGTTCCCCAAACAACTTGGGTACGTCCACTCTTCTACCAACAAGGTAGGAATCCACTCAGGTTTTTGATCAGGTGCCCTGCCACCAACAAGATCTGCTTCAGGTAGATCAAGAAACCCTTTAGACTTTTGATCAGGTGTCTAAAAACCAACACAGGTTTTTGATCAGGTGCCCTGCCACTAAGGGATACTTTTGAAGGGAGTAATAACCCTGTACAGGAGGGGGAAAGGAGGTTAAGGTGTCTTCTCTATTTTATAATAGATTAGAGAAGCATAATAACTTGCACTTAGCTAGAAAGCTCTAAAAGAATCAAGGCTCCCCCTGGCTCAAAGAACGTCCAGGTGAAGTCTTGCTTCAGTGCAGAAACACTTCAGTAAATACTGAAGGAAGAACTACAAGAAGATATAAAATAAGAAATGAAAATCTTCTAGCAGCTATCTTCTTCTTCTTCTTCTTCAAAAGATCTCTGAGTTAGAACTTCCTGGAACCAGGAGAACTCAGGTTGAAGAAGAGCAGAAGAGCTAACACTTCTCAGTTGAGTGAAGATTGCTGAGAGCAGTAAACTTGATCTTGCTGTAAGCTTGCTGAATGAATTATTTTTCTGAGAACTAGTTGATTTCTTCTCTCAGGAAGGTCTTTATATAACAGTAGCAGCAACGACTCTTACTTGAGTTTGAATCTTGTCTTTTTCTGAACTCTGCAAGCTGGGCTGCAAAAAGCATAAAGCAAAACAAAAATACTGCAGGCAGATATCCTATAAAAGGATAAAGCTTTCTAAGAAGCTGCAAATACTTCTGATGAAATAATACAAGAGAAAGTCACATCAGAAACGACTCTTTACAGCCAAGGAAGACTTTTTGAGTCTAACGGCTATAAAGGACAGCCTGGCAGAAATCATATCTCAGCTATAAGACAAACAACTTTGTCAGAAAAGGTTAGCTCATGCATAAAGAATTGAATAGATATTGCATGGAAGAGTTATCACAATTTACTCAGATAATCTTTTATAACATATGCCAAAATAAGTATGAAATTAGTCACATCATAGAAGACGACAAAACTATTTTAAAACATACAGCAAAACGTCGAACGACCCTCGGAGATCGTCGACCGACGCACAGAGATCGTCGACCTATCGGACAGATAGTCGAACGATCCAGATAGTCGAACTATCAAAGAAGATAGTCGAACTACCTCAGCAGATAGTCGACCTATCAGAACAGATAGTCGAGCTATCAAATAGTCGATCTATACGGACAGATAGTCGAACTACCAAACAAAATAGATAGTCGACCTATCAAGCAGATAGTCGACCTATCACAGAAAACAGATAGTCGACCTATCAACAGATAGTCGACCTATCAAAGAAAACACAGATAGTCAATCTATCAACAGATAGTCGAACTATCAGATAGTTGAGCTATCCAAGCAGATAGTCGAACTATCAAAGTAACACAGATAGTCGACCTATCAACAGATAGTCGAGCTATCAAGGCGGGTAGATAGTCGACCTATCAACAGATAGTCTAGCTATCAGATAGTTGAACTATCAGGACAGATAGTCGAACTACCAAAGCAAGCAGATAGTCGACCTATCAACAGATAGTCGAGCTATCAACGCAGACAGAACGTCGACCAACTGATAGATGATCGTCGATCAGCCAATAGATGATAGTCGAGCGACGTTCGACTATAGTCGAACGAAAAACTGTTGGGGTTTGTCTCCACAATGCCTCAGATTTGTAGGAGGTCAGACCTTGAACTAAGATGAATTAAGGTGTATTTGATGCTGTGTTTAAGTTGTATGTGTGCAGGTCCTTAATGCCAAGTGTAGACCAATGTCAGTCTGTAATGGGTCACCAAACACAGGACCATGCAATGTAATCTCTCATTGTGTGATCCAAGGTGTTGGCCCATGTATAGCCTCTCTATTGGGATACACTTATCCTTCATGCACATTGGATGGATGGACAGAAGCTTTGGAGCTAAGCTTTCTCAGAGAAAATTTTCCTAAGTCCTTTATACTCGAGTAAGTATGTTCATACTCGAGTAAGTGTTTTCTGATACTCGAGTATTACTTCTGATACTCGAGTAAGTTTGCTCTATACTCGAGTATATCTTCTGATACTCGAGTAAGTATGTTCATACTCGAGTAAGTGTTTTCTGATACTCGAGTATAACTTCTGATACTCGAGTAAGTTTGCTCTATACTCGAGTATATCTTCTGATACTCGAGTAAGTATGTTCATACTCGAGTAATTGATTTTTGATACTCGAGTAAATTCTTCCATACTCGAGTATATCCTCTGATACTCGTGTATGTTAACGTTTCTCAGGTATATTTTCTGATACCCGAGTTTAGCCTTTTGATACTCGAGTATATCGTCTTGATACTCGAGTATACTTTCTATTACTCGAGTATACAATTCTGATACTCGAGTATACCATTTTTGATACTCGAGTAATTCTTTCTTCTCTCCTGTATTTCTCTCTTTCTATACTCGAGTATACTGCTTCTTGCTACTCGAGTAATCCATCTCTCCATACTCGTGTATATCCTCCATTACTCGAGTATCGCAGTCAACTTCTCCAGAATTTTTCTAAGTCCATTTTCATCATAAGTATTTTGAATCTGTCAATTCTGATTGGTCCACGTGTCATCATTAATCAATATTATGACCGTTGGAACCCACCTATAAATAGGTCTTTTCAGAAATGACTTTTAAGCGTTATTACAGAAATATTCTTTTTAAGAAAGAGAAATTCCGTGAACCCTAATTTCACGCCGCCGCCATTGCCGTTCACGGAAGAAGAAGAAAAGTTTGGATCGCGACCTTCGTTTTCATCGATCTTTTCTCCAGCGATCCAGAAGAAAGAGAATCACTCGATCTTGCCGAGCCTTGAAGATTCCAGATCTCTCTTCTCGATCGAGGTGGTTCTAGTTTTCAGACTCGTGGATCTCTCTCAGGTCATCTTCAACCTTTTTCTGATCAAGCCGAAGTTCCTGAAGAAGAAGACCGTCAAAGATCCAGATCTGAGATTGTTGTTTTGATTTTTATTTTCAAACCAAATTTCATTGTAGGAGATTCTTCTCCGAGACTTGTAGGAAGTTTTGTCTTCCGAGTTTTTGTAGATCCGTTTTGGGATCGAGATTTGTAGGAACGTGGTTCCGAGGTGTAGGATTGTTTTCAATCCGAGATAGTGGAGTAGCCGAGTCTAGTAATTTGCTAGATCGGTGAGGAAAGTGGACGTACCCAAGATTGGGGAACCACTATAAATCTCTTGTCTTCTGTGATTGCTTGATATTTGCTGTGTTAGTTTTTAATTCCGCATTTGACACGCATTTCACCTATTCACCCCCCTCTAGGTGATTTAGGCTAACAACTTAGACCTTTCAATTGGTATCAGAGGAAGGTTGATCGTTAAAAGGTTAACACCTTGATCTTATCCTTCTAAGTTGTTTCTTGAAAAGTATCAAGCATGAGTAAGACCAAGGATTTTGCTAAACTCCCTATCTGCACCAAGAACAACTTTCCTATGTGGAAGGAAAGAGTAAAGTTCTTCATGGAAGCAGTAGATCCCCGGATCTTCATGATTGTTGAAGAAGGTCCCCACATTCCTATGACTACTTCCACCATAGATCCCAACAAGCAAGTTCCCAAGAAGTTGATGGATCTAGACAAGGATGAGATTGCACTTGTCTCTCTGGACAAGAAGGCTAAAAATATTATAGCAAGTGCAGTCGACGACTCAATGCTGCAGAATCAAATTCATTGCCAGTCTGCCAAGGAGATGTGGCAATCCCTGGTGACTCTGATGGAAGGCACTGAAGAAGTGAGGGATGATCGGAGATCCCTTCTGAATCAAAAGTATGAAGCCTTCCGGCAAGGTCACAAGGAGGCCATAGCTGACACCTTTGAGAACTTCTTCAAGATAGTAAATGGCCTAAGAGTGTATGGCCGCGTCTTCACCAACGGGGAACTCAATGACAAATTCTTAAGATCCCTAACCAAGGAATGGGATAATAAGGTATGTGCCATTCGGGAGTTTGGAAGGTTAGCTGAGACGGACCCGCAAAATCTGTTCGGAAAGCTTATGTCTTACGAGCTGCAAATCAACTCAAGAAAAGCTGAAGAAGAGACAAGCAGGTCTGCATCCAAGGAGAAATCTGTCGCTCTAAAGGCAGATAGCTCAAGGAAGATAAAAGCTAGCTCTCCTGCCCCAGTTCCTGAGGCTGATGAAGAAGAATCATCTGAGCCTAGCTCATCTGGCTCAGAACTATCTGATGGAGAGTTCTCCCTACTCTCAAGGCAGTTCAAGAAATTTTTGAACAAGAAGAAGCAATGGAGAGGCAAGGATGCCTCATATAGAAGATCACGACATGACAGTGATCATCGGAAGAAAGGCTCAAGTAGCCATGACAGGTATAATCCTAAACCAAACAAACAGATTTCTACTGACATCATTTGTTATTGTTGCAATAAGCCAGGTCACGTCATCGCCGATTGCCCTCACAAAAAGAAAGAGGGTGGAAGAAGAGAGGAAAAGAAATCCTCACACCCCAAGAAGAGGACAGAGAGAAGCCTAGTAGCCAAGAAGAGCAAAACTCTCAGCGACTCGGACTCATCTGAGTCGAGTGAAGAAGAGGAAGCTTACTTTGGGCTCATGGCTCATTCGGATGATGAACAAGTCCCCCAGTTTACTGGGGAGGTAAAATCTCACACTCCTCTCTCTGATTCTGAAAATGACAATGAGCAAGAGGGATATTCCTCTGAAGATGAATCTGAACTCATGGGACAGTATAAGGAATTACTCACCGCTTACGAGAAATGTCGTAGAATGGTGAAAAGTCAAGCCAAAGAGATCAATTCTCTACAGGCTAGTGAGAGCAACTTGAGAGAAGAAGTCAATAGGACTAACTCTCTTCAAGAGAACCTAAATGAAGCTATGGAGGAATACAATAAAGCTCTCAAGCACCTCGACCTTAAAGAGGAAATCATCAAAGAACTGGAAAAAACAACTCGAGGCTGAAAAGAAGCTTGTTGAGAGTTTCTCTAAGCCTAAGACAGTTCTTCCAATCATTGCTGAATTCTCTGCTAAGGCCAAGGGTGCTGGTTTAGGCCACATTGGGTCTTCTAGTAAATCCTCTAGAAGAAACAAGGCCAGGAGAAAGAATAAGGCTGCCCGAAAGACTCTAGCTGAAGAAAAAGGGAAAGCTCCCTTGGAACCTGTTGTGTTCAAGAAAGTTATCTTTCCCACGAACGAACTCGATTATGAGTCCACCTACGGACACTTTTCTAGGCCAATCCCTAAGAAGCCTAAGTCAAGATACCAAGGTTGGACTCGTCCTCGTAACTTTGGCGAGAGTGTCTTCAAGGCACCTTATGAGGAGATTCAGCTTCACAGCTATGGACCTTATGCTCATGGTCATAACTTTAAGAAGACACCAAAAGTAAAACCCATTGTAGAAAAGCCTATGAAAGAGAAGATTTCATGTAACTGCAATCATCATGAAGCCTCTTCCTCCAAAAGTAAGGCTCCTGCTAGACCTTCATTCCAGAAAGTCAGGCAGGACTACCCAAGGCAAAGATACAACAGGTTCAACTGTTGGTGTTGTGGCAAAATTGGTCATTTTGCCAGTGATTGTTGGTTCAATCCTAATAATGCTGCTACCCCTAAAGTTAGCAACGTGAGAATGACCACTCATGAGGCTAATACTCGTAGGGGGAGTATTCTAACTCGAGACCAAGGACCCAAACCTGTTTGGGTTCCTAAGGCTAAATGATTGTAATTGCAGGTATGTCCAAAGGCCACCAAAATGCCAATCTAGTACTTGGACAGTGGATGTTCTCGGCATATGACCGGGACAAGAAGCCTACTTCAGAACTTCACCCCAGTCTGCAACGGACCAAAGGTCATCTTTGGAGGTTCAGATCGAGGAATCACTAAAGGCTATGGTATGATTTCTAACGGTAGCGTATCCTTCTCGAATGTAGCCTATGTTGAAGGATTGGAACACAATCTCATCAGCATAAGCCAACTATGCGACAAAGGATACGTAGTTGAATTTCATGCTGACAAGTGTTTGATAAAATCGGTTAACAATAGGGAAACTATTTTATCAGGCACTCGAAGCAGAAATATTTTCTGTTTGAATTTCATTTGTATAGACTCTTCGACACCAGTGTGTCTTTTGGAAAAAAGTAGTGCATCTCTTGCTGACCAATGGCACAAGAGACTAGCACATATTAATTTCAAAACTATTAATAAATTATTCTCTCAAAACTTAGTGCGTGATGCACCCAAGGTCAAGTGCGTTACGGACAGTCCTTGTCACGCTTGTATCAAAGGCAAGCAAACAAGAAGTTCGTTTAAAAGCATAATAGGCAAGGATTCCAATAGAAGTTTACAGCTTCTTCATATGGACTTGTTTGGTCCACTGCAGGTTAGAAGTTTGGGAGGTAAGGAATATACGTTGGTTATTGTGGATGATTACTCGCGCTTTGCGTGGGTGTTCTTTCTGAAACACAAGTCAGATACCTTCGGTATTTTCACTAATTTTGTCAGGCAAATCCAGAATGAATACAACCGTTCCGTAGTCAAAATCAGAAGTGACAATGGAACAGAATTCAAATCTGGAGCCATGACAGAATTTTGTGAAAGTCAAGGTATCTTTCATGAGTTTTCCTCTCCCCGCACACCACAGCAAAATGGAGTGGCTGAGAGAAAGAACAGAACACTCATAGAGGCTTGTCGGACCATGTTGAGTGATGCCTCACTTCCGGAGTATTTCTGGGCTGAAGCCGTCAACACCGCTTGTCACGTGCAAAATCGAGCACTCATCAACAAAGACCATGATAAGACTCCTTACAAACTTCTAAAAGGCAGGCAACCAACCATTTCATACTTTAGAATCTTTGGTTGTAAGTGCTTCGTACTTAACAATGGCAAGTATCACACTACAAAGTTTAGCGAGAAAAGCTTTGAAGGTATTTTTGTAGGTTATAGTAGCCATAGTAAAGCCTATAGAGTTTTCAATAGAAAAACTCTGGTTGTGGAAGAGTCGATACATCTTGTATTTGATGAGACGAGTCTGTTGCAAAGCAACTCGTCTAGTGTGCCTATTGTAGATGCAGGTACAAAGTTGAAAGAACTCAGCTTGGATGAACCTATTAAAGATAAAGATGAGACGTTCATCAAGATCCCCTCTACAACCACCTTTGGAGAGGGAGATGATCAAGATGAAGAAGACATCCCAGCTGAAGATATAACTCCAGTGGCTGAAGAGATCCCAGATGCAAGGACTTTGGAGTTCAGACACTTGAAGGATCATCCTGTTGACCAAATCATAGGAGATCCTCGGGATGGTGTCAGAACTCGTCGAGGTACAACTAACGAGAATTTACACTTAAGCTTTCTCTCACAGGTTGAACCAAAGAAATTTGAGGAAGCCAACTCCGACGCATCCTGGATTCTAGCCATGGAAGAAGAATTAAATCAGTTCAAAAGATGCAAAGTCTGGACACTTGTTCCTAGACCCAAGCATAAGAACGTCATCGGGACAAAATGGGTCTACCGGAACAAGATGGATGAAGACGGAACAATTATAAAGAATAAAGCCAGACTTGTCGCCAAGGGATATCGTCAAGAGGAAGGGATCGACTTCGACCAAACTTATGCTCCAGTAGCAAGACTGGAGGCAATCAGGTTATTTCTTGCCTACGCTGCACTTAAGGGCTTTACCGTCTATCAAATGGACGTGAAGTCCGCCTTCCTAAATGGTAACATTAAGGAAGAAGTGTATGTAGAGCAACCGCCAGGTTTTGTTGACTCAACCTTTCCTAACTATGTGTATTTATTACAAAAAGCACTATATGGTCTCAAGCAAGCCCCTCGGGCTTGGTATGAGACGCTGTCTACCTTTCTTCTTGAGAACAAGTTCACAAGAGGAAAGATAGACAAGACATTATTTCTTAGGGAAATAAAAGGCAAGATTTTGCTAGTGCAAATCTATGTCGACGACATCATTTTTGGCTCTACAGATAACAACCTCTGCAAAAAGTTCTCTAAACTTATGCAAGGGAAGTTTGAAATGAGCAGTATGGGAGAGCTGAAGTATTTCTTAGGGCTACAAGTGAAACAATCTGAGGATGGAATTTTCATCTCTCAGACCAAGTTCACCAAAGAGCTGCTTAAGAAATTCGGAATGGAGAATGCAACCTCTATGAGGACTCCAATGGCCTCAGCTATGTCTCTGGACAAGGACGAGAAAGGGAAACCTTTTGATGAAACCAAGTACAGAAGCATAATTGGGTCCTTGCTCTACCTTACCGCGAGCAGACCAGATATAATGTTCTCGACATGTGTATGTGCTAGATTTCAGGTGAACTCTAAGGAATCTCACTACATCGCTGCAAAGCGAATCTTGAGATACCTCAAAGGAACACCAAATCTTGGCTTATGGTACCCAAGAAGTAATGATAGTGAACTAATTGGATTTTCAGATGCAGATTTTGCAGGAAGCAAAGACGACAGGAAAAGCACCTCCGGGACTTGCCAATTCCTCGGAAGGAGACTCATTTCCTGGAGCAGTAAGAAGCAAAACTGTGTAGCCATCTCAACGGCTGAATCAGAGTACATCTCTGCAGGGAACTGTTGTGCACAGCTTTTGTGGATCAAGAATCAGTTTGAAGATTACAACATGAAGTTCCAGAACATTCCACTGTTCTGTGATTCTTCCAGCGCAATTGCAATAGCCAACAACCCAGTCTCCCACAGCAGGACCAAGCACATAGAGCTTCGCTACCATTTCATCCGGGAGCATGTGGAAAATGGAGATATAGATCTACAGTATGTCTCCACAGACAGGCAAGTTGCAGACATCTTCACCAAGCCGCTGGATGAGTCCAAGTTTTCATTCTTCAAAACTGAGCTTGGACTGCTTAACAAAGAAGACCAATGATGGACTCAGAAATTTAGAAGAGGTCAGAAATGTTGGATACTCTGAGGTACAGTTTTTTTTTTTTTTTGGTGGAAATTCCTTCAAGAAATTTGAGACTCGAGAATAGTTACATTTACACGAGTGAAATAGTGAATACTCGAGTAACAAGTCAAATATACTCGAGTAATCAAATCAATACTCGTGTATGCACTCCTTATACTCGAGTATGAAAAGTCTTCAGAATTTAATACTCGTGTATTGAACTTCATATACTCGAGTAATCAGATTGATACTCGAGTATGAATTTCTTATACTCGACTATGGAAAAATCCGTCTAGACTTAATACTCGTGTATACTCAGTCCATACTCGAGTATATGTTAAGGATTACTCGTGTATGCCGTAAACTTCTCTCGTGTAATCGGATTTCTCTGGAATTTTTCAAACTCTCTATTCGCACAACTAATTTGCCGCCTCTTCAGGTATGTCTTTATACTTAATTCGTTTTAAACCTAATTAGGATTATTTATATATATATATTCAAAACGACAAAGTCCTTTCCACTTCTCATTCACTCGAGTAGCCGCCGGCTGTTCGTATTCCCGAAACCCTGTTCTTCGTCTTCCGTCGCCGCAGATTTCCGTCTTCCTCATTGCAGAATCGCTGATGGCTCCTCCCTCCTCCAAGTTTGGAATCGGCTCGGAATTAGTGACTGATGGCATTGAAGATATCTCCGATGATTTCAAGAACCTTCTGATTCTCCTGGACACGGCCGGATTGACCTTCGTTCTTCAAGAACCTTGCCGCCTTTTGCTTCCTGATGTTGAAGAGTTCTACAAAAACTTGAAGATTAGACACAATGGTACAGTTCTGAAATCAAAGGTAAGGGGAGTTGATGTTCGGTTAGATAAAACCTCTGTCGCCACTCTGCTTCGGATGCCCGTGGTCGACGAAGAAGATGATTTAGACAAGGCAGATGCCGACCGCACCTCCTTATTCTGTGGTCGAGATCCAGAAGGTGGAGGTGAAACCCTGAACCGCTCTCTGTTCAATTCAGAAGGGAAGTTTCTAGTTGACATCATTGCCAAAATCCTCTGGTGCAAGACTTACTCCATTCGAGATGTATCACAAACTCTTTTTGATGTTATGCAAGCTATTGTCTGCAGGAAGAAGTTTCAGTTTGGAATGATGATACTGGATAAGATCAAAGACAGCGTCAAACATCCCAGCTTTGCCAGGATTATCTCCCTCCTCCTCCATGAGATAAATCCTACAGTGTTTGACTTCTCTAAAGGGACTCCTCTTCACCACATGAAGAAAGTCTCAATATCATCCATTCAGAGGTATGACCTCAAGATCATGAACCCTGCCCAAGCCTCCAAGGCTGATGCCACCTCAGAGCAACACCAAGACAGCAGTTTCCCTAAAGACAGGATTCCATCTCCTTCTCTACATCAAACTACTGCTACCACTAGTGCAATAGTTGAGGGGGAGCCTGCCTCTTCTCTTCCTCAGAATCAGGTTTCTTCAGAATCAGTAATTCCAGTACAAGAAGAAGTAAGAATTCCTGCTCCTCCAATCTCTCCTCCTCTTCAGATATAATAAGCAAGATTGAGCTTATGCTCAAAGAACAGAGAGATTACTTTGATGCCTCTCTGCAATCAGTAACATCCAAGGTCTCTGCTCTTGAAACAGAGATGAGCAGAGGCTTTGCTGAGATTCAAGCAAATACTGATGAACTAAAAAGGTTGTTCCAACTTGGAGGCAAAGCCATAGATCACACCATTACAAGCATAGGTGAGCTAAGAAATCAGGCAGAGACAGTAGCTCACAATCAGATTAAGCTAGATGAGAGAGCTGAAATGAATGTTGTGAAAGTATGTAATGAAGTGGGCACCTTCAAAGATGAAGCCATTGCAAAGCTAAACATAGATATCAGCAAGGGGGAGAAAGTTGTAAAAGAACAAGTGGAAAAACTACATGAGCAAGCTCAAATAGTTTTAAAAGAACAAGTTGAAACTCTCTCTAAACAGGCTCAAACTACAGTGGATGGAATTGTAAAGGAAATGAAAGCAGACATTCTCTCTCAACTTCAATCTGTAAAGTTTTATACCTATGACACTGCTGTGTGGCTGCATAACATGAACTTCCCCAATGCTCAGCTCAACCCAGCCATCATTCCTCAGCACCTAAATCCTCTTGAAGAGCAACCCTCTGCAGATGCCCCTGTCCAAGCTACCATTCCAGAAAGTGGTGTGCCAGTCTTCTCTCCTAGACCTGAGGGAGATGTGACTGAGCCCCCTCTTAACTACTCTGACATGTGGCAAGATGATTTTGTTTCCAGTTCTCAAGGTCCATCTAAGAGGAAAAGAAAGTATGGTGAAGGTGCTTCTGCAAGTCGTTCTGAACCCAGAAGAGATCCAGCAATTGTTCACTCAGAGATTTGGAGTCCAACCTCCAAATCCCTTATTCTTGATACCCTGAAATTAGTGACAGATCATGGGGAAAACAGAGACAATCATTACAGCTACTCAGAGTGGAAAGCATATGAAGCTTCACAGATTAAAATCAGACTCCATGACAGAAACTGGGGACACAACAACCCTGCTGCTCCTCCCAGGCCCAGGACCTATTTCCCAAAGCCTTACAGCTACCTGGAGAGACAACAGCTCAAAAGGGAAAGAATGCACAAGGATGCTCCATCATGAGTGGATCTGAGAAAGTGGAATTGGACTATTTTGTTTATGTGCTTTAAAAACATTTCCTCATATATATATATATTTAATTCTGATTATGGCCATATTTTGTCTATCCTGTTTTAATTAGGTTTATTCTCCTTGGTATGCTTTTTGTTCTTTTACTCCTAAGTAATTCACCTTAGTATAGAGAGTGCTGACATCTACAAATAGGGGGAGATTGTTGGGGTTTGTCTCCACAATGCCTCAGATTTGTAGGAGGCCAGACCTTGAACTAAGATGAATTAAGGTGTATTTGATGCTGTGTTTAAGTTGTATGTGTGCAGGTCCTTAATGCCAAGTGTAGACCAATGTCAGTCTGTAATGGGTCACTAAACACAGGACCATGCAATGTAATCTCTCATTGTGTGATCCAAGGTGTTGGCCCATGTATAGCCTCTCTATTGGGATACACTTATCCTTCATGCACATTGGATGGATGGACAGAAGCTTTGGAGCTAAGCTTTCTCAGAGAAAATTTTCCTAAGTCCTTTATACTCGAGTAAGTATGTTCATACTCGAGTAAGTGTTTTCTGATACTCGAGTATAACTTCTGATACTCGAGTAAGTTTGCTCTATACTCGAGTATATCTTCTGATACTCGAGTAAGTATGTTCATACTCGAGTAAGTGTTTTCTGATACTCGAGTATAACTTCTGATACTCGAGTAAGTTTGCTCTATACTCGAGTATATCTTCTGATACTCGAGTAAGTATGTTCATACTCGAGTAATTGATTTTTGATACTCGAGTAAATTCTTCCATACTCGAGTATATCCTCTGATACTCGTGTATGTTAACGTTTCTCAGGTATATTTTCTGATACCCGAGTTTAGCCTTTTGATACTCGAGTATATCGTCTTGATACTCGAGTATACTTTCTATTACTCGAGTATACAATTCTGATACTCGAGTATACCATTTTTGATACTCGAGTAATTCTTTCTTCTCTCCTGTATTTCTCTCTTTCTATACTCGAGTATACTGCTTCTTGCTACTCGAGTAATCCATCTCTCCATACTCGTGTATATCCTCCATTACTCGAGTATCGCAGTCAACTTCTCCAGAATTTTTCTAAGTCCATTTTCATCATAAGTATTTTGAATCTGTCAATTCTGATTGGTCCACGTGTCATCATTAATCAATATTATGACCGTTGGAACCCACCTATAAATAGGTCTTTTCAGAAATGACTTTTAAGCGTTATTACAGAAATATTCTTTTTAAGAAAGAGAAATTCCGTGAACCCTAATTTCACGCCGCCGCCATTGCCGTTCACGGAAGAAGAAGAAAAGTTTGGATCGCGACCTTCGTTTTCATCGATCTTTTCTCCAGCGATCCAGAAGAAAGAGAATCACTCGATCTTGCCGAGCCTTGAAGATTCCAGATCTCTCTTCTTGATCGAGGTGGTTCTAGTTTTCAGACTCGTGGATCTCTCTCAGGTCATCTTCAACCTTTTTCTGATCAAGCCGAAGTTCCTGAAGAAGAAGACCGTCAAAGATCCATATCTGAGATTGTTGTTTTGATTTTTATTTTCAAACCAAATTTCATTGTAGGAGATTCTTCTCCGAGACTTGTAGGAAGTTTTGTCTTCCGAGTTTTTGTAGATCCGTTTTGGGATCGAGATTTGTAGGAACGTGGTTCCGAGGTGTAGGATTGTTTTCAATCCGAGATAGTGGAGTAGCCGAGTCTAGTAATTTGCTAGATCGGTGAGGAAAGTGGACGTACCCAAGATTGGGGAACCACTATAAATCTCTTGTCTTCTGTGATTGCTTGATATTTGCTGTGTTAGTTTTTAATTCCGCATTTGACACGCATTTCACCTATTCACCCCCCTCTAGGTGATTTAGGCTAACAACTTAGACCTTTCAAAAACTACTTAACCAAATATTCATCTGGAAAAACAATTCTACACAACTAGAGAATCTAACCTATCAACTAACCTTTGACCATAGATAAAACTTGGGTCAAGAGACAGAAAGAGAGGGCTGAAATCAAATCAAAACTTAGGGTTCCAACAATCTCCCCCTATTTGAGTTAAGTCCCTCAACAATTAAAACATACAAAACTAATTACAGAAAGTAAAATAAAATGATAGAAATGACTAAGCAGATATCATCAATCAATCAGATAATAAATTAACTGTCAATCAATGAATAATTAAGGTGCTTCAGAGTTAGATTCAGGATTAGAAGAGCTAGAAACAAAAGTAATTTTTCTGGTAGGATCTAGAGCTTCTTTTTTCGATAGCTTCAAGTCTTGCTCTCCAATAATTTTCAGTTCAGTTGTCCTTGGGACCACTGCCTCAGGATGCTTTTCCATATATTTTGAAGGATCAAACATCTCAGGTCTGACCTGGAATTTTTCGAGCTCCTTCTTTCTGAATTTAGACATTGTGGTTAACCCGGCAGTGTCCTTTCCTTCAGCTTTTGCTTTCCTTATTTGCGCTGCTCCAACCAGTTCAAGAAAACGAACCATCCTAAAGTTAGGATCAAGCTCTGGGCTTTCATAGACAATCTCAGAAGAAGTGTCAACTGGTTCTTTATCCTGATTAACTAGATAACAAGAGGGAGCAGACTTAGCAAAGTTCTTGTTAGAATTTTCAGATAAAAAATAAATCACTTACCTTTTGGAACATCTTTCTCAGTATGAGCTGGCTTTGGAGATGCGACTTTTTTCTTTGGAGAAGGAGGAGGGGAAAAGGTTGGTCTTTGATATACTACCTCTTTAACTTGTTCTTTAACAGTATCAGGTCTTTGATATCCAGTTTGACTTTTTCCTTGAAAACTTTGCGAACTTCTCCTTTGAGCAGATTGAGATGGATTTGATCTTTCAGATTGAGAGGCAGATTTAGAAGATGAATTTCCTGAGGCTCCTGCACTTGGGGGTGGAGGAGGAGGACCTCTAGGATTCCATCTAGGAACAGGAGAGTCATACCTCTTAGACTTTTTCCTTTGCTTTTGCTAGTTCTTTGAAAATAACATCCAATGCTGGAAGTCATTTGACTTTGGATCAATCCCTTTCAGTATATAATATGGTGTATCATTGTCTGGATTAGCAGGAGGAGGAGCAACAGCTTTTCTTTTCTTCTTAGCAATCCTTTTTCTTTTAGTCTCAGCAGACTCATCAGAGTCGATTTCATCTTCAGAATTTGAAGAGATAGGCATATCATATGGGTCAATAACCTCTTTCATAGCTCTCTCTTTTTCTTTTAAAGCAGCTCTTTCTTGTTCTTCTTCTATGGCATCCTGTGCCAATAGAGCATCTAAATCCAAGCCTGGGGAATCATCCCGTACAGTAGATTTTTCGATCTGGGCATCTGCAGCTGATTCTTGAATCTCCGAAACTGTCAAAGTGACCAGTTCTGCTTGAACTTCAGGCTGAGCTACTTCAGAAAGTTGAGCCTCTGGTTCTGGTTGAACTTCTAGAGCAGATTAGATAACCGGCTCTTGAACCTTTAGACTTTCTTCCAATTTATCTGTAGTATTATGAATAAAATTGTTCTAAATGACATCTAGCCATGCCTTCCAGATATTCCCAAATTATCATATCAGTTATCAAGTCTAAAAAATAAGTAAAAGGAATACCTTCAGAATTAACCACAGCATGTCCTAACTCCCACAATTCATCTAGAAAGGAGGTGATGATTCCTTCTAGGAACAGGACAACCAAGGGAGTAGAACTTTCTTCTAAACAAGCTTTAACACAGAATTCAGATTTCAAAACTGCATCAGAAATTTCCTTTTCAGATAAAGAAGGAGGAGGAGCTGAAACTTCTATTGCTTTCTTTATTACTGCAAGATGAACTACTGGAGGGGAGGCCAAGGGCTGCTCAGAGACGTCTTCATCAAGCATCTCCCCCTGCTTGATTTCAGTAGAAACTGAAACCAGGCCCCTAGAAGAAGAGGGCTCAGCAGACTTTGAGAGTTTTAGAATGGCAGCAGTCAGAGAGGAGATAGAGGAAGCAAGGGGAGCAATTGCCTCATCAATCATAGCTTTGATTGAAGGGGTAATTAACTCCACAATGCTAGAAATCAATGCATGAGTAATTTCAAAAGATGATGATGATGATGATGGAGGAATTTCAGAAGGTGGAAGAGCAGCATTGATGGTATATGTAAGATGAGCTGGAGAATGAGCTGGAGATGGAGCTGGAGAATGATGTGGAGATACATGGGTGGATGCAGGGTGATCAAGATGATCAGAAGAGGGAATTGGTGACTGAGGAGGAGTGGGAATCTCAGACACCAACAAATCAAAACTTGGTTGAGATATCCCAGCAAGATGAGGAGGTAGAGGAGAAGCTGGAGGAGAAGCAGAATGTCGTACTTCAATTGAAGTTGAAGGAACTTCAACTGAAGTAGACGGTAAAACTGATGAAGAAGATGGAAGAGATAAATTTGCTGAGCCAGCTGCTAGAAAGGGGGGAGTGACTGCGACAGTCCTAGTGCTCTCAAAAGTAACTGGAGCAACCCCTGCGGGAGCGGGCTTCAGGAAGGTCCTTTTCCATTTTGAAAACAGCGAAGGATCCATCTTCTTGCTTGCGTTGATGGAGGTGGCGGCTGACACAAGCAGGTGAGGGTATTTCTCCTTCAGAAAAATTCCAACTACCCTTCCTAGGGTAACCTCTTTCTTTCCATTCTTTTTCCTGATTAAATCGAACATAATGCCAGCCCAATTGATCTGCTTCTTATTAACAATTGCACACATTAGTGCAAATTATTGCCTTGTAATATTATCGTGGGCTGAGTGCTTTCCCAGTAGCACTTTTCCAACAATTTCCGCAAGAAACTTGATCTTAAACGGGAAATTTACCTTGAGCAGCTTGGAGGGAATGCCTTCGGCATGTCCCAGCTCAGTTAACATTCTTCCGAACTCAGGAGCATCTTGCTCATAATCTTCTTCACCATTAATCAAACCAAAAATTTCAGTCAGAATAGCGGGAGTCAAGATTACCTCTTCTCCGCTAATTGTTCCAGTCATCGAATCATCAGTAGAAGACGAAGAGAAAGCCCACTCTTTGATTTCTTGAGTGTTTATCTTTATTCTGTAAGACATGAGTCTTTCTAATCCTTGATCTCTGCACAGATTCAGAATCTCCACTATCCCTGGTTCGCAGCAGCTGAAAGCGTCGAAATCAACGCTGAAACCGGCATCAAACTTGACTACTGCAAGAAGAGCTGGAGCAATCGCCATCGAGAAAGCTGTAGAAGACGAGAGAGAGACGGCGAGGGCGGAGCGGCAGAAAACGCGAGACAAAGAGCAAGCGGGAAGACGGAATGCGAAAAGACGCTCTCTGTCGATGATAAAAGCAACTATCTCTTAACCTAGGTCGACCATCGGCTTTATATTAAAACAGCGATCGTCGATCTACTTAAAAGATACTGGAGACGATGGTCGAACGGTCGTTCGACGATCGGTCCTGAAGCAGAGTAGTCGATCAATCGTTCGACTATTTCTGTCTTCACAAACAGCAAGCTGTCGTCAACCATAGATCGACGATAGGCTCGACCTGTTCGACTATCTTCGAACGCCGGTCGACGATCTTCGAGGCAGATGAGCTATCTTCAACCATAGGTCGACGATAGGCTTGATCCGCTCAACTATCGTCGAACTTCGTTTGACTATCTTCGAACAAGTTTCAACAAGGCAGACGTCACACTTAGTCTCGTCCATTAATCATGCCTAGTTGAACTAAAAAGAACAGATGCTTCTGTTCATCTAAGGGCTTGGTGAATATATCACCTCTCTGAAGGTCTGTGGATATGAACTCAAGGCTGATCTTGTTCTTTTCCACACAATCTCTCAGGAAATGGTGTCTAATCTCAATGTGCTTCGTTCTAGAGTGGTGCACTGGATTTTGTGCAATGGAGATAGCACTTGTACTGTCACACATGATTTTAGTATTCTTGTGTGAGTACCCATAATCCAAAAGTTGATTTTGTATCCACAGGATCTGTGAACAACAACTAGCAGCTGCTATATATTTAGCTTCTGTAGTTGATGTTGAGACAGAGGCCTGCTTCTTACAGAACCAAGAGACCAATCTCTCTCCCAGGAACTGACAAGTTCCTGAGGTACTTTTCCTATCAACTCGACAACCAGCATAATCAGAATCAGAATATCCAATTAATTCAAATTCTGACTCAGCTGGGTACCAAAGTCCTAGATTTGGACATCCCTTCAAGTATCTCAAGATTCTCTTGAGAAGAATCAGATGAGATTCCTTGGGGTTGACCTGGAATCTAGCACAAAGGCATGTAGCAAACATTATGTCTGGCCTACTTGCAGTTAAATACAATAGGGATCCAACAATGGCCCTATAATTCTTTTGATCTACAGGCTTTCCCTGAGCATCAGAATCAATAACTATATTAGTAGCCATAGGTGTATGCATTGCTGAAGCATCTGCCATCCCAAACTTCTTTACCAATTCCTTGGCATATTTGGATTGGGAGATGAAGATGCCATCAGCATCTTGCTTTACTTGGAGACCAAGAAAGTAAGACAGCTCACCCATACTACTCATCTCAAACTTAGAATGCATTAGGTCAGAAAACCTTTTGCAAAGTTTGGGATCAGTGGAGCCAAATATAATGTCATCCACATACACTTGAACTAACAGGATTGTGTCCTTGTGGTGCTTGACGAAGAGGGTTCTATCAACTACTCCCCTAACAAAGTTGTGCTCTAACAGGAAACTAGCTAAAGTCTCATACCGGGCTCTTGGTGCTTGTTTTAGTCCATACAGAGCTTTCTGCAACTTGAATACATGTGAGGGCTGAGTTGAAGAAACAAAACCGGGTGGCTGTTCAACAAAAACCTCTTCCTTTAGCTCACCATTAAGAAAAGCACTTTTGACATCCATCTGAAAAACCTTAAACTTCATATAGGCTGCATAGGCTAAGAAGATCCTTATTGCCTCTAGCCTTGCAATAGGAGCAAAGGTTTGGTCATAATCTATACCTTCCTCCTATCTGTAGCCCTGAGCTACAAGCCTAGCTTTATTCCTTACAATGATTCCATTTGCATCTAACTTGTTTCTATACACCCACTTGGTGCCTATGATCAGTTGGCCTTTAGGTCTTGGAACCAAAGTCCATACTTTATATCTTTCAAACTAATTGAGTTCCTCTTGCATAGCAATGATCCAGTGGGGATCTAGCTCAGCATCTTTAATGGTGAGGGGCTCAATCTGTGAAAAGAAACAAGCATGCATCACATCCTGTCTTAACTGATGTCTTGTTTGAACACCAGCTGATATGTCTCCTATCACTTGAGATGTAGGGTGATCTCTAAGTGTGACAACATCAGCAGGTGGGATGTGATCTTCAGCAATAGTTGGGATTAATTCCTCAGGAGGAATTTGATCTACTATTGGTGGTACAGCAATAATTTCTACAATGTCTTCATCACTGTCTGATTCAGTGATATGAAGAGTTGAAAGATGGAGGATTTCTTGAGTGACATCTTTGGTAGATTCTTGTACCTGTAATGAACTTGAGGAAGGGGAAGTTTCCTTCTCCTTGTAAAACATTTGGGATTCATCAAAGGATACATGAACAGACTCTTCAATTTTAGAAGATGATTTATTAAAAACCCTATAAGCTTTGCTTACTTGGGAATATCCAAGAAAAATTCTCATTGAAGCCTTTGCTTCAAACTTTCTAAGATATTCTTTATTATTATTATGAATATAAACAACACAGCCAAACACTCTAAAATAATTTATTTTAGGTTTCTTTCCTTTAAGTAACTCATAAGGAGTTTTACACTTAAGTTTGTGTATCAGACTTCTATTCAGGACATAGTTGGCTGTACTAACTGCTTCTTCCCAATAGGAAAGAGGCATATTAGCATCTGCCAACAATGTGCCAGCAGCTTCAATTAGTGTTCTGTTCTTCCTTTCAACTACCCCATTTTGTTGGGGAGTTCTAGGAGCTGAGAAGCTATGTTTGATACCTTCTCTCTCACAGAATTCTTGCATGAGAAGAGAGTCAAACTCCGTACCATGATCACTTCTGATCAAGGCCACCTGAGTAGAGTACTTAGTCTGCACACATAATAGAAAGTCTGTAAGGGCTTTGAAGTTATCAGCCTTAGTTCTCAGAAAGAACACCCAAGTGAACCTAGAGAAGTCATCTACAATGACTAGGGTGTAATACTTCCCTCCTAAACTCTGTACATTTATTGGGCCAAATAGGTCCAAATGTAATAAATACAGGATTCTAGGAGAATCACTTTTATTTACTGATTTAAATGAGTTCTTGGTTTGCTTGCCTAGTTGACAAGCCTTGCATAGGCTCTCCTTCTTGTAGGGGCAAGAATGTAAACCTCTAACAAGGTTGTGTTTAGATAACCTAGATATATTCTTGAGATTAACATGGCTAAGCCTTTTATGCCACAAGGTATTATTATTAATTACTTCATTAAACAGGCAGATTTCAGAATCAGTTGAATTAAAATCTACTAAATAAATGTTGCCTTGTCTAATGTCTACTAATACAACATTATTATTTAAAGTAATATTACAAAGGGAGTTAGAGAAAGATACCTGGTATCCAGTATCACATAACTGACTTACTGAAATTAAATTATACTTCAGTCCAGCCACATAAGCAACTCTCTTGAATGTAACAGCTCCAATTGTCATCCTGTCGTAGCCTTCAGTTTGACCACAGCTTGAATCTCCAAAGATTACCTTTGGGTCAAGCTTTGCCTTGAACCTTGACAGATGTTCTTTATTTCCTGTCATATGCTTGGAGCATCCACTATCCAAATACCATTTATTTTGAGTGATAGGATAGGTCTTCACCTGCAAATAAATCAATTTAAACATTGTGGGCTCAGGTAACCTTGGGTCCCTTGTTTTTCACATAAGAAAAACTCGAAATAAATGAATAAGCAGGCTGAGGGTGATAACCTAATGGGTAAGATCTCCTAGGTGGGATTCTCCATGCTGATGATGGGTCAATGAACCTAGGGTTTTTATTCATATTCGGGTTTCTAACGTTCAGGTTTGAATTTTGAAATTCTTGTTGAAAGCGTCGATCGGCGTTCGATGATTGGTACCTAGATCGTCGATCTTCGTTCGACCATTGGGCCTGCGATCGTCGAGCTGCGTTCGACGCCCTTTGTAATTCCTTAAATTTCTGTTTTCTTTTCTCTCTTTTAGCTTTATTTAAAGCTCTGTTTACTTGATTGACTTGCTCAGTGTTTTTTATTCCACTAGATGAAATAAAATTCACTGGAGTTGAAAGTTGGTTTTTAAGAATGATTGGGGGCTCACTAGAAGATGCTCCTAAGCCTAATTTATTATTGCCTGACCTAGTGTTAGACATGCTGGTTATTTCAAGCAACTTAAGGCTTCTACCATTCAGAGACTCTTCTAACCTTTTGGACTTGGCTAATTCATTCTTAAGAAATTTAATTTCTTCACTAGAGTTAGTGAGATCTTCCTTTAACTTAATGTTTTCAATAGATATGATTTCTGATTCAGCTAGCCTATGTCTAAGTTCTTTAATCTCTTTTTCAGAACTGATTAAATCTAAACATAAGGATTTAAATTCTAATTTAAATTCTGCAGAAGTGAAATCATAAAAAGATAGTACCTCATCTTCTGTTGGCATCTCTTCATCAGAATCTGAATTCTCTACAGCAGAGTGATTGCTGCAAGCATCAATTACCATCAGGCAAACTTCCTTTGCCTTCTTTTCTTCTTCATCCTCACTGGAGCTTGAGGAAGAGGATTCCTCATCAGAATCGCTCCAGGTTTCAGCAACAAAGCCTCTCTCCTTCTTTTTGTTCTTGTAGGAGGATGGCTTGGAATGCTTCCTATGCTGATCCTTGTCTTTTCTTTTATCTTTGTTCTTTTCCTCTGGACAATCTGGAAGAATATGTCCAGGCTTCCTGCAACCATAACAGATTATTTCTTTAGAGGGGGTACGATCATACCTTGGTTTATCTTCATACTTTGAAGATTTCTTTCTGAATTCCTTCCTTCCCATCTTGAGAAACCTTTTGGCAAACAATGCCATCAGTTCCTCATTGGACTGGCTACCTTCAGAAATGTCAGCAGCTTTGAGAGCAAGGGTTTGCTCTTTTCTTGTAGGAGTTGGGGTCTTTGCTTCCGCTTCAGCTTCCCTGGACTTCAGCACTTGCTCAAAAGACTTGAGCTTGCCGAGAAGGGCTTCTGTTGAGATTTCATTTGTACTTCTGGCCTCCTTGATAGGCCAGATCCTCAGATCCCATGTGCTAGGGAAGCACATAAGAATCTTATCATTGACCTCTGTCAATGAGATATCCTTGTCAAGGGTCCTCAGCTCATTGATGATTGAGCTGAGCCTTGTGTACATTCCTTCAACTGATTCAGAATCAATTTTCTTGAAATTCTCATACTGTGAGATAAGGTTGGACCTCCTGTCCTTCCTTTCATCAGCTGAACCAGCTACAATCTGGTTTAGTGTGTCCCACATAGCTTTTGCTGAGGAGCAGTCAGCAACCTTCTAGAATACTTCATCAGACATTGTCTGAGCCAGAATGTTCATTGCCTTGGCATCTACTATCTTTGTCTTTTTGTACTCATCATTGTAGTCTGGAGGAGGCACTGCACTCATATCAGATGATGATGAGGCAGTAGCAGCAGCAGGTGCTCTTGGTGGTCCTGTCAAAATAGAAGCAAAAATACTTTCATCAATAGAGTTCATATATAATTTGATCCTTGCCTTCCAGATGCTTAACTTAGCTAAGTTGCATGCTGGAGGTCTGGTGCTAGAATAATCCTTGGACTGGGCCATGATAGTGAAAGTGAATGTCTATAAGCTTTGGTATCTATCAGGATCTTGTGACTTAGGTGTTAGCCTATTCAGTCAGTCAACCTCCCTCTGATACCAATTGAAAGAGAAGGGATAGATACAACTCTAGAGGGGGGGTGAATAGAGTAATCAAAAATTGCACTGGCAAAGTTGACTTTCTACTCAACTCCCTTAGAGTTAAAAGCGGAATGAAGGTTATAGATATTTGAGATTTAAACCTTAAAGCCTAACACAAGTGTTGTGCACAAAAAAGCAGCCAACTGTAATTACAGTTAAGGCTTGGAAACCTAAACAGCAACTAGCAAACCTAGTTAAGATCTAATCACAGCCATAATGCAAGTAATTAAATAAAACAATCCAGACGACACAAGGAATTTATAGTGGTTCCCCAAACAACTTGGGTACGTCCACTCTTCTACCAACAAGGTAGGAATCCACTCAGGTTTTTGATCAGGTGCCCTGCCACCAACAAGATCTGCTTCAGGTAGATCAAGAAACCCTTTAGACTTTTGATCAGGTGTCTAAAAACCAACACAGGTTTTTGATCAGGTGCCCTGCCACTAAGGGATACTTTTGAAGGGAGTAATAACCCTGTACAGGAGGGGGAAAGGAGGTTAAGGTGTCTTCTCTATTTTATAATAGATTAGAGAAGCACAATAACTTGCACTGAGCTAGAAAGCTCTAAAAGAATCAAGGCTCCCCCTGGCTCAAAGAACGTCCAAGTGAAGTCTTGCTTCAGTGCAGCAATACTTCAGTAAATACTGAAGGAAGAACTATAAGAAGATATAAAATAAGAAATGAAAATCTTCTAGCAGCTATCTTCTTCTTCTTCTTCTTCAAAAGATCTCTGAGTCAGAACTTCCTGGAACCAGGAGAACTCAGGTTGAAGAAGAGCAGAAGAGTTAACACTTCTCAGTTGAGTGAAGATTGCTGAGAGAAGTAAATTTGATCTTGCTGTAAGCTTGCTGAATGAATTGTTTTTCTGAGAACTAGTTGATTTCTTCTCTCAGGAAAGTCTTTATATAGCAGTAGCAGCAACGACTCTTACTTGAGTTTGAATCTTGTCTTTTTCTGAACTCTGCAAGCTGGGCTGCAAAAAGCATAAAGCAAAACAAAAATACTGCAGGCAGATATCCTATAAAAGGATAAAGCTTTCTAAGAAGCTGCAAATACTTCTGATGAAATAATACAAGAGAAAGTCACATCAGAAACGACTCTTTACAGCCAAGGAAGACTTTTTGAGTCTAACGGCTATAAAGGACAGCTTGGCAGAAATCATATCTCAGTTATAAGATAAACAACTTTGTCAGAAAAGGTTAGCTCATGCATAAAGAATTGAATAGATATTGCATGGAAGAGTTATCACAATTTACTCAGATAATCTTTTATAACATATGCCAAAATAAGTATGAAATTAGTCACATCATAGAAGACGACAAAACTATTTTAAAACATACAGCAAAACGTCGAATGACCCTCGGAGATCGTCGACCGACGCACGGAGATCGTCGACCTATCGGACAGATAGTCGAACGATCCAGATAGTCAAACTATCAAAGAAGATAGTCGAACTACCTCAGCAGATAGTCGACCTATCAGAACAGATAGTCGAGCTATCAGATAGTCGATCTATCAGGACAGATAGTCGAACTACCAAACAAAACAGATAGTCGACCTATCAAGCAGATAGTCGACCTATCACAGAAAACAGATAGTCAACCTATCAACAGATAGTCGACCTATCAAAGAAAACACAGATAGTCGATCTATCAACAGATAGTCGAACTATCAGATAGTTGAGCTATCCAAGCAGATAGTCGAACTATCAATGCAACACAGATAGTCGACCTATCAACAGATAGTCGAGTTATCAAGGCGGACAGATAGTCGACCTATCAACAGATAGTCGAGCTATCAGATAGTTGAACTATCAGGACAGATAGTCGAACTACCAAAGCAAGCAGATAGTCGACCTATCAACAGATAATCGAGCTATCAACGCAGACAGAACGTCGACCAACTGATAGACGATCGTCGATCAGCCAATAGACGATAGTCGAGCGACGTTCGACTATAGTCGAACGAAAAACTAGTTAACCAAATATTCATCTGGAAAAGCAATTCTACACAACTAGAGAATCTAACCTATCAACTAACCTTTGACCATAGATAAAACTTGGGTCAAGAGACAGAAAGAGAGGGCTGAACTCAAATCAAAACCTAGGGTTCCAACAGTATTCTTCAGTACTGGTTTCAGTTTCCTTGGCTTGCTCCTTTGTTTTATACCAGCAATTGCTTTCTGAATGGTTTTGAATTGTACATTTTTTGCAACGGAAAAAGAAATCTTTGGTATCATGATTTTGTTTCTTACAGATGAGGCATCCACGAGATGTTTGAGGTAACTCCTTTTGTTTTTCTTTCCCTTTATAATCAAGCTTCTTATTCTTGTGTTGAGTGAGGTGTACTGTCTGATTTCTTTTTACTGTCTCCCTTGCTTTTAAAATTTATTTTCGTGTGGAATGCCTTATCAAGACCTGGGACATCTTCAGAAAGTACGTCTTCATGGGATTGTAGAGATCCCACGAGGTCGGTAATGGTGAGAGTGTCAATATCATGGGCTTCTAAGATGGCTGAGACAATGTGAATGTGGGACTTTGGCAAAGATCTAAGTACCTTTTCTGCAGCTTGTTGTTCTTCAATGATTCCTCCAAGAGTTCTTATTTGATTTACAAGGCTTGTTATCTTCCCAAAAAACTCTTGAGAGGATTCACCATCTTTCATTACTAAAGCATCAAAATTTCGACGAAGTGCAGCAAGTTTGATTTTTATTACCTTTTTAGTCCCTTTATATTCACTTTCCAGTCTGGTCCATGCTTCATGAGCAGACTTCGATCCCATGATCCTTGGGTAGACGTTTATGGCAACGCCCTGCTGGATTAGGTGCAATGCCAAAGCATCACGCATCTTGTCCTCTTTGCTAATGGTTGGAGCAGCTTCGGCGGTAGCCTTGCAAGATGCCAATGGGCCAGATTGGACAATGTCCCACAGATCTTGGGACTGAAGTAGGGTTGTCATTTTGTCACTCCAAACTTCATAATAATCTCCAGTAAAAATAGGAATGGAAGTATGACTGATTGTTGGTATTGCGGCAAGATGTATCAGACCCCCAAGATCAAGGCCCTCTGATACCACTATTAGCAAAAAATACACAAGTGCACAGGGTTTTAATGAGAAAATAGTATTACTTGGTTTTTCATTTCTTAACACACAGTCGGATACAACATATCATGCTTATATAGAGCATTACAGAAGATTCTAGATTAGTAGCTTTAATCACAGTGGTTGGAAGCTTAACAAGTGCTTCATAAATACATATAATACTTCTTAATTTAATTGCTAATGATGCCTGCAGGTTCCAATGTCTTAATTGGCACAAGTTCCTGTCAACACGGAATTTGGCGAGTTCGCAAATCCAGCGCCGCCACCGCCGGCCGGGGGCTCGCCTGACACCGGCCGCCCGTGGTCGACGAACCCTGGGAGACCGGTGGCCGGCGAGCCCCCGGCTAGCGGCGACGAGGCAGAGGGGGTCAATCCAGCAGCCTGAATTCACTGTGAGCACTTTATATATATATTTTTATATTTATATATATATATATATATATATATATCTATACTATCTTAAAAAGATATATCATGGCCTGCCAATAACCTGAGTTCATAAATACAACATAAAAACAGAGCCATTCATTTTTGCTGATCAAGATCCACACCATCCGATCTTATACATTTGCTTATAAAAACGGCAGCCGCCGAACCCTACACCCGCTGTTTCCACAATCCACCCCGCGACTTTCCTCCTTCCCAGGCAATCCATCCCGCCACTTTCCTCCCTAGACCTTCTTCTTCGCCGCAGCGTTTCTCTCGCTTCAACCAATACCTACCGACGCCCTCCACGACACCGATCCCTCCACCGCCGACCTCCACAACCTCTCTCCCCGCCGGAGCCGGCCTCCTCTATCGACGAAAACGCCTCCTTCTTCCTCGAAAGCTCAGCTTTCCGACATCGTTACGGGTGAGTTTTGCTTCTACTTTCAACACAGTTTTTACTCTTTTTAATCTCTCTGTTTAATCTCCCTAAACAATCTGAATCTAGGTTTAAACCTTATTTTAGATTTTGTTTCTTAACTCTGAATATAGGTTCTTATTCTGTTTTGGATTTCAGTTTAGATTTCCTTTAAACAATCTAAGGATTGGATTTAGATCTAAGGAATTAGATCTAGGGATTGTGATATATGGATTAAGAAACAGATGCGCTGTAATTTACAGGCCCTCTACGTCAATATTCCTCACTCCCAGAGATAATAATACGCTTTTCTACAGTAAATCTCATGGTTTCAATTTACTGTGAGATTAACATCCGCTTTTTAAAAGCATGTACACTGCTCTTTATGATTTCATCTTCAAAATCTTTTTAACAATCCAATTTATATTTCTGTTTTGGATTTTGGATTTAAACTTCTCCAATTTTCATTTCACTCTTCAATTTTGGATTACACGGATTTGATTTTCATTTCAGTCTTCAATTTTCGATTACACGGATAATAATTTCAGATTTCATTCCTGATTTGGATTCCAGATTTAATTCCATATTAATTTTTCATTTCAGTTTAGATTTCAGTTGGAATTACTGATTTCATTCCAGTTCTGATCAAACTTTTAAGTTCAGATTTCCTGATACATAGTTACATTATTTAACAAAATGATCCAAATTCTGAACTCTGAATTTCTTGATACATACTTCTGATCAAATTATTTAACAGCTCTTATCACTCTTTTGTTTTCCACTGTTCGATTCTTCATGCTGCACTGCTCATTTCTAGATTTTTGATCTTTCAAATTTTTGTCATGAGAGTGCATTTTCTAATCAATGTTTCTTTTACTATATAGTTTACATTTCAGATATACCACATATATTTGTGAATTCTGAACTCTGAATTTCTTATGTATACAGTTCTAAAACCTTTAGTGGTTAATTGATTTCTGGAATTTCAAAAAAGCTTTGCTTTCATGATATTAAATGCATTGAGAATGGTCTTGAACAACATATATTTGTGATGAGAGCTTATTTGAATTGCACTCACGACATTTGTCGTACCCACGATAAATGTCGCACACACGACATTTGTCGCCCCCACGACAAATGTCGCTCTCACGACAAATGTCGGACAATGACAAATATCGCAAACACGACATATGTCGGACAATGACAAATGTCGGACAAATATGTCGCACCCACGACATATGTCGCACCCACGACATATGTCGCACCCACGACAAATGCCGCACCCACTTCTTCTTCCTTCCGACGCACAGCGGAAACTCTTCTTCGTTTTTTTGCTCACATGGTCTTTGTCCAATATTGCATTTACCAGGGAAGGAAGGAAGAAGATTTCCTAGGTACAGCAAGGAAGAAGAGAGATATTGCATTTAGCAAATAATATAGAGGTATATCTCGCCCGCCTCCCTTTTTCTCCATATTTTATATTTTAGGCGTGCTTTGAGGTATTAGTCAGATAGTGGCTAAGCAAAGCACAGTAGACTCTGTGTTGAATGTTTATAGGGTTGCTTCGTAGTATTGGCCGGTAGAGGGTCAAGCGAAGCAAAAAGATTTTTATTTTCTGTGTTCTAATTAGCATGTGTGTTCTAATTCCAGTATATGTTGCTCATTTCAGTTTTCATCTGTTCTCATGCGTTTTAATACGTTAATATAGGGTTGTTTCTGACGGACCTAATATATGATTGTTTGTGATGGAGTTATGTACAAACATTGATTGAAAATATGGAGTTCCATCCTCTTTAAAATCGTGAAAAAATCTGAACATTTATTGGGCCAACCGAGGGTGAGCGCTTTTATTTACGTCTTCTACTTAATCATATTCCAGCGCCAACATCATTTGACTACCTATATACCGTTCATGGTATTCGTTACACAACTTTTAAGGAAGTAGCTGAGAAACGAGGTCTACACGAGGAAGACAATAGCATCAGACAATGCCTAGAAGAAGCCAGAAGTTTTAGAATGCCAGCAGCACTGCGAAGATTATTTGCAACAATTTTATTGTACTGCCAACCAACCGGGGTAAGAACCCTATGGGATGAAAACCATGCTGCGATGAACGAAGATTACGGTAGCACAAGCACTGTAAATAGTGATTTCTTAATAAACAGATTATTGTGTGAGTTAAACATAATCTTTGAGCAATATAACAAAAGCACGAAAGATTTCGACTTACCAAGGTTGAGTGAGGGCATACAATACACCGTGGACCTACCAGGTTTGATTGATAGTGAATTATCAATTCCTATATCGACAATGGTCAGACACTGCAAAATTCGACATATGGTCAGGTACTGCAAAATTCGACATATGAGCAATATAACAAAAGCACGAAAGATTAAAACTGAAAACCAGAAGATTACTGACAATGGTCAGGTACTGCAAAATTCGACTGAAGCACATTGCTAAGACAACTAAGGGCAACGACATGCGAAGTGACAATTGAATTGAACATGAGTCGATGTTTTATAATTGTTTAGTTGTTGTCGTTCGATAAAAACAATTTACAACAATTAAATGAGTCTTCTGAATTTCAGACATTTATACATACTTTTAATGTTCTACTTACATTTTTATAATTTTGAAATACATGAAATTCTCCGTTCTACGTCAACTGTTACCTCCAAGGAAAATTTCGCCCATACGACAAAGTTCACCCCCACAACAAATGTTGTCGCCCACAACCAATATCGCACCCATGACATATAACTCCCCCACAACAAACGTCTGCACCACGAAAAATGTCGCACCCACGACATATGTCGCGCCCACGAAATATGTCTCACCGACGACATATGTCGCACCCACGACATATGGCGCACCCACGACATTTGTCCCACCCACGACATTTGTCCCACCCACGACATATGTCGCACACACGACATATGTCGCACCCACGACATATGTCGCGCCCACGACATATGTCGCGCCCACGACATATGTCGCGCCCACGAAATATGTCTCACCGACGACATATGTCGCACCCACGACATATGTCGCACCCACGACATTTGTCCCACCCACGACATATGTCGCACCCACGACAAATGCCCCCCGGGCCGAAGGCCCGTGCCTGTCACTCGTATATATATATATATATATATATATATATATATATATATATATATATATATATATATATATATATATATATATATATATATATATATATATATATATATATAAGTGATAGGCACGAGGCTCCTCCCCTACGGCCAATCGAGGCAGTACCTCGACAACACAACGACTACCGCTCGCAAAGTTTTTAAGCAAAAGTTAATAATTACGAGCATCTGTCATAATTAAAAGTAAAAGGTTAATAATTACGAGGATCTGCCATAATTACAAAGGGAGTTTGTAAGCAAAGTTTTTAAGCAAAGAGAGTTTGCATAATTACACGATGCTCCCCTCTGTCTTTTGAAATAACATTTACCTCCCCTCTGTCTTTTGAAATAACATTTACCTCCCCTCTATAATACCCTAGTTTACAAAAATCCCCTTTCCTTATAAATATGGATGAAAACTTATAAAATCAGTCATAATATTTTATATATTTTAATTTTATAATTTTATAGTAATTCTACAGTGTCATTATAAAGGAAAAAATATGATACATCTTTTCCAATATAAAGATATTACAGAAGATAAAATTGAAATATCATAAAATAATTTTTTATATTTCTCACTTTTCATCCATATTTGATTACTTTCCATCCATATTTCTAAAAAAAAAGTCACATCTTTCAACTTGAAGTCCATATTACTATAAAATTATAAAATAATTGAGTATCATAAAATAATTTAGCTAATTTTATAATTTTTTATCCATATTACTAATTAATGGGATATTTTTGTAAACTAGGGAAACTTAGAGCAGAGGTAAATGCAATTTCGGAAGACACCAGGGTGCAACCTGTAATTATACAAACTCCCAGGGGAGGCACAATCAATTCTTCTGACAACGATAGATGTTGAGGGTTCATTGCTACACCTATCCTCCATAGATTTGGATTGCGAACGGGCTTCACCATTTTCTAAACTCAGACCCTAAACGCTAATGTCGGGTGTGCGGGCCTTGACCCGTGCTTAGTACATTTGCGTCAAATGAAACCCCCTTGGTCATGTTTGTCTGTTAACACGATAATGCTCTTTTAAATTGGGGGATATGATTGAGGCTTCGTTTGATTCAGCGGTGGAGGGAGCAAGAGGCGAGTGGAACCGGAGAGTTCGAACTGGAGGTGGAGAGGAGGGGCTCCAGCTTTTTGCTCTGTTCTTCAGGGCGCGGCAGGAGTAGATGGAGCAAACGCCGCTGGAGGCCGTTTGTTTTTCCGCCGTCCGACGACGTTTGCTCCAAATGCCCGGCAACATTTGCTCCAAACGCCCGACAAAAATGTGTTACCAAACGACCCCTAAATTACGTTTGCAACAATTTGAAAAAGTACATCAATCGCTAAACTGTAAACAATGTTAGATAGATTGTCAACTCATAATTATCATATATTCCTTGTATACTTCATTAGTTCTTAGAGAATGTTAGATTTCAAAAACATTGAATAAAAATGACGGACGGTCGAGCAGACTTTTTGTTTTGTGCGTCGTTCGCTTCGATATCATACGATTTTGGAAGAAAGCAAGTTTCCAACATGGCAAAGTTAAGAAAAACAATGTGCCACTGACCATGCTCGTTTATTTCTTTAGGCAAAACCTTTTGGACCCTTGGTAGATCCATGTAGGCATCCAGTGCCATCCAATTGGTTAGTCCATTCCGGCTTTGCTTTTGTAAATGTCTACAACATCACTATATTCTTTTCAAACACTCTAGAATATGTGCCTAATACGAGAATAGTAAAAGAATAATATTGACTTGATAAAACAAATGTCTACATAATATAGTAATAGAAAAATCTAAATTATGTGTCTTGATGAGGTTTCCTTTAATTTATAGGAATTCTGAGTTGTAAATAGCTGGATTTTTCATAATCCCCGCTAATTTAGGTTCTATTTTGGACAGCTTATGCTGTTGAATAATATCTATTCAAAACGCAAACGCAGTTTTTCAGCTGTTTGTTTGTCCAGCTTATAGAAAATCACTTATTTTAAAATTGATGATAAGCTGATTTTTCATAAGCTATTCCGGTCCAACTTGTGATTTCTGATAAGAACGTATCCCTTAAAAAAAACTCAAAGTTGATTTTTTAGCCCGGGCGTGATTTTTTCGCAAGGGTGCGGTTTTTTCGCCCGGACACGTATTTTTCTCTCCGCCGCGTATTTTTGTCCTGGACGCGTATTTTTCGCCCGGACGCGTATTTTTCGCCCAGGCGCCATTTTTTGGCCCGGACGCCATTTTTTCGCCCGGGCGCGAATTTACCTCCCGGGCGCGAATTTTCCGCCCGGCTCGAATTTTCCGCCCGAGAGTGAATTTAACGCCGGGGCGAGAATTTTTTCCGCCACACGCGATTTTTCTGCCTAGGGGTGATTTTTCCCCACGGGCGCAATTTTTTTGAACGGTTTTTATTTTTTCGCCCTACTGCGATTTTTCTCCCGACAGTGATTTTTTCGCCCGAGCACAAATTTTTCGCCCGCGAGTGTTTTTTTGCCCGGATGCAAATTTTTTTGGAAGAATGCATTTTTCTCTTCCGAGCAAAATTATCGCGCCCGAGCGGAAAATATCGCGCCCGAGAAGAAAATTGGCGCACGGGCGGAAAGTATGCGCCCGGGCGAAAATTCGAGCCCGGCCGAAACATTCACGTCTGGCCGAAAAATTTGCGCCCGGATGAAAATTCGCTCCCGGACGAAAGATTTGTGCCCGAGCGAAAAAAAACTTCCGGGAACAATCGCACCCGGGCGAAATAACCGCGCTAGAGCGAAAAACCGCGCCCAGGCGAAAAATTTGCGCCCGTTCAACAAATTCGATCCCGGGCGAAATAATCGCGCCCAGACAAAAAATTTGCGTCCGCGCGACAAATTCGATCCTGGGGGACAAATTCGCGTCCGAGCGAAAAAATGACGGCGGGGCGGAAAACCGCACACATGTGAAAAAACCGCGTCTGAGAAAAAAAATCGCGTCCGTGCAAAATATTAGCAAAATATTTGCGCTTGAGCAAAAAAATCGCGGCCGGAAGAAAAAAACGCGTTTGTCTGAAAAATTCGCACTTAGGCAAAAAATATGTGCTTGATTGAAAAAGTCGCATCCGTGCTGAAAAAACATGTCCAAATAAACGGACTTTTATGAATGAAACTTTAGATAAACACTTATGAACAAACTATACAAACACCATATTGCTTATTCATTTTTGTTTTTATAAAATCTCTATCCAAGCAACACTTTTTGATTAGCAACATATTTATCATCATAAGTTGTCTCAAACAGAGCCTTAGTGAAAATTATGGAGGAAAACACCTCACGCGCGATCATTAGACGCGATTCATACGCGATCCACACAGCCGATCCGCTGTCGCGTAAACCGTCGTCCTGCCTGTAACACCCCAAAAATGAGAAAACAGAACTTAAAAATGGCTATCGCCGGGCGACAGTGGGTATCGCTGGCGATAACGATAGCACTCAACGAAGCATTTAGTAGACTCGACGCACTCGATGCTCTCAACGCACTCGACTCTCTCAACACACTCGACGAGGCGTTGAGTAAGCTATCAGAGTGGCGATAGTTGGTATCACCGGACGATACTGCCACGTATGGCTGGACACGTGTCAGATGGCCGGACAGTGGCCGAAGAGCGGTGGTTGATTGGGGTCGACGCGGCTACCGACGATATCACCCAAGCGATAGCGGATATCGCCAGACAATAGCGTTAATTTTGACTTGTCAACTTAATTTATGGTCTTTGCTTTCTTTTGATGAGAAGATCATGTGGCTGGGTTTATTCCCGAGGCTGCTTAACCAGAGAAGAGGTGGAGAGAAGATTCATTTCTCTTCTCTCACTCTCTCTTATCCCTCTCATCAAGTTCTTAGAAGAAAGGAAGAATAAGGCTAAGGCTGAGCTTTGCTAGTTTAGTGGAGGAGATCTTGTAGTCGGAATTGAGAACGAAGACAAGATCAGTGAAGAGGAAATCAAGACGCTCCTTTGCAGCTGGATAGAAAGCTTGTTAATGGCTCCGAAACGAGTTCTGAGGGTAACGATCTTCTTTCTTGGACAAGTGAAGTCCTCCTTTTGCATATGTATAGAATCCCCCACCAAAAGGTGGAGAATCGAGGGAATTCCGATGGGTTGATATGTGATATCCCAGGGTGGTTTTGCATATAGAATCAGGAAATCATTGTACGGAATAGACATACTGTGTGAAGCCCATTCAGACAGATTGGTCTGGATAGGTGATGTTTTATTTTGCGTGGAGACTCTGAGTATAAACGAGTAGTTTATGGGGGTCTGTGGGTTGTATCTGTGAAATGAGAGTAGCAGGAAGTACTAGAGGTGTGCTCCAGGAAAATACTCAAAAAATACCATAGTTTGCATAACTATTGGATATCGTCGGGCAACAGCGAGTATCGCTGGCGATATCTTCCAGATAGCTTTTGTTGTCACGAAACCTATGTCCTTGAGACAAGGTGTGTAGCATGAGAAGCTGTGAGCCTAGAGAGCACAGCTATTGGACATGAGTGTCATGATTGAGCACTGCCAGCTCAGGTCCTGGGGACATATGAGCGGCAAGTGATGCTGAGAGCCTGTTGTGCCTAGCAATAAGGCCAGTGAGCTGAACGGGAAAGGGAAGGCTGACCTGCGTCTTGTCGTTCGCCATAATAGCTGTGACCGTCGACATTGACATGATGATTTGAGCAACCGAAAATAGCAAAACTATACCCGCATTATGTTTGTCCGACTAGAGTGCCTAAAGTAATTGACGTCATTGGAGCACATAATGAGAGTCTTAGTCCTGAAGACGAAAAGAATAGAATTGATCAAAGTTGACCGTCAAGTCTCAGACCTCTGAACGATGGTGGGACCCTGGTAATCCGGTACACCGAGAATGTGTCATGAATGCCCGGAATATATGGCCGCTGAGGCACTCGTTTATGATATATTGAATGGTGCTTGAGTGTGCCTTCTTGTGATATATCTGTTGTGTTAATGTTATGCCTGTAGGAAAGGAATACCGCTGCCCCGGGTATGGGGTAGGGTCGTGTAACACCTCCCCTGTAATGACCGTATAATATGGGTTCAGCCGGGGCCCCACAACATACAGACGCCACAGCTTAAGCATTATAAGATGATATAAACCACCCAACTCAAAACTCAGACTAATCACAGTGGAAACAAAGAAACCAGACTAGAAGTTATCCACTAACATATGAGTATCAACACGGTCTTAAGGCCTTACAACAATTAAGAGTTCCAAAACTAAAACAACAATCATCAAACATCAACGTGCATAAGCACTCATAGGCTACCTCGGCATGCAAGCCGAAAACATAGTGGATTAAGCATAACAATCAACAAAACAGAGCTACTACATAAAATGAAACACTTCATGAGGCTTAGGCCTTTTTGGCCGGCGAGCTCGCTCCTGCTTGCGATCCTTGCCCTGTAAAAATTGTAGTAATGTGGGTCAGCAAAGACTGACCTCTACTGTGTAACCAACACATCTCCTTCCGGCCATCCCTAGCGGATCCTGGGGCACTCCATCACCCTACAGGTCAGCACTTCGTATGCAAATATACAAGTACATTGAAAGTAGTACAACAGGTTTGGATGTCTCATACAAAAAACATGTTTCTATGTTGAGCTTATAATAAAAAGGGAGCAGACTATGCAGCATGTATGCACACCTGGGCTTCACCCAAGGCACCCTAGAGCATATGCTTCTAATACATCATCAAATCGGGTACTTCCAATTTCCCCATCGACGTTCAAGCCACAAACTCAAGGGTACTTCCAATTTCCCCAAACGGCATACAAGCCACCACACGGAACTCTTGCCTAGGCCCCACCCACTTGTGGGTATCAACCTCGGCTTGCCTGTAAGTTCTGACTTCTCACGTTAGGATTCCGTCTCATACACAAACTGATTCTAAGAACCCTTGTTGGACCCCACCTGCTCGTGGGCTTCATCGCTCGGGCTTGTCCTAAGCTTGGCGTTCTCGTCAGTTTCACAGAAGGGGACTTGTCTTGCCGGGACACTCTCCATACATGACTTGCATGTCACGGGCTAGCCAGCCGACCACAGAGACAAACCATGCCTTACCACATCACAATCCCAAGCCTTTCCCTCCCTAATCTACCATTCGTATCATATCGTCCTCGCGCCCCAGCGTGTACTCTAATTTCCACCCAGTCCGATTCTGGTTACACGTACTCATACGTAGGAGGGGGAAAACAACATCACAAATGGCGTCTTGCCACTAACATATTTCTAACAAAATCCGTAAGACTTGATATGCAACATCACCGAGTCGGACTAACCGTCGCGACTACGGCTTCACCCACAATGCCTAATCCACTAACGAATCAGATTTCTAGTGCAATATCATGCCGGGGACGGACACAATCGACCCAGTGGCTCCTCTTAAACTATGACAACCCGAATCCCTCTCATTTGAGAGATCCCGTGCCTAGAATGCTTGAAAGAAAGCAAGAAAAGAATAGATGCCATGCACGCATCCTAAAACCGAGAGGAGAAATGTCGTTACCTTACGACCCCTCTTCCTCGCCATGGAATCCTTGCCTTGCACGGATGAAAACGAGCACCTCCATGTCCTCTCCATAGATTTGGACTTGAATCAACGATCAGGGCTTCGAATCTCCGTCAATGGCGGGGAAAGAGCTCCTTCTTCCTCATCCCACTCTCACTTCCAAACCCTAAGTCAAAACCTCCAAAGCGGAAGAAAATGAGAGAAAATCCCGCTCAGCCAAAAAAAAGAACTCTGGAGGGAGAGTCTTGGGCCTTAGGATCAAAACCTAAATGAAATCAAATGGCTAGAAAGCCAAATGACGGAACTTCTTCCGTACGCTACTGCCGGGCGCAAACTCTAACGCCGAGCGATAACTTCCCGAGCCACAGGACAGAAAATAAAACCGCGCTAACACCGGAGGTTAGGCTAACACGGCGCAGTAACTCCTTTCTCGAGAACTCAACGTTCTTGATGCAAACCCTGGAGTTACCGCTGTGCGGTAACTAACTACCGTCGTGCGATAATTCTCTCAACACTCGACGAACGGGCTTTCGTAGAGCCAACTACACCCAAAGAAACAAGGCTACAGCCGGGCGATAGCTACTATCGCTGCGTGGTAGCTTCTAGAGATTAAAGGTCTGGAAAATCACGGTGTTACAACTCCTACCCTTTTAGAAGAATTTCGTCCTCAAAATTTAGTACGCACACAAACAAAAAGCATACCTAAAGCAAAGAGTTCTGGGAAGTCCTCCCGCATTGCTTGCTCACGCTCCCAAGAGAACTCGTCTCACCCGCAGTTGTCCCATAATACCTTTACGAGTTTAACCTCTTTGTTCCGCAACCACCGAACTTCTGAATCCTCTATGCTAATTGGGCGGACTTTCATCCCCAAGTCCTCTTCTATCGGCGCTACCGCCGACTCGACCACAATGCTTGCCTCCACTAAGGCTTTCCTCAAGACGGAGACATGGAAGATATCATGTAATCCACTCAGCTCTGCAGACAACGCTAACCAGTAAGCGTCTTCTCCAATGCGTTCTGTAATTTCGAACAGCCCCAAAAACCTCAAACTCAACTTCTTGAGTCGGCGAATCTGCGAAATGCCTTTGAACGGCTTAATATTTAGATAGACCCAGTCGCCTGCCGCAAAGTCCACATCCCTATGGCGAGCATTAAAGTACTTTGCTTGCCGATCTTGAGCAACCTTCATGCGCTCCTGAATGGTCCGCACCAACTCACAAGCATCAGTCACCACCTCTTTTCCCAAAAGTTTTGTGTCTCCCGCCTCTCCCCAAGACATCAGTGTTTGACACCACCTTCCATACAAAGCTTCGTATGGCGCCATCTTTATACATGCTTGGTAACTATTGTTATAGGAAAAACTCCACCATGAAAAGGTGATCTTCCCACTTCTTTCCAAAATCGACGGTACACATCCTCAGCATATCCTCCATTGTATGATTCGTTCTTTTTAGTTGTCAATCGATTTGAGGATGGAATGTCGTACTGAACTTGAGCTTCATGCCCAGACTCTTCTGTACCAACCTCCAGTCTTTTGACGTGAATCATCCATCGCGATCACTAACGATACTCTTAGGAATCCCATGCAGTCGCACAATGTTGCGAACGTACAACTCTACCAGCTTCTCCACGCTGGCCTCTTTCCGATATGGGATGAAATGAGCCACTTTGGTCAAGCGATCCACGAACACCCAAATCGCGTCATTACCCTGCTGCGATCAAGGTAACCCATGCAAAAAGTCCATGGAGATGTCATCAAATTTCTACTCAGGAATAGGAAGAGGCTTCAGGAACCCGCCCGGCTTCTAACACTCGGCCTTCACTAAGTCACAAGTTTAGCACCGACTCACGTACAAAGATATATCCCGCTTCAAACCATACCACCAAAAGGATTTCTTCATATCCAAGTACATCTTTGTACTTCCCAGATGAATGGAGTACTTCGTAAAATGAGCATCAAACATCAACTCCTCACGGAGCTTGTCGAACTGCGGTACACATATCTTTCCGTCCTTCCTCAGGATCCCATCAATCATCTCCCAGGCGCTACCTTCGCTCTTTTGAGCTTCCACTACAAATGGCTGGAACTCTACATCCAAACTAGTGGCTTTCCAAACACGATCAGATAAGTCAATTTGCATCTCAATCCAGTTCAACCGAGCCATGCTAGACTCACCTCTTGCTACGCACTCAATGCCAAGGGACTGCAAGTCCCAAACCAACCGCTCATCATGAGCTTCGATTCAACTCCCTTTTCTAGAGTATTTTCTACTCAAGGCATCTGCCACCACATTGGCTTTGCCTGGCATATACTTAATTGCCACGTTATAGTCCCCAAGGAATTCGACCCATCTACGCTGCCGCATATTCAAATCTTTTTTATCTAGAAGATACTTCATGTTTTTATGGTCCGTGAAGATTTCTACTTTCGCACCATATGTAATATCCCTCAAACAACTAGACCCCTAGGAGTGGTTTTTTCATGACTAGGTCATGACAAAACCCTAGGAAGCCCAAGAAGACCAAGTGAATCTAGGAATGAAGGTGAGATCACCATGGTCTGCAAATAACAATTTCCAATTATCTAACCCAGGGTCTGACTTTAGGGCCTCACCTTGACTCTTTGATCCCACCACAACATCCCTAACCCTTTAAAAGGTTCATTGGGTCACTAAGGACCCATTTTGGTCAACCCAAGTGATCAAGTTGACCAAAGTCAACATAAACCCTAAAATGGTCAAAGTGCCCTAAATAAGGGTCAAGTGTCCTACAAGGTGTCAAACCAACCTCATACAAGTCCCCCTAGACCTTAGGGGAGGTCAATTGGTCACCAAGGATCCATTGGGGTCAACCAAAAAGGTCAAATTGACCAACATTAACTCAACCTTAGTTTTGGTCAAATTAGCTCAAGTTGACCCAACCTAGCCCAATTCACATGGGCTAAGCCCAACTAGGGTGGTCCACCAGCCTCATTAGGTTTAGAATAGTCCAAAATGCCTCTAATTTTCTGGAAATGGTGACTAGGAGAGAGAAAGATAATTTTTCCTTTAATGGAGGAGAGAGAAAGAGGGTCATTCATTGCTTGGATGGTTAAGGGGACTCCTCTCTCCATCTCCAAAGGCAAGATTCATCTCCCCCCTATCAGTTTTGAGGAGTTGAATAGCTATAGCCAGCCACCAAAGAGGCTGAAATCAGTTCCTCCCATAAGGAAGAGAGAGAAAGAGGAGAGAGAAGGCCATTAATGGCCATGGTAGATCAAGAGTTCCTCTCCACACCTCCCAAAAGCTTGATACATTCCCCCTCATCATTTTAGGGGAGTTTAACAGCCATGGCCGACCCCCTAGGTGGCTGGATGCAGGGGATTTCGGTTGGCCGAAACATCTCCTCTTGAGGCCATTAATGGCGTTGATGCCATGACCACTCCTCTCCCCCATTTGGATTTTTAAAAAACTTCACTAGGCTGAGAGGAGAAGTTTCCACCCTTCCCCTAAAGAAACTGAGCCACTTGGTAGTTCAGTTGCAGAGGAGCCAAAGCTCCACCGCAGGAAATGGTGGCACGACGATCGACCCGACAAAAACCTCCACTAAGGTCCTCCTCTACTCCTTCATGGGCTAAATCATAGGATTCATTAGGGATAATAATTGGGCTCAGTTGATTGAGCCGATTCCAAGCTTCAAAATCCATGGAATTTTGGTTTTGGCTTCCTCTCGGGTTCGATGGAAACTGCCCCTACGGCGGCAATGCCGCCGCCCGGCAATAGCCCCCACCTCAACGGAGGTGGTGGTGGTGGTGGCCGGCCGGGGAGGGGACTGGATCGCCGGCAAAATGCTTGGAAAACACCTCCAGGTTCGGTCAATCATGTCAATGGGCTGGAGGTAGAAGACGACTCCCTAGCCGTCGGGTTAGTTCTGTAGAAATAGTTAATATATTTATTAATTAAGGTTTTTCATTTTAACCCTTCACTGTGCACCCTTTAAATTAAGTAAATGAGACACTTAGGGGCTAAAAAATAAAAAGTAGCCAACATGAAAATAGTAGCCCTTGAAGTCTACTTTAATTTAAAATTCATTTCAAACCATTTGGGTAAGTGGTTTGACCACAACACTCAAAATGGTGTAGCCTATACATAGGCTTGACCAGAGACTAAATTGAGTGCCCCCATCAATCCAGCCATCCAAATGACTTGAAATTTTGGCTGTGAGTCACTATTACCTATACCTAAAACATATCAGAAAATTGCAATTTTTGGAAAACAGTTTCCGAAAGTGTTTGTAGGAATTTAATAAACCATGTAAGAATTATTTAAGGGCTCTAATGACCTCTAAACCCACCAAAATTTTGGTGACTGTCATTTAGGGTCTTATTATGACTCTGTTAAAAATTTCAGCCCATTTGGGATTGATTCTAATAGGTATTGGTGTGACCAAAGTTTTGTCCCTTAAGGGTAATATATGGCAAGAGTGTTTGGGGCATAGAGGGGTCAATTCTCACCCAAAGGGGTTGAGACTTGGGCCAGGGCTCCATGGTCAGTTAAAACACCCTCTATTGGAGTTGGAGGTGGTTTGGGGTGGATTTTCCTAAGGACTTTAGTTCAAACCCTAAGGTTGAACTTTGGGGGTTTGTGAAGGACATGGAGTGATATGTCCTTGTATGGACTTGGTGTTTAGTCCATATGATCTTAGTGCGGTGAAATGCCCTAGGAAGGAATTTGGTGACATTTAGACTTAGGCACACAACTTAAACAACTTAGGGATAGTTTGGGCCTATAACTTTTATAAAAATATTGAAGGGTCATATGATCTTGGATATTCATGAGATTTTGGTAGGAGTAATTTTATAGTGCTATTGATCCTTGAAATTTATTATAGGATGTTTAGAAAACATTAGTTCATACTTGTAGGTATAATCTCCACCTTGTCCTTTTTGATGATTTTGAAGTAACCATGGTTAGATTAACTTATAATGATATGAAACTCTGATAAAGTTAATTAAATATCATTTAGAGGCACTAGTAAATTATTTGAATCATTTGGGTATTTTCTCTTAGTACTTCAAGTGTTATGTGAACTAGTGCACCATACTTTAATAAATAGATAATACATATTATATCTTGTTGGAAAATTGAGTTACTTGGCCAGAGATCTTTTTAGGGCATAATGAAGTCTAGAAAATTATCACATGTCATTTGGATGAGTTTATAAGAATGTTTTTTCACAAAGTGCACTTTAATGGAATTAGTTGAAGTATTTTTAAACATGGCTCACTGACCTTGTAATTGCATGAAACTTTGTTAGTAGTGTTTTATGATCATTATAAAACTTTGGTAATATTTATATAAATTTTGGACTAGGATTTATGGTACTCCCTTCATTATCTAAAATTATTTGAATGAACTAATTATTTAGAGGATATTACATTTATGAAAATCTGTGAAATTTTGAATTCACTAATATATTGCTGTCATATAGTGTTCATAATTTTTGGATGGCCATAACTTAAGGAAATCTAGTACTTCATGTTCAAAATTACCCATGGCCTAACTTTTGGGAAAATTTAATAAATGCCAAATTAATTAGGAAAATTACAAGTTTCTAGATTTAGTCTAAATGTGTTATGACAGACCCCCAATAATTATCTTAGGGATTTTCGATGAAAATTTGCAGTACCTCCTATCATGTACATCATATAGCTTAGGTTGGTATGCATTTAATAAAACTACGAAAATCGTGATAACATGTGGAATGGACATAGGGAGATGGGGTTATTGGTTTACTGATCTTGGTAAAGTGAAAAAGAAAAAGAGAGCTTCATTAGGAGTCATGACGAGGATACCGTTGGGTTGGCTAGAGTTAAGAAGTGTTCGGGATCGACGAAAGATCGTCTTTCCTGTGGAGAGAAAGAGAGTCAAAACACACTAGGGTTAGATTTAGTATAATATTAAAAGGTATCAGGAATTTGGTAATAACTAATAATAGTAAGTGTCTTGGGAAAGGGAACGATGAGCTTCAACTACCATCATAGTTCCTATTGCCCCGCAAGAGCCCTTCACCGGGAATACCTTTGGCAGTCCTAGGCTAACCAAAACCGTAAGAATAATCAATGTTTAAGAGTAATTAGTATAACTAGGATTTCACTTACACTCACACTCCCCGGTCTTGTTGGAGTTAGGTTAGGTCTCGCGAGCGGTAGGCTCGGTGGTTTTAGTGATGGGCAGGTTAGCCCGGTGAGCCGATGGCTATGTGGATATTTATGACGGATTGGATAGTCCGGGGAGCTTTGGCTCGGTAGATATTTGTGATGGACGGGATAGTCCGGGGAGCTTTGGCTCGGTGGGAAAATATAGTGATATTGCATGTGCATAAGATAAAAGGTGGTGAGTCTTTGGTATTGGAGAGTCGTCACACCGACACCAATACATTGTATCGGCAAGTGTGATTTAGCACTTGGCCAAATAAAGTCCGGTGCGCATACGACAAGAGTACGTAGGAGCTCCGCTTAGTGCACCAACATCAAGGCGTACGATAGGTCTGACTGGTAGTGTTGATGCCGGTTTAGAGGTGGGCGAAGCCAAATCCACTGCTTCCATTTGCCACTACAGAGGTATCCTGGGAGGTTAGGCTCCAAAAAGGGGGAACTAAAGGTCTGTGTGCATAAAGTCAGGTGTGTGAGTTGCACTTGCATGTTCTTATCATAACATACTTGCATGATATAGTATAATCATTGCATATAACCCTTGAAACCTATTGTATAAATTGGTATGAGACTCTTTATACAATGATCCTTGCAAAACGACCCCTTGGTCTATATGTTTGTATGGGCATTCCTATAGGTCATGGTTTCTCTCTTAGTTTACCTTCTTGTACTTTTACATGCTCACTTGTTCTTTTGTATACTCATACTGCTTACCTACTACTGCTTACTTATACTTGCCATGATTATATACTCGTGATAGACTAGTTTCGCCTGTTGATGCAAAAAATGCGCTCTCAAATTTCAGCAAAAAGGGAAAAAAGAGAAGGAAACTGCAAGCAACCGTTATTAATGGACCAAGGAAAAAAGGGGATCAACACAGATTCGAGACCGCAAAAGTCCGAGATCTGAGTCCGCAGCCTTTTCTAAATCGGCCATTGGGCTCGAGCCAACCGCAAAAGCATTACCATAACTGTCTTGATGGGATATTCCGTGAATACCATAATTAATGCTTCAAGAATATGGCTATCAGCATTAATTATCAGAACATATTTGCCTTGAAAAACTTTATCATAATCTAAATAAATAACTCTGACCGTTCTGAAGAACTGATAACTGAAAGCAGTATAGAATCGTAGAGCTCCATTCAGAGATCGTCAAACTGAGTTAAGTGATCGTTGACTAGAGAACGACTATCATAGAACTGAGATCACTGCTGAGAAAAACGAAATCGTCGACCTGAGCTCGTAGATCGTCGAGCTCAGTTCAGAGTATAAGACTCTGAGATCGTCGATGGGAGATCGACGATCGTCGAGATGAGTTCGACTATAGTCGAACTGATATAGATAGTCTACAACATTTATCTGAATCTAAGTTTGAGTACACTGCAATGTTGGTCTGCACAAGACCTGACCTAGAGGGTACCTAACTAAGACTTAGACAGAGACCCTGGCTATACAAGGGGATCAAGATATCCTAAGAGTGAACCTAGCACAAATCCAAATAAGGGTTCCAACAGTGTGATCCAGAAATTGATCCTAATTGCAGGATGGTCAGGTTTAAAGGGCTTATAGGACTCTCTCAGATCAGAAAAGCTAAGGAAGAATGACAGGATATTTTCCAGTATACTACAATGTATTCATACAGAAAGAAAGAGTTGGACAAATACCAGGTACAGAACCTTTTTAATGTTGATACCTTCATGTTTTTATATCCTGAAGCAGTTGTACCCAGAGCTGCTTCTGTGACAATTCTTGGAGCAAAAGATATGAAGATGTCAAAACAACAAGCAATGGATCCCAATAGGGAAATTATCTTTACCAAACCTTCTATTGGAACTTCACAGGATGATTCAAAAAGAGTTTGACATTTTTTCATATCTTTTTTTGGACTTTAAGTTTTATTTGTTGTAAATATGTCACAAGACACTTCTGTTTATATCTGCTGAAACTTTATAATGTTACTAGATATTATTTTATGCTTTGTGATTTTTCTTTTATTGTTGTTCATAGTGACCTCACCCAAATATGGGGATATTATTGGAACCCCACCTGTATTTATGGTTGATTCGGGCTAGGTTCACTACCCAACATGTATAGCCTAGGGCCATTTGTTAGTTCTAGGGTTAAGGTTAGTCACATTAGGTTAAACTGCCTTCAGAAGACCTCAGAGACTCAAGACTTTAGAGACAGAAGACTTTAAGGAAATACAATTAAAAAGATTTCAGAAATTCAGTTCGACTATTACTGAACTCAGCTCGACGATCGTCGATCTCAGATCAACAATCTCAGAGTTCCTTCTCTGAGTTGAGCTTGACTAAAGTCCAACTGAGATCGACGATCTCTAATCTCATATCAGAAGTTTAGCTCGACGAAAGTCTTTCTCTGGTCGACGAACTTCGAGCTCAGATTGGCTGTTCAGTTTTTGATCAATGATCGCTGAGCTCAGCTCGACGAAGGAAAATTCTCAGCTCGACGAACTTGGAGTTCTGGTCGACGAAATTATTCCTGAGTTCTACTATTTCCTTCAAGGTTCTGTTCAACGTTTTAGTTTCTCAGATCGACTATCATTTCAAATTCGATTATATTAAGGCAATAATACTCGGATAATTAATGCTCATATTCTCAAGAATATAGCCTTTCCATAACAGCTTTAATTATGGTCTTCACAGAGTTATTGCTTGGCTTATTTTATTGAGACAGTTAGGGAAATTCATAAAAGACAAATTCTAGTCGTTCAACTCCCAGAATTTTGGCAGTCAGTCAAGGAAAGGAATTCGAATTTCAAAGACCAAAAATCTGCAAGGAATATATAAGGTTTATCTTTTCAGACAGCTAGCAACAGTAACTTGTGATAGAAAGATTATTCTACAGAAAATAGAAAGAAGAACATCTCTCTTAAAAATCAAGTTCTTCATCAGCTTTGGCTTCAGGACTTTCAAGAGACAATCCATCAATATCTGTCTAAAAGTTCCCCGAAGATTTTCAAGCATTCTGAAGCCTACACCCTGAGCAAAGCTCACTTTCTCTTAAACAATTCTACATCTTAGGGGGAGTCTTGACAACAACAACAATCCACTAGTCTTCTCAAAACATTGAGAAAAAGAAGATAATATCAATATTTTTATTTCTTGTGTACAGGGTTTTAACTCCCTTCAAAAGTTAGTGTTTTGTTGTTAAGTCTCCTGATCAGAAGACTTAGTTTGGTTTTTGAGCACTTGGTCAAAAGCTCAAAGTGTTGTCAAATCTCCCTTGAAAATAGATCTTGTGGTGACAGGGCACGTGAGCAAAAAATTGTGGTGACAGGGCACCTGATCAAACTCCTGTAGTGGATTCCTACTAGGGTGGTAGAAGAGTGGATGTACCCAAGTTTTAGGGAACTACTATAAAATCTTTGTGTCGTCTGGTTGCTCTACTTGTTGTTTTTCTGTGCTGTGATTTTCTTATTTTGTTTCTGCCTATTACATATAGATATCACTTATTTTATTAATCCGCAATAAAAATTAATCAAAAGTTTTTTAATACTCTATTCACCCCCTCTAGAGTTTGTGTGATCTATCCCTTCACTTTCATACTATCACCTATTACCTAAATTAATAGGACCAACTTAAGGAGAATTGAGGCCTACAATCCATTAAAGGAATAGTAGGGGAATCATAGACTCAACCCTCGTGCTGATAACACGATATGATTGAGACAACCAAAACCATCATACTAAATACCAAGGGTCAGATAAGAATTCAGGTTCAGAATTGACCCATTTGGGAATGGGTCACAAGTTGACCTTAAGAAATTAGTGGTAAATATTAACCTGAAGAGTTTAAAGGTGTGGAGTATATCAACGAGTTTCAGGATGGAACCCCAAGTCTAAAGTTGCATTCCCTAAGGTTTGTGTGCATATCTAGCCCGAACATAACAAGGTAATATCGAAGATACTTAGCCCATGGAAGGTAGGGGCTTATCTTTTGTTTATTGGGGGCTTATCTTTTATTTATTGGGTAAATTAGTTATTGACTTGGGTTTCCTTAGACCTAACTTAGAAAATGTGTTGTCCCAAACTTAGTGATGTTGAAGCTGGTCCTATTCGATGCTACTCGAGCGTATTCGTAGGATTAAGAATCTAATTGTGAAGTGGAGATTTTATAGAGTCGTTGTCTACACTCAAAAACGAGAACTCAAATTACCGGAATAGAATTGTGTTTACCAAAACGTGTATTTCCCCGGAATAAAGAAAGACGTCATGGACTTTGTGATGGACGGTGATGTTGTCGGCTAATGAAGGACAAGTGTAAAGGTTTTTGGGGAACTACTACAGTCACAGCCCAAGTTAGAGTGGAAGTTTGAGGGTATAATTATGAATTTCACATACAGTTTACCACATCCCCACTCGGTGAACAATTTTAATTGCAACATCGACGATAGATTGACCGAGATAGCTGGGGTCACCCTAATCCAGAAGAAAGCTCCCGTTGGTGTTTCATGAGATTTGGGTGTAGTTGTCCGTTATCATGGTGTGCTCAAGACGATCGTGGCGGATAAGAATGAACGGTTTACGTCCAAGGAAAGAATATCAATCCAGGCTTATCTGGGCACTCGGTTGACATTCAACACAACTCCCTTATAATAACAGTCACCGGTCTAGCATAGGCATGGACCTTTTGAGACATTATACTGACGGAGGTGCAGTACTCCACTGTCTTGGGTCTACGATGAGGATCCAAAAACACTCGGTTCAGAATTTGTGGAGAACCTAAATACCCAGGTGTGACTGATTCGAGATAGGATGCTGAAGGCCTAGAGCAGACCAACTGAGTATTACGATATGCGACATTGTCAAGTAGAGTTTTAGGATGGAGACCATGGGTTTCTGAAGATATGTCTGATGCATGGAGTCTCACGGGTATGCGGGCAGAAGAAGCTTGTTCTAAGGAATATGGGGCCTTACAGGATCCTGGGGCGGATCGGCTCATTGGCTTACAGACCAGAGCTACCATAGGAGTTAGCGGGTTTGCACGATGTCTTCCACGTCTCCTCTCTTAGAAAGGCTCTAATATGGACGGAGGAGCAGGTTACTAGTATAGATGGCTCGGCAGGTTCTGATCGATCGGTCCGCTTAGGGTGGGTAAGGATAGATGATACGACATGGCGACTCTTGCGACACAAAAAGGTTCGGGTGGTAAAGATCTTGTGGGCAAATCATGGACAGGAGGAGCATACCTGGGAGCCACTAGATTTGATACAGCAAAAGTACCTGGAGCTCTTTGCATCAGGTATAATTTCAATTTCTGAAAGATGTTACATTCAGTTACTCTCAGTAGAAACCACGCAGGCCTAACTTGAATTTCGGGGACGAAATTATTATTTTTGTTTATTTGGATTTGTAACATCCCTCAAATAACTAGACTCCTAAGAGTGGTTTTTTCATGACTAGGTCATGACAAAACACCAGGAAGCCGAAGCCCAAGAAGACCAAGTGAATCTAGGAATGAAGGTGAGATCACCATGGTCTGCAAATAACACTTTCCAATTATCTAACCCAGGGTTTGACTTTAGGGCCTCACCTTGACTCTTTGACCCCACCACAACATCCCTAACCCTTTAGGAGGTTCATTGGGTCACTAAGGACCCATTTGGATCAACCCAAGTGGTCAAGTTAATGAAAGTCAACATAAACCCTAAATTGGTCAAAGTGCCCTAAATAAGGGCCAAGTGGCCTACAAGGTATCAAACCAACCTCATCCAAGTACCCCTAGACCTTAGGGGAGGTCAATGGGTCACCAAGGACTCATTGAGGTCAACCTAAAAGGTCAAATTGACCAAAGTCAACTCAATCTTAGTTTAGGTCAAATTAGCTCAAGTTGACCCAACCTAGCCCAATCCACTTGGGCTAAGCCCAACTAGGGTGGCCCACTAGCCTCATGAGGTTTAGAATATTCCAAAATGCCTCTCATTTTCTGGAAATGGTGACTAGGAGAGAGAAAGCTCATTTTAACTTTAATGGAGGAGAGAGAAAGAGGGTCATTCATGGCTTGGAAGGCAAAGGGGACTCCTCTCTACATCTCCAAAGGTTAGATTCATCTCCCACCATCAGTTTTGAGGAGTTGAATAGCCATCGCCAGCCACCAAAGTGGCTGAAATCAATTCCTCCCATAAGGAAGAGAGAGAAAGAGGAGAGAGAAGTCCATTAATGGCCATGGTAGATCAAGAGTTCCTCTCCACACCTCCTAAAGGCTTGATACATTCCCCCTTATTAGTTTAGGGGAGTTTAACAGGCATGGCCAACCCCCTAGGTGGCTGAATGCAGGCGATTTCAATTAGCCTAAATTTCTCCTCTTGAGGCCATTAAGGGCATTGATGCCATGTCCACTCCCCTCCCACATTTGGCTTTTTAAAAAGCTTCACCAGACTGAGAGGAGAAGTTTCCACCCTTCCCCTAAAGAAACCGAGCCACTTGGCAGAGTAGTTGCAGAGGAGCCAAAGCTCCACTGCCGGAAATGGTAGCACGACGATCGACCCGAGAACAACCCTCCACTAAGGTCCTCCTTTACTCCTTCTTCGTGGGCTAGATCATAGGATTGATTAGGGATAAGAATTGGCTCAAGGGAGCCGATTCCAAGCTTCAAAATTCATGAATTTTTTTTTTGGGCTTCCTCTCAGGTTTGCCGGAAACCGCCCCTCCAGCGGCCATGCCGCTGTCGGGCGATAGCCCCCACCTCAACGGATGTAGTGGTGGTGGTGGCCGGCCGGGGAGGCGACTGGATCTCTGGAAAAATGCTTGGAATACACCTCCAGGTTCGGTCAATCATGGCCATGGGCTGTAGGTAGAAGACGACTCCCTGGCCGTCGGATTAGTTTTGTACAAATAGTTAATATATTTATTAATTAAGGTTTTACATTTTTAACCCTTCACTGTGCCCCCTTGAAAATATATAAATGACACCATTACGGGATAAACCTTAAAAAGTGTCCAACATTAGAATTGTAGCCCTTGAAATCTACTTTAATTTAAAATTGATTTCAACCCATTTGAGAAAGTGGTTTGACCACAACACTCAAAATGGTACAGCCTATACATAGGCTTGACCAGAGACTAAATTGAGTGCCCCAATCAATACGGCCATCCAAATGACTTGAAATTTTGGCTGGGAGTCACTTTTACCTATACCTATAACATATCCAAAAATGGTAATTTTTGGAAAATATTTTCCGAAAGTGTTTGTAGGAATTTAATAAACCATGTAAGAATTATTTAAGGGCTCTAAGGACCTCTAAACCCACCAAAATTTTGGTGAGTGTCTTTTAGGGTCATATTCTGATTCTGATAGAAATTTCCGCCCCTTTGGTGTTGATTTGTATAGGTATTGGTGTGACCAAAGTTTGGTCCCTTAAGGGTAATTTAAGGCAAGAGTGTTTGGGGCATAGAGGGGTCAATTCTCACCCAAAGGGGTTGGAACTTGGGCCAGAGCTCCATGGTCAGTTAAAACACCCTCTATTGGAGTTGGAAGTGGTTTGGGGTGGATTTGCCCAAGGACCCTAGTTCAAACCCTAAGGTTGAACTTTGGGGGTTTGTGAAGGACATGGAGTGATATGTCCTTGTATGGATTTGGTGTTTAGTCCATGTGATCTTAGTGCGTGAAATGACCTAGGAAGGAATTTGGTAACATTTAGACTTAGGCACACAACTTAAACAAATTACGGATAGTTTGGGCATATACATTTTATGAAAATGTTGAAGGGTCATATGATCTTGGATTTTCATGAGATTTTGGTAGGAGTAATTTTATAGTGCTATTGACCTCTGAAATTTATTATAGGATGTTTAGAAAACAGTAGCTCATACTTGTAGGTATAATCTCCACCTTTCCCTTTTTGATGATTTTTGCGTAAACATGGTTAGATTAACTTAGAATGATTTGAAACTCTCGCAAGGTTAATTAAATATCATTTAAAGGCATTAGAAAATTATTTGGATCATTTGGATATTTCCTCTTAGTACTTCATGTGTTATGTTAACTAGTGCACCATACTTTGATAAATAAATAATAAATATTATATATTTGTGGAAAATTGTATTACTTGGCCAGAAAACTTTTTAGGGCATAATAAAGTCTATAAAATTATCACATGTCATTTGAATAAGTTTATAAGAATGTTTCTTCACAAAGTGCACTTTAATAAAATTATTTGAAGTATTTTTATACATTGCTCATTGACCTTGTAATTGTATGAAACATAGTTTGTAGTGTTTTATGATTATTATAAAACTCTGGTAATATTTTTACAATTTTTGGACTATGATTTATGGTACTCCCTTCATTATCTAAAATTATTTTAATTAACTTGAATTAATTATTTAGAGGTTATTACATTTATGAAAATCTATGAACTTTGTAATTCACTGATATATTACTGTCATATAGTGTTCATAATTTTTGGATGGCCATAACTTAAAGAAATCTAGTACTTCATGTTCAAAATTACCCATGGCCTAACTTTTGAGAAAATTTAATAAATGTCAAATTAATTAGGAAAATTACAAGTTTCTCGATTTAGGCTAAATGTGTTATGAAAGAACCCCAATAATTATCTTAGGGCTTTTGGATGAAAATTTGGAGTATCTCCTATCATGTACATCATATAGCTTAGGTTGGTCTGCATTTAGTAAAACTGCAGAAATCGTGATAACATGTGGAATGGACATAGGGAGATGGGGTTATTGACTTACTAATCTTGGTAAAGTGAAAAAGAAAAAGAGAGCTTCATTAGGAGTCATGATGAGGAGAGTGTTGGGTTGACTAGAGTTAAGAAGTGCTCGGGTTCGACGAAAGATCGTCTTTCTTGTGGAGAGAAAGAGAGTAAAAACTCACTAGTGTTAGATCCAGTATAATATTAAAAGGGATTGAGAATTGGTTAATAACCAATAATAGTAAGTGTGTTGCGAAAGGGAACGATGGGCTTCATCTACCATCATAGTTCTTAGTGCCCTGTGAGAGCCCTTTACCGTGAATACCTTAGGCAGTCCTGGGCTAACCTAAACCGTAAGAATAATCAATGTTTAAGAGTAACTAGTATAACTAGGATTTCACTTACACTCACACTCCCCGGTGTTGTGGGAGTTAGGTTGGGTCTTGCGAGCAGTAGGCTCAGTGGTTTTAGTGATGGGCAGGTTAGCCCGACGAGCCGATGGCTCGTTGATATTTGTGACGGATGGGATAGTCTTGGGAGCTTTGACTTGGTAGATATTTGTGATGGATGGGATAGTTTGGGGAGCTTTGGCTCGGTGGGAAAATATAGTGATATTGTATGTGCATAAGATAAAAGGTGGTGGGTCTTTGGTATTGGAGAGTCGTCAAACAGACACCAATACATTGACTCAGCAAGTGTGGTTTAGCACTTGGCCAAATAAAGTCCGGTGCGCAGCCGACTAGAGTACGCAGGAGCTCCGCTTAGTGCACCAACGTCGAGGCGTACGATAGGTCTGACTGGTCTTTAAGACTAACGGTCATTGACCAAATCATTTTAGGGTTCCGAGCAACAGATGCACCAGTATCGGCAGGATAAGGAAGCAGGAAATAAGGAGCAGTTGTTGCGCGCTACCACTACTACACGTGACAGTCTAGTACTGGAGTTCAGGCAGCATGGACAGTGAGTCAATGAGGCGGGACATAAGGAGTAGTTGTTGCGCGCTACCACTACTACACGGGACAGTCTATTGGTCGGCAAATCTGTAATATCTAGCCTAGAAGATAGGACTTAGTCTTTTAGACTAACGATCATTGACCAAATCATTTTAGTGGACCGAGCAGCAGGAGCATCATCACCGACAGGACTAAGAGGTAGGAGATAAGGAGCAGTTATTGCACGCTACCACTACTAGACAGGACAGTCTAGCACTCGAGTTCAGGCAGCAGGGAAAGTGAGTCCCGATCATTAGAAGATATTATAGATTTGCTTCCGCGATTGAGTGATTTGTAGTGAGGATTTTGATGTATCGGGCAGGAGCCCTCATTAGTACTTTGCTTTATCATTTTTGTGGTCTCTCCCTTCGTGGAGAATTATATTTATATATGTGATTCTTGTGGACTAGTATTGAGTTTCATTTTACTCATTTACTCTTATATTTATTCTACACTTTTGCGATCGGTATGGCTGGCAGGATCAGAGTTTTGTAGTGACGATCTTCTCAGGTGTGTTGGTGTCACTACAAAGCGGCGGTTCTGGGCATAAGACCCCGGTGGTTTAAAAGAAAAAAATGGGGTCTTACACCATACACATAGTGCCGCCATAATTTCAATGCAAAAATTACCGCCACCAATTCTAAGTCATGGATGGTGTAATTCCGCTCATGAGGTTTCAACTGCATAGACCCAAAGGCTATCACACTTCCTTGTTGCACTAATACGCAACCTAAACCGCATCCCGATGAGTCACCGAAAATATGAAATCCTTCAGTCCCTTTTGGGAGACATAGGATTGGAGCTGTCATCAGCCTTTCTTTCAATGTGTTAAATGCTTGACTGCACTCTTGAGTCCATACGAACTTATGGTCTTTGCGAGTCAGGGATGTGAGGGGTAGAGCTATCCGCGAAAAGTTTTCCACGAACCTTTTATAGTACCCGACTAGTCCAAGGAAACTTCGGACTTCCGCCATGGTTCTCAAAATCGGCCAATCCCTGATGGCTTCAACTTTCGTCGGATCCACCGCCACCTCATCACCACTAATCAGATGGCCCAAAATGCCATCTTTTCTAACCAGAACTCGCATTTCGAGAACTTTGCATAAAGCTGGTTCTCTCTCAAAGTCTGCAATACTAAACTCAAATGAGCCTCATGCTTTGCCTCTATTTTGGAGTATACCAAAATATCGTCAATGAAGACCATTATAAATGAATCTAAATACTCCCGAAATACTCAATTCATCAAATTCATGAATACAAATGGCGCGTTCGTCCGCCCAAACGACATCACCGAGAACTCGAAGTGACCATACCTTGTACTAAACGCTGTCTTGGGTATGTCCTCATCTCGAATCTGCAACTGATAGTACCCCAACTTCAAGTACAACTTAGAGTACACCACTGACCCAACCAACTGGTCGAACAAGTTATCTATCTGTGAAATCAGATACTTATTCTTGACGGCAAGTTTATTCAACTCTCAATAGTCTATGCATAGCCACATACTACCATCTTTCTTCTTCACAAAAAGCATTGGCTCGCTCCATGGCGAAGAACTGGGTCTAATATACCCATGCTCCAACAATTCCTACAACAGTACCTTGAGTTCGGCCAACTCCTTTGGTGCCATACTAAAAGGAGTACGTGACACCGGCCTAGCCTCTAGCACTAACTCAATCGAGAAATCAATCTCCCGTCGAGGAGCTTCTCTAGGAAGCTCCTCAAAAAACACATCCTCGAATTCTGCCACTACCGGCACTTCTCTAAGTGATAACTTGTAAAGTCAAACTTCCAAAAATGCTATAAGACTACTCCTCCCAGGTTGGCTGCTCGCACCAACTGCATGGCCCAAATCAGGGAACAGGCCACTCCACTAAGGCCCTCAAACTTAACTTCTGTCTGCCCTTCGCTTCTCAGGGTCACCACCTTAGAATGGCAGTCAATATTGGCACGGTGCTCTGCAAGCCTACCCATCCCCAATATCACATTGAACTCAACTAACGGAAGGAATGTCGCTACCAACATGAAGTCAACTCCCCTTAGACTCAAACAAATGCGTCCCTTCGCCCCGGTGGTCATGGAAGACCTGTTGGGCATGAATACCTTCAGCTCTGCGTCCACCGAGAATGACTCAACCTCAATTCTTCAGATAAATCTTTCGCAAGAAAGGAGTGAGACACTCCCATATCAAACAATACTCTAGCGGGGTAACCAGAAACTAGAATAAAGCCTAAAATATAGAAGACACTCATAAACGGTTTTGGAAGACTAAAGCAAAAGACTAAACTTAAACTTTCCCACACCTGTCACCACATCGGGTTGACGGATCACTTCCTGCTGCCCAAGGTTGTATGCCCTTGGCTGCACGGGTTGGAAATGATAAGCGCTCGACTCCTCCATTTTCCCTTCTCCGTCGATGAAGGCATATACTTCTTCAAGAAAGCATTCCCGAACTCTTCTATGGACGGGGTGCTTCCAGCGAACTGGCGACCGCTATGGCTCACCCACCATAGCTTAGCGTCACCTTCTAGCATGAAGGTCGCAAACTAGGACTGCTTCTCCATTGGCGTCTCTGCTGCGCTTAGCAGTTCTTGATTTCTTTCCCACCATTTATCTGCATCGATCGGCGTGACGACTCCCTTAAACGTTGGAGGGTGAAAGCTTAAGAAATACTTCATCTATCGATCTCCCTGCCCGACTACAACTCTTTCCGCCAAAGGCTCTGCCTAGCTGGATCCCCCGCCTTGCGTGGTTGGTGTCGTATTCAAGGTAATATGAGTCGTTTCCTGCGTGACAAGGGTCACAACTTATGTCGCCGCTGCGGCTTAGTCTGCTACCATTGCTTCTGCAAGCATGCGACATAAATCGGCTGGGGTTGCCCCCATACCCATCAGACCTAGAATAGTAGCACTGCTCGCCGAAGGCTCCTCTCGTGGCCTCGAAGTCCCTGCGTCATCTTTTGAACCCTTAGCAAAAGCAAGGTAAAAAAAGAATCAACCTCTATTCGCAAAATATAGACACTAGGACACTCATGGTCCCACGATACTCTTATATGGATAACTTCTTAACATGATCTGATTATGACATTCGACCGTGAATCCTTACCTTGGACACCAACCTGCCTTTGATACCAAATTGTAACACCTCTGCTGTAATGACCGTATAATATGGGTCCGGCCGGGGCCCCACAACATACAAACACCACAACTTAAACATTATAAGATGATATAAACCACCCAACTCAAAACTCAGACTAATCACAGCGGAAACAAAGAAACAAGACTAGAAGTTATCCACTAACATATGAGTATTAACACGGCCTTAAGGCCTTACAACAATTAAGAGTTCCAAAACTGAAATAATAATCATCAAACATCAACGTGCATAAGCACTCCTAGTCTATCTCGGCATGCAAGCCAGAAACATAGTGTATGGAGCATAAAAATCAACAAAACAGAGCTACTACACAAAATGAAACACTTCATGAGGCTGAAGCCTTTTTGGATGGCGAGCTTGCTCCTGCTTGCGATCCTTTTACTGTAAAATTTTTAGTAATGTGGGTCAGCAAAGGCTGACCTCTACTCCGTAACCAACACATCTCATCCCGGCCATCCCTAGCAGACCCCGAGGCAATCCATCACCCTACAGGTCAGCACTTTGTATGCAAATATACAAGTACATTGAAATTAGTATAATAGGCTAGTATGTCTCATACAACAAACATGTTTCTATGTTGAGCTTATAATAAAAAGGGGGCCTACTATGCAGCATGTATGGACACCTTGGATTCACTGAAGGCACCCTAGAGCGTATGCTTCTAACACATAATCAAATCAGGTACTTCCAATTTCCCTATCGGCGTTCAAGCCGCAAACAGAAGGGTACTTCCAATATCCCCAAATGACATACAAGCCGCCACAAGGAACTCTTGCCTAAGCCCCACCCGCTCGTGGGTATCAACCTGAGCTTGCTTGCAAGTTCTGTCTTCTCATGTCAGGATTTCATATCACATACAAACTGATTCTAAGAACCCTTGTTGGACCCCACCAACTCATGGGCTTCATCGCCCGGGCTTGTCCAAAGCTTGACGTTCTCTTCAGTTTCACAGAAGGGGACTTGTCTTGCCGGGACACTCTCCACATATGATTTGCACGTTATGGGCTAGCCAACCGACCACTGAGACAAACTACGTCTTAGCACATCAAAATCCCAAGCCTTTCCCTACCTAATCCATTATTCATACTGTACCATCCCCGCGCCCCGACGTGTACCCTAATATCCACCCAGTCTAGTTCTGGTTACACGTACTCACATGTAGGAGGGGGAAAACAACATCACAAACGACGTCTTACCACTAATGGATTTCTAACAAAATCCTTAAGGCTCGCTATGCAACATCACTGAGTTGGACTAACGTGACTACGACTTCACCCACAATGTCTAATCCACTAACGAAGCAGATTTCTAGTGCAATATCATGCCGGGGATGGACACAATCGATCTGGTGGCTTCTTTTGAACCATGGTAACCCGAATCCATCTCATTTGAGAGATCCGGTGCCTAGAATGCTTGAAAGAAAGCAAGAAAAGAATAGATGTCATGCACGCATCCTAAAACCGAGAGGAGAAATGTCGTTACCTTACGACCCCTCTTCCTCGCCATGGAATCCTTGCCTTGCACGGATGAAAACGAGCACCTCCATGTCCTCTCCATAGATCTGGACTCGGATCAACGATCGGGGCTTCGAATCTCCGTCAATGGCGGGGAAAGAGATCCTTCTTCCTCATCCCACTCTCACTTACAAACCCTAAGTCAAAACCTCCAAAGCGGAAGAAAATTAGAGAAAATCCCGCTCAGCCCAATAAAAGAACTCTGGAGGTAGAGTCTTGGGCTTTAGGATCAAAACCTAAATGAAATCGGACGGCTAGAAAGCCAAACGATGGAACTTCTTCCGTCCGCTACCGTCGGGCTCTAACTCTAATGCCGAGCGATAACTTCTCGAGCCGCAGGATAGAAAATAAAGCCGCGCTAATGCGGGAGGTAAGGCTAACGCGGCGCGGTAACTCCTTTCTTGATAACTCAATGCTCTCGACGCAAACCCTGGAGTTACTGCCATGCGTTAACTAACTACCACCGAGCGATAGCTGATAGTACGTTTTGTAGTCTAAACTATTAGGGTGTTTTTCCTTGTTTTTATCATGCTTATCATGTCTTGTTAGCTTATTTTTATCTTTCTTATGTAAATATTATTGCCACTAACATTTTCCTTTCTTTTTGCAGGTTTCCTAAAAATTGGCCAAAAATGACCTAACACGCCCCCCTATCACGCCATCCTTGGGCGTGTCACAGGGCATGTCACCTGTTCCCGAGAAATCCAGAAGCAGGAGAGAAATCCAAAGATCATCCCGAGAAGGACACGGCCTTGAACATGGTCGTGTCGATGGCCGTATCACAAGAGCTCAGATAATAGAAAACAGTTATCACGCCCTCCTCGGGCGTGTCCCAGGGCGTGACACGGGCGTGTCGCCCTCTGCCCGAAGTCTGCCGCCGCATTAAATGCATTTTCGCCTCAGCACGCCAACCGTACCTGTCACGCCACCATCACGGGCATGACCCGGGCGTGACCGCCCCTTTTCCAAGACTAACGGATTTCCGACCAATGTTTGAGACTTGACGTACATGTCACACCCCCTACACGGGCGTGACCCAGGGCGTGTCAGCCATCGTATAGAAGCAATCATCCTTCCCGCCAGGATTCTGAGCCCAAGGTCAACCCCGTACCTATCACGCCCCCTAACACGCCCTCCCCGGGCGTGATCTAGGGCATGACCAACCAGAGAAATTTTCCTATAAATTCAGATGCCCCCTTCCATTTCAGACAAGCTTGGGTTGAGAGGGGAGGTGTTTCCCCTTTGTTTCTTGTTCTTTTTATGCTTTTTCCCCTTCTCTCTCTTTCTCATTTTGGTTTTTCTTAACCCTAGTTTAGTTTTAGCTTTTGTAATAACTTTTGTTGTAATCTTTGTTCTTCATTTAGTAGTTTAATGTAATGCAAGCTTAGTCTTTTCATTTCCATGCAAGTGTAGCTCCTTCATTTCAAGTTCTAAGCTCTCCTTTATCATCTATAAAAAGTGTTGTTTTCTCTACTTTGTTGCCTTTGTTTTCATTATGCTTTCCTACTCATCTCTCCCCCTCCACTTCTCTATGATTAACTAATCCTCCTTATACTAGATCTTGATGATCCAAGGTTCGAGTGATTAAGTTATGATGCTTTGAATTTACCTTTTCTTTTTAGGGTTTTAGACCTTGAATTACTCTTGATTTTTCTCGTTTGAAATTATATTATTGATATATAATTTCCAATATAGCTTTCATTCTGGGCTAGACGAGAGGCCGATAGTTTGAAGTGAGCATTCAAGAGTAAAGGGAGTTGTACGCACCCCTCGAGAGAGGCAGACGTCCAAATCTCCTGAATTGGAGTAAAATCCAATAGTGGCGTTCACCGCGTAAAGCGAGCTTTAGGCCTCCGATATAGATGAGAGTCGGTCGGACCTTCCTAAACTCAGTTGGGCACGACTTCGAGAGAAGCGTGTTCAAGCTTTAGGAACCTCCACGGTCAAGGACCTTTACCCTATTAAGCTTAGATTTATTTATCGTGTTTTTAATCGACTCTTGCCGAGGTGATTCTCGATTGAGTGCATTTCCATTTCATCGTTCTAATCCTTTATTGTAATCATTTCTTTTATGCTCTCTTTATTTTAGTGCAATTAGTTCTCTTTTTATGCAATATTTCCTTTCTATAGTGCGTTTAGATTTCTCTTTTACCCTAAAGATTTCTGTCGATAAAATAATAGTCTTCGTGTGAGTAAGTGTACTCAACAGTTCCCGGATTTCAATACGACACTTATGTACCCTAGCTATAGTTCGATAGGTATACTTGCCTAATTGGATTGCTAGTTCGCTTGCTTTATTTTCTTCGAAGCTTAGCGACCACCAATAACCATCTCAACACTCGACGAACGGGTTTTCGTCGAGCCATCTACGCCCGACGAAACAAAGCTATCTCCAGGCGATAGCTACTATCATTGTGCGGTAGCTTTAAGAGATTCAAGGTTTGGAAAACTGGGGTGTTATAGGTCATTATAATTTGGTCAGTTGAAAGCTGACCGTTGCCTTGTTTTCCATCATCTGGTGGAATGTGAAAGTGAAGGGATAGATACTACTCTAGAGGGGGGGTGAATAGAGTTATCAAATTTTGCACAGACAAAACTTAATAGTCTACCCAACTCCCTTGGAGTGAAGTGCGGAATGAGAAGATTATAGATATTGATTTAACCTTAAAGCCTAACACAAGTGATGTGTACAAACACAAGCTAACTGTAATTACAGTTAAGCTTGGAAAAACCTAATCAGCAACTAGCAGCCTAGTTATATCTAATCACAGCCACAATGCAGGAATTAAACAATGGAATCCAGATGACACAAGGAAATTTATAGTGGTTCCCCAAACAACTTGGGTACGTCCACTCTTCTACCCACACGGTAGGAATCCACTCAGGTTTTTGATCAGGTGCCCTGCCACCAACAGAATCTGCTTCAGGTAGATTCAGAAACCCTTTAGACTTTTGATCAGGTGTCTAAAAACCAAGCACAGGTTTTTGATCAGGTGCCCTGCCACCAAGGGATACTTTTGAAGGGAGTAATAACCCTGTACAGGAGGGGGAAGAGGGTTAAGATGTCTTCTCTATTTTACAATAGATTAGAGAAGCACAAAAACTTGCACTGAGCTAGAATGCTCTAAAGAATCAAGGCTCCCCCTGGCTCAAAGATGTCCAGGTGAAGTCTTGCTTCAGTGCAGAAAACTCTTCAGAAAGTTCTGAAGGAAAAGCTACAGGAAGAAAATAAATAAAAAGAAATCTCTTCAAGCAGCTATTCTTCTTCTTCTTCTTCTTCAAAGGATCTCTGAGTTTGAACTTCCTGAAAGCAGGAGAACTCAGGTTGAAGAAGAGATGAGGATCTTAACACTTCTCAGTTAGATGGAGTTTGCTGAGAGCAGAAAGCTTGAAGGCTTGAAAGCTTGAATGAACACAGGTTGGCTATTAGCTTCTATTAACTAGCTTGAATCCTTCTGCAAAGGGTTCTTTATATAATCATCATCAAGCAACGACTCTCTTCCATTTGAATTATTTGTCTTCTTCTGAGCCTTGAGACCTGGGCTGTAAATATCAAGAAGACAGAAATATCTCTACAGCAAAACATTCTACAAAAAGGAATAAACCTCTTTCTAAGAAGCTGTAGGCTTAAATCAAATAATCAGAAGGACTAAATAAAGTCACATCAGAAATAATCTCTTTATAGCAAAGAAGAAGACTTTTCAGTCCAACGGCTATAAAGGGCTGTCAGCAGATAAAGTAATTTAAAGAGATAGCTAATAAGACAAACAACTTTATCTTAAAAGATTTGAACTCAGGCAAAAAGAATGGAGCAAATAATGTCTGGAAACTTTATCATACAGCTTGAAATAGAGTGCCAGAAAATGTTTTAATTAATTAAATATAATAAATAAATACAAAATATAAAGGCAGGCAGAAAGCGTCGAACGACCTTCGGAGATCGTCGACCGACGCACGGAGATCGTCGATCTATCGGGCAGATAGTCGAACGATCCAGATAGTCGACCTATCGAAGAAGATAGTCGAACTACCCCGGCAGATAGTCGACCTATCAGAACAGATAGTCGAACTACCAGATAGTCGATCTATCAGGACAGATAGTCGAACTATCAAGCGCACAGAGATAGTCGACCTATCAAGCAGATAGTCGACCTACCTCAGAAAACAGATAGTCGACCTATCAACAGATAGTCGACCTATCAACGCAGAACAGATAGTCGACCTATCAACAGATAGTCGACCTATCAGCGCAGAACAGATAGTCGACCTATCAACAGATAGTCGACCTATCAGCGCAGAACAGATAGTCGACCTATCAACAGATAGTCGACCTATCAGCGCAGAACAGATAGTCGACCTATCAGCGCAGACCAAAGCGTCGACCAACTGATAGACGATCGTCGATCAGTCGATAGACGATAGTCGAATGACGTTCGACTATAGTCGAACGAAAAACCTACTTAACCAAATTCTCAATTTGGAAAAGCGAGGACTCTACAGCTAGACTCCTAACCATTGACCATAGATATTTCTTGGGTCAAGGGGCACAAAGGAGAGGACTAAACTCAAATCAAACTAGGGTACCAACAATCTCCCCCTATTTGAGTTAAGTCTCTCAAAAACTAAAAACAGCTAGCAATAGAATACTAAAAATAATTTCAGCAAATAGATAACAATAAACTGGCAGATTATCAATCAGATAGACAAATATAGCACAGCAGTTAATTAAACTATTAAGAATCTTTAGAGTCTGGTAAAGGATCAGAAGAACTAGAAACAAAGGAAATTTTTCTTAGAGGGTCATCTGATTCTTTCTTCGACATTTTTAGGTCCTGCGCACCAATGATCTTCAGTTCTGTAGCCCTAGGGACAACAGCTTCAGGGTGCTTTTCCATGTACTTTGACGGATCAAAAATCTCAGGATTGACCTGGAACTTTTCAAATTCTTTCTTTCTGTAAGCTGACATGGTAGTAAAACCAGTTGTATCTTTTCCTTCTACTCTAGCTTTTCTTATCTGAGCTGCTCCTACAAGTTCTTGAAAGCGAGCCATCCTAAAGTTAGGATCGAGCTCAGGATTTTCATACACGGGCTCAGGAGAAGCAGCATCAGCTATTTTATCTAGATAAGACATTAGAGAATACTTAGCAGAGAGGTTCTTGCTAGATATTTTTAAAACAAAATAAACTATTTACCTTTTGATACAATTTCCTCAGACTGAACTGGAGAAGGAGATGAAATTCTCTTCTTTGGAGAAGGAGGTGGGGAAAAGGTTGGTCTTTGAATCACAGTCTCCTTCATTTGTCTTTGAGAACCATAAAATGATTTTCCTTGAGAGCTTTGATAACCTTGCCTTGGCTGGGGCTGAACAGACGCAGATTTTCCAGAGGAGGCAGTAGGATGAGCTGAAAGGTTCCCAGAGGCTCCTGCACCTGGAGGAGGAGGAGGACCTCTGGGAGTCCATCTAGAGACAGGACTATCATACCTCTTAGTTCTTTTTCTTTCTTTTTGCTGATTTTTCGAAAACCACATCCAATGCTGGAATTCCTTGGATTAAGGGTCAATGCCCTTCAAAATATAATAGGGAATATCATTATCCTTGCTAGGAGGTGGAGCAGCAGCAGCTTTCCTTTTCTTTGCAGCAGATTTCTTTTTCTTTGACTTCTCAGAAATATCAGAATCATCATCATCAGACTGAGATGAGGGAGGATTTTCATAATGGTCATAGGCTTCTAAAACAGCCTTTTCTTTAAGCTTAAGATCAGATTTTTCTTTTTCCTCTTCCATGGCATCCAGAGCCAGAAGGGAGTCTAAATCTATCCCTGGAGAGTCATCCCAGATGGTTGACTTCTCAACTTGCAAATCTTTCTCTTTCTCTTTTAAAGATAGAACTCTTAAATCCCATGCAGCTCTAGCTTGAGCTTCTTCCATACTCAGAACTGGAGAGTCAACTTTGACTTCCTCTTTCTCAGACTCATCTTCTTTATTATCTAAGAAGGATTCCAACTCAGGGTCTACTTGAGTAGCAAGAATACTTGGGTCAGCCTCAGAAACAACTGCTATGATTTGAGCAGCTAAATTTTCTTTAATAACATCTGTAAAATTATGAATATAGATCTGCTAAATAAACAGAGATCATTCCTTCAATGTATTCACAAACTATCAAATTAATCGACTCATCAACAAAACGAATGAAAGAGTTACCTTCATACTTAACCATCTCCCAGCAGTCATTCAAATATGAAGTTATAATTCCTTCCAGGAATCTAACTATCACAGGAGAGGTAAGATCTTCTAAGCAGACTTTAACTGCAATCTCAGATAATAAGATTCCATCTGCTATTTCCTTCTCAGACAAAACTGGAGCTATTTCTATCTCAGTCATTACAACATCTGGAGCTATTTCTATTTCAGCTTGGGCAGCCATGACTGAATCCTTTAAAGCTGGAGGAGAGGCAGGGAGGTCTGAGACATCTTCATGGAACATCTCCCCCTGCCTGATTTCAGTGGCTACTGAAACCAGGCCCCTAGAAGAAGATGGCTCAGCAGATTTTGAGATGGATTGGATGGAGGCAGTTAAACGGTCAATGGAGGCTGCAAGGGGAGCGATTGCCTCGTCAATCATGGTTTTGATTGACGGGGTAATCAGCTCCACAATGCGAGAGATAAGCTCTGGAGAGATTTCAAAAGATGATGGATGAGAGGTGGATGGAGCAGCAGCAGATATGGTAGTGGTGCTGGGATGAGAAATGATGTGGACAGGGGAGCGAACTGGAGATACAGCAGGAGAGTTAACTGGGGAATGAATTGGGGAATGAACGGGAGATACAGGAGGAGTAAGAATTCTCTCTGATCCTAACAAATCGAAGCTAGGAGCAGATATCCTAGCCAGATGAGTAGGTAGAGGAGAGGCTGGAGGGGAAGGAGGAACAACCATAGTTGTTTCTGGAGCAGCAGAGGAAGAAGGTCTTACTTCAGCTGAAGTTGATGGTACTTCAACTGAGGCAGACGGCAAAACAGAGGAGGAGGAAGGAAGAGCTGAGCCAGCTTCACCAAGGTGAGGAGCGACTGATACAGTCCTTGTGTCCTCAGATGTTGCTGGAGCAGATTTCACAAACGTTCTCTTCCACTTTGAGAACAGATGAGGATCCATCTTCTTGCTAGCGTTGATTGTAGTTGCAGTGGAACTCAGCAGATGGGGAAATCTTTCCTTCAGGAAAATACCTATAACCCTTCCTAGGGTAACTTCCTTTTTGCCATTCTTTTTCCTGATTAAATCAAACAGAACTGCAGCCCAATTGATCCTTTTCCGATTAACAATTGCACACATGAGTGCGAATTGCTGCCTTGTTATATTGTCGTGGGCAGAGTGCTTGCCCAGGAGCACTTTTCCTACTATCTCAGCCAAAAACTTGATTTTGAAAGGGAAGTTTACCTTGAGCAGCTTGGTGGGAATGCCCTCGGCATGTCCCAGCTCAACAAGCATCCTTCCAAACTCCTGAGCATCTTGCTCATAATCTTCGTCACCATTAACTAAACCAAAAACATCAGATAAGACGGCCGGAGTCAGGATAACTTCTTCTCCGCCTATGGTACCAGTCATCGATTCGTCTGAGGAAGACGATGTGAAAGCCCATTCTTTAATTTCTGGAATGTTGATCTTAATTCTTTCAGACATTAACTTCTCTAAACCTTGATCCCTACAAAGTTGGAGAACTTCCACGATTCCGGCATCGCAGCTACTGAATGCTTCAAAATCCACACTGAATCCTGCATCAAACTTGACCACGGCTAGAACAGCTGGGGAAACCGCCATTGAATCGCTGAAGAAACGCGAGAAGGAGGAGGAAGACGAAGGGGACGAAGCGGCAGAAAATTGCAAGCGGGAAAGCAGAATGCGAAAGGGCACGCTCCGTCGACGATAAAGCAAAAGATCTTTTGACCTAGGTCGACTATCGGCTTTATATCAGACCGGATATAGTCGGTCTATTAAAAAGATCTTGACCCGATGGTCGAACGGTCGTTCGACGATCGGCTCAGAAGAAGAGTAGTCGGACAATCGTTCGACTATTTCTGGCTCCTCAAACAACAGGCTATCATCATCCAGAGATCGACGATGAGCCCAACCTGTTCGACGATGGTCGAACGTCGATCGACGATCTTCAAACAGATAAGCTATCATTAACCAGAGGTCGACGATAGGCTTAAACCGTTCGACTATCTTCGAACGTCGTTCGACTATCTTCAAACAGATTTCAACATAGGCAGATAAAGTCACACTTAGTCTCGTCCATTGATCATGCCTAGTTGAACTAAAAAGAACAGATGCTTCTGTTCATCTAAAGGCTTGGTGAATATATCACCTCTCTGAAACTCAGTGGATATGAACTCAAGACAGATCTTGTTCTTTTCCACACAATCTCTCAGGAAATGGTGTCTAATCTCAATGTGCTTCGTTCTAGAGTGGTGCACTGGATTTTGTGCAATTGAGATAGCACTGGTACTATCACACATGATCTTGGTGTTCTTGTGTGAGTAACCATAATCCACAAGCTGGTTTTGAATCCACAGGATCTGTGAACAACAACTAGCAGCAGCTATATATTCAGCCTCTGCAGTTGAAGTTGAGACAGAAGCCTGCTTCTTACAGAACCAAGAGACCAATCTCTCTCCCAGGAACTGGCAAGTTCCTGAGGTGCTCTTCCTGTCAACTCTGCAACCAGCATAATCAGAATCAGAATATCCAATTAATTCAAACTCTGACTCAGCTGGGTACCAAAGTCCTAGATCTGGACATCCTTTCAGGTATCTCAGGATTCTCTTTAGAAGAATCAGATGAGATTCCTTGGGGTTGACCTGGAATCTAGCACAAAGGCATGTAGCAAACATTATATCTGGCCTACTTACAGTTAGATATAATAGGGAACCAACAATGGCCCTATAATTCTTTTGATCAACTGGCTTGCCGTGATCATCAGAATCAATAACTACATTAGTAGCCATGGGTGTAGGCATTGCTGAAGCATCAGCCATCCCAAATTTCTTTACCAATTCCTTGGCATATTTGGATTGGGAGATGAAGATACCATCAGCATCTTGCTTAACTTGGAGACCAAGAAAGTAAGACAGCACACCCATACTACTCATCTCAAACTTAGAGTGCATCAGGTCAGAGAACCTTTTGCAAAGTTTGGGATCAGTGGAGCCAAAAATAATATCATCCACATACACTTGAACTAACAGGATTGTGTCCTTGTGATGCTTGACGAAAAGGGTTCTATCAACTACTCCCCTAGTGAAGTTGTGCTCTAACAGGAAACTAGCTAAGGTCTCATACCAGGCCCTAGGAGCTTGCTTTAGTCCATAAAGAGCTTTCTGTAACTTAAAAACATGAGAAGGCTGAGTTGAAGAAACAAACCCTGGTGGTTGTTCAACAAACACCTCTTCCTTAAGCTCACCATTCAGGAATGAACTTTTGACATCCATTTGGAACACCTTAAACTTCATGAAGGCTGCATAGGCCAAGAAGATCCTTATTGCTTCTAGCCTTGCAACAGGAGCAAAGGTTTGGTCATAGTCTATACCTTCCTCCTGTCTGTAGCCCTGAGCTACAAGCCTAGCTTTATTCCTTACTATGATTCCATTTGCATCTAACTTGTTTCTATACACCCACTTGGTGCCTATGATCAGTTGGCCTTTAGGTCTTGGAACCAAAGTCCAAACTTTACATCTCTCAAATTGATTGAGCTCCTCTTGCATTGCAATAATCCAGTGGGGATCTAGCTCTGCATCTTTAAAGGTGAGGGGCTCAACCTGTGAGAGGAAACAAGCATGCATCACATCCTGTCTTAATTGATGTCTTGTTTGTACACCAGCTGATATGTCTCCAATCACTTGAGATGTGGGGTGATCTCTAAGTGTGACAATATCAGCAGGTGGGATGTGATCTTCAGCAACAGTTGGGATTAATTCCTCAGGAGGAATTTGATCTACTGTTGGTGGTACAACAACAGCTTCAACAGCTTCAGCAATGTCTTCATCACTGTCTGATTCAGTGATCTGAAGAGTTGATAGTTGAAGGATTTCTTGAGGGGCATCATGTACCTGCAAAGAACTGGAGGAAGGAGAATTTTCTTTCTCCTTGTAAAACATCTGAGACTCATCAAATGATACATGCACAGATTCTTCTATCTTACAGGTTGATTTGTTATAAACCCTATAAGCTTTGCTTACTTGGGAATATCCAAGCATGATTCCCATTGAAGCTTTTGCTTCAAACTTTCTAATATATTCTTTATTATTATTATGAATATACACAATACAGCCAAAAACTCTAAAGTAATTAATTTTTGGTTTCTTTCCTTTAAGCAACTCATAAGGAGTTTTACACTTAAGTTTGTGTATCAAACTTCTATTCAAGACATAGTTGGCTGTACTAACAGCTTCTGCCCAATAGGATAGAGGCATGTTAGCATCTGCCAACAATGTGCTAGCAGCTTCAATTAGTGTTCTATTCTTCCTTTCAACTACCCCATTTTGTTGGGGAGTTCTAGGAGCTGAGAAGCTATGTTTGATACCTTCTCTCTCACAGAATTCTTGCATGAGAAGAGAGTCAAACTCAGTACCATGATCACTTCTGATCAAGGCCACATGAGTAGAGTACTCAATCTGCACACAAAGTAGAAAGTCTGTAAGGGCTTTGAAGTTATCAGACTTAGTTCTCAAAAAGAAAACCCAACTGAACCTAGAGAAGTCATCTACAATTACTAATGTGTAATACTTCCCTCCTAAACTCTGTACATTTATTGGGCCAAAAAGGTCCAAATGTAATAAATACAGGATCCTAGGAGAATCACTTTTATTTACAGATTTAAAAGAATTCTTGGTTTGCTTGCCTAGCTGACAAGCCTTGTAAAGGCTCTCCTTCTTATAGGGGCAAGAAGGTAAACCTCTAACAAGGTTGTGCTTAGATAACCTAGATATATTTTTAAGGTTTACATGACTAAGCCTTTTATGCTATAGGGAATTATTATTAAGGGTTACTTCATTAAACAGGCAGATTTCAGATTGAGATGAATTAAAATCTACTAAATATATATTACCTATTCTGATACCTACTAAAACAACATTATTATTTAAAGTAATATTGCAAGAGAAATTAGAAAATGAAACCTGGTAGCCAGCATCACATAGCTGGCTGACTGAAATCAGATTATGCTTTAGTCCATTGACATAAGCAACTCTCTTGAATGTAACTGCTCCAATGGTGATCTTGCCATAGCCTTCTGTCTGACCACAGCTGGAGTCTCCAAAGGTAACCTTTGGGCCGAGCTTAGCTTTGAACTTTGACAGTAGATCTTTATTTCCTGTCATATGCTTAGAGCATCCACTATCCAAATACCACTTGTTTTGAGTGATTGGATAGGCCTTCACCTGCAAGACAATTATTTAGACAGAGTGGACCCAGGTAACCTTGGGTCCCTTGTTTTTCACATAAGAAAAACTGGAAATGTATGAAAATGCAGGCTGAGGGTGATAACCTAGTGGGTGAGATCTCCTAGGTGGAATTCTCCATGCTGATGATGGGTCAACAAACCTAGGGTTTCTATTCTCATTTAGGTTTCTATGGAATTGATTATTATTTTGAAAATCATATTGAAATCGTCGATCGATGTTCGACGATGGGCGCTCAGATCGTTGACCTTCGTTCGACCATGGAGCTTCCGATCGTCGAGCGGCGTTCGACGCTCTTTGCATTTCTTTGAAAAACTTCTTTCTCTTTTCTCTCTTAGCCTTATTTAATGTTTTATTTACCAGATTTACTTGCTCAGTGTTCTTCTTTCCACTAGCTGAAATGAAGTTCACTGGAGTTGAAAGGTTATTTTTAAGGATGACTGGGGGTTCACTGGGAGAAGCTCCTAAGCCTAGTTTATCATTACCTGACCTAGTGTTAGTCATGCTGGTAATTTCTAACAGCTTAAGGCTTCTACCATTAAGGGATTCTTCTAATCTCTTAGACTTAGCTAACTCTATTTTAAGAAATTTGATTTCTTCACTACAGGTAGTGAGTTCTTCCTTTAACCTAATGTTTTCAGAGGCTATTGATTCTGAGTCAGCTAACCTATTTCTAAGTTCTTTTATTTCCTTCTCTGAGCTAATTAAATCTAAACATAAAGATTTAAATTCTACTTTAAATTCTTCTGAAGAAAAATCATAAGAAGAAAGTACCTCATCTTCTGTAGGCATCTCTTCATCAGAATCAGAACTCTCTGCAGCAGAGTGGTTGCTGCAGGCATCTATTGCCATGAGGCAAACTTCTTTTGCCTTCTTCTCTTCCTCATCTTCACTGGAGCTTGATGAGGAGGATTCTTCATCAGAATCACTCCAGGTTTCAGCAATGAAACCTCTCTCCTTCTTTTTGTTTTTGTAGGAGGATGACTTGGAGTGCTTCCTGTGCTGTTCTTTATCTTTTCTCTTGTCTTTGTTCTTCTCCTCTGGACACTCTGGCAAGATGTGTCCAGGCTTCCTGCAACCATAACAGATAATTTCTTTAGCAGGAGAGCGATCATACCTTGGTTTGTCTTCATAACGTGAAGACTTCTTTCTGAACTCCTTTCTCCCCATTTTGAGAAACCTTTTGGCAAACAGTGCCATAAGTTCCTCATTAGATTGGCTGCTTTCAGAAACATCTGCAGGCTTAAGAGCTAGAGATTGCTCTTTTCTTGTAGGAGTGGGGATCTTGGCTTCAGCTTCTGCTTCTCTAGTCTTCAGCACTTGCTCAAAAGACTTGAGCTTGCCGAGGAGAGCTTCAGTGGAGATCTCATTAGTACTTCTGGCTTCTTTGATGGGCCAGATTCTTAGATCCCATGTGCTAGGGAAGCACATAAGAATCTTATCATTGACCTCTGTCAATGATATGTCCTTGTCCAGGGTCCTCAGCTCATTGATGATTGAGCTGAGCCTGGTGTACATAGCTTCAACTGATTCAGCATCAGTTTTCTTGAAGTTCTCGTACTGTGAGATCAGGTTGGACCTTCTGTCCTTCCTTTCATCAGCTGAACCAGCTACAATCTGGTTCAGTGTGTCCCACATGGCCTTTGCTGAAGAGCAATCAGCAACCTTCTGGAACACCTCATCAGACATAGTCTGAGCCAGTATGTTCATTGCTTTGGCATCTGCAATTTTGGCCTTCTTGTATTCATCATTATAATCTGGAGGAGGCACTGCACTCATATCAGATGATGAGGCAGTGGCAGCAGCAGGTGCTCTTGGGGGACCTGACAAAATAGAAGCAAAAATACTTTCATCAATAGAATTCATATAAAGTTTGATCCTTGCCTTCCAGATGCCAAACTTTGCTAAGTTGCATGCTGGAGGTCTGGTGCTTGAGTAATCCTTAGACTGGGCCATGATAGTGAATATCTATAAGCTCTTGGTATCTATCAGGATCTTGTGACTTAGGTGTTAGCCTATTCAGTCAGTCAACCTCCCTCTGATACCAATTGAAAGTGAAGGGATAGATACTACTCTAGAGGGGGGGTGAATAGAGTTATCAAATTTTGCACAGACAAAACTTAATAGTCTACCCAACTCCCTTGGAGTGAAGTGCGGAATGAGAAGATTATAGATATTGATTTAACCTTAAAGCCTAACACAAGTGATGTGTACAAACACAAGCTAACTGTAATTACAGTTAAGCTTGGAAAAACCTAATCAGCAACTAGCAGCCTAGTTATATCTAATCACAGCCACAATGCAGGAATTAAACAATGGAATCCAGATGACACAAGGAAATTTATAGTGGTTCCCCAAACAACTTGGGTACGTCCACTCTTCTACCCACACGGTAGGAATCCACTCAGGTTTTTGATCAGGTGCCCTGCCACCAACAGAATCTGCTTCAGGTAGATTCAGAAACCCTTTAGACTTTTGATCAGGTGTCTAAAAACCAAGCACAGGTTTTTGATCAGGTGCCCTGCCACCAAGGGATACTTTTGAAGGGAGTAATAACCCTGTACAGGAGGGGGAAGAGGGTTAAGATGTCTTCTCTATTTTACAATAGATTAGAGAAGCACAAAAACTTGCACTGAGCTAGAATGCTCTAAAGAATCAAGGCTCCCCCTGGCTCAAAGATGTCCAGGTGAAGTCTTGCTTCAGTGCAGAAAACTCTTCAGAAAGTTCTGAAGGAAAAGCTACAGGAAGAAAATAAATAAAAAGAAATCTCTTCAAGCAGCTATTCTTCTTCTTCTTCTTCTTCAAAGGATCTCTGAGTTTGAACTTCCTGAAAGCAGGAGAACTCAGGTTGAAGAAGAGATGAGGATCTTAACACTTCTCAGTTAGATGGAGTTTGCTGAGAGCAGAAAGCTTGAAGGCTTGAAAGCTTGAATGAACACAGGTTGGCTATTAGCTTCTATTAACTAGCTTGAATCCTTCTGCAAAGGGTTCTTTATATAATCATCATCAAGCAACGACTCTCTTCCATTTGAATTATTTGTCTTCTTCTGAGCCTTGAGACCTGGGCTGTAAATATCAAGAAGACAGAAATATCTCTGCAGCAAAACATTCTACAAAAAGGAATAAACCTCTTTCTAAGAAGCTGCAGGCTTAAATCAAATAATCAGAAGGACTAAATAAAGTCACATCAGAAATAATCTCTTTATAGCAAAGAAGAAGACTTTTCAGTCCAACGGCTATAAAGGGCTGTCAGCAGATAAAGTAATTTAAAGAGACAGCTAATAAGACAAACAACTTTATCTTAAAAGATTTGAACTCAGGCAAAAAGAATGGAGCAAATAATGCCTGGAAACTTTATCATACAGCTTGAAATAGAGTGCCAGAAAATGTTTTAATTAATTAAATATAATAAATAAATACAAAATATAAAGGCAGGCAGAAAGCGTCGAACGACCTTCGGAGATCGTCGACCGATGCACGGAGATCGTCGATCTATCAGGCAGATAGTCGAACGATCCAGATAGTCGACCTATCGAAGAAGATAGTCGAACTACCCCGGCAGATAGTCGACCTATCAGAACAGATAGTCGAACTACCAGATAGTCGATCTATCAGGACAGATAGTCGAACTATCAAGCGCACAGAGATAGTCGACCTATCAAGCAGATAGTCGACCTACCTCAGAAAACAGATAGTCGACCTATCAACAGATAGTCGACCTATCAACGCAGAACAGATAGTCGACCTATCAACAGATAGTCGACCTATCAGCGCAGAACAGATAGTCGACCTATCAACAGATAGTCGACCTATCAGCGCAGAACAGATAGTCGACCTATCAACAGATAGTCGACCTATTAGCGCAGAACAGATAGTCGACCTATCAGCGCAGACCAAAGCGTCGACCAACTGATAGACGATCGTCGATCAGTCGATAGACGATAGTCGAACGGCGTTCGACTATAGTCGAACGAAAAACCTACTTAACCAAATTCTCAATTTGGAAAAGCGAGGACTCTACAGCTAGACTCCTAACCATTGACCATAGATATTTCTTGGGTCAAGGGGCACAAAGGAGAGGACTAAACTCAAATCAAACTAGGGTACCAACAGAATGTCCCTGTACAGGTATTGGAGAGCTGAGCGCAATATAGCGGGTTGCTGCCCTTATTGCTATGACGGCCCTCGATGGCCAAGCGAAGAGTTTTAGTGTTTTCATGTGTGGCTGGCCTGCGTGCCGATGTATGAAAAATACTTGTGAAAGATGAAACCGTTGTAAGGCCTTAAGGCCGTTTTGAATTTTGTGTATTTTTGTAAACATTCCTATATGGTTTTTATTAGTGGACATTTGTATTGCTTAAGTTCAAAATTTAACCCCTAATGCTTCCGCTAGAATTCTCTGAGTTAGGATTTGATTAGTCTTTGGTATTAACATATAACTCCACCGATTGTCTCTGAGATATGACATGGGGCCCCGGACGGACTGTCAGTTATATTTCATGTGACAGATGGAGATGTTACAATTTGGTATCAGCTTATCTTGGTCTTCCTCCTTCGAATTCGTGGTCAAATTCTTTTAAGGGGTGGAGAGCATGCATCTGTGATTACCGTTATAACCAAAAATAAATGAACTCAAGAATGTCCGCTTAGGAATGAAAATACATATGTTTGAGTAACCTGCGCGTTCATAATAATCATTATTTGTTGTTGACTAGTCGCAAAATTGTGTATTTTACACTTATAGGTGACTAGAAGTGGTGTGAGGCAGTCTGAACCCTAACGTTCTGTTGAAAGTGCGGCACCAGCTAAGGTGCCCACACCTCCTCCTTTTGCAAAAACGGTATGCTTAGTTGCTGAGGCAGTGTTTGTAATGATGAAAGCACAACAGACTAGGCAGGTGCGACCTGCGATGGTGCAAGTTCAGGTTGGTGTAGCCGAGCCTATAACTGCTAGGCAAGTGCCTCCTGAGGCTTTGGTGGATAAGCGAGTGACTGAGCGACAAATGAAGCAATATATGAGCTTTAGTCCTCCTAAGTTTACCGGTGCAGTATCCCCAACGCATGTAGAGGACTGGCTTTCGTAAGTCAAGAGGATATTGACGACAATCGAGACAGAGGAGGGACAGAAGGTCACCTTGGCCACTTTCCTGTTGGAAGGAGAGGCTCGACTTTGGTGGGATGAGTTGGAGTTATACCACTTTGCGGGCAGACGACTATTAGAGATCTCGATGGAGGAGTTATCAAGATTGTTCTTGCCAAAGCATCTGCCGTAATCGCAGCGGATTGCTATGGAGAATGAGTTCCAGCATTTGACTAGGGAGAGGGTACTGTGGATGACTACCTGTATGAGTTTACCGGGTTGGGATGTTATGCAGGGTCTATTTTTGCTGACGAAGTGCGTAAGACGAATAGGTTCTACGAGGGACTATGAGATGAGCTGAGGTTACTGCTCTCGGGTTCGATGAACCAAGGTTTCCAAGTGTTCGTGAATAGGGCTCGTTTGTTAGAGAAAGACATGAAGAGGGTGCAGGGCGAGAGATACTTGGCAGTGATAAAGTTCGAGTTCAAAATGTCGCGTCCTGAAAAGTCTGACAACCGCAATAGATGGAGTAAGAAGTCCAAGTCTTCTGGACAGGCTCCTTCTACTGGTACTTCTAAAGCAAAATTAGGGAGAGGTCCACCCACATGTTATACATGTGGCAAGGTGGGACACATAGCCCGAAACTTGTTGATTGGCTCTCCAAAAGCGGAGAAAAAGATAGGAGCATTGTATGCTGAGAAGGGAAAGACGGTGGAGTTTACTGCATCCGAATATGCTATAGCTCAGCCAAGGGTGTACAATCTTGGCCAATAGGAGGCCATCAAAAGGGCAGATATCATCACAAGTACAACAAGTATATAGTTTTCATGCTTTATATACTTTATAACTTGTGAATTGTATGTGTATAATTTGGTAAGTATATACTTTGTTCTTATTCAGGACTATCCGACGAGAGCACTATTCAATACAGGTGCTTCTCATTCGTTACTATCTGAGGGCTTCGTATCGCGAATTAGAGTGCCTACTCTTATGTCGACAGATAGAGTAAAGGTATTGTTACTTAACGGATGCGTGATGCATGCAGATAAGTCTTATTATCTTGAGGTACGGATTGGAAGTCAGGATTTCGGATTGGAAGCGTCTATGCTGTCGATATCTTAGTTTGATGTAATCTTTGGCATGGACTGGCTCTCGAAACAGAGTGCATGTATAGATTACAACTCCAATGAAGTCACACTAGGACAGAACACCGAACGAGAGACTAAATTCTCTGGTATGCGAGGATCGAGGAAGATATTGATGTCTACTCTCTAGGTAGCCAAGGCTGTTCGGAAGGGAGCAGAGTTGTTTTTCATGCTGTTGGAGGCTATTGAGCCAAAGTACAATTTGAGTGATGTTCTTATTGTATCGGAGTACGCAGATGTGTTTTCTAAGGATCTCCCTAGGTTACCACCCTAGTGGGAGATTGACTTCACTATAGAGTTGGCGCCAGGTGCGAAACCTGTGGCCCGCTCGCCGTACCGTGTTGTGCCAAAGGAGATGGCAGAATTGAAAGTTTAATTACAAGAATTGCTAGAGCAAGGATATATATGTCCAAGTATGCCACCTTGGAGTGCACCGGTCATCTTTGTAAAGAAGAAGGACAGAAGCTTGTGGCTATGCATTGATTATCGAGAGCTAAATAAGCTGACGGAGAAGAACAAGTATCCGACTCCACAGATTGATGAATTATTTTATCAGTTGGTGGGTTCACTGTCTACTCGAAGCTAGATTTAAAATCTAGTTATTACAAGTTGAGGATTCGAGCAGAGGACATTCCCAAGACAGCGTTTGGTATACCCTACAGTCATTATTAGTTCACAGTAATGCTGTTTGGGCTAACGAACGCCCCATTGGTATTCATGGACTTGATGCATCGGACCTTTAGAGAGTACTTGGACGTGTTTGTGATCGTCTTTATTGATGATATATTGGTGTACTCTTAGTGTGTAGATGATCATGCAAATCATTTGCGGATGGTTTTACACACCCTGAGGAGAAACAAGCTCTATGTCAAGTTCTCAAAGTGCGAGTTTTGGCTGTTGTCAGTGGCTTTTCTCGGCCATGTGGTTAGTGGTGAAGGTATTGTGATGGATTTGGCAAATATAGTTGCAATATAGGAGTGGCCTATATTGTCTACTGTAGCAGAAGTCAGGAGCATCCTTGGACTTGCTGGCTACTACAGGTGCTTCGTAAAGAACTTTTCGCAGATTGCCTTACATCTCACTACACTGACGAGGAAAGATCAAAAGTTCGTTTGGACGCCTGAGTGCGTGCGAGCTTTTGAGGAGTTAAAGAGTTGTTTGACCACGATGTCTATTTTGAGTTCTCCATGTGGTACAGACGGCTATAAGATTTATAATGATGCTTCAAGGAGCGGCTTATACTGTGTTCTTCTTCAGTCCGGAAAGGTTATTTATTTTGGCTCATGCTAGTTGAAAGTGCACGAGCGAAATTATCCAGTCCATGAATTGGAGTTAGCTGTAGTGATTTTTGCACTTAAACTGTGGCGTCATTATTTATAAGGCGTGAAAGTTGACATCTTCACGGACCATAAGAGCCTTAAGTACTTAATAGATAAGAAGGATCTAAATATGTGGCAGCGAAGGTGGATGGAGTTATTCGAGGACTACACCTTCCAGATACACTATACTCCTGGAAAGGAAAATGTGGTTGCAGATGCCTTGAGTCGGCGGACTCCGGTAAGGGCAAGTTGGTTGCAGATGCATGATGAGCGTCTGATCCAGGAGTTGGAGGCCTTAGATATTTCTTTTGTTGACAAGAATTCTACTGTAAATGCGTGCCTGAACTGGACGGAGGTACAATATGACCTTGCTGACAGGGTTTGGCGAGCAACGGAACTCTATGAGAGTATGAAACGCTATGCAGTGGATGGGTCCAATTCCCAATTATCCTTGGATGACGTTCTTTTGAGAAAATATGGTCTTTTTTGCATCCCAAATGTGGGTAAGCTATGAGAGGAATTGATTTATGAAGCACACTTCATGAAGTACTCAATTCACCCAGGGAGCATAAAGATGTACAAGGACATGAAAAAGATGTTCTGATGGCTGGGTTTGAATAAAGATATAGCTCTTTACGTGACAAAGTGCCAAACTTATGCCTTGGTAAAAGCTGAATGTTAGAAGCCTGGAGGTTTCCTGAAGTCATTGCCATTTCCGGTATGGAAGTTCGATGATATCTCTATGGATTTCGTGCATGGGCTACCGAGACCACAGAGCGGGAATGATGTCGTGTGGGTGATTGTTGCCCGATTGACAAAGGTATGGCACTTCATACCAAACAAGAAGGACGATTCAGTGGAAAAGTTGGCTAAGTTGTACGTGGAAAACATAGTACGATTGCACGGTGTGCCCTGTAGCATCGTCAGTGACCGAGACAGACGATTTACTTCAAATGATTGGAGGCTAATCCACCAGTTGTTTGGTACGAAACTGCAGTTCAGTACGGCCTTTCATCCGCAAACGGATGGTCATACCGAGAGGACCAACAGGACAATGAAGGATATGCTCCGGATGTGCGCCTTAGATTTAAGGAAGAGGTGGGAGGAACATCTCTATATGGTCGAGTTTGCCTATAATAATAGCTATCAAGCTAGCATTCAAATGGTGCCATTCGAATCTTTATAAGGTAGGAAGTGTCGTACTCCATTAACTTGGACGGAAAGCAGCGAATCAAAAATGTTTAAGTGTAAATAGGTCGAAGATGCAAATTCGACTTTTTGCTTGATAGTAGAGCGGCTATTGGTAGCCCAGGATGGTCAGGCAAAGTACTATAATGCCAAGCACCGAAACGTGGAGTTTGCTATGGGTGATTGGGTATATCTAAAGATAAAACAATTCAAAGGCGTGTGCAGGATTCAGCGCTTGATAAAGTTGAGTCCGAGGTATCTTGGTCCATTTGAAGTGGTTGAGTGAATTGGAGAAGCTACCTATCAATTAGCTCTTTCGGCGGAGCTAAGTGGTTTACACAATGTGTTTCACATATCGGTGCTGCGGAAAGCTTTGAAAGAGCCTACGCAAGTGGTCGTTGATGATCAAGTGCCGGTCAATGGTTAGCTGACAACAAAGGTTAGGCCTATTCAGATCAAGGATAAGGAGGTTAAGCAGCTATGAAATAAGAAAATCAAGATGGTCAAGGTCCGTTGGGACAATTGTGGCCGTGAAGAATTCACATGGGAGCATGAACAAACCATGCGTGATGAGTTTCCGGAGTTGTTTATAAAATAATGTTGTAATATATTTGTTACTATTTTTCTTATTGAATAAAATTTCGGGACGAAATTTCTGTAAAGAGGGGAGGTTTGTAACACCCCAAAAATGTGAAAACAAAACTTTAAAATGGCTATCGCTGAGCGACAGTGGGTATCGCTGGAGATAGCGATAGCACTCAACGAAGCATTGAGTAGACTCGACGCACTTGATGCTCTCAACGCACTCGACGCTCTCAACGCACTCGAGGAGGCATTGATTGAGTTATCTGAGTAGTGATAGTGGGTATCGTCAGGCGATACTGCCACGTATGGGTAGACATGTGTCGGATGGCCGGACCGTGGCCGAAGAGCGGTGGTTGACTGGGTTCAAAGAGGCTACTGACGATATCGCCCAGGCAATTGCGGATATCTCCAAGCGATAGCGTTAATTTTGACTTGTCAACATAATTTGTGGCCTTTGCTTTCTTTTGATGAGAGGATCGTGTGGCTGAGTTTATTCTCGAAGCTGCATAACCAGAGAAGAGGTGGTGAAAAGATTCATTTCTCTTCTCTCACACTCTCTCATCCCTCTCATAAAGTTCTTGGAAGAAAGGAAGAAGAAGGCTGAGGCTGAGCTTTGCTAGCATAGTGGAGGAGATCCCGTGGTCAGAATCGAGAATGAAGGCAAGATCCGTTAAGAGGAATGATTGGTGCTCCTTTCCATCCGGATAGAAAGCTTGCTAATGGCTCCAAAACAAGTTCTGAGGGTAACGATCTTCCTTCTTGGACAAGTGAAGTCCTCCTTTCGCATATTGACAGAATCCGCCACCAAAAGGTGGAGAATCGAGGGAATTCCGTTGGTTTTGTTCGTGTCGAGAATGTCTCTTGGTCGCTGGAGAACCTGCAAGAGAGAAAACGATAAAAGAGGGACTGCGAGTTGTCGGTTACTAGCGGGTAAATGAAAAGAGACAAAAGGGGGCCGCTGAAAGCGGCGACATCAGAGTTCGCCTGTCGCGGCTAAAACCACTCCTACGACGGGCTTTTCGGCTGTCATAAACGAAGCGATTACAACGGTTACCAAGGAGAACCCGATCGGACAGTAACCCGCTCGGCAAAGGATTCAAGACCGCTGCCACAGACGGCGAGCTTGAGGATTCGATTTGCGATGCCTAGAGAGTACTGTTCATGCCTATTTATAGGCTCGGGCTCCTGCCCGAGCGAGCAGGCGCTAGAATCACTTGCTGCCCGGGGGACAGGAGAGTGGGCAGCGGTGACAGGATGCACAGCTAGAGAAGAAGTCAAGCTCTAAACCGCGCGGTTGCGCGGTCTTCAATAAAAAGACCAGCGGCTTTCAGACGGAAAGAACGGCTTGTAGATTGTCACGGTCTCGTGGTTATGCGATCAAGAAATGGCTCTTTGACTCATCTTAAGGGAGAATTAGAATAGCGGTCTTCCGGGTAAACATTATCCCCGCACATTTCCGAATGTCGGAGAATTTTGGAAATGTTAGCTTTATCCGCCATACTGATATAGCCTTTAATGCGCCCCAGAGCTATAAATAACACAGGAAGGAGAGAGTTTCAGATATTCACTGGGAGATATCATATTTGGACTGCGGTTAACACTTTGTCTCTCGCTATGCCGATGAAAAGCTTGTTGGGAGATATGTACAGGAGATCTGGTTCGAAAGTGAAGCCACTTGTTCGGGAAAATGCGGTCAAAGTTGCCAGTCCGCCCGACATATTGACTGAGAAAACTGCCGCAACTTCCACATCTTCAATTGTTCTAGCTGAACAACCGGGCGAGGTGAGCGATATAGGCGGGACAAAAATTGACCTACCTGCCACCCTTGAGACCATCATTACCCCTTATGTTGACATCACAAACAACACTCCACACAACCATGACGGCGAATTGCTTTCTTCAGCCGATACCCTGCCTGATATCCGGGAGAAAGCTATGAAGGCCGCTTTGACCGCGGCGGACAAACTAAAAATCGAGTTGGGGATAAGCGGGTCCACTCCGGAGAGACGAAAGCGCCGATCCGGACCGACCGTCGAGGATAGGGTAGAAAAGAAGCTTCGTCAAAAGGGAAAAGAGAATAGGAAATCATTCGTTCTCAAAGTCATTACGGCCCCGCTAACTACCATTTCTGAGGAGGGCGAGATATCTGCGGATTCGCAAAAGGAGATCGAACAGCCGTCAGAGGTTACCGCGATGCCCAAGCTAGAGAAATTCCTTATCATGGACGAAGATTCTCTGGAACTTGATCTCCCTGTTAACGCCGGTTATTTGCAGGGGATGGAGGGAATTCTTCATGGTATAGTCGTAACGAGTGGTGCGAATCTTAAAACCGAATCTCTCGCCGAGCTTCATAAAGAGCCTACCGTTGAAGAGGCACTTCTATCCGCTGGCCTTGCCCCTGATGACAAGATCAACTTGGACATGCCCGAGCGGGTAGGCGAAACTGAGACCCCTCGGCCAGGTAAATTTTTGTCCGCTTTGAGTAGGGAATATCACGCAAAGAAGATACTGGGGAGAAAACGTCCAGTCTGCCTGATCTCCGAAGGTAGGGAAATCCCGATGACCAAGGAGATGTACGAGGCGGGAAGAACCAAGTCCGCGCGACTTTGGAAAGCCCAGATAAGAAAGATCGATCCGGAGAACGCGCGACGACCGATATTCTCCGACCGCGATTTATCGGCAGCGAGAGAAAGACTTGAATTTGATTTATTGCCTCAAAGTATCGTCCCTTCAGTCTCTTATCTGTCGATGATCCTTATTTTAACCGCTTGTTGTGTTGTTTCAGCGGGAAAAGGTGCGGGCTCGGCGATCATCCTTGTGAACAGTCCATCTCCATCTGATGAGGGACAGAGGTCTCCTGGTGAACCTAATCGTAAGATCGCGCGGTTAGAGGAAAAGCTTCAATCTGCGGAGGAGGAGAAAAATGCGCTGAGACTGACGGTAGAGAATTTGGCTGGAGAGGTGAACTTGATCCGAAAAGAAGCCGCAGCGGCTTTGGAGGAGGCCAGAGTTGCCCGAGAAGAGACAAGATGCGGGAAAGCGCAGCTGATCGCGCAAGCCGCAGCGCATGAGAAGGAGCCGAGGGATCGAGATCAGCAGCAAAAATGACTACTGGATGATGTCGCCCATTATCGAAATCGGTGCCATCAAGCGGAGAATGAAGTGCGAAACCGGTCTGGGAACAAGAGGGGTGATGGTATGGTTCGGGATGAGACCTTGTCGATGAATCAAGCAGCTTCAACCGCGCGACTTGCCGGCCAAGCAACCTCCACTGAGACGGGGGTGTATCATGGCCGTGTGGGCCGCGATGCTGCGAAGATTCATCGGCACCATCATACTGTGCTCCACCATCTATCCGCTGCGATCTCCACGATCCTGCACGCGGGTGACTTGGTGGCTCATATTGGTGGGAACCTGCCAGACCGCGGCGAGCTAATGAGCGAAGAGAGGAAGAGGGAAGAGAATGCAAAGGGAAAATAGTCGTGTATATTTATTTGAGGGTGCTGTTATTAGCACTGCAGTTTTTGGCTAGTCGCACCGCACTTTCACCTAGGTTTTCGCGTCCGCGCGCCCGCGCACCCGCGCCCGCGCCCGCGCCCGCGCCCGCGCGCCCGCGCCCGCGCGCCCGCGCCGCGCGCCCGCGCCCGCGCGCCCGCGCCCGCGCCCGCGCGCCCGCGCCCGCGCGCCCGCGCCCGCGCGCCCGCGCCCGCGCGCCCGCGCCCGCGCGCCCGCGCCCGCGCGCCCGCGCCCTCGCCCGCGCCCGCGCGCCCGCGCCCGCGCCCGCGCCCGCACCCGCGCGCCCGCGCCCGCGCGCCCGCGCCCGCGCCCGCGCGCCCGCGCCCGCGCGCCCGCGCCCGCGCCCGCGCGCCCGCGCCCGCGCGCCCGCGCCCGCGCCCGCGCGCCCGCGCCCGCGCGCCCGCGCCCGCGCGCCCGCGCCCGCGCGCCCGCGCGCCCGCGCCCGCGCCCGCGCCCGCGCGCCCGCGCCCGCGCGCCCGCGCCCGCGCGCCCGCGAGCGCGCCCGCGCCCGCGCCCGCGCGCCCGCGCGCCCGCGCCCGCGCCCGCGCCCGCGCGCCCGCGCCCGCGCGCCCGCGCCCGCGCGCCCGCGCCCGCGCGCCCGCGCCCGCGCGCCCGCGCCCGCGCGCCCGCGCCCGCGCGCCCGCGCGCCCGCGCGCCCGCGCCCGCGCGCCGCGCGCGCGCCCGCGCCCGCGCGCCCGCGCGCCCGCGCGCCCGCGCGCCCGCGCCCGCGCGCCCGCGCCCGCGCGCCCGCGCCCGCGCGCCCGCGCGCCCGCGCGCCCGCGCGCCCGCGCGCCCCGCGCGCCCGCGCGCCCGCGCGCCCGCGCGCCCGCGCGCCCGCGCGCCCGCGCGCCCGCGCGCCCGCGCGCCCGCGCGCCCGCGCCCCGCGCGCCCGCGCCCCCGCGCCCGCGCCCGCGCGCCCGCTCCCGCGCCCGCGCCCGCACGCCCGCGCCTATCTATATGCCTCCTTCACCTCTAAATCACGCCTCCCAAGAACGAACAGGAAGAGGGCTCAGAGTTCTCCGAAGCAACTATGAAAGGGAGAACAATTTACAAAATCCTCAGAGTTTTCTAGGGGGAGAATAGATATTAAAAATTATATCTTTGTTAACTATACTTTTCACTGAATTTGAATTCACACAGATTTTTCACCAGATTTTTAAACCTAACAATTATTATCACAGTGAAAGACTTATTTCAAGAGCCTAGACACCTAGAGGGGGGGGGGGGGTAATTGGTTCTAATTATATTTAAGAATTTTAGGCAATATAACTAGTTCTTACTTAGCATAGAAATTGCAAATCACAACATAGAAAAACACAGCACAGCATACACAAGATTTATAGTGGTTTCCCAAGGTATACATCCACTTTCCCCCTTCGCCTATCCAGTAGAGAACTGGATTCAGCCCAACTTCCTTCCACTAACTCAGATCCATAGATCTTACAACTCAGAACCAGATTGGTTCCTACAGCTCAGACATAAATAAGTCCTACCTCAGATCCTTCTCCAAGAATCCTACCTCAAGCCACAACCCTACCTCAGCCTTTATAACTAGGCTTACAACTCAGACTATCACAAGTCCTACACCTTAGGCACACAACCCTACCTCAGCCTTTATAATTATAGGCTTACAACTCAGATCTAACTAAAGATCCTACAAGTAATTGTGTATTTAAGAGAAACAGAAATATAACAAGATAGATCACTCTATAGGTGTGAGCTTCTTGATCAGTTCTTGAATGAACTGAATCTTCAGATCCAACCTGACTTAGCTATTTCAAAGCTTCTTGATAGAACAAAATAAGGTTGAACTCTTCTTGATGTAGAAGTTGATCTCCTGTCAGCCCTTCCTTGAATTCAGAATAAGATCTGAATCTTCTCTGCAGACTGTTCAGAATCTGCCTTCTTAAGGGTCACTCCTTTTCTTGTTGTTGAATACTTTCCTTAGATGATACACTTTTTATCTCTATATCTGTTCTTATAAGTTGTCACAGATCAGTCCATTATATAGAGATTTCTCCTAATTACCGGCTGATCCGGTTTGTAACAACCTTCTGACAATTCTGAAAAAGGTGTCAAACCTATTGGTAATGATAGCTATCGAGTCATCAGTAATGACAGTTGATTCCTTAATGATTTTATAAGTAAGCATTAACCACTCAACAGACTGCTCCATATGTGTTGATGCACGAAATGCGATGTAACATCCCATTTCCGGCTAGACCCCTAGGAGTCGGTTGGTCGTGACAGAACCCTAGGAAGCCCAAAAATTGAAATGAATCGACCAAGATTTCGGGTCACGGGTTGGTCACGCCCGTGAACAATAGGTCACGCCCGTGACCTAAGGCGTGACTCCTTCGACGACCGTCGATCTCAGGGAGACGATCTCGGGTGCAAAATTTTCGACCCGGCCCTGTCACGCCCGTGACCAAGGTGTCACGCCCGTGACCTAGGGCGTGACCACCTTCGACGACCGTCGATCTCATTTCGACGGTCGTCGACCTTAGAATTTGCCATTCGGGCATGTCACGCCCGTGACCAATAGGTCATGCCCGTGACTAGGGCGTGACCACCTCCGACGACCGTCGATCTCATTTCGACGGTCGTCGACCTCAGAATTTGCCATTCGGGCATGTCACGCCCGTGACCAAGGTATCACGCCCGTGACCTAGGGCGTGACCACCACTTCGACGACCGTCGATCTCAGTTCGACGATCGTCGACCCAGAATTAACCACCCGGGCCTGTCACGCCCGTGACCCAGGTGTCACGCCCGTGACCACCCTTCGACGATCGTCAATCTTACTTCGGCGATCGTCGAACCCAGAATTAGCTATCCGGGCCTGTCACGCCCGTGACCTATGGGTCACGCCCGTGACAAAGGCCGAAACGTCAGCCAGACTGGAAATTTCGGTAACCGATATTGTAATCAATTCTGATTATGAGAAGTTACACCCGGAGTAATTATGGGCCGTTTCCTTCTTTAATTATTTAAATAAATAAGGAAATGTTGGTCCATTAGGAAATCACCACCTGGCGAACACTCTTCGTTTTCCAGCGTTTCAACTGCCCTACATCATAACCGAAATGTTAGGGGAGAGCATTCATGACCATTAAGGATTTACCCTTTCATCTCCCCACTTGCTGACTTATAAAAGCCCACTTGGAGCAAGAGGAGAAGTTTACACGCTCAATCAAACGGATCAGATCTTTGTTCTTGCTGTAGGAGAAGTTCGGCTATGCCACCACTGCGCCATGGCACCCCGTCGGTCATCTCGCCTCCAAACCGCGAATAAGGTCCTCCTCTACTTCTTCTTTCATGGATAGATCTTAGAAATTCTTTAGGAGAGATATCGAGTCCAAAAGGATTAGATCGGATGGGAGTTTCATCGTATTTCCGTAAATTAATGGCGGCAAGTTCGCCGGAAACCGCCATCTCCGGCGGCCCAGTCACCGCTGATCGATAGCCGTCGCCTCAACGGAGGTGGTGGTGGTGGTGGCTGGCCAGGGAGGTGACTGAACTGCCGGTGACGGATCACGGAAAGCTTACAGGAAAAATGGTTTTTCTGTGTCTGGTTTCGGGTTCTGTAGAAGATGAACAGTAAAAACTGTTTATAATATATAAATTATGTAAATAATTTTATAAAGAAAATATACTTGGATGAGCACATTTTGATGCTGCAAAACGTGGCTCTTAGAGGCCGTTTTAGGAAAAGTGACCAGACACGAAAGTCGTAGTCCTTCGAGTCTAGATTAATCTAAAATTGGGTTCAACTCGTTTGGGTAAGTGGTTCGGCCGCAGCACCCGTTTTAGTGGGGACTGTACCTAGAGTTGGGCAGAAATTAAAATGGATGCCCACTCTTCGAACCTTGTCCAAATGACCTAAAATTTGGGCAGGGGGTTGACCTTAGCTATACCTAACGGCAGACCAAAAATGGGAATTTTTGGAGATACTTTTGCCTAAAGTTTTTTGTAAAATTTTAATAAACATTATAAAATTAATTAGGAGATGAAATTAAGTCCAAACTCCCCCAAATTTTGGGTGGTGATCCCTGGCATCAATGTTAAGATCTGTACAAAATTTCAACTCAATTGGTTGAGTTTTGAATAGGGAAGTATCAAGTCCTAGATAGGTCTTGGTGAGGGATACTTTGGGAAAAAGTACGATTGGAAATGGAGTGGACAAATCTCCTCAAAGGAGGCTGATGTTGTGGCCACTGATTTGCTGAGTCTATGTCTACCCTCTTGGGAAACATGGTGTGGATTAGGGTGGATTTTACCCTAAGAGATTGGCTCAAGTCCAGTGGGTGGGAATTTGAGGTTTGTGAAGGACATAGGAGCAAAAGCTCTTATATGCCCTTGAAATTTGGAGGAGAGGGGGACGATATGATGAAAACCCTCTGGTTGAAATCGTGAAGGAATTGGAGGTAATTAGGTACCTCGAAAGTTGAGATTTTGGATTAGGATAGAAATGTAATTTAGTTATTTTAAGAACTAAATCTAATCCAAAAATTATGAAACTCGGGAGGAGGGAGTTTTAGGATGTTTTAGACTTATGGTAATTTTCCTGGAATTTTACGATTAATAAATATTATACTTCATGTGTTAAATGATTATTAGCCCGATTTGTTGTTTCAATTATTTGGAAGTTTTAAATTAATTATAATCAGTTAAAATTCTGGATTTAGATCTTGACTAGTAGATCATTGATCCCTGATTTTTTTATAGAATTTTATGTTGAGAAATTTTAGAGGTTCATTCACAATGTTTTAATATGGGCTTTTGAGTATAAAAATAAATTAGGGCTGGTACAATTGTTGGAAAATTATGATAACTGGAACTTAAGGTTTTAGGTGCTTTTATATCACTGGGAATTATTTGGGAATTTTTAGAGGTACTGTTATAGCACTTCATTCACAAAGCATGTTAGATTGTAATTTAGTATTTGATTTATTATGATTTAATTACCAGCAAGAAAATTATGGGATTCTGTCAAAGTTATTTTCATGATAAAACCAGCACCCTGTATTTTATTTGAATTATTTGGAGGACAAATTAAGGTAGTTTATTCATTAAGCTTGAAATAACTGAAATAATGATTAAATAAGTTTAGGCCCTTGAAAATCATTGTAAAACTATCAAACTTTGGAAATTTGATATTTAGGCCTACTATTATTTACTTTAATTTTGTGATAGCTGGAATCAACTAGAATGTTATACCTCATGTTCAAAATGATGATGTTAGACCCTTAAGAATAAATAAATAAGTTATCGGATTTATTAGGAAAATTCCAATATTTTGGATTTAGGCAAATCTTGTTAGGATAGACCCTCGATAAATAAATGGTGGCATTTGGATGAAAAAGTAAATTACGTGTAATCTTCATTATCGTGTAGCCTAGGTGAGTCCCTAGGAGGTTTGGTTTAGCATTGATGGTAGTTGGAAGATTTGGTGTTACGCGGGTATGGCGGAAGACCGTCTTTCCGTGTGGAGAGGGTGAAGAGTCAAGCTACCCTAGGTTTAGTTTAATGTAACTCTTAAAGGGAAAAAGGTAAGGGAGAAATCAATTAAAGTAAGTGCCTTGCGAAAGCGAACTTCGGGCCGAAATGCCGCCGTCTTGGTTCCTAGTGCCCCTTGAGAGCCCTTCACGGGGAATACCGGGGGCAGTCCAGGGCTAATGTAAATAGTAATAACAAACCGATAAGAGTAACTTAGTAACTCGGGCTGCACCTTTCACAAACACTGTTGGCACAGGAAGATTGATGGGAGCTTCGGCTCGGTTGGTTTGAAGACGGACGTTTGGGTCCGGGGAGCTTCGGTTCGGTTGGTTTGGAGACGGACGTTTTGGTCCGGGGAGCTTTGGCTCGGTTGATTTGGAGACGGACGTTTTGGTCTGGGGGGCTTCGGCTCGGTTTTTGTGTGTTTACGATTAAACTTGCATGTGCATAAAATAGGGAAAAGTTAAGGTGGTGGGTTTTCGATATCGGGGAGTTCGATTGCACCGACACCGATATCGTTGACTCGGCGAGGTGATTAGCACTTCGCCAACAGAAGTCCGGTGCGCCAGCCGGCAAGAGTACGCAGGCGTCCGCTTAGTGCACCAAGCGTTGAGGCGTACGATAGGTCAAACCAGTGGTGCTTTTACTGGTTTTGAGGTGGGCGAGGCCCAACCCACCGCTTCCGTCCGCCACTATGGAGGTATCCTGGGAGGTAATGGCTCCGAAAGGGGGAACTAAAGGTCTGTGTGCACAGAGTCGGGTGTGTGAGTTGCACTTGCATGTTTCATCATACCCACTTGCATGTCATAGCATAATCGATTCATTTAACTCTGACACCTAAAGTATAAGTGGTATGGGACGCTTATACATTAGGACCTGCAAAACGACCCCTTGTTCTATAAGCTTGTGTGGGCAAGTTTATAAATCAAAGGTTAATTTTGATATATATAATAACAACCATTGCTGTTTGATAACCGACACCCCAAGGTATAAGTGGTATGGGACACTTATACGATGGGAGCCTTGCAAAAGATCCCTTTTGCTTATGTGTTCTCGCATAAGTGAAGGTTTAAATTCATATATTTGCTCTTCTTACTGCTAGACCTATTATAACATTCATATTAACTGCTCACCGAATACAACTTGCTAGATTAAGTCCACTGTCACCTGTTTACTTTTATTCTCCACCATCATGTCCTTCCCTTTCTTCCTCTCCGCTCGGTACCTAGGAGCCATGGGGGAAGGGGTAGGGGATGATAGGGATTAGTCTTTATGACTAACGGTTTTCAAACCGCATCATTTAGGGGATCGTGGAGCCCAGCATGGAGGAGCAGCCCTAGAGATCGGTGCGCCTGGAGGTGGGGCAGTCTAGCTCCGGAGTTCATACAGCCGGGACCGTGAGTCTCGACCCTGAGCAGTTTCTATTTTCGCTTCCGCATGAGAGATTGTAGTGAGGGCATGATGTATCGGGCATAAGCCGGCATTTATAGTACTCTGATTAATATTATTCTGTGGACACTCCCTTCGTGGAGATTTTATTTTATATACATGTGATTTATTATTGTGGACTGCATTGCTCTTACTTCAATTATTGTGCTACCTTTCTGTGATCGAATTGGCCGACAGAATCAGCGCCTTGTGGTGATGACCCTTCTGGACGTGAAGGTGTCACCGCAAAGCGGCGACTCTGGGCCTAAGACCCCGGGTTTTAAAAGAAAAAAGGGGGGGGGGGGGTCTTACATGCGACAAGGATTCGAGCACCGCCAGTTAACTGTTCGAGCACTGGGGGGAAGAGGATAAAAGAAGGAGAAACTGCCGAGTAGCCGGTTACTAGCGGTTAGAGCGGAAATAAGAGCAAGCCGCTGGAAGCGGCGACACCACACTTCGCCCGTCGTGACCTGAATGCCACTCCTGCGACGGACTTTCTTTTTATTAAAGACAAAGCGGTTATACTTTGAGAAGACAACAAGGAGAAAAAGAGAAGAAAAGAAGTCGACCGGACAGCAGGCCGCAAGGCACTGGACTCGATACCACAGCTCTCAACAAACGAGCTCCTAGAACCGAGTCAGCGTGCTTTGGATGTGCTGCCGCCCCCTATTTATAGGCTCGGGGGCCTGCCCAAACGGGCAGGGCTAAGATTACCTGCTGCCCGGGGTACAGGAGAATCGGGCAGCGGTGACGGGAAGCAAGAAGAAGAGAGAAGCAAGAAGAAGGCCGGGCGGCCTGGCGGTCTTCTCATGCCGAGCGGCAGGACCCGGCCTCTGGGCGGGCTGGCCTGACACCTTTTGGCGGCGACCTAGAAACGAAGTCGCCCGGCTTGAGCGGTATAGGGGAACTAGTCGCGGATTCTTGGTTAACATACTTCCCGCACATTTCCAAATTTTCAGAAAATTTTGGAAATGTTTGACTAAGTCGGAGACCGCGACTACCATTAATGCCAGGACGTCTATAAAAAGCCCTGAACTCTGTCATTTCTGAAGAATTCTGCGAAGTCACGGGTCAGTACTCGCCTCTTGCGGTTAGCATTCTTCAAGCCGGCGCGACTTTCTCGAACATGGATGTCTTGTCTACTATGTTGAGTCGGGAGAAGCAGTCAGCGGAGAAGAAAAGGAAGAGCCGGAAACCGGCAAATCCTGACCCGAAGCCGGATGGACAAGCTGAGAAGCCGATCACACCGGCAACCTCCGGATCTGGAAAGAAATCGACGGAGCCCGCCGCGGAGATGTCGCAGGAGGCAGCTAAGACTGATGCTTTGCCCAAAACAGCTCCTCCTCAAGCCGGGATATCAAAATCCTTCGAAATCACCTACTCGCCATCTGGTGAACCCCTCTTAAAGATATCTGGGGTGGAGGAGAAAAGCGTCGATTCTGCCAAACCGCGCGGGTTACCCACATCCGCAGACTTGATCGTCGTTGATGAGGACGACTCAAAGAAGCCATTGGAACCCGAGCGGTCTCTGACTGAGAAGAGAAAGCAGACAGAGACAATAGTCGGCCACCTGAAGCGACACAAGAAGAAGGATGAGACCCTTGAGGAAAGGATGAGGAGAAAAACGCGGAAGATGTGGGTTGACAATCACAATGTTTCTGTGAAGGTCGGAGCGGCCAGTCTTCAGTATAAGCCCGGGGAGAAGGAAGTATCTCAGAGTCCGTCGACTCCATACCCCAAGCCGAATGAGCCGGAGAGCACGCCGGCGGTTAGCGATTCCCTGAGCGACATCTTGAAGGGTATGGAGAAGTTCCAGCAGCAGGACAAGTTATTGGCAACTCCGCCGGCTTCTGAAGAAGTCGCCGACGTTGATGTCGAAGTTATAGGAGAGAAGCTTGGCGAACCGACTCCTGCAGTTTCAGAAGGGGTTGAAAAATTAAAACTCAGAGAGAAGATAAAGGAGATGAAGGAGATAATCGCTGGGAAGTAGGTGGCGACTACATTTCCTGCCCTGCAAGGTAAACATGAAGAAGTTAAGCGTATTGTAAAATTCTACAAGCCGCGGTCACGGAAGAAGGGAGCGGACACAATTTTCAATCCGCCGGCGAGCTTCTTCCTGACCACGGCTCAACTAAAAAGCAAAGCAAGAGAAACCGCGCGGCTATGGAGAGAAAAGCTAAAGCGGATAGATTCCGAGCGACTTAGGCGGCCAACGATTAGATTTGACATGGCGACTTTTGAAGGAGAGATAACCGCGAGCTACGGTCTCGTTCTACCGAGATCTTTAAAAGGTATCGGTTATGTGACTGAATCTAACCGCTTGCTTATTTGCTGCAGGTGCACCTGAAACTGCCATCAAGTCGGGCGATCTGACGACTTTCTTACCTCCACTGATGCCCCCGCTACCTCCAAATATCTGATGCGCATAAAATACGGCAAGCGTACCGGTCTCACAAGTAATAAAGTTGGGAATAAATCCCCGGATGTCGGTCTCTTGAGGAATGCAATTGGGGTCGAACGATTTAGACTCCAAAACTATTGTTATGAGAGTTAATTGAAATAAGCAAAAGAAGGGGGCTTTGGTTGGTGGTCTTATGACCAATTACACTAATGTAAACTATGCGGGTCGCAATCACCGCTTCTCAAGGCAAGATGGATGTAGCGGCTGCGATGCCGTACTTCGGTTGACGAGTGGACGGAAGTCTAGCGAGTGAGGTGATTAGCGCGGAGTGGAATTGAGTGCAACAAATGTGTGAAGTGGAGTGAGATGGAGCGAGGCGCATCAAATGATAATTCTCACAAGCAAGAAGAAGCACAAAAGATCCAATTTAACATCAGAAATTTATGTTCATTACATGCATATACAATCCATACAACAAGGAGAGAGAGAGAATGCAAAACCGCGAGATTGAAGATCCACCGCGGTTGTTGGCCGGAGGTGCAGGTTGTCAATCCGCTTCCAAGCGCAGTCCGAGGAGGGCTTCCGGTACCATCGAGCTGTCACCTCGAGGGCCTGTAATTCTGTTCTCTAGGTATGCTTCGTCTTCTTCCTTGGTGGAGAGCTCGGAGAAGAATGCTTCAATGGCCGGGAGGGTCACCGGAGGAGGCAGAATGCTTTAGAATCGCCGGAGAAGGTCCTCCCGATGGTGGGGATGAAGGTGGAGGCGAAGGAAGATGCTGGAGGGCGAAACGGCGGACTGGCGTAGGCTCTGTAATAATCCGATTGCCCTAATTCGCGGAACAGCGCTTTTTATAGCTTGCAGAATAAATAGGGCGCACGACCACGGGCGCACGACCAGTGGTCGTGCGCTACCAAGGTCAGCGCCCGTGCGCGAGCAACCTGAAGACCTGCATCAGAAAATAAATGGTCGCGCACGATCAGCAGCGCACGATCAGTGATCGTGCGAGGCAATGCTGATGATCGTGCGGATGGCCAGACAGAACTTTCGTAAAATGGGATATGCCTGCGCACGATCAACGCCACACGAACAGTGGTCGTGCGCGGTATGGCAAGTGATCGTGCAGAAGGTTCAAGACAGGGATTTCATAAATGAGTCCGGGCTGCGCACGATCGGTGATCGTGCGCCAGGAGGTCGATGGTCGTGCGTGGGTAAAAACGCACGACCACTGGCTCCTTTGCCAAAAACAGTGAAATGCCTATCCCGGACGCCCACACGATCCCAGAATCTGCAGGAAAACTACACGAGACATCGATCGCGGCATCCACAGCAAACTATAATAATCATGACAAGAATGAAAATGCACACAGCACAGAGATGGGCTAAAAAGGTGCACATGGCGTGGAATGCCGTAGCTAACCAAAAAGAGTACTAATGGCGCTAAAAATAGTGCAAAGCTGACGAAAAAGGCCTAGATGAGTCCAAAATAAGATATAAAATAGGGACTCATCACACCCCCAGACTTAACCATTTGTACGTCCCGGGCAAATAATCACCTCGTGGACTCAAAAATGGCAAGCTGACGTAGTAATTTCAAAATACAGTAGGACGAGAAATCGAGAAACACAAGTGCATAGAAAATATAATAGAAGGAGTTTTTAATCATGCTAAGCAATTTATAATTTTCGATAAACGTAAATAAAACTGTCACTACTCAAAGATTGAATTTCCGGAGAATCGCGCGGTCATGTGTAGGAAGAAAATAGGCAAGTCGGATGGCGGAGCATTGCCAAAGAGCGGGGCTCTTGATCACCTCCAAAGGAATCCACCAATGTCGGGGACCATATGCTTGCCCGTTCACACTTTCTCCACGATGCTAGTTCGACTCGAGCATAAATCCGTAGGACTTTAGGTGAAGAGTTGGGGCTTGGGTGTAGACGTAGGTATGGATGAAAAAGCTGAAAACGAAGGCTACGCACAACCCAACGGAGCTTGCACAAATACAGATTTCCCACTAGCAAAATGAATGCGAGTGCACCACACCCCCAGACCTGGTTTTTACAACATGGGTATGTGCACCGCCTACCCCAAAACAGATTTCGCAAAAACAGATTTTCATTTATGCTTTTTATTTTCGCTTTTTCTTTTCTTTTTCACAATTTTTTTTTTTTTGCTTTTATAAATTTTGATTTTTCTTTCTTTTTCAAATTCTTGAATTTCAGCACATATGACAAGATGGCAAATCCACAATATTCACAAAACCACCTCCCACATCAACAACCCAACGAGAAAAATGCTTGGAACTAGAGCTCGACGCGGGTGTGCGACTAGGATTGGCTTGAGGCATGGGTGAATTGAGTGTGGAGTTGAAACAAAAGGAAGGTAGGCTCAACGGGGCCAGCGAGGGCTATGTTAGGACGGGAGCAAGGCACAACCGGGCCGAAGTGATGGCCTACGTCACGCTCACGCTCGACTAACCGTGCACCAATGCTTCGAAAGTAGCCTGAGGCAAGTTCTTAGTCACCGAGAAAAGTGATCCGTCCTCCCGACTCGAGCAATACAAAGCTAGCGACGCCTACACACATTCCTACACTACCGAGTGATTACTCCAGATTCATAGATTTGAGTAGGACAGACAGTATTTACGAGTGCAGAAAAAATATAAATTGCAAGCATAAAGAAAAACTAAATCTATACAATTTCTACACAACACGAGCACTCGATTAGGAGCACTGCACGAGTTTCGAACTACTCTAAATCAAAATCCTACGTCAGCACCACCATCTTAAAGTTTACACAAAATAATACATCAACTCGAGCCGCACGCGTGGTCAAGTGCGCGCTCATGTGGGTGCCAACGTGTGTGCAGCAGAAGAGAAAAAAACTACTGGCATGCGAAATTAAATGTGCTCGTGGAGTGCACAGGCGGCTCTTCCCCCCAGACTTGAATGAAAACATAAGGGAGTAAAATAGACATTCAACCAAGGAATGAAATCTGAAGCGAGAGAGAGTACCTAAGCTCCAAAGAGGGGAGCATACCAGAAGATTGCGTGATGATTCGCGGGAGTTGCTACTTCGCACAAAAGAATAGCTGAACCTGCGAATTAGGCCGAACAATAGAAAGTACAAAAAAATAGAAAACATAAAATAAAAAGCATAAACGAGGGGACCAAAGGGTCCAAGCATGGGTTGTCTCCCGGATAGCCCTTTTGTTTACCGTCCTTAAGGTGGACCAAATACCTGTATTAGCAGTTATATATAATGTTTTTGCAGCAAAATAAAAGCTACGAAATAAAGAGCGAAATAAGCTCCCAAAACACAAGGAGAAAAAGCAGGAAAAGCGAGGCAGAACGGCAAAGGAGCAATCAGCTATATGCCGATTTGTGGTAAGTCTTTTCGGTGGAGAGCGAAGGAGAAGCAGAATTTTTCATAGCAGCTTGAGAAGAGGATTTCCCCTTGCTCAGCTGGTGCGTGTCTTCGCGCCGGAAGGAAGAATAACGCTCATCGCGCAAGCGCTTGGCCTCCTTCAGCTTCTCAACCGATGGAGACTTCCAAGGAGTGGATTCCACGGTTTTCCCAGATTTGATGATCGATGGCGTCATTTCCGGCACCGCGACGGCTACCGGATCAGCCCAAGCAATAGAACGCTTAGCACAGTCATGAAGATTATTACAAAAATAAATGTCTAGGGATTTCTCCCGCACGGGACTAGGAATGTCATGCTCAACAACAGCATCGGTGGGAAACGGCACAGTCGCCGTGTCTTTGGTGCACTCGAACATCTCCGTGGTCAATAAATCATTCTTCTCATTAGTTGTCTCGGTCAATCCTCCCTTTGTTTTCTCATCCGTAAGGGTTGCCTTCAAAGCTTGGAGACTGGAATCTTCCTTGAAATCTGCACTACTCAGAAAAATATTGTTTTGAACAAGAGAGGGGTGTACAGAAGTATCATCGAGGGCGAAATCATCGGCCGGCCAGGTGACACATCCTTTGGAAAAATCCAGGGATGCGCCACTGGCCGTCAGGAATGGGACACCTAGTATCGGAATGGAGTCATTTTCTTTTGGTCCCATGACCTGAAAATCAGTGATAAAATGCTTGCCGTTAACCTCGATCGCAACTTCCCTCACACCACCGTCAGTATCAACCACATTTCCATTAGCTAAAATAAGTGATTTCCGGTCTTCGGTGTTTATTTGCAATTGCATCTTCGCGACATCCTGCAGAGTGAGGATGTTGCTAGATGCTCCGGAATCACATAAAGCAGTGGTTTCAACCTTGTTGATCATACAGCTAATCACGAGCTCGTTGTTATTCCCCAACCTTTCCTCCCCAAGGCTTTTCCCTTGTTCGTGGGGATTTTTTTCGGTGTTGCTTGGGAGAGTACCATGAGTGCGCTCGGAGACCATTTGAGCCAATTGGCCCAACTGTGCCTCAAGCTTACGCATTGAAGTGGCTTGGTTTGTCATGTTCGTCTGGGAAACTTCAACAAATCTTTCAAACATTTCAGCCAAAGAATTGGTTTTTACGGCAGGGGGCCCTTGGGGGTAACTCGGGTAAGGCGGCCGCGGTTGGCTTCCGGAGGCGGAGGCATCATTTTGATGCTGCCCCGGTTGCCATCGTTGGCCTGGTGCATTTTGTTTCCACGAGAAGTTCGGGTGATTTCTCGCACCCGGATTATACATATTTCCATAAGGCGCGCCCCTGTATTGATTCGCGATAAATTTAACAGTTTCATTGGAAAAGGCGGGGTCATACGTTACCTCCGCTCCAGGGCACTCAAAGCTATGATGATCGGTTCCTCCGCATCCTTGACACGAAATGGCCAACACTGGAGCAGCAGCAGCGGGCCTTGATGCTTCCACAGCAAAGACTCCACTTGTACCATGGGGAGTATTCCTTCCCGCGGTCCAGAAGGTGCTGTGCGTGGCGGTGTCCTGCAAAACTCTCAAAGCATCCTCAGGAGCAAGGTTCATAATTGTTCCACCCGAGGCGGCATCAATCATGGCGCGGTGTTGAGGTTCGATGGAGAAGTAGAAGCTTTCCACAAGATTCCACGTTTGGAATCCGTGGTTGGGGCATTTCCGCAGCAACTCATTGAAGCGCTCCCAAACTTCCGCTAAGCTCTCTTGGTCGTTTTGCCTGAAATTAGCGATGGCCCGTCTCAAGTTCACGATACGGTCGACCGGATGAAATTTGGCTAGAAACTTTGTGGTAAGGGCCTCCCAGGTTGTGGCAGTTCCAGGAGGAAGGGTATGAAGCCATGACTTGGCTTTGTCACGTAGAGAGAAGGGGAAGAGACGGAGCTTGACCGTATCATCAGAAATCCCAGCATAGCGAAAAGTAGCGCAGATTTCCGAAAAGTCTGCCAAGTGAAGATGGGCATCCTCCGTGGCCATTCCGGAGAACTGTGCGTTGTTCCGGATGATGTTAAGAATTGCTGGTTTGATCTCGAACTGCTGGTTTGCGATCGCCGGTCCGAACCCGGGGTAAATGCTCCCTACAGTGGGGGTGGTGTAGTCTCTCATAGTTCGAGCGTGCGGCGGATTCACCTCATTCTCATCCCCGTTCCGGTTATCATGGAGGTTCCCTCCAATACGAACTCCGTTGTCATTGTTCAACTGATCTCCCATTGTGATTGGATTGATAGCAGCGGCACGCCTTTGCGCACGAAGAGTTTGCTCGATCTCAGGATCGTAAGTAACGAGATCTCTTGCAGCATGTCCCTGCATCCACTGAAGCAACAAAACAAAGAAACAAAAATAAAAAAAGCACTAACTCTTATACCAATACTTCCAGAATTCATGATCGTTCAACAGTTGCATTCCCCGGCAACGGCGCCAAAAACTTGATGCGCATAAAATACGGCAAGCGTACCGGTCGCACAAGTAATAAAGTTGGGAATAAATCCCCGGATGTCAGTCTCTTGAGGAATGCAGTTGGCATCGAACGATTTAGACTCCAAAACTATTGTTATGAGAGTTAATTGAAATAAGCAAAAGAAGGGGGCTTTGGTTGGTTGTCTTACGACCAATTACACTAATGTAAACTATGCGGGTCGCAATCACCACTTCTCAAGGCAAGATGGATGTAGCGGCCGCGATGCCGTACTTCGGTTGACGAGTGGACGGAAGTCTAGCGAGTGAGGTGATTAGCGCGGAGTGGAATTGAGTGCAACAAATGTGTGAAGTGGAGTGAGATGGAGCGAGGCGCATCAAATGATAATTCTCACAAGCATGAAGAAGCACAAAAGATCCAATTTAACATCAGAAATTTATGTTCATTACATGCATATACAATCCATACAACAAGGAGAGAGAGAGAATGCAAAACCGCGAGATTGAAGATCCACCGCGATTGTTGGCCGGAGGTGCGGGTTGTCAATCCGCTTCCAAGCGCAGTCCGAGGAGGGCTTCCGGTACCACCGAGCTGTCACCTCGACGGCCTGTAATTCCGTTCTCTAGGTATGCTTCGTCTTCTTCCTTGGTGGAGAGCTCGGAGAAGAATGCTTCAATGGCCGGGAGGGTCACCGGAGGAGGCAGAATGCTTTAGAATCGCCGGAGAAGGTCCTCCCGATGGTGGGGATGAAGGTGGAGGCGAAGGAAGATGCTGGAGGGCGAAACGGCGGACTGGCGTAGGCTCCGTAATAATCCGATTGCCCTAATTCGCGGAACAGTGCTTTTTATAGCTTGCAGAATAAATAGGGCGCACGACCACGGGCGCACAACCAGTGGTCGTGCGCTACCAAGGTCAGCGCCCGTGCGCGAGCAACCTGAAGACCTGCATCAGAAAATAAATGGTCGCGCACGATCAGCAGCGCACGATCAGTGATCATGCGAGGCAATGGTGATGATCGTGCGGATGGCCAGACAGAACTTTCGTAAAATGGGATTGCCTGCGCACGATCAACGCCGCACGAACAGTGGTCGTGCGCGGTATGGCAAGTGATCAAGCGGAAGGTTCAAGACAGGGATTTCAGAAATGAGTCCGGGCTGCGCACGATCGGTGATCGTGCGCCAGGAGGTCGATGGTCGTGCGTAGGTAAAAACGCACGACCACTGGCTCCTTTGCCAAAAACAGTGAAATGCCTATCCCGGACGCCCACACGATCCCAGAATCTGCAGGAAAACTGCACGAGACATCGATCGCGGCAGCCACAGCAAACAATAATAATCATGACAAGAATGAAAATGCACACAGCACAGAGATGGGCTAAAAAGGTGCACATGGCGTGGAATGCCGTAGCTAACCAAAAAGAGTACTAATGGCGCTAAAAGATAGTGCAAAGCTGACGAAAAAGGCCTAGATGAGTCCAAAATAAGATATAAAATAGGGACTCATCAATATCCATGACCAAAGGACGGCCGAATTCCAGGAGGAGGTCGCCGCCTTGCAGTCTAGAGTAAGGGAGCATGCCGAAGCCCTTCGAGCCAAGGAAGAAGAGTGGCGACTTCAAGAGGAAGATCAACGGTCTATGCTGGAGGCCGCTGAAAAGAGAACAAAAGAAGTGCTGGAAGACTTGGAGCTGGAGAGAGGAATGATGCGGTCTGAGCTGGAGGTCGCCGAGAAAAGGACGTAGGAGGCACTGGTCAGCTTGGAGTTGGAGAGAGCGATGATGCAGACTACGCTGGAGACTGCTGACAAAAGGGTGCAGCAGGTACTGGCCAGTGCGGACATAGATAGAGCGGCAAAACGGACTACGCTGGAGGCTGCTGACAAAAGGATGCAGGAGGCCATGGACAGCTGGGAGGAAGAGAAGATAACGATGCGGACTGCGCTGGAAGCCGCCGAGCAAAAAACATAGGAGGCGCTGGACAACCTGGAGCAGGAGAAGACAGAGAAACTTGACATGCAAGCTTTAGTGCTGATAGTCGGCCGTATTGAGAGGGAAAGGGCGAAAATCGCTCGACTTGATGAGCAAAGGGACAAGGATCAGCCAGAGGAGGCCGGCAGAGGCTTGCGACCTGCTGGGATAACTACTGAACAACAGCAAGTACCAAACCGCTCGGCTTCCGGAGAGACTTCACACTCACCAGTAATCGCAACGGTTAGGCAGGTCGCTGCTTCTGGCGACCCGGGAGATCGCGCTCTACCGCTGGTTCCATTTGCCCGCATAGAGCGTGATACCTCGCGAGTTCATCGGACTCTGCATTCCATCCACAATCCGGTCAGTCAAGTATATGTTCAGCTGGTACAGGCCTGCGACCAAGTCACGCGGGTTGGACGAGAAGCACCTGATGGGGGAGAGAAATAATTTTAGAGAATTTTTATGAGGTTTTGTAATATTTGTAATTTATGTATGTCGAAGGATTTGTTTGCTGTGGACATTCGCTTTATAATTGCTTTATTCAACTGCGAACTGCTTGAGACTTTGTGCGGCTTAAAATCATTGTCGTTGTTGCTTTGTCTCAGAATTTTTCTAAGTGTAGGAACTTGACTGCGTGAACTGCAGAATTGACCTGCGTTTTGAATGCATAACTGTTCTCCAAGTCTTGCAGGTTGAAGCCGTGCAGCTTGACATAAACCGCGATTTGACGTTGCTTACTGTAGCACCACAGGAATTCTATAAATACTGCCGATCCCGGAATCTTAAGAACGAAAGATAAGGATGCGGGCTAAGACTAAATCGATGCGGTCTGAAAGGGCTGCAGCGGTCAGGACTGATGCCGCCTCCGCCTTCCACACCGCCGATCATAAGGAGTGCAGGCTTACCCAAGCCGAGCTCGATAGCTTCGTGGAAAAGTACATGCAGGGAAGCCAACTGATCGCGCGACTTCCCCTCCTGACTGAGCGAATCAATACCTCTGCAGTGAATCAGATCGCTATTCCAATAGACCACTTCGACTGCGGCTTCCGCTTTCCAGACTTGATGGAAGTCATGGCGGTCTTCGATCACTACGGCGTTGTTCCCGGACAGCTGCCGCCGAACTCGATCGCCGCCATTTACAGCTTCATATCTTACCTCAGATCGGATGGAGTCCGATTCTCGACGCGACTATTCCGGGAGTGCTTCTCAGTGCGGTCTATCCCGGACTCCGGGACAAAGATCTTTCACGGTCACCTGTACTTCGGCTGCAAGGGGCTGAAGGTTGTTAACTTGGCGAACAAGATTCCGAGCTGGTAAGAAAGATACGCCATCTTTGAGGGGAACTTGGGACTCCTGCCGGTCAACCCGCAAGTCCGCGACGAGGCCGTCTTCGGCAGCTGCAGGCTGGAGGGCCTGGAGAAGGAGATATATGACTTCTTCAAGGGCGAGCGGCTTGACGTCAACCATTACATCTCGCTGCTGCCGTCCTTGGAAGGAATCCAAGCAGAAGATAGTAAGTACCAGTTCTAGCGAACTGTTCTACTAGCCGTGCGGCCTGTAAACTGACTTTACCCTTTGATTGCGCAGCTATTGTGATTATTCCGCTGAACAAACCGCTGAACCCTGGCGGTTTGACCCTTACTCAAAGGGAAAGGAGGGCCCAGAGGACTCACCCGTCGCGGGTAGAGGAGGAGGAGGAAGAAGAGGAGTTGGCTTCTTCTAGCGACTTCACGCTGTAGGGAATGGGCAGCGGCCTGAAGGATACCCGCGGCAACTTGACCATGCGGTGGGATCCGGACGACGACTCAGTGCAGGTCTCCACCGCCCTCCCCCACTGGGGGAGTAAAAAGATAAGCCGCCATGCCGCGGCGGCTGGCGCGGCCTTGTATGGAAAGCGCAACCTGAAAGCGCTAAAGAAAATTCCGGAGCAGGACTTCTCGCGGTTTGCCGCACAAGTCAGCGCCCGAAGTTTCGTGGCTAACCATTTCATGTGCATGGCCCATAAGCGGTTAGTCGCAAATCAAGCTGACATGCAGTGGCAACTCGTTGAAGCGCAGCGATGACTTGCCGAGAAAGAGGAAGAAAACGCACGGTTGAAGGAACTAACCGTGGTAAGATATCACCTGTGGTTTGCGGTTTCAATTTAAAGCCGCGCGGACTGATCCCTTTGCTTTGTGTTTTGCAGAATATGTATGATCCGGTCAATCCGGCTTTCCAGGATGCTGTCTTCCCCCAGCTCGTCCAAGGGATTGATGGGGCCCTAAAATGCCTTCGGGAACTCAAAGGCCTTGCCCCCGGATTTGTTGACTTTACCTATTGCGACCTATTCCCACCCTTGAAAAAGAAGGTCGCCGCGGTGTACCGAGCGATCAAGGGTAAGGACAAAGCTGGAGAGCACGAGGAGGCAGGCAAAGAAACGGACAGTTCGGGAAGCCGGTCGGAGAGTACTTCAAGGTCCAGCGGCCAGGCTTCCGAGACCGCACGGGCTGAGCCTGAAGAGTCCGCGACTGGGGAGACTGGTGGTTCGGGCGATTCTTCTTCGTCGAATAGCGGCGATTACTCGCCATCTGAAGTGGACATTGACGATGAAGCCGGTTCTGGCACTCCTCCCGCTAAGAAACTAAAGCGGGGCGATTAGGATAGTTCTTACTTTAATTTTTCTCTTTTCTTTTTGAGGACCGGCGGTATCTTTTTGTAAACCGCGCGGTCTTATAGATGTATACTCTTTTGAAAATGAAATGAAATGAATGTATTTTAAACTTTGTGCGTACCTTTCTTCATTGTACTTTGACTTACTTATTTATTCGCACGACTTAACTTTATTCAGCATATCTATCCGCGCGACTTAGTACTCTTTTAGTAGCCTAACAATCCGAGTTGTCCGTCTCCGACGTATCAGGTAATAAAATCATCAAGTAAACCGATTCGGTTTATCAATAAGTAAGAATAGTATTCCAACCACAAACCGAGCAGTTTTGCACACTTAGCCGCTAACAAGCCAGATACTTTTGAGTAATATATATTTGAAAATCGCCATACAGACCGTAATATCGGGCTGAAATAATGGACATGCGATATTCCCGAACATATATGTAGACCGACAACTAGGAAGCCGTGCAGCTACTTATGTTAGCCTCTTCGGTCTTTAGAGATGACTAAAATTCACGCCTTGGGAGAATACCGATGCAAACTGCATTTCCAATATGAGATAAGGGCGAAAGGTAAGCAGCATGCGGCTTGTTGTATTATATATCCAAGTCGGTGACTGAAGATACTTCTGTAAACAATAAACTGGCGGACTTAGGCCGAGAACTTGATAACAGAATAGAAGTCAGCCATATTCATAACCATATTAATGATAACCCGGAAGATAATCCGATATAAGCTGAATAAATCAACCCGAAACATCAAACCGCGCGGTCTGCGGGTTGCATAAGATAAATCGACAAATGCAGGTTATATCATCGTAAAAGGGCTAAAAGGCCACTGCCAACCTGCAAAAACTAGAAGAGCTACAAACTTATGTGGCAATGTGGGCAGGTGCTCGTGGCATTGCTTTCCACACAAAGAACACATAAGCAAGGCTAAAGTTCCATGTTCGTGACCGGCGTCGAGTGGGATAAGTACACAATATCTGCGACTGTAGTCGAGCAGGATAAGTACGTAATATCTGCAACTGACGTCAAGCGGGATAAGTACGCAATATCTGCTACTGTAACCAAGCAGGATAAGTGTAATATCTGCGACTATAGTCCAACGAACTCACCACTACACATCTGTGACTGACGTCAAGCGGGATATGGAGGGCTTAAGAACTTAGCGCTAGACGAACGGTATTGCCTTTACTAAAAGGCGCTTTGCATCCATGTGAGCAGATGTGGGCAAAGTAAAGATATAAGATTCAAATGGCATATGGATGCTCGCTAGCATCGAAGGATGTAGTACGAGGATATATATGTGTATTTGAGATCTGATCAGATGACATAAAATGATTCAATACTCCAATCTGCACCTTCATTGTCAAGAAAACCAAATCTTTGTCCATATCACTGACACTGCTAGAAAAGAATACGCGAGAGGATCACTGCATGATATAATCTTGCAATTTTCCAGCCTTTGCCAATTCACCTGCAAGTTTTCGAAAAGCCACACAATCTTCTATTTGAAGGCCTATATCCTTGTGATACTTACAGAAAAGCTCCTCATGCCGATATTTGATTTTAGATTTCATGCGTCATGGCTTTTTGAACTATGGCATTTCTTGAAGAACTTCCAGAAGATCTTCCATAGAGATTTTAAACTTGATACGTTCATCCAAACATTTTTCCTGCTTTAGAGTTTTAGAATTGAAGGAAATGGTCAGATGTGTTTCTGCAAACCTAGAAATATCATCCAGCATAAGAGTCATTGTAGACATATTCTGAAGACGGTAAGGAAACCCGTAACTTCTTAATTGTGAAATAGCTTGCGAAGAACTGGCCTGCTGATTATTAGAAATTACCTGAGATGGTTTAACCTCTCGATTCAAGAATGAGATATAGTTCTTGTTTGCTTCTTCACCCATTAGAAATTTATTGACGATACCGATAAGATCTCCGTAAGTCTCCGGATCCTTCATAGTGAGCTTGAACTTTAGAGGGCCTTCCCGAAGTCCATTCACGAAAGCACGCAGATAATAATCCTGATGAACGTTAACAATATCCAGAATTTCCTTTTGAAAACGATCAACGAAGTCAGGATTAGACTCCTCATCCCCCTGCTTAATTCGGAAGAGAGCTCCTACATCTCTTTTCCGCTTCCTGCGAGTACCAAAATTTGACAGAAATTGCCTTCGCAAGTCTTTGAAGCTAGTGATAGATCGAGGTGGTAAACTGTAGAACCATTCCCTTGCGTGATCACCAAAAGATATAATAAAGAGTTTGCATTTGATACCACTTGACACTTTCTTTAATGAAATAGCCGATTCAAAAGCTTGGAGATGAGAAACAGGATCATCATGTCCAGAATATTCAGGTAGGCGAGGCACTTTGAAATCGTTGGCGACAACCTCCCAACAAATTCGGTTAATGAATGAAGAAGGAACATCTTCTTCCCTCGAAGAAGGCTCTTAGTTTTCATAATCTAGATTGTGATGAAATGTTATGTTTCATTTGGGAATATCAAAAGGAGGGCTGAAAGTTTCTTGCACGGCAGATTGCATCATATACTCAACTTGATTGGTAGAAAATTCATTGCAATTGTCAAGCGCTTCGCTATATTGATAAGAAACACGTTGCCTCTCTGAGAGATCAGTAGTAGCTGATAGAGAGCTGGAAACGCTTTGCTCCTTTGTAAAACCCATTCTGAACAAAAGAGAAACAGCTGGCCAAAATTTTGAAACTGCCGAACAATTGCGGTTTGAAATGGCGACCTGTTGCTAGGACAAGCCGGGTAGAGGCTGGCGAGAAAGTTTGCGGGCTGAAAACAATAACCAACTTGCGCGGCTTAGTGGACTAGCCGCCGAGATACTGCTGTTGAGCGGTCTGACGTTGCCAGTCCGCTGACTTCATCGACTACTTGGAATCTGAAGGCCGCATGTTAACTGTTGATGGACAAAATGCGACAAGGATTCGAGCACCGCTAGCTAACAGTTCGAGCACTGGGGGGAAGAGGAGAAAAGAAGGAGAAACTGCCGAGTAGCCGGTTACGAGTGGTTAGAGCGGAAATAAGAGCAAGTCGCTGGAAGCGGCGACACCACACTTCGCCCGTCGCGGCCTGAATGCCACTCCTGCGACGGGTATTCTTTTTATTAAAGACTAAGCGGTTACACTTTGAGAAGACAACAAGGAGAAAAAGAGAAGAAAAGAAGTCGGCCGGATAGTAGGCCGCAAGGCACTAGACTCGAGACCGCAGCTCTCAACAAGCGAGCTCCAAGACCCGAGTCAGCGTGCTTTGGATGTGTTGCCGCCCCCTATTTATAGGCTCGAGGGCCTGCCCAAATGGGCAGGGCTAAGATTACTGGTTGCCCGTGGTACAGGAGAATCGGGCAGCGGTGACGGGAAGCAAGAAGAAGAGAGAAGCAAGAAGAAGGCCGCGCGGCCTGGCGGTATTTTCCTGCCGAGCTACAGGACCCGACCTCTGGGCGGGCTGGCCTGGCTCCTTTTGGCGGTGACCTAGAAACGAAGTCGCCCGGCTTGAGCGGTATAAAGGAACTAGTCGCGGATTCTGGGTTAATAATATGTGTCGACACAAATAGACTAAGTGTCGACAGAAGTCTTGGTGAAGTCGACACAACACTTCATGTGTTGACATAGTCATCCTTCTTCTAGTCGACACATCTTCTGTTAGTATGTGTCGATACAAGTCCTGTGTCTCTACACAACTGCTCTTGGTCTCGATATAACTGCTGCGGACAGATGACGTTGAGTGTATGTCCAACCGTCGTGGAGTGTGTGTCGACACAAGTCCTGTGTGTCGACACAACTGCTTCTAGTCTTGATATAACTTATGCAGACAAATGGCATTGAGTGTATGTGTAGCCGTCGTTGAGTGTGTGTCGACATATGTCTTCACACTCAGAATAGTTGTTGCTGTAAGATGGCGTTGAGTGAGTGTCTAGTTGTCTGCAAAAACCTTCTTCAGGTGTCGACACAATTCCTGAGTGTCGACACATGCCTTTATTCTAGTGTCGACATAACTCCTGGGTGTCGACATAGCTTCTGCTTTAGTTGTTGACACAATTTCTGCCTTAGGTGTCGACACAATTCCTGCCTTAGGTGTCGACACAACCTCTTCTTCAGGTGTCGACACAATGCCTGGGTATCGACACAGCTTTGCTTCTAGTGTCGACACAACTTCTGGGTGTCGACACAACTTTGCTCCTGGTGTCGACACAACTTCTGGGTGTCGACACAACTTTGCTTCTGGTGTCGACACAACTTTTTCTGGGTGTCGACACAATTCTTCACAGGTGTCGACACTTGTACTTAGAAAAATTCTTTGCAAATCTTATACCTGCACAATGAAACTCAAATATACATCAAATACAAATTGATGTATATCATTGAGTAAGATGAGACTTCTCAAAATCTAGTACATATTTTTTAGTGTACCCAACTGAAAGTGCTAAGTTGATAGCCTAAATCACCTAGAGGGGGGTGAATAGGTGAAATGCGTGTCTAATGCGGAATTAAAAATTGAACACAGCACGAATCAAGCAATCACAGAAGACAAGAGATTTATAGTGGTTCCCCAACTTGGGTACGACCACTTTCCTCACCGATCTAGCAAATCACTAGACTCGGCTACTCCACTATCTCAGATTGAAAACAATCCTACACCTCGGAACCACGTTCCTACAAATCTCGATCCAAATCGGATCTACAAAACTCGGAAGAAAAGGTCTTCCTACTAATCTCGGAGAAAACATCCTACAATGAAACTTGGTTTGAAAAATAAAATACAACCAATAATAAAATCTCAGATCTGGATCTTGACAGTCTTCTTCTTTAAGAACTTTGGCTTGATTAGAAAAGGTTGAAGACAACTTGAGAGAGAGATCCACGAATCTGAAAACTAGAATCACCTCGATCGAGAAGATAGATCTAAAATCTTTGGGGCTCGGCAAGATCGAGTGATTCACTTTTGTCTGGATCGCTGGAGAAACAATCGTTGAAGACAGAGACCGGCGATCCAGAACTTCTTCCGTGAACGTCAATGGCGGCGTGAGAAATTAGGGTTCACGGACTTTCTTTTTCTTTCTTAAAATGAATATCTCTGTAATCTTGTGTTTAGTCAAATCTGAAAGGACCTATTTATAGGTGGACTCCAACGGTCATAATCTTAATTAGGGATGACACGTGGACCAATCAGAAATAACCGATTCAAAATACACATGGCGAAATTGTACTTAGAGAAATTCTGGAATAATGGATATACTATACTCGAGTTAGAGACAAGATATACTCGAGTATGAGAAGTTAGATACTCGAGTGGCAATGAGAAGTATACTCGAGTATAAGAAGAGAAATCTACTCGAGTGAAACTTAAACTACTCGAGTATCAGAAAAGAACTTACTCGAGTGAAAGGGAGCTACTCGAGTATCAGAGTAAATACTCGAGTAATAGGACTTAAGAGAATTTTCTTTAGATAGAGAACGAAGAACTACTCGAGTGAAAGAGTTGAAGACACTCGAGTGAAGGGAAAGAAATTACTCGAGTATGTATAGAAAGTTACTTGGGAAAACATTCACTTACTCGAGTATGAAAATCAATTACTCGAGTATAAGAAACACTTACTCGAGTATGAAAAGCAGTTACTCGAGTATGAATACTTGAACTTTCAGAAAAGAGAAGAAATGGATCTACTCGAGTATGATATATGATTTACTCGAGTGACTAAGTCACTTACTCGAGTATGAAAAGAACTTACTCGAGTGACTAACTAACTACTCGAGTATTAAGTCTGATACTCGAGTATGAAAAGGACTTAGAAATATTTTTCTGAGAAAATTAGCTTTAATGCATCTGTCCATCAATCCAAGTGCATGAATGAGAAGTGTATCCCAATAGAGAGGCTATACATGGGCCAACACTTTGGATCACACAACGAGGGATTACATTGCATGGTCCTGTGTTTGGTGGCCCATTATAGACTGACATTGGTCTACACTTGGCAATGAGAACCTGCACACATACAACTCAAACACACCATCAAATACATCTTAATTCATCTTAGTTCAAGGTCTGACCTCCTACAAATCTGAGGTATTGTGGAGACAAATCCCAACACCAACAATCTCCCCCTATTTGGAGAAGTCATAACCCTTAGTCAAAGATATACATCACTTATAATAAAGCACATAAGAATAGATGTACATACATTTCAGTGCAAGATAACATATAAACAATGTAAACAATTAAGATTAATAGAGAAGCTGATTTTATTTATTAATCAGAAAATTCTGGGTTTACATGTTTTCCGTAGAACAAAAAACAAAAAGTTACATTGTTCTATACATGAGCCTATCTATCCTATGATTGGCTAGGCTCCTTAATTACAATACCTTTTCCTGATTGAATCTTTGCCTGCACAATTGGATCTGTATCATCAACAGGTTTCTTCCCTTTGAGATCCTTCTTCTTTTTTTCTTCTGCCTTTATCCTTTGCCTTTCAAAATAGTGAAAGGGCTTGGGGAAGTACCTGCTAGGCTCCAGAGCATTAGTAGGTAACTTTCCAGCTTTTGCACTCCTTCTATGCTGAAGAATGGCTTCCTGCCTAGCTTGATATTTCTTCCACTCCTGCTCAGAATACCACTTACCCCGATCCTGGGTCTTATCCTTTACAGCCTTCCATGCAGTCAAGATGATATTCCTTGAAGTAGGGCTCCATTGTTCAAAATTTGGCTTCAACTCAGCCTGTTCTCTGAACCTTTTCTTGGATAATTGGGCCTCGTTTTGAGCTTGCTTGGCAGCCTCTGACATTTCTACTTTTTCAATAATAATCTTTGGTGCCTCCTTGGAAGGACTGTACATTGTCTACACTTCTTCTTGAACCATGTCAAAATCAGCAGGAGGGTAAATAACCTATGCAACTTCAGGCTGATCTCCTTCAATATTAGCAGGTTGTACTCCAGATTCAGCAACATTATCATCATCACATAAAGGAGGAAAGCCAAGTGTAGCTCTGATGGAATTAGAGACCCATTTTGCATGGTCAGAGCTAGCTTTGACTAACAATCTCTCCCCCTTTATGACTTTTCTAGTAATATGATCCCTCAGATCAGTCTTTTGAAATCTTATCTGATCAGCTAGATATTATGTACCTTCTTTGTAATAGTCTTTGAAATTAATTAAGGTATAAGAAATTATCTTTTGGGAGGCTCCAATAGCTATTTGGACAGCAGCTAGATCTTCTTTTATTTGCTTTGATATTTCAGATTTCAGATCAATGGTGATACTTCTCAGCTTTTTGAGTATTTCTTCATGAGAGTCTTTGAGGTTTTTATTAGACCTGAATTGATTTTCCAAAACATACCCTTGCTTTGTGGCAATGTCTTCAATCTCAGTCTTTATAAGCTTTTGTTGCTCAGCCAAATAAACTACAGCATTGCATCCCTTATGGAAACAATCTGTCATCTACTTTTTAAGTAGATTGACTTCAAATCTGATTGACTTAATGTTCTGAGCCAGCTGAAACTGCACTTCTTTATTTGATTCATCCACATATTTTTCTAGAGACTTCCTTTGCTCATCCAACTTAACTTGCAATTGGACCAGTAATGAACTGAAATCCATGCTTGGAGCTGGTTGCTGAGTGACTGATTGCAACGCATTCTTGTAGCCTGAGCTCCTTTTCTTAATTGCAACAATTTTTCTCTTCTTAGCGAAAGAGGCTTCCTCATCATCAGAGGGTTGAGATGAGCTATCTATATCAACAGTTTCCTTATTAGATGGGGCATTTAACATCTCCTCCCCCTCAGTACTTGGTAGTTCTTTTTCAACCTGCGATTGCTCCCCCTCAGTCCTTGTAGCAGGGAAATCAGAAAATAGCTCTTCCATAGTGAACTCTTGCTGCACCTGTATAGGAGGAACAAGATTAGTTTGAACAACAAAAGGTTTTCCCTGGACATCCAGATCTTTGTCCAGAGACCTCTCTAGAAAGGAGATACTTACTTGCTCATCCTGAGCATTATCTTTCAACTGCACATCTTGCGCCTCTTTCTCCACATTGAGCAGTGCTTCTTTATTGATAACTAATACAATATCCATTACTGTATCAGCTGCATATTCACTCTTGAGAGTAACTCCATCAATTGCTCCCCCTTGAGCAGGCAGCTCAGAAAGTACAGTATCTTTTGCTGCTAGTTCAGGATTTTCTCCCCGTGGAGAAGTGACTATCTGCTGCTCTTGGAGCACACTGCTCTCTACTTGATCTTGAGCATCTTTTTGTTGTCTGTCTTCATCTGAAATGAAGACCACTTCCTCTTCTGAATCACTAGAGGATTCTACTTGCTAAACAACTTCCTTCTTCTTCTTTTCTTTCTTGGTCTATTTTTGAGGAGTAGAAATCTTCTTGGTTAATACTCTATCCCACCTAAACAGGATTCTTGTGTCCATTTTTCTCATATGGTTGATTTTTGATCCTAGAAGTTGGTTCATTATATCTGGTATTACTGAAGATAAACAAAGACTCAAGATTCTTCCCAGATTTTGTTTCTTGATTCCTTCTTGTATCTTGTCAAATACTATGGATTCCCAATATGTCTTTAGCTTGAAAATTATTCTTATCATTAGATTGAACATAGAAGCTGAGATTCTGTCATGTCCACCTGTTTTGCATAGGATTACCTTGCCTACTATCTCTGACAGGAAATTCCCTTGCGAATTCATCCCTTTTCTGGTGATGGATGATCCAACCTTGGTATTAGGGTTTAACCCGCACCAGCTTAAGCCATCTTTTGTCATCGAGGGAATGATGTCATCTTCATCCTTGACCTTACGAAGTTGGAGTGATTTCCTAATCAACTTCATTGTAAGTTTCACTCTAGAATCTTGTACAGTGGCTTTGATCTTCTTCCCGTCTGTGTCCACAGTTGCAGAGTAATAAAATTCCATGACCTTCTTCCAAATCTTCGTTGGTTCTAAGACCAAGAACTCCAACCCATTTTCTAAAATTAGGGTAATTTCACTTTGAATTTCTGAAGATGCTGTCGTGAAACCACCACGAACCAGCTCATACCCTTCGTTCACTTTATCATCTTGATGAGGTGCCATTGTCGGTAGAGAGAGAGATGGAATAGAAGAGAAGAGAATATCTATGTATACATAAGGTCTAGAGTCGAGAAAGCTTAAGGCGTAGTCGACTAGATTTTGGCTTCACCTATTTATAGTCTAGGTGTAAAGGGGAGTTCAAAAGATACGCCTTAGTAATAAGACATGGTCTCGACAATACTTAGGTTTAGTTGACATGGTCTATGTGTCGACATACTTTTGTTAGTGTTGATATGGACTAGTTATGTCTCGACACAGAGTGTCGACTTTGATTTTTATGTGTCGACACAAAAATCAGCTAACTTAAAGTCTCGACAGAGTTGTGTCAACACCTATACTTCTGTCGACACAAATACTGTTTCTGTGTCGACACATCCTTTTTTCTTTGTCGACACAACATACTGAGTGTGTCGACACAAAGTCTGCTTATGTCGACACAAACTTGGTACTTAGAGAAATTTCTAGAGAAATTTTCTACTGACACATACTACTTAGGAATACTTGTGCTAACCTATTCTAGGTTCAACATACCTAATTCAATTTTAAAATAATTTAATTTAGGTTCATCCAGATGTTTTGTAAAAATATTAGCAATTTGATTATTGGTGTTTACAAATTTTAGACTAATATCTTCTTTTTTCACATGTTCTCTTATGAAATGAAACTTAATTTCTATATGCTTGGTTCTACTGTGTGATACAAGATTCTTAGCAATAGAAATAGCACTTGTAGAATCACAAAATAATGGAATTCTACATACCTTGATGTCATAATCTTCCAGTTGGTGCTTTATCCACAATAATTGTGCACAGCAACTGCCTGCAGCTACATATTCAGACTCAGCTTTTGATATTACTATACTGGTATGCTTCTTGCTGTACTATGACACCAGCCTTTCACCTAGGAATTGACAGGTTCTTATAGTACTCTTCCTGTCTTCTTTGCATCCTGCAAAGTCTGCATCTGAGAAACCTGTTAGTATAAAATCTCTATTCTTAGGGTACCAAAGATCTAGATTAGGTGTGCCCTTAAGATATCTCAAAATTTTCTTAACTGCAGTATAATGAGATTCCTTTGGGCAAGCTTGGTACCTAGCATAGACACATGTTGCATACATGATGTCAGGTCTACTAGCAGTCAAGTAGAGTAGGGAGCCAATTATCCCTCTATACAAAGACTCATCAATAGGTTTCCCTGTCTCATCTTTGCCTATAGGCATACTTGTTCCCATTTGAGTTTTCATGGTAGAGGCTGAGTCCATACCATATTTCTTAATCAACTCCTTGATGAACTTAGACTAAGATATGGATAATCCATTATCAGTCTGTCTGACTTGAAGTCCCAAGAAAAACTTTAGCTCACCCATACTGCTCATCTCAAACTTCCCTTGCATAAGTTTGGCAAACTTTCTACAAAGGTTGTTTTCATTAGATCCAAAGATAATGTGATCAATATATATCTTGACTAGGATTATCTTGCCTTTAGATTCTCTAAAGAATAGAGTCTTGTCTATCTTTTCTCTAGAGAATTTATTCTTAATCAGAAAAACAGACAAGGTTTCATACAAGCCCTTGGTGCTTGTTTCAAACCATATAGAGCTTTTCTAAGCCTATATACATAATCAGGAAAATGAGAATCTACAAAACCTGATGGTTGTTCAACATAGACTTCCTCTTTTAAGTCACCATTCAGAAATGTTGACTTTACATCCATTTGATATACCTTGAATCCTTGATTTGCAGCATAGGTCAAGAACATCCTTATAGCCTCCAGCCTTGCTACAGGGGCAAAGGTTTGATCAAAGTCAATCCCTTCCTCTTACCTGTAGCCTTTTGCTACCAACCTTGCCTTGTTCTTGATGATAGTGCCATTTTCATCAAGTTTGTTTCTGTAGATCCACTTAGTTCCTATAATGTTGTGATCTTTTGGTTTAGGAACCAGTTCCCAGACTTTGCATCTTCTGAATTGATTCAGCTCTTCTTGCATAGCATCAACCCAGTTAGTATCTCGCATGGCTTCTTCAAACTTCTTGGGTTCTATTTGTGACAAGAAGCTAGAACATAGAACTATGTTCATGCTTTTTCTCTTTGTTAAAACACCTTGACTTGCATCACCAATTATCTTATGAGCTTGATGATCCTTTAGGAGTCTTCTTGCTGGAGGAAACCTGTTTACCTCATGACCTTCTTCATTTTCCTCCACCTGATGCTCCTCATTATCTTCATCATCCAGTGAGATTTGTTCTCCCCCTAGACAGCATGCATCTTTTCCATCATCCATCCTAGCAGGAGCTTCATCATTGATTGTCATCTTGTCCAGCCTGTCTGTTAGACTTGTAGAACTAACTGAAGAACTAGACAATTCATTGTTAATCAATCTAGACTCATCAAAAATAACATGGAATGACTCTTCTACAACTTGGGTAGTCAAGTTGTAGACCCTATATGCCCTACTGTTATTGTTGTACCCAACAAATATCTCTTTTAGGGATTTGGCAGCAAACTTTGTTTGGTAGTGCTTACCATTAACTAGGACATAACACTTGCTACCAAAGATTATAAAGTAGGAAATGTTTGGTTTTCTACCTTTAAAAATCTGATAGGGAATCAACTTAAGTTTCTTATTTATGGATGCTCTATTGAGAACATGATAAGCAGTATTTACTGCCTCAGCCCAGAAATATTCAGGGAGAGTAGTGTCACTGAGTAGAGCTCTACTTGCCTCAAAAAGAGTTATATTCTTTCTTTCAGCAATTCCATTTTGCTGAGGTGTTCTAGGTGAGGAGAACTCCTGATGAATCCCAAGTTTTTCACAGAATTTTGTCATACATTCAGACTGAAATTCAGTTCCCTGTTCACTTCTAATTTTGACCACTGAACTGTTAAAATCATTCTGAATTTGTCTAACAAAAGTATTGAAAACACTAGGGGTTTCAGATTTCTGCCTCAAGAAGAAAACCCATGTGTATCTAGAATAGTCATCCACAATAACTAAAGTGTATACTTTCCTACCAAGACTATGAACTAGCATAGGACAAAACAAATCCATATGCAAGAGATATAAACATCTAATTGAATCTTTGGTATCAAGTGCAGGAAAAAAAGACTTGGTCTGTTTGCCCTTTTGGTAAGCTGAACACACTCCCTCTTTAATGCACTTGACTTGAGGACCATTCCTCACTAAACCCATGCTAAACAGCAGCCCTATAGACTTATAGTTCAGATGAGCTAACCTCTTGTGCCATTTGACACATAGTGAAGCTTTCTCACCTGTAACTAGGCAAATGGGTGAGTTGTTATACTCACAATCTAGGTTAAGACAATATACATTCCCTCTCCTAGTGCCAGTCAAAATGATCTCTTGATCACTTAACCTCTTAATTTGACACTCCCCTTTGTGGAAAGAGATGTCATAACCTAGATCACTAATTTGACTTATGTTAATCAGGTTATGTTTTAAACCCTTCACATAAGCCACTTTAGTGATGGTAATTGAGTCACTAGAAATGTTACCAAATCCTTTGATGACTCCTTTTTCTGATCCACCAAAGATGACTTTGGGACCATTCTCTATGGGTGCATAGTCCCTCAACATTCTTCTTGTTCCAGTCATGTGTCTGGAACATCCATTATCCAAGTACCATATAGGGGTATGACAACTTGGATTCACCTGCATCAAATAAAGAATCACTCATCCTTAGAACCCAAATTATTATTGGGTCCTAAGTTCTTGTTAGTTTGGGAAATAACCTGTTTACTTACAGATTTTCTGATAGGTAAACTACTCTTGGTTTTAACACTTGTATTAAACCAGTAATCCATGGCAAAGTGCCCTACCTTACCACAACACCAACACTCAAATCTGTTGTACCTTCTCTTAGGTACAGACTTCACAACCTTGTTGCCAGCAGACTTTTTAAGTGTGGGTGCTCGAGCAGCAAACCCTAAGAATTCTTTTTGAACCTGATGGGCTTGCCTAAAGAGTGGCCTAGTGGCATTTGCACACTTGCCAATGTGATCTCCATACTCACAGTGACCATGAGTAATTTCATGATCATACCTGCTTGTAGGTTGCATAGCCTTCCTAAAGAAAATAGGGGGCTTTGAGGCTAGTGGCTGAACTGGGGCCTTACCTTTTCAATGAGAATTGGTGACCCTAGTTCTTCCCTCAAAACCTAGACGTGTCTTTCCCTTCTGAGAAATGAAATTATCTATTAAGGGCAAGACAGATTTTGGCTTAGAGAATTTAGCCACTAACTCTCTTTCTTTCTAGAGTCTTGCCTCTAGATTCTTGATATGATTTTCTTTGAAAGTGATTGTGCCCATCTGAATAACAGTTATATTCTTCAGTTTGGCAACCTCTTTTAGTTTCAAATCAATCAGCTTGGCTGATTTTGATGCTGTCTGCTTAAGAGATTCAATCTCCTTGGCCTGCTCCTTGACAAGAAGCTTGCTTCTCTTTAGAGCTTGCAACTACCCACCATACTCATCAATGAGTTGGTGTAAATCCCCTTCAGACTCAGAACCATCCACATCTCTTGATGCAGAAACTTCTGATTCTAATCTAGTGAAATAATCAGAAGCTGAGGGAGAACTGTATACCTTACTTGGACCATCCTGATCCTGGCACTGATCATCTTCTGACTGAGCCATCAGCCCTCTACAGCAATAATCTTTCTCTTCATTTATGGAGTCCAGCATTTGTAGGAATTCTAGCTCCCTAGAATCCTCTTCTGTTGAGAATAGCCCAACATATGCTTCAGCATCATCTTCTTCTCCTGATCTTGAAGATGAAGAATCTGTCCCAGTCCTTTGTCAGAGACCTGAGAAACTTGTCATTCAGTTCATATGTGCTGAATACTCTACCATATATCATCAGTTCCTTAACTATCCTGAAGAACTTTTTGTTACATTCAGCTATGCTGTCAGTCTTGGCTTTTCTAAAGCTCTCATATTCCTGATTCAGCATAGACTTCCTGTCATTTCTAACTTCTTTTGTTCCCTCCATGTAGACAATCAGGGTGTCCCACATTTTCTTAGAGGTTTTACAATGCACTAGATTCTGAAATGTAGCATCATCTATAGCACTTAAAATAATGTTCTGTTCTCTTTTTTCTAGTGTTGTCAGGATGATCTCATCCTTTGTCATTTCAGAATAACTCTTAGGGGTTCTAATATTTGCATCCAGAACTGATACCTTCATTGGAATGAAGGGGCCTTCTTGAACTGTAATGTAAATTCTTGGATCAGATGCTTCCATAAACAACCTGACCCTTTTCTTTCATATGCCAAAGCATTCGTTCCTGCAGATAGGCAGTTTCATAGATCCAAACTCCTTTTGATTCTCATTTGAATCCATTCTTAAAATCTGTTAATTGCCTTGGAAATTCACTCAGACTGTTAGGTCAATCTTTGAGTAACCTCCCTCTGATACCACTTGAAAGACTTATTTCAAGAGCCTAGATACCTAGAGGGGGGGGGGGGGGTGAATAGGTTCTAATTATCTTTAAGAATTTTAGGCAATATAACTAGTTCTTACTTAGCACAGAAATTACAAATCACAGCACAGAAAAACACAGCACAGCATACACCAGATTTATAGTGGTTCCCCAAGGTATGGGTACATCCATTTTCCCCCTTCACCTATCTAGTAGAAGACTGGATTCAGCCCAACTTCCTTCCACTAATTCAGATCCATAGATCTTACAACTCAGAACCAGATTGGTTCCTACAGCTCAGACTTAAACAAGTCCTTCCTCAGATCCTTCTACAAGAATCCTACCTCGGGCCACAGCCCTACCTCAGCCTTTATAACTAGGCTTATAACTCAGAATATCACAAGTTCTATACCTCAGGCACACAGAACTACCTCAGCCTTTATAATTATAGGCTTATAACTCATATCTAACAAAAGATCCTACAAGTAATTGTGTATTTAAGAGAAACAGAAATATCACCAGATAGATCACTCTATAGGTGTTAGCTTCTTGATCAGTTCTTGAATGAACTGAATCTTCAGATCCAACCTGACTTAGCTATTTCAAAGCTTCTTGATAGAACAAAATAAGGTTGAACTCTTCTTGATGTAGAAGTTGATCTCCTGTCAGCTCCTTCCTTGAATTCAGAATAAGATCTGAATCTTCTCTGCAGATTGTTCAGAATTCGCCTTCTTAAGGGTCATCCCTTTTCTTGTTGTTGAATACTTTCCTTGGATGATCAACTTTTTAACTCTGTATCTGTTCTTATAAGTTGTCACAGATCAGTCCTTTATATAGAGATTTCTCCTGATTACCGGCTGATCCGGTTTGTAATAACCTTCTGATAGTTCTGACAAAGGTGTCAAACCTATTGGTAATGACAGTTGTCGAGTCACCAGTCATGACAGTTGATTCCTTAATGATTTTATAAGTTAGCATGAACCACTCAACAGACTGCTCCATATGTGTCGACACAAATAGACTAAGTGTCGACACAAGTCTTGGTGAAGTCGACACAACACTTCATGTGTTGACATAGTCATCCTTCTGCTACTCGACACATCTTCTGTTTGTATGTGTCGACACAAGTCCTGTGTGTCTACACAACTGCTCTTGGTATCGACATAACTGCTGTAGACAGATGGCGTTGAGTGTATGTCCAGCCGTCATTGAGTGTGTGTCGACACAAGTCCTGTGTGTTGACACAACTGCTGCAGACAAATGGCGTTGAGTGTATATCTAGCCGTCGTTGAGTGTGTGTCAACACAAGTCTTCAGACTCAGAATAGTTGTTGCTGTAAGCTGGCGTTGAGTGAGTGTCTAGCTGTCGACATAAACCTTCTTCAGGTGTCGACAAAATTCTTGAGTGTCGACATATGCCTTTCTTCTGGTGTTGACATAACTCCTGGGTGTCGACACAGCTTCTGCTTTAGGTGTCGACACAATTCCTGCCTTAGGTGTCGACAAAATTCTAGGTGTCGACACAACCTCTTCTTCAGGTGTTGACACAATGGCTGGGTGTTGACACAGCTTTGCTTCTAGTGTCGACACAACTTCTGGGTGTTGACACAACTTTACTCCTGGTATCGACATAACTTCTGGGTGTCGACATAACTTTGCTTCTAGTGTCGACACAACTTCTTCTGGGTGTCGACACAATTCTTCACAAGTGTCGACACTTGTACTTAGAAAAATTCTTTGCAAATCTTATACCTGCACAATGAAACGCAAACATACATCAAATACAAATTGATTTATATCATTGAGTAATATGAGACTTCTCCAAATCTGGTACATATTTTTCAGTGTACCTAACACACAGCACAGTAAATAAATAATCACAATAAATGAACAATCACAGTAAACATAAGAATTATAGTGGTTCCCCAAAATCTGGGTACATCCACTCTCCCACCCCCTTAGTATGAATTCACTATCACTATTGATGTAGGGTCGTCACCCGACGAACCGAGACGGACAAAAGACACCAAATTACTCTCTCACGTTCCAATTCTACGATTGCACAAGTAAAACGCAACACACTCAATTGGTAATATTATTAATCCAATGCTATCGTATGGGTTCACCAGACCCTTAGAGATCAAATAAAAGCTATGAGCCAATATTCTCTCAAGCCAATAGGATCTACCCGATCCGTTCGAGCGTGTGTTGTACCAAAAGAGATCCACTGAAAAATAACATGTCAGAAATGTTAGATCTCTCACAAAATAAAATGAGGTCCGCCAATCCTCATAAATTTAAATAGATCAAGAGAAAACAAAATAATCGATTGGATCAAATCCACTTCACAAGATTTATCTAGGAGGGAACACACAAGATTAGAGATTTTTGTTACCCCACTCGGAAGTTGATTCCTTGGAAGAGGATCGCTCTTCGATTGTTTCACTGAGTCACATCGAATTGAGAGAAACATATTCGCCTTCCTCGCTTCGCGCCGGAGAGAATTCTTCGATGCTATAGATCTTGATCTTGGCCGAAAATCCACCAAGAGGGAGAGAACAAGGTTGGCCGAAACTCTATGTGGGGGATCCTTGGTGTAGCTAAAATCTTCTAGGGGGAAAGCCATTGTTTTGTAAGAAGTTAGAGAGGAGAGGGGAGGTGTTATGGTGGAGAAGAGGGGAGAGTTGCGACCGAACCTCTAGCGGAAGAGAGGGAGGGAAAATCTGATTTTAGAGTTTAGGGTTTCCTTTTCATTCATCCCTCTATAATTCATCAACTCATAGCCTTATATAAGGCTAACAAAAATCCGGGCTATGCGCAGCCCAACTGAAAAATAAAATACATTCCAGATTTTTAAAGCAATAAAACATGAAAAATATATATAACATAAGCAAGATAATCATCAAAAGAAAGTCTTGCGTCGAGGGCGGAGGTTGTAGCGTCGTTCAACAATATTTCTGCGGCACCGCAAGTCTTTGGTTGGAGAGGGTGAGAGATCTTCCGTAAGTATGTCGGCACAATCATCAATATGATGGAGGTCGTCGTCTCCATCAATCCTCCCCTGCTCAAAAGTACTCATCACCGATGAGTTGGCTTGATTGTACCGGCGCAGAAGAGCATCATCCAAAAGAGCCACCTCTGATTCAAGTAGCCAAGAGTCATAAGAAGTCGGACGATCATGCCACCAGATCAAGTAGCGGTGAATGTCACCACTTAGAGATGAGAGCACTTGATCCTTGAGGATCCTGTCAGGCAAAAAAGGTGGTCTTGGGGAACCTTGGAAAAACATTTGTCAAAGAAGGAGAAAAGTTTCTACATCAACATTCAATGTACCTCTAGTGAAAACCATATGAGAGAGCGATCCAGGGACAAACTCACCCCCAAACCCATTAGAGGACATAGTGGAAGGAATAAACGGAGAGGCAGATATTTCAAGTGGTGGAGAAATATATGGCGTTAAATCCGAAACATTGAAAATACGGGATATACCCCAATAAGTGGGCAACTACAAAAGATATGCGTTTTCTCCTAACTTCTTTAAAATTCGAAAAGGACCGGCTCGCAATTCACCAAATTTTTTATGGCGCCCGAAGGCATCCGTTCAGGGATGAGACGCACCAAAACTAAATCATCAACATTAAAGTGATACACTCTCTTATGCACGTTAGCATGAGATTGATAAGATGCATATTGGGTGGTTAGCATTTCATGAATGTGCTTATGTAAATTGTGAACATGAAGAGAAAACTCTTGTAAAAAATTACTTGATTTATAAGATGGAGGTGACAAAATTAAATCAATTGGCACTGGTGCCTTATAGTCGTGCACGATCTCCTTAGGGGATAAATACGTAGATCTATTTTTAGAATTATTGTATGCAAGCTGAGCATGGGGAAGGATTAAGTCCCAGGTACCCTTGTGGTCACCCATAAGAAAACGTAGCAAACTACCCAAACTTCTATTTACTACTTTCATTTGCCCATCCGTTTATGGATGGTAGGCTAAAGATAACAAGAGTTTGGTACCCATAAGCTTCCAAAGGGTCTTCCAAAAATAACTAGTAAATTTCATATCCCTATCAGTTACCATTGTCTTGGGAATGCCCCGATGCCCAACGACTTCCTTAAAATATAATTTTGCAATATGCGATGCATCATTGGTCTTATTACAAGCAATAAAATAAGCCATTTTCAAAAACCGATCTAGTACTACCAGGATGGAATCATGACGTCTAAAAGTAATGGGTAGACCCTGAAAGTCTTTGTTTTCAAGGGTAGCAAAACCACCTAGAGGGGGGGGGGGGTGAATAAGTTTCTAGATCTTTAGTATATCTTTTAAATTTTATAAGTTTAGGCTGTGAGTGTTGATGCTCGAAAAGCGACGGACTCGGGCACCACCAGCTAACCGTTCGAGCACTTTGGGAAGAGAAAGGAAAAAACAAACTGCGAGCAGCAATCTACTTGGCGGACTAGAAAAGGAACGGAAAGGCAACAGAGCCGTAGAGCACGGCAACACCAGACTTCACCCGTCGCGGCCTAAATACCACTCCTGCGACGGGCTTACTTTTTATTACCAAGATGCGGTTACAAGAAAAGAAAAAGAAAGCAATGGGGGAAAGCAAGCCGGAGGTCGCAAAGCCAGAGATTCGAGTCCGCAGCCTTTAACAAGTGGGCTCCTGGGCTCGAGTCAGCGTGCTTTGAGTGCACCACTTCCCCCTATTTATAGGCTGGGGGCCTGCCCAAGCGGGCAGGGCTAAAATAACCGGCTGCCCGGGGTACAAAAGAGCCGGGCAGCGGTGACGGGAAACAAAAAAGAAGGAACAAGCAGTCCGCGCGGGACAGGCGGACTGGGCCAGCGAGCTGGAGACCCCCCTTGGTCGCGCTGAGCGCGTGACTTTTAGACTAGCCGCGACCTGAGCGGCCTGGGCGGCCCGGCTCGGAGCCTGCCGGTCTGAGCCTGATTCGCCGATCTAGCAGGGCTGTGAACTGAGGGCGATCTGAGCGGACGGATTTCTGGAGTCCGCTTAGGTGACGGACCATGCCCACTGGAGAGCTGGGCGAACTGAGTACTTAAGTTCAGTGAGGGAAGGGTAAGATGCCTAGCTGGAAATGTTGCGGATTCTGGGGTTAACATAATCCCCGCACATTTTTGAGTTTTGGAAAATTCCGAAAATGTTTCTTTAACCGCTGAGTCCGCAACTATCATTAATGCTATTTGTGCTATTAATACTGCTGGAAGCGCTGTCTTCTGTCAGAACTGTCTGCGCGACGGGTCGCTACTCACCACTTGCGGTCTCGACTTTCCAGTCCGGCATGGCGAGGCTAGGGTCCTTCTTTGGCAGCATGGCTGCTCCAATTGAGAAGCCGAAAGCGAGTTCTCGGCCTAAGAAATCGAGCCACCGAAAAGATGCGCCTGCCCGCCACCAGGGGGAGAGTTCAGACCAGGTGAAGCAAGATCCAATCCGCGATTCTGTGAAGACTGCGAGTGCTCCCCCAAGTCCTCTACGGGAGAAACCGAATCCGCCTTCCGTTTCTGACCAAAACCCTGCGAACTCCTCCAGCATGGAGGTGCATCGCTCTCCTTCGGGGACCATCATGTTGCGGATAGAAACGGAAAAGGAAGTTTCATCGCCGAAAGTCCAGCAGCAAAGGACCGAGGAGAAGCTTTCGGCTGGCGAGACGATAGTGGAAAGGGGAGAGAAGGTTGCCGAGGAGCGAGATATGGAGTCCGCTGAAAACGCGACCAACAGTTCCATCGAAAAGCAAGTTGTCGTTCCAAACTCAGTTCCCGAACCCAAGCCGGTTGTCATCGATTTAGAGAAGACTCCTGAGGAGAAGAAGAAGAGGAAAAGAGATGGTAATGCCACCGAGCGGGTAGAGAAGAAGTTGAAAGTTAGGAAAGAGAAAAATATCTCCAAGCGGACTGGAGCTACGAGCTTGCAGCATAGGCCGCGAGAAAAAGAAGTCCAAGACGATCTCGTCACTCCCGATCCTCTGCTCGCAGAAGGTGATCCCCCTTCCACGCTCAGCTTATCAACCACTGAGATACTCGAATCTATAGATAATGATCAGCTTGCGAGTATAAATCGCTCTCTACTGGAGGTGCTGCAGCCCGATACCGCAACTGGAGGAGAAAATCTTGACGACCCTTCTTCTTTTTTTCCAGCTGAAGAGAGGAAGAAAAACGAGGATCAACTCGCAATAATGAAGGCGAAGGTTGAAGCGGCCTCGGAGAAGCTCGTGGTGGATAAGCGGACTGAGGATCTTCAGATTGCTGCCGAGCTGATGCGATCTGGTAAGTTGCAGCCGGCGACCAAGCGGTTTCAGAGCTCTTGGTTGTACAAATCCCCTCCTCGAAAGTCGCGGCCAGTCAAGATCCTTACAGAAACTGATGACATAGTTACCTCGAGCAGATCGCTGGCCGAGACAAGAGCACTAGTCTGCCGTGAATGGAGGCGTCGCCTAGAGGCTTTTGATCCGGAGCGCGTGAGGCGACCTATCCTTGATAGTCGTCAGATCGCCGCGAAGATAACCAAAAGTGGATAAAAAACCTTTTCCCTTTTTTCTTTTTTCTTCTGGAGCCATTTCGGCCTGGATACTGAGGCGTCTTCACTTTCTTTGTTGCAGTTCAGAAGTCCACGCCCGATTCTGTCGAGGTCGGCGAGATCGTGCCTACGCCACCAAATGTGACGGAGGCCGCGGCGCGGACTGCTGATGGATTCGCACAGGAGGAGCTGCCTGCTAAAGAAGACACTGTATTGTTAGCGAAGAATAATGAGGAAGAGTTATGCGAGCTTCGGACTGCACTAAAGAAAAGCAGAGCGCGGGAAAAAATCCTGGAAAGCGAGGTCGCCAGCCTTTCAGCCGCATTGGAAAGTGCGAACAAGGAGAAAAATCGTCTGAGCGGAGATGTACGCCATTATAGGGGCAAATATTTGGCCTTGGCGAGGGAAGGAAAGAAGCAAGTAAGCGAAGCCGCTGGGGTGAGATCGCAAGCGCCTCAGCCTGCTGTGGGGGAGGGATCGGCCCCTGCGGCAAGCGGGCAGCCCGCGGTGGTCGCAGATCCAACCCTGGCAGTTCAAATGATTCCATTTCCGCGGGTAGCCAAAGACATGGCTCATATGCACCGCACCTTTAATAACATGCACCATCTGGTTTCCCAACTCTACTGCGAGATCCTGCGAGGAAGTGACCTGGCTGCACATGTTGGAATGGAGGAGGAGGTGCGACCTGCTCAGAGAGACCGCGGAAGACGCTAAGGCCTAAATATTTGCTTTCTATTATTATTATTATTATTTTTTTAAGCTGCTGTATAATATTGTTGCTGAAACTCTTCGTTGTGTGATTGTATCTGTGTTGTGATATCACTCTGCTTGTTGCATACTATTATCTTTTCGGATAATCCTGTTGTGAAATGTAAGTTATACGGACTGGTGTTTTATGTCTGCTTATCTTGTTTACTAGAAAATTGCGATCCCTGTGGGGCCTCGTGTGAATTCGCAATTATTTACAGGGAGAATAGAGAAGAGGCGAGCTGAGCGGATTGGCTTTGAATCCGCAAAGCCTTTGAAAAATATCTGATATTGCAGGGAAAACAAGGAAGAGGCGAGCTGAGCGGATTGGCTTTCCGATCTGAGCGGATAGACGGCTGTCATGTCAGACGATTTTTATATAAATAGGGTTGTCATTCTTTGTCTGTGTAGAAAGCAGTGGGAGCTGAAGACTTGCGGCCTGAAAACATGGTATCCGCACGCACTGAAGCCGCAGCCGCCTTCCACGCTGCTGATCATAAAAGGAGTAGACTAACCGAAGCCGATCTGGAAGCGTTCTTGGGAGTTCATATGGCGGACTCGCCCGTGCTCGCGCGGCTCCCCGAGCACCACGAACGACTGAATTTTTCAACCGCTACCCAGCTCGCAATTCCAATAGACCATTTTGACTGTGGGTTCAAATTTCCCCTGCTCTGGGAGGTCGCGGAGATCTTCGAGCATTACGGGGTGGTTCCGGGCCAGCTTGCCCCGAACAGTATGGTTGCGATCTGCAGTTTCATTGCCTATCTGCGGGCTGAGAGGATTGAATTTTCCTTGAAGGTTTTCAGGAAGATTTTCTCTGTTCGCTCTATTACACCGACGGGAGACCCTGAGTACAAAGGCATTATCTACTTCTACTGTAGGGGAATGAAAGTTGTGGGCTTGCCCAATAAGATCCACAACTGGACCTCTAGGTATCTCATCTTCGAAGGCGACCTGGGGTTCCTTCATACCAGTCCGCAGCTGCGCGTAGACGCTGACTTCAAGAGCGTGCGGCTGAACGATGCCGAGACCGCCATCGTCAAGTTCCTTGACGGAGCGAGGCTGGATGTTGACTATTACATCCCGCTGCTGCCTGGGCTATATACTGTTAGCCGCCAAGAGAGTAAGTCTTGCGACCCTCGTTTGTACCCGCAACAACTTAGGAATTTTAGCTAACTTTCTCTCTTGCAGCGACCTTGGCGGTGCCCGCAAATCTGCCCGTTGCGCCTGCTGGACAGACTCCTACGCAAGGGGAAAGGAGAAAAGAAATCGCAAAAAAGAGGAGGGAAGACGGAGACCCCGCCGCGGGTTATTCTTCTGATGGCAGCTTCGACATTGCGGGCTTCGGCGAGAAGCAGAAGGATCTGAGGGGCAACCCCATGATCCATTGGCATGAAAAGAAAAAGTATGTCCGCCTATCAACGGCTCTTCCCTCTTGGAGGAGCCCGCGCCCGTCTCGCCATGCCCACGTCGCCCTGTCCGCTTTGTACGGGAAGCAGAACCTCCGCGATCTGCAAGGTGTGGCCCCTGATGACCTCCCCCTTCTCGCTGCGCAGGCCAGTGCGAATGCTGCCGTCACCAATCATTTCTTAGGCAGGCTTACGCGCGAGCTGCTTAGGGACAATGCGCGGCACAGGAAGGAAAGCGATTCGCTGAAAGAGAGGAATAAGCGACTTGGTGCAAAAGTTAATCAATATAAAGAAGACAAGGCCGTAAGTGCTTAGTTAATCGCCATTAATCTTGCTTATCTTCCGCGGACTGATGTTTTGAAATCTTTTGCAGATCGCTTATGAGGTAACCAACCCAGACTTTCAAAAGGCCATGTTTCCTTTTGTAAGAGAAAGCGTCGAGGTCGCGCTTGAGCGCGTTATCAGCGATGGGTACGCGAAGGCTGGGGTAGACTCTATCCCCTTCCTGAAGCTCTTCCCGGAGCTAAAGGATAAAGTTGCCGAGTTCGAGCAAGCTGATAAGGGAAAAGCAGTTGCCGAAGATGACGAGGAGGAGTCTGCTGACGAGGAAGTGGCCTCAAGCCAACAGCAAGGAGGTCAATCGGATCAGTCCGCTAACTCCAGCTCTGGTGAGAGTAGCTCGCGAACAGAACCCTCAGCCGCTTCTCACTCTGACGACAGTAGCAACAGTGACTCAGGCGGCTACTCGCCTATAGTGGATGTGGATGGGTCAAGCCCTGAGAAGCCTGCGGACAAGAAGCAGAGGATAGAATAGGGATGTATATATATTGTAATTTTTTGGTTTTCTTTGATGTAAGGGGGGAGGGGCAGACTTTACACGAGTCCGCCAGGACATGTAATTTTTGAAAGAATATATATATAAAAAGGATACTTTTGATATCTTCTGAGATTTTCTGCTTGTTTCTTGCTGATACTTTAGAGGTCGTACTTATATCTTTGCTAGCTGAAATTTCACTACCACAATCTTGTTATAATATGAACAGAATGTATTCCTTGGGAAAGAGACGATTGATGCGGACTTGGATGAGTTCAGTTCTCAATCCACATTTCACAGAACTTTTGCCAGATTTTGCGAGAACTAAGATAACGAAAAAACCATAATCTGCTAACCCAAATATCATGAATAAGCGAACCGGACGGACTAGGATCACCATCCGCAGATATTCGCGCTTGAGTTTCTTCCAAGTACATTGTATGCATAGAACAAATTCTGCGGACCAGGCGAATTAGAAAACCAACGTCCGCACTGCCTCAGTCAGTAACATCAGAAGTGACCTGTAATTCATAATAAGCGGGTAGGAGCGATCGGAGCAGCATTGCTTTCCTCACAAGATTACGAATTACCGAATCAGCCAAGGGACGGCGGACTGAGCGGATAAGGCAACTGGAGTCCGCACTTCATCAATGAACACTATCAGAAATGACTTGTAATTCACAACCAAGCGGGTAGGTGCGGCCGGAGCGGCATTGCTTTCCTCACAAGGTTATGAATTACAGAATCAACCCAGGTGACGGCGGACTGAGCGGATAAGGCAACTACAGTCCGCACTTCATCAATGAACACTATCAGAAATGACTTGTAATTCACAACCAAGCGGGTAGGTGCGGCCGGAGCGGCATTGCTTTCCTCACAAGGTTATGAATTACAGAATCAACCCAGGTGACGGCGGACAGAGCGGATAAGGCAACTACAGTCCGCACTCCATCAATAATGACAACCCCTGTGAAGAAGAAAGCCGCAGTCAGGAGGCCAAGTGGGTAGGTGCGGCCGGAGCGGCATTGCTTTCCCCACTGGACCTCGGAGTCTGCAGACTTAACAACTCAATTCACTGCCCTCTTGCCTGAAGTACAGTCTAAGTCGATCTCTCGGGCAGGTACGGCCGGAGCGGCATTGCTTTCCTTTGAGATCGACAAGACTGTGGGTCTTCTGCAGGCACTGCTTGAGGGTACCAAGGAGTGTTCGAGAGTCACAACCCTAAGATGATCTGGGGGTAGGTGCGGCCGGAGCGGCATTGCTTTCCCCGTGCGATCATCTGGGTTGTAACAATATCCCTTAAGTGGCGTGGTAGAGCTGACCTCCACTTCGCTCCTCCATAATGCAGAAGTGGGGTTAGGTACTAGCCGGGATCCGAAATCCAGTATCCTACCGCACTAGAGTTGGTAGGCTCCCACTACACGGTGCGAAATCTCCCCGCAACACGTGGTCGTCGTGGTGTTATGCTGACACCAACGGTTCTAGGGGAGGTTTTTGCTGGACACAGCGATATCTCCTGGCATCAAGCAACTGCCGGGAGTTGCTCGAGGAGGTAAGAAAGAAGAGGCATTCGAAAAAGTGTTAGTATGAGTATTTAGGCGAGTATCAATTTTGAGAGATTCGTATAACCATAAAATAGAGAGTTCAGAGAGAATCGTTTAGAGTTACCCTTGCTCCATATATTTAACTGTCAACGCTTGAAACACAAAGATACTTGATAAAAGTGTTGGCAAGGAATTTTTATTAATAGTGAACCTCTTAAAGAGTTTACACCGGAAGAAAGGAAAAGAAGTTCAGGAAAAGAACCGCTTTAGGTCATCTCCGCTCCATGTGTGCGGCATGTCTTCACCTTCAAACGTTTGTAACCGGTAGGCCCCATTTTGAAGTGCTTCCTTGATAATGAATGGTCCTGCCCAGCTAGGATTAAGCTTCCCAACTGAGCTGGCTCTTGCAGCAGCATCGACCTTTTTAAGAACCAGATCTCCCACTTGAAAGTGTTTGATCCTTACGTTCTTATCGAAGTAACGGGCCATTCTTCTTTTTACTTCCTCCTGCCTGATAGCAGCCTTGTCTCTGACCTCTTCGATATGCTCCAAACTGAACCTCATCTCCTCGCTGTTCAACTCAAGCCAATCCTCCATGCCCTGCCTGGCAAGCAGTACCCTAGGCGACAGAACTTCAAACTCAACAGGAATCAGTGCCTCGGACCCGTGAGAAAGCTTGAACGGGGTTTCTCCTGTTGCAGATGAAGGTGTTGTTCTCAGGGTCCAAAGGACTGAGGGAAGTTGATCAGCCCAACTGCCTTTGAGATTTTGAACCTTTTTCTTAAGCAGGTTGAGGATTCGCTTATTAGCTACTTCTACTTGACCATTGCTTCTGGGATGATGCACCGATGCGAAGCGCAGCTCTGTTCCGATCTGTCTGCAAAAGTCTATCATTTCCGTATTATTGAACTGTGGTCCATTATCGGTGATTATTGCCATAGGGATTCCATGTCGGCAGACTATCTCTCCCCAAATAAAATTCCTCACGACCTGGGTTGTTGTCTTTGACAATGCTTTAGCCTCAATCCACTTACTGAAGTAGTCGATCACAACTATAATAAAACGCCGCTGCCCACTCGCCATGGGAAAAGGGCCAATGAGATCCATTCCCCAGACAGCAAAGGGCCAAGGGGTTATAATCGACCTGAGAGATTGAGCTGCTTGATGCTGAAGAGGGGCGAATTTCTGGCATTGAACACATTTTCTCGCATAGGCCTCAGAGTCCTTCTTCATTGAAGGCCAAAAGTAACCTTGCCGCAGGATCCTTCTTTCTAATGTTCTTGCTCCCGAATGACTTCCGCACTCGCCAGAATGCACTTCTCGGAGAATGGTGGGAACCTCACTTTCTGAAACACATCTGGCCATTGTGGATAAAAAGGTTTTCCTGTAGAGAATGTCGGATATCAAGTAATAGTGTGCTGCCTTCAACCTGAATTTCTTCTTATCTTTGACTGACTGATGTAGATTCCCGGTTGACAGGTAGAGAATGAGCGGATCCATCCAAGAGGGACACTGATCGATTTGCATTAGCCCTTCTTCCTCCACCGCTGGGCGGAAAAGTTCAGAAGTTGTCCCTCCTGACGAGAGCCCGTATTTTGCGAGAACGTCGGCCTCCTCATTCTCTGTTCTTGGAATGTGCTCAATAGTAAAACTTTTGAATCTGCCAACCTCAACCTTTACCAACATAAGATACCTTTTCAACACTGGCTCCCTGGTCTCGAAGTTGCCAAGAACTTGCGAAGCCATTACCAGTGAATCAGTCTTGATATGGACGTGATCAATTCCAAGCTCTCGTGCAAGACTCAAGCCGGCTAATAAAGCTTCATATTCCGCCTGATTGTTAGTTACTGGAAAATAGAACTTGATGGCCTGCTCAAGTTTGACACCATTCGGGTTTATCAGAACTACTCCTGCACCCGAGGAGTTTCTACCAGAAGCTCCATCCACATAAATGGCCCAAGATAAAGGGGACCTTGCTGCTTGGTCCGAGCTGGATTCTGTTGTATCAATCATGAAATCTGCAAGCACCTGTGCCTTGATAGCTGTTCTGGGCACATAGGAAATTTCAAACTCGCTCAGCTCGATTGCCCATTTAGCTAGCCTGCCTGAATGCTCTGGTTTTTCTAACACATTCTTCAAAGGTTGATCAGTAACTACCTGAATTGAATGAGCCTGGAAATACGGACGGAGTCTGCGGGCAGACATAACTAATGCTAAAGCTAGCTTCTCTAGGATGGGATACCTTGCCTCTGCATCCTTCAGGATGTGACTGACATAGTAAACAGGGAACTGCCTCCTGCTTTCTTCGCGAATCAGAACTGAACTAACTGCCTCGGGACCAACCCCTAGGTATAGGAATAACGCCTCCCCTGCTCGAGGGCTTTGGAGTAAAGGAGTTGAGGTTAGTTGCTTTTTTAATTGCTCAAAAGCCAAGGAACACTCTTCTGTCCATTGAAACTTGGACGCTCCCCGAAGAGTCTTAAAGAATGGTGCACTTTTATCTCCAACTCGAGAGATGAACCTCCCGAGTCCTGCCAACCTCCCCCCTAACTGCTGAACCTCTTTGGGTGAACGGGGAGGGGTCATACCAAGGATGGCTTTAACCTTATCAGGATTGGGGGCTAGACCCTCGGGAGTAAGGAGATGGCCGAGAAATTTCCCTTTACTTGCCCCAAAGATGCATTTTAACGGGTTAAGCTTTATTTTGCGCCTTCGTAGAGTAGAAAAGGTCTCTACAAGATCTACCAGGTGCTGCGGAAGAGACCTACTCTTAATCAGAAGGTCAACCACATACACCTCGAGGTTTCTACTTTTTTGTTCTTTAAACACTTGGTCCATCATGCGTTGATAGGTTGCGCCAGCATTTTTAAGCCCAAAGGGCATCACAAGATAACAATAGCAACCATCATTAGTGATGAATGATGTGCAAGGGATATCAGGTTTATGCATTCTTATTTGGTGATAACCAGAGAATGCGTCTAAAAAACTCATAAACGGATACCCTACCGCAGAATCAACTAATAAATCTATCCGAGGCAAGGGGTAGAAATCTTTTGGGCACGCTTTATTCAAACGGGTGAAATCTACACACATACGCCACTTTCCCCCAGGCTTCTTAACCATTATAACATTGGAGACCCACTCGGGATACTGAATCTCTTGAATGAAGCGCGCTTTGAGGAGTTTAGCAACCTCCTCTCTGATGGGCTCTGCTAGCTTGACAGCTACATCCCTCTTTTTCTGCTGGACGGGCTTGGCGGCTGGATCGACATTGAGATGATGGCAAGCCACGTCGGGATCCACCCCTGGCATGTCCTCCGCTGACCAAGCGAAGACATCCAGATTCTCCAATAGGCAAGATATCAACTCCGCCTTTTGATCTTCTGGCAATTCGGAGTTGATGGAGAGCTTTCTTCCTTCTCCTTCTGCGATGGGGACTTCTTGTGTCACCTGGGCAGGTTCCAGGTGAGCGCCTTCTCTATTCTCAGCATCTTTCGAAGGAGTGGCTTCTGCTGCTGCTGGAAAAGCTGGGGGGGAAACCTTAGTCATGTTGACTGTTCGGAGGTAACACTCTCGAGCCTGCCTCGGGTCGCTCCTGACCCTACACTGGTGGCCATCCTTGCAGAACTTGATGGCTAGATGGTATGTTGAAATGATGGCGCGATATTTGTTTAGCAACGGTCTTCCAAAGATGGCATGATAGCTGCTCGGAGCATCTACCACTATGAACTGGATTTCTTTGGTCACCCCTCCGAGCGTCACCGTGAGTGTGACACTTCCTTCAACTTCCTTCCTTTCTCCTGAGAAGCCATAGAGCGGCCCTTCGGTGGAAAGCAGAGTCTTTCCAGTCCTCAGGGCTTCGAAAGTGGACTTAAAGAGGAGATTCACGGAGCTGCCGGTGTCGATGAGGATTCTATCGACCGTGAAGTTTCCGATGGCTGCCTGGACCACGATGGCATCATCGAAGGGGTTGGCGGTTGTAGGAAGGTCCGCAGAGCCAAAGGTGACGACTTCAGAAGGTGGGGCAGAAGAAGTAGAAGCAACCTCAGTTCGCGAAAGCCTTGACAAAGAGGACTTCCGGGTAGATTCAGCCCCTGCTCCGCCATGGATGAAAAAGAGTCTTCCCAAGGCCCCTTCGTCCACAACATCAATACTCTCATTTTGGATGTCAATGAACCCCAGATGGCCCTCATCCCTTATCTCTATGCACTCCTGGTGAACTTCAGCCACCTCCTTGCCCTTGGAGGTGGAAGGCCCTGAAGAATCATTCTTCCTGCCCAGGTCCTCGAGCTTACCCTCGGTGAGCAACCTCTCAACTAGCTTCTGAAGAGCCTTGCAGTCTTTAGTCAGATGACCTTTCTCCTTGTGAAAATTACAGAACTGAGAGTTGTCTCTGGGCTTCCAATCTCTCTGAGGCCCTTGTCTCTTTTCTTCAACTTTCTTCTGGATTACTTGGGCAACCTCTTCAAAGTTGATGCCTAGATCTGCAAGCTCTTCCAAAGGGCTGCTCCCGTGAGGATTTGAAGCTGGCCGGGTTCTCTGAAGAATGGGGAGCGCTTGAAGGGGAACGGCGGGAGCGGCGGCCAACGGCAGTCTCTGATCATGAAACTGTTGATGGCTAAGGAAAGGTTTCTTATGGCGGAGGTTGCGCCCCCTCTGAGGTGGAGGGTGGAAATCAGGTCGGGGAGGCTTACTGTGGTACTGATTGTTGGAAAAGGAGTGAGGGACATCCCTTCCTCCGGCTTTAGCTGTCAGGGATGAGATATAGGTTGGATTGGCATTTTCCCCCTCAATAAAGCGATTGGCTATCGCGATGAGCTCCTGATAGGTTGACGGTGCCTTTGTTGTCACTTTGAATTTCAACGGGCCCTCCCGGAGGCTGTGAATCAGGGCAACTTTATAATAATCGGGGTTCACATTCCTTACCCCTTGAATTTCTTTCTGGAACCGATCAACGAATCTTGCCACAGATTCATTGTCTCTTTGCCTAATATCAAAAAGGGCTGCCGGCCCATCCTTTCTCTTCTTAGAGGTTGCGAACCTCAGGAGCAGCTCGCTGCGAAGCTCAGCGAAGGAGGAAATGGTGCCTGGAGGCAACTCATAAAACCATTCTCTTGCTTGACCATCAAGAGTGGTTACCAGAAGTTTACATTTCAGGGCATCGGAGAGGCTTCTCAATGCTACTGCCCCTTCGAATGCCTGCAGGTGGGAGATCGGATCAGTCTCCCCTGAATAAAAAGGGAGACGAGGCTCTCTGAAATTGCTTGGCGCTGACTCCCATCGGATTCGATCGATGAAGGGAGAGGGAGTTTCTGAATCAGTAGAAGGGCGGACTGGAGGATGAAACTCTGCGAGTTCTGCGGACTGCCGATCGACAAAGTCTAGTCGGCGAGCAGGGGTCCCTCGGGCTGCCTCCCTGAAGAAATCCATCAGAGGGGCGAACTGAGCCGCCTGAGGTCGCGGGGGAGCTGCGGACTGAGCTTGGTGGAGAGGCGGAGGCGCAGTCGCAGGCGACTGCTGAAGAGGGGTGCGACGAGCCGGGGTCCGGCGGACTGGAGTCTGGCGGACAGGTGTCTCAGCAACTTCTTCAGAAACCTGGGGAGCAAGTCGCTGAGTCAACGCTAACAGGGCTTGGCTGATCGTATCGAGCCGCTGGTCAGTCTCTCTTCGAGATACTTCGGCTTCCCAGCGGGACTGCTCCAACGCCTCCCACAGCGAGTCATCGGGGGAGCTGGAGCGGTCGGAGCGGCGACCTCGGCGGTCTGACATTTCTATCCGCGGTTTCAAGAAACTGCTCGAATCTGAAGGTCGCGTGTTAACTGTTGATGCTCGAAAAGCGACGGACTCGGGCACCACCAGCTAACCGTTCGAGCACTTGGGGAAGAGAAAGGAAAAAACAAACTGCGAGCAGCAATCTACTTGGCGGACTAGAAAAGGAACGGAAAGGCAACAGAGCCGTAGAGCACGGCAACACCAGACTTCACCCGTCGCGGCCTAAATACCACTCCTGCGACGGGCTTACTTTTTATTACCAAGATGCGGTTACAAGAAAAGAAAAAGAAAGCAATGGGGGAAAGCAAGCCGGAGGTCGCAAAGCCAGAGATTCGAGTCCGCAGCCTTTAACAAGTGGGCTCCTGGGCTCGAGTCAGCGTGCTTTGAGTGCACCACTTCCCCCTATTTATAGGCTGGGGGCCCGCCCAAGCGGGCAGGGCTAAAATAACCGGCTGCCCGGGGTACAAAAGAGCCGGGTAGCGGTGACGGGAAACAAAAAAGAAGGAACAAGCAGTCCGCGCGGGACAGGCGGACTGGGCCAGCGAGCTGGAGACCCCCCTTGGTCGCGCTGAGCGCGTGACTTTTAGACTAACCGTGACCTGAGCGGCCTGGGCGGCCCGGCTCGGAGCCTGCCGGTCTGAGCCTGATTCGCCGATCTAGCAGGGCTGTGAACTGAGGGCGATCTGAGCGGATAGATTTCTGGAGTCCGCTTAGGTGACGGACCATGCCCACTGGCGAGCTGGGCGAACTGAGTACTTAAGTTCAGTGAGGGAAGGGTAAGATGCCTAGCTGGAAATGTTGCGGATTCTGGGGTTAACAGTGAGTGGTGATTTATTCCCTAGTTCTTTCAAGACATTCAACCAGAAGACACAAACCTTTATAGTGGTGTCTCAGATTATGGGTACGTCCACTGTCCCTCCTGTCTTTCTAACAGTGTGTTAGACAAGACACTTCACCAATATCTCGACTCCTAAGAGATTACAACACGATCCCGCAGTACTACTCAGTCTCCTCCAAGACTTACAGCTCTAGCACAAAGCCCTATAACTCAGTGATTAGAAAATCACCTACCTCAGGCCAATGGCCCTACCACTCATGTTGGGAGGACAGCCCTACACTCAAATTCTTAACAGAATCCTACCACTCAGATTCACTCTTGAATCCTACCTCAGATCTATAACAGATCCTATAATCTTAGCCTTATAACACAGGCTTATAGGTCAGATCCGAAAGAATCTTACAGAGTGAATAAGGTTTGATGTTGATTCGACACTAGAGAAATTATCGCAGTGTCTATCTCCTTCTGTCCTGAGAGATCAGTTCAGATTTCTTCTTTACAACTGTAGAAAATAGTCTTCAGGATTTGCTCAGCTTGGGCTATGAAGTGGCCGTAGCTAGGGTTAGCCCTTACTGCTCCTTCTTTCTTGCTATTGATGATAAAGATGACAACAGTGAATAGGAAGAACTTTCAGGTCGACCTATTTTAGCTTCTGCTTCTGTCTCTGCAACAATGGCGAAGATGACGATGATGTTCTCTCTCTTTTCAAAATGACAAAGCCCTAAATGTTAATTTGATTTCTCCGATCTCATTCCTTTTATCTTCCGTCGTGCAACGACTTTCTTGACCTGTAGGCCCGACTTTAATTGATGGTTTATAGCCTTCCTTTTATATAATATATCATAGGCTATCAGCGCCATCAATGGTGGATTCCAGCTTACTCACAATGAGTTTGAATTTCGTTGACATTTGTTGACTTTTTTCTTACGTCAGTATCTTTGGACGTAGCCAAATTCTTAGTTCCATCCCAAGCGTTGAGTGCGTTGAGTGAACAAGCTTCACTCAACGATTCTGCACTTAGCCAACTTTTTGTACCAGCAGGCATTGAGTACGTTGAGTGAACTAGCTTTACTCAACGATTCTGGACTTAGCCAACTTTCTGCTTCCTCAGGCATTGAGTGCGTTGAGTGAATCCTTCATCACTCAATGCTTTTAGAATTGGCTTATCAATCTGTATCTAGGCATTGAGAGAGTTGAGTGAATGACCTTCACTCAATGCTTTTAGACTTAGCCAAACTTTCTGCATTACCAGGCATTGAGTGTGTTGAGTGAGCATTCATCACTCAATGCCCCTTGACTTAGCTGCTTCACTGATTGCATGACTTCATGCTGAGGCGTTGAGTGAACTGGCTTCACTCAACGCTTCTGTACTTAGCTGCAATTTTGAAATCTGCCAGCTTGCTGAGGCATTGAGTGCCTTGAGTGAACTGGCTTCACTCAACGCTGATGGACTTAGTCGATTTCTTTCTCCTTTCTTCTTAGGCTTTAACTATAGCAAAATGACTCAACTCTTCTGCTCAACTGGCATCGAGTGAAATGGCTTCACTCAACGCATGTGGACTTCGCCACAAAATTGTCTCTATAACCTACTAGGCTTTGACTGTCCTTTCTTTACTCAACGCTTTTGCTGTATGGCGTTGATGAGTCCTATTTATATAATGATTTTCGGACTCATCTGGGCTTGTTTTTGTACACTTGCACTTCACTTTGAGTTCGTTATCGCTCATATTTCATTTTATCCTTATTTCTTTAGGAAGTGCACTTTTGGCCCGTGGTTGTGTTTATTTTGTGTTCTTCTATTATTGTACTCCGTTCTGTGCTTGTTTGGAATGTCTGCGCATATCAGTGCTGGGTTTAGGGGTCGTGTGCGTGTCCCGAGATTATTTGGAAACAGGGTTACTGCGCACGATCATCAGCTTTGTTGCGCACGACCACTGGTCGTGCGCCGCTGATCGTGCGTACCTATTCCCCACTTTCCAAAGTTCTGTCGGGGCAATCGCACGACCACTGACTTCAGTGCGCATGACCACTGGTCGTGCGCCACTGATCGTGCGCGTTGATTCCACTTTTTCCTAGAGTTCTGCCTGGCCTTCGCGCACTCTCACTGACCACAGGGCGCACGATCACTGGTCGTGCTCCAGTGATCGTGCGCGCTGTTTATTCTGCTTTCTATAAATACGCAGGTTCTGCCCTAATTTCGGGAGATCGCCACTTTCCGCGATTTTCCGCCGTTTTCTGCTCCGAAGAGGGATTTAGCCGCCCTCCATCATCCTCCACCATAGGGAGTTGCTCCGGGCAAGCCTTCAATGCCAAATCAAAGCCGGAGCATCCCCTCAGCCTCCTCCTTCATCCCCAAGCTTCAAGCGGAGTTTTGACCGAGCTTTCTCCATCAAGCTAGGAGGAGCTGGAGCCGCAATCTACCGGGTCATTTCAACGAAGAAGACGGGTCCATTGGGAGTGAGTGACAGCCTCCTCTACCCCGGACGTAGTTGAGGACTAAGCTTGGACTCGGATTGACAACCCGGGATTCCAACCGTGAACCCTCAATAAGGCTTCAGATTCGGTCGATTCGCACACATCTTCCTCTTGTTGTTGTTAGCTTAGTTATTTTCCATGTATTGATGAAGAATGCTTATTTGTAGTTAACATTTACTCTTATTCATGTCTATGTTAGTTAGTGTTTTTGTTATATTTACTTGAGGTGCGCCATATTCCATCCTCCACCATCCACCCTTGCCGCACTAGCAATTGCTAGTGGCGTGCGTTGCGAAGAGGTGCTCACGACCCTCATTCCGCCATTCTAACCACCTCATCCGCTAGCCTACTCGTCCATCCGCCAAGCGATTCGGTGCATAGCGGCCCGTGTAGTTTCCATCCTGCCTGGCGAAGCATCGCATAGTGGCGTTGCATAGGAGTAGCTTGTAGATTTTACTTCCTGTTTCTGCAACAATCAAAACACCCCCTTTTTGAGCCGACCCGAGGACTTCAATCTCAAGTCCTCCTCGACATTAACTCATCCCTTACTGTGTTCCTCAAGAGACCGACACTCGGGGATTTATTCCCAAACTTTATTACTTGTGCGACCGGTGCGCTTGCCGTATTTACACGCATCAAGTTTTTGGCGCCGTTGCCGGGGAATGCAACTGTTGAACGATTATGATTTCTGGAAGTATTGGTAAAAGAGTTAGTGCTTTTTGATTTTTGTTTCTTTGTTTTGTTGCTTCAGTGGATGCAGGGACGTGCTGCAAGAGATCTCGTTACTTACGATCCTGAGATCGAGCGAACTCTTCGTGCGCAAAGGCGTGCCGCTGCTATCAATCCAATCACAATGGGAGATCAGTTGAACAATGACAACGGAGTTCGTGTTGGAGGGAACCTCCATGATTACCTGAATGGGGATGAGAATGAGGTGAATCCGCCGCATGTCCGAACCATGAGAGACTACACCACTCCCACTGTAGGGAGCATTTACCCTGGATTCGGACCGGCGATCGCAAACCAGCAGTTCGAGATCAAACCAGCAATTCTTAACATCATCCGGAACAACGCATAGTTCTCCGGAATGGCCACGGAGGATGCCCATCTTCACTTGGCAGACTTTTAGGAAATCTGCGCTACTTTCCGCTATGCTGGGATTCCTGATGATACGGTCAAGCTCCGTCTCTTCCCCTTCTCTCTACGTGACAAAGCCAAGTCATGGCTTCATGCCCTTCCTCCTGGAACTGCCACAACCTGGGAGGCTCTTACCACAAAGTTTCTAGCCAAATTCCATCCGGTCGACCATATCGTGAGCTTGAGACGGGCCATCGCTAATTTCAGGCAAAACGACCAAGAGAGCTTAGCGGAAGTTTGGGAGCGCTTCAATGAGTTGCTGCGGAAGTGCCCCAACCACGGATTCCAAACGTGGAATCTCGTGGAAAGCTTCTACTTCTCCATCGAACCTCAACACCGTGCCATGATTGATGCCGCCTCTGGTGGGACAATTATGAACCTTGCTCCTGAGGATGCTTTGAGAGTTTTGTAGGACACCGCCACACACAGCGCCTTTTGGACCGCAGGAAGGAATACCCCCCGTGGGACAAGTGGAGTCTTTGCTGTGGAAGCATCAAGGCCCGCTGCTGCTGCTCCGGTGTTGGCCATTTCGTGTCAAGGATGCGGAGGAGCCGATCATCATAGCTTTGAGTGCCCTGGAGCGGAGGTAACGTATGACCCCGCCTTTTCCAATGAAACTGTTAATTTTATCGCGAATCAAAATAGGGGCGCGCCTTATGGAAATGCGTATTATCCGGGTGCGAGAAATCACTCGAACTTCTCGTGGAATCAAAATGCACCGGGCCAACGATGGCAACCGGGGCAGCATCAAAATGATGCCTCCGCCTCCGGAAGCCAACCGCGGCTGCCTCACCCGAATTACACCCAAGGGCCCCCCGCCGTAAAAACCAATTCATTGGCTGAAATGTTTGAAAAATTTGTTGAAGTTTCCCTGACGAACATGACAAACCAAGTCGCTTCAATGCGTAAGCTTGAGGCACAGTTGGGCCAATTGGCTCAAATGGTCTCCGAGCGCACTCATGGTACTCTCCCAAGCAACACCGAAAAAATCCCCACGAACAAGGGAAAAGCCTTGGGGAGGAAAGGCTGGGGAATAACAACGAACTCGTGATTAGCTGTATGATCAACAATGTTGAAACCACTGCTTTATGTGATTCCGGAGCATCTAGCAACATCCTCACTCTGCAGGATGTCGCGAAGATGCAATTGCAAATAAACACCAAAGACTGGAAATCACTTATTTTAGCTAATGGAAATGTGGTTGATACAGAAGGTGGTGTGAGGGAAGTTGAGATCGAGGTTAACGGCAAACATTTTACCACTGATTTTCAGGTCATGGGACCAAAAGAAAATGACTCCATTACGATACTTGGTGTCCCATTCCCGACGGCAAGTGGCGCATCCCTGGATTTTTCCAAAGGATGCGTCACCTGGCCGGCCGATGATTTCGCCCTCGATGATACTTCCGTACACCCCTCTCTTGTTCAAAACGATGTTTTTCTGAGTAGTGCAGATTTCAAGGAAGATTCTGGAATCCAAGCTTTGAAGGCAACCCTTATGGATGAGAAAACAAAGGGAGGATTGACCGAGACAACTGATGAGAAGAATGACTTATTAACCACGAAGATGTTCGAGTGCACCAAAGACACGGCGACAGTGCCATTTCCCACCGATGCTGTTGTTGAGCATGACATTCCTAGTTCCATGCGGGAGAAATCCCTAGACATTTATTCTTGTAATAATATTCATGACTGTGTTAAGCGTTCTGTCGCTTGGGCTGATCCGATCGCCGTCGCGGTGCCGGAAATGACGCCATCGATCATAAAATCTGGGAAAACTGTGGAATCCACTCCTTGGAAGTCTCCATCGGTTGAGAAGCTGAAGGAGGCCAAGCGCTTGCGCGATAAGCATTATTCTTCCTTCCGGCGCGAAGACACGCACCATCTAAGCATGGGGAAATCCCCTTCTCAGGATGCTATGAAAAATTCTGCTTCTCCTTCGCTCTCCACCGGAAAGACTGACCACAAATCGGCATATAGCTGATTGCTTCTTTGCCGCTCTGCCTCACTTTTCCTGCTTATTTTCCTAGTTGCTTTGGGACCTTATTTCGCTCTCTATTTTGTAGCTTTTATTTTGCTGCAAAAACATTATATACAACTGCTAAAACAGGTATTTGGTCCACCTTAAGGATGGTAAACAAAAGGGCTATTCGGGAGACAACCCAAGCTTGGACCTTTTGGTCCCCTCGTTTATGCTTTTTATTTTTTGTTTTCTATTTTTTGTATTTTCTATTGTTCGGCCTAATTCGTAGGTTCAGCTTATCTTTTGTGCGAAGCAGCAACTCCCGCGAATCATCACGCATTCTTCTGGCATGCTCCCCTCTTTGGAGCATAGGTACTCTCTCTCGCTTCAGATTTCATTCCTTGGTTGAATGTCTATTTTACTTGCTTATGTTATCATTCAAGTCTGGGGGGAAGAGCCGCTTGTGCACTCCACGAGCACATTTAATTTCGCATGCCAGTAGTTTTCCTTTTTGCTTCATTATTTTAGACTCCTGCTGCACACACTTTGGCACCCACATGAGCGCGCACTTGACCACGCGTGCGGCTCGAGTTGATGTATTATTTCGTGTAAACTTTAAGATGGTGGTGCTGACGTAGGATTTTGATTTAGAGTAGTTCAAAACTCGTGCAGTGCTCCTAATCGAGTGCTCACGTTGTGTAGAAATTGTATAGATTTAGTTTTTCTTTATGCTCGCGATTTATATTTTTTTTGCACTCATAAATACTGTCTGTCCTACGCAAATCTATGAATCCGGAGTAATCACTCGGTAGTGTAGGAATGTGTGTAGGCGTCGCTAGCTTTGTATTGCTCGAGTCGGGAGGACGGATCACTTTTCTCGGTGACTAAGAACTTGCCCCAGGCTACTTTCAAAGCATTCGTGCACGATTAGTCGAGCGTGAGCGTGACGTAGGCCATCACTTTGGCCCGGTTGAGCCTTGCACCCGTCCTAACATAGCCCTCGCTAGCACCGTTGAGCCTACCTTCCTTTTGTTTCAGCTCCACACTCAATTCGCCAATGCCTCAAACCAATCCTAGTCGCACACCCGCGTCGAGCTCTAGTTCCAAGCATTTTCTCGTTGGGTTGTTGATGTGGGAAGTGGTTTTGTGAAAACTGTGGATTTGCCATCTTGTTATATTTGCTGAAATTCAAGAATTTGAAAAAGAAAAATTTATAAAAGCAAAAATTGTGAAAAAGAAACGAAAAAGAGAAAATAAAAAGTATAAATGAAAATCTGTTTTTGTGAAATCTGTTTTGGGGTAGGCGGTGCACACACCCATGTTGTAAAAACCAGGTCTGGGGGTGTGGTGCACTCGCATTCATTTTGCTAGTGGGAAATCTGTAATTGTGCGAGCTCCGTTGGGTTGTGCGCAGCCTTCGTTTTCATCTTTTTCATCCATACCTACGTCTACACCCAAGCCCCAACTCTTCACTTAAAGTCCTACGGATTTATGCTCGAGTCGAACTAGCATCGTGGAGAAAGTGTGAACAGGCAAGCATATGGTACCCGACATTGGTGGATTCCTTTGGAGGTGATCACGAGCCCCGCTCTTTGGCAGTGCTCCACCATCCGACTTGCCTATTTTCTTCCTACACATGACCGCGCGATTCTCCGGAAATTCAATCTTTGAGTAGTGACAGTATTTATTTACGTTTATCGAAAATTATAAATTGCATAGCATGATTAAAAACTCCTTCTATTATATTTTCTATGCACTTGTGTTTCTTGATTTCTCGTCCTACTGTATTTTGAAATTACTACGTCAGCTAGCCATTTTTGAGTCCACAAGGTGATTATTTGCCCGGGACGTGCAAATGGTTAAGTCTGGGGGGTGTGATGAGTCCCTATTTTATACCTTATTTTGGACTCATCTAGGCCTTTTTCCTCAGCTTTGCACTATCTGTTAGCGCCATTAGTACTCCTTTTGGATAGCTACGACATTCCACGCCCTGTGCACCTTTTTAGCCCATTTCTGTGCTTGTGTGCATTTACATTCTTGCTATGATTATTATTGTTTGCTGCGGCTGCCACGATCGATGTCCCGTGCAGTTTCCTGCAGGTTTGGGCATCGTGAGGGCATTCGGGATAGGCATTTCACTATTTTTGGCAAAGGAGTCATTGGTCGTGCGTTTTTACCCACGCACGACCATCGACCTCCTAGCGCACGATCACTGATCGTGTACAGCCCGGACTCATTTGTGAAATCTCTGTCTTGAACCTTCCGCACGATCACTTGCCATACCGCGCACAACCACTGCTCGTGCACCGCCGATCGTGCGCAGTTATACCCATTTTACAAAGTTCTGCCTGGCTATTTCCGCACGATCATCAGCATTGCCTCGCACGATCACTGATCGTGCGCTGCTGATCGTGCGCGACCATTGATTTTCTGATGCAGGTCTACTGGTTGCTCGTGCACGGGCACTGACCTTGGTCGCGCATGACCACTGGTCGTGCGCTAGTGGTTGTGCGCCCTATTTATTCTGCAAGCTATAAAAAGCCCTGTTCCGCGAATTAGGGCAACGGACATTGTTACGAAACCTCCGCCAGTCCGCCGTTTCGCCCTCCAGCAGTTCCATTCGCCTCCACCTTCATCCCTACCATCGGGAGGACCTTCTCCGGTGATTCCAAAGCATTCCGCATCCTCCGGTGATCCTCCCGGCCATTGAAGCATTCTTCTCTGAGCTTTCCACCAAGGAAGAAGACGAAGCATACCTAGAGAACGGAATTACAGGCCCTCGAGGTGACAGCTCGGTGGTACCGGAAGCCCTCCTCGTACTGCGCTTGGAAGCGGATTGACAACCCGCACCTCCGGCCAACAACCGCAGTGGATCTTCAATCTCGTGGTTTTGCATTTTCTATCTTTTCTTGTTGCATGGAATGTTTATGCATGTAATGAACATCAATTTCTAGTGTTAATTTGATCATTTGTGTTTCATCTTGCTTATGAGAATTATTCTTTGATGCGCCTCGCTCCATCTCGCTCCACTCCACACGTTCGTTTCACTCAATTTCACTCTGCACTAATCACCTAACTCGCTAGACTTCCGTCCACTCACCAACCGAAGTACGGCATCGCGGCCGCTACATCCATCTCGCCTTGAGAAGCGGTGATTGCGACCCGCATAGTTTACATTAGTGTAATCGGTCGTAAGACCACCAACCAAAGCCCCTTCTTTTTCTGTTTATTTCAATTAACTCTCCTAACAATAGTTTTAGAGTCTAAATCGTTCGACGCTAATTGCATTCCTCAAGAGACCGACATCCGGGGATTTATTCCCAACTTTATTACTTGTGCGACCGGTACGCTTGCCGTATTTTACGCGCATCAGGCGTTGAGTGAACTGGCTTCACTCAATGCCTGTGGACGTAGCCATAGAATTACTTTACAGACTGCTGGTCTTTGACAATCCACACTATACTCAGTGCTTTTTGCTGTCTAGCGTTGAGTGAACTTGCTTCACTCAATGCCTATGGACTTAGGCGATTTTCAGCCTTTCCAGCATCCTTCTTTGACACCTGTCATTAAGTGAGCTTTCTTCACTCAACTCTTACGGACTTCGTCAAATATCGATATCTGGAGTTGAGTGAGCTTGCTTCACTCAATGCCTGTGGACTTAGGAAAATTCCTTCCTTTCCAACCAGCTTCTTTGTGTCCACCTGTCATTGTCACTTGAGCCACCTATCCAATCAATGTGATAAAGAGCAACCTGCATGCATGAACTTAAACATACATCAAATACAATTATGTGTATACCATTGACTAGGATTTCTTACAAATCTGGGACATTGGGATCAATGGTCCCAACAATCTCCTCCAATTTGAAGAAGTTAAAATCTTTCATCAAAACTCTTAGTAAATAATACACACCAACATATGCATCAATAGATTGGAAAATTTTAACAAGTTAAAAAAGTTATAATAAATTGGAAAAATTTAACAAGTTAAACAAGTTATAGGTTACCACATTGTCCTTGCCAGCAAGGTGATCATCATCACTTGCTACTCCTCCTATTTTGCAGCATAGCCTTGATAATTTCCTTGATCACATCATTCTCCCCCTTTTTGACTTCTGTAGAATTATCAGTGAGGTGCTGGCCTTATCTTTCTCTGAACATCTTATCCCCTATTTGATTACAGATAATCAGCTGCTTGGAACTTCTCTACAGGAAGCAGAATTTATGTATGCACGTGCTGGACTTGTTCACCCTTAACAGGAGCATCCACTTTCAGAATATGATAGACATTGTAGTCTTCTCCAGTATAGATATCCCTTTTGGTCTTCACTACCTGCAAGAAAGAGTAATTCCTGTAACCTAAATAGGGAAAAAGCAACTGAAGGTATATCAAGTTCAACATACCCAACTCAAATTTGAAGTTGTTGAACTTTGCTTTATCTAATGTCTTAGTGAAGATGTCATCCACTTGCTTGTTTGTAGGGACAAACTCTAGACTGATGTCTTCACACTCTATATGCTCTCTAATAAAAAGATATCTTATCTCATTATGCTTAGTCCTGCTATATGAGACAGGATTCCTAGCAATTGAGATTACACTAGTAGAATCACAAAATAAAGGACTTCTACTTATCTGGAGGTTATAGTCCTTGAGCTGATGCTTGATCCACAGCAACTGTGCACAGCAGCTCCCAATAGTTATATATTCTGACTCTGTAGTTAAAATTACAACACTTGTTTTCTTCTTGCTGCTCCATGATACTAGTCTCCCTCCTAAGAGCTGACAGGTGCCTAAAGTGCTTTTCTTGTCCTCTTTCTAGCTTGCAAAATCTACATCTGAATATCTTGTTAGTTCAAAATCCGTATTTCTAGGGTACCATAGGCCAAGATCTGTTGTGACCTTATGATACCTCTAAATTCTCTTGACAGCTGAGTAGTGAGATTCGTTAGGACAGACCTGACACCTAGCACAAACTGTAACGCCCCAAAATTCGGAAATGACCTAGTAGCATCTTAAGGCCAATTTAGGGCCTAATAAGGGTCATACGGCCTTGGACACGGGCGTGTCCTTGGCCGTGTCCTGCTATAAGTTGGATAATTTTCCGCGTGGTCGACAAAATGCAGTCAACAATCATTGGAGGTCGGACACATGGCCTGAGATATGGGCGTGTCCAGGGCCGTGTCCTGCTCGGGCTATTAGTCAGGCTGTGTCGAGTAAGTTACACGACCTGGGATACGGGCGTGTCCCAGGGCATGTCTGTCATACGACATGTGATACGGGCGTAGCACATGGCCGTGTCCTGTTCGGGATACGACGGTTTCAGCATCGATTGGGCACACGACCAATGATATGGGCATGCCATGCTTGACACGGGCGTGTCCAAAGCCGTGTTAGAGGTCGTGTCCTATTCTGTATTTTCTGGTTCACAATGAGTGTGGAATACGGCCTTGGACACCGGTGTGTCGCAAGCCGTGTTCGGCACAGGAAAGTGGTTTTAAGTGCGAATCATGGCCATTCGTTTTCTTCTTTTGGGATCTAATGACTCAGATCTATCCTTGCTATTATAATGCTGGGAATAGGGTTTGAAACCCTCATTCCTCATCAAGCTATCTCTTTCTAAAGCTTTAGAGAGAAGGGAGAGCAAGGAAGAAGGAGAAGGAGAGATCCGGCCGCCAGAGGAGCTTCGGAGCCCCAAATCGCAAGTCGAGCCCAGATCTACGGAGGCGAGGCCATTGCGGTGCTTTTCATCCGTCTAGATCTCCATGGATCCAAAGCAAACCTCAATGGTAACGATTCTCTTCTTGGACATGTGAAGTCCTATTTCCTTTTTACATAGGAAGCCCTCTCTTGCGAGTATACGGTGAGTGCGAGGTATTCCTTCGGGTAGACATGAATTGTCCCCGTTATTCTGCATGTAGAGTTCGGAATCAAAGTACGGACATAGGCATGGTGTGTGAAGCCTACCTAGATAAGTTGGTCTGGATCAGTGATGTTTAATTATGCATGAATGGTCGGAGAAGACTCAGCGTCGATGGTTGTTTTCGGGTTTTCTATGTGGTAGATTACAACAGGGATCCTTGGGGATTAACTCCAAGGTGCACCGGAAAATCTGGGTATAAGCAAAGTTCTGCCATAATGGTGTCCTGGGAGCCAGCCATGTACATAACCAGGTTATGTACGATTGTTTGATCAATATGTTGGTACTGGGGGAAACTTGGCCCGTGCCGATGACTTGTATTGTTATGGCAAGGTGAGCAACGAGCGGGTGGAATCTTACCCACTCCAAGTATTTTAGTGAAAGTTGGCTTGGAGAGCGAGTCTAGGCTTCGTCTGAAAGAACTTTAATGCTCACGTGTTTGCCGTCCTGAGGGTGGTGGTGTACCACGGAACGGACCGAGTTCGGACCGAGTTCACCGAGTAAGTGCCCTGAGAGCACGGGGTGTGGGGCCATTAGTGCCTATCCTATGCCTTTGGTGAAGTGTGCTTAAGTTGTACTTTCACTTTAAAGGTTAGATTATACTAATGCAATGCAGGGAAGGAGCATTGCCGTCCCGAGTATTGGGGTGGGATCGTTATAATTTGGTCAGCTTTAGCTGACCGTTACATTTGTTTGTCACCGTTGCGGTGGATTGTTTCTTGCAGGTGCTGCGGAGCCTAGTGGCAAATAGCAGGCTGAAGCCCTTGTTGCTGAGCCAGCCCTCGAAGGCCTTTGTGAATGTTTACTTTTACTCTCATGTGTGACCGGCCTGCGTGCCGATGTTTGTAAGATACTATTTGTTTAAGTGAACACTTGTAAGGCCATAAGGCCAAGTGCTTTGTGTATTTGTACGCTCATTCCTATTTTGGGTATTTAGTGGACATTCATGCTGTGTTTTGGGTTCTTTTCTTTGCAACATTTAAAATGCTTCTGCTAGAATGTGCTCTGTGTAGGACGTATGTTATTGGAAGGATGGTTTTATTTAGTAACCCTTCGGTCTGTCTGTGGTATATGACATTGGGCCCCGGCTGGATCTACTGCTATATACTATGTGATGGATAGGGATGTTACACAAACACATATAGCATACATGATGTCTGGCCTACTTGCAGCAAGGTATAAAAGGGAGCCAATAATCCCTTTATACAAAGTTTCATCAACAAGTTTCCCTGCCTCATCTTTGCCTATAGGCATACTTGAGCCCATGGGAGTTTTCATGGTGGAGGCATTCTCCATACCAAACTTTTTGATCAACTCCCTAGTGAACTTGGACTGGGATGTGGACAAGCCATCATCAGTCTATCTTACTTGGAGGCCCATAAAGAACTTGAGCACACCCATACTGCTCATCTTAAACTTCCCTTACATAAGTTTGGAAACTTACTGCAAAGGTTGTCATTAGTATATCCAAAGATTATGTCGTCAATATAAATCTAGACTAGGATGATCTTGCCCTTAGATTCGCTTAGGGATAGGGTCTTGTCTATCTTCACCCTTGAGAATTTGTTCTCAATGAGGAAGCTAGACAATGTCTCATTCAAAGATTTAGGTGCTTGCTTCAGCCCATATAGAGCTTTTCTAAGTCTATAAACAGAATCTGGTGAGTTAGGAAAAACAAAACCGGGAGGACGTTCAACATAAACCGCTTCCTTTAAGGCACCGTTCAGAAAAGCTGACTTCACATCCATCTTGTAGACTTTGAATCCTTTGTATGCAGCATATATGTAACACCTCCATCCATCAAATGAAATATAATAGAGGGACCAGCCGGGGCCCCACACCATATTCCACAGACAGGTAGTGGATTACATGTTAATATAAAAAGACTGTTACAAATCCTAACTCAGAGCATTCTAGCGGAAGCTTTCAGGTTGCCAAACTCAAATCAATTGAATGTACACTATATATAAACCTTACAATTAATATATATAACAGGAATGCCGATTACAAATACACAAAATGTTACGGCCTTAAGGCCTTATAGTTATAATTCACAAGTGTGGTTTACAAACATCAGCACGCAGGCCGGCCACGCATGAAAATAGTAAAAGTTCTCCTTTGGGCCTTTGAGGGCCAGCCAATCGCAGAATAAGGTCTTTAGCTCGCTACTTTCCACTTGGCTCTCCAGCATCTGCAAAGCACAACCCACCAAAATGAGGCAAATAAGGTAACGGTCAGTAATTACCGACCCATTTATAACGACACCACCCCTTACTCGGGGTAGCGATTCTCCTTCTCTGTAACAACAACAAATATATATATATAGTAGTAATAACAATGTGCATTTAAGCACTCATCACCACAAATATAGGCTCAACAACTACACGTCCGTACACTCATGGCACATTCTTGGTGTACCGGACTTCCCGGATACCACCTCTTATTCAGAGGACCAAGACATAAAGGTTCATTCTTGACTATTTTAGTCTTTTCGGCCCTAGGCCTAAGACTCTCATTATGCAATCTGACGAGAGCAAATTACTTTAGGAAATCTAATTAGGGGATACATAACGCAGGTACAGTTCAGCCACTTCCCATTGCTCAGATTGCCATGCCACTTCCGAAAGCCGAAGCAATCAAGGATAATAGACAAGACGCGGGTGGACCTCACCTTTCCCGTTCGGCTCAACGACCTTTAGAGCTGGGCACAATGGCTCCCAGCTTTGTTACATCTCTCATGGCCATAATAGTTAGCCTCCATGGCACAACACACATGCTAGCCCCATTGCCTTCGCAAGACAAGCTTTACACCAAAATAGTCTGGCACTCATGACCACCATAGTTGGGCACTACAGGCACTTAACTTTTCATACATGGCCCCCAGGTCTTCCTGAGACAGGCCTCACAAACATAGATCACTGGGAGCTATCGCCAACGATACTCTCTGTCCCTAGGCGATATCCAACAATTTGGCAAACTGTGGAATTTCTTAGTTATTTTCCTGGAGGGCATCTCCAGTACTTCCTGCTATTCCCATTTCACAGGCATAACTCACAGACCCCGTAAACTACTCGATTATACGGGGAGTCTTCTCCGGCATGCAAAATAAAACATCACCAATCCAGACCAACCTGTCCGGATGGGCTTCACACAGCATGTCTATTAGGTACTGCAAAATTTCCGGATCTATATGTAAATTTAATCGGGGATCACAACGATCGACCCACTAGAAACCACCCTTTCTTCACCTTTTGTTGAGGGGTTCCATGAACGTATTGTAACGTCTTCATCTGTCATATGGAATATAACAGAGGGTCTGGCCGGGTCCCCATGTCTGGCTGAGCTTAGATCGACGCTTTGTCGTCAAGCTTAGATCGACGCTTTGTCATCAAGCTTAGATCGACGCTTTGTCGTCAAGCTTAGATCGACGCTTTGTCGTCAAGCTTAGATCGACGCTTTGTCGTCAAGCTTAGATCGACGCTTTGTCGTCAAGCTTAGATCGACGCTCTGTTGCTGAGCTTAGATCGACGCTTTGTCGTCAAGCTTAGGTCGACTATTTCTGATTTAGCAAGGTCGACGATTTCTGCCTTAGCCAGGTTGACGTTTTCTGGTGAGCTCAGGTCGACGCTTTTTCCCTGAGTTCAGATCGACATTTTCTGTTGAAGCTAAGGTCGACGATTTATATCCAAATCAGGTCGACGCTTTCTGTCTGTTGCTTATCTCCATTTTCTCCGAGCTCAGATCGACTATTTCTGTTCTAGTTTAATTTCATTAACTCTGAGCTCTGGTCGACCATAGTCGATCTCTGATCGACTATTTCTTGATGAGGTCGACGTTTTCTGCTATCAAGTCAATATCAGTTATGGAATTATTTCAAATTCTTTCAGAGTTAATTGCTGCATTAATGGCAAAAGATTTCCTAGCCATTTCAAGCTATCTGATGCAAATGTCAAGGAAGGTAAAAATGGAATATTGCTAATGGACTTTCTCTAGAGACAAATGATGTTTTTGGAAATCATTCAAGACTATTTATTCGGCCATTCAAGTCAAGAATTCATTATTATTCTCTCAGTTCTCTTGGAGATTTTAGAGCTGAAGAAAAGAGAGACACAAGAAGACAGATCATTCAACACCAACACCAAGAGACACAAGAATTGCATTACAGAAGAAGAACAACAAAAATTCTCTAATCAAGTTTTCATCTTCTGTGACTAAAAGATCTGCTTCAAGTGCTAAAAGGCTTCATCATTCAAGTCTCCAGACAACTCACATTTTAGCCTTGCTGAAATCATCATTTGCTGGAGAAGTCTCATTGAAGACCTATCACCCTGTGCAAAGCCTCTACTCCTGAACCTACTGCTAATCTCAGGGGGAGCTTTGACATTTTCATCATATCCACTAGTGCTTCTCTCATTTGATTTGAGAACAGAGAAGACAACATCAACCTCTTTACTTTTTACTTTCCTGCTGTAAAAGGGTTATCAAGACTCCCTTCAAAAGTTTTGAGTGTGGTTCTGAGAGCCTTGTCAAAACTCAGTGGTGGCAAGACACCTGATCAAAAAATCTAGTTTTGGTTTTTGAGCACCTTATCAAAAGCTCTTTGGTGTCAGGACACCTGATCAACTCTTCCTGAGTGGATTCCTACAAAGGGTGGTATAAGAGTGGATGTACCCAAGTTGTTGGGGAACCACTATAGCTCCTTGTGTCGTCTGGTTTGCTGTGTGTTTATCTTTGCTTTGTGCTGTGTGTTTCTTTAGTTTTTATTTTATCTTTGTTTCATAGCAAGCACATATACACTTAAATATAAATTAAATCTTAATCTGCCTTATTTCTTTTAAACTGAAAATTATTTTAAAATACTCTATTCACCCCCCTCTAGAGTGAAGGTAGATCTCTCTTCCGCACTTTCAGAGAATACTTTCCTTTGCCCCCAACCCTACAAGCTAAGCGGAAGCCTAGCAGCGTGAGCATCCCAGGACTCGGCTTTACAATTAAAAAACTTGATCTACAAAAGAATTGGTGAATCAAGAGATTTCATATTCTTATTTATTGAAGAAGTGGACGTATATATTCCCATGGATAGAAACGCTTTAGGTCATCACCACTCCAGGTGTGACTTTGGGTCTCGCCCTCCATATTTCGGAGAAGGTACCCCCCCCGACTTTAGAGCTTCCTGGACAATATATGGGCCTTCTCAGCTGGGGTTGAGCTTCCCCATTATTGTTGACCTCCGTACTGCATCCACCTTCTTCAGGACCAAGTCCCCTTCTGTGAACTGTTTGACTCTAATGAGCTTGTCAAAATACTTAGCCATTCACCGCTTGACCTCTTATTGCCGGATGGAGGACAGATCATGCTTCTCCTCTATCATGTCCATGGAGAGCCGCAGCTCCTCCTCGTTCTCGGCTCTCCACTCCTCCCTGCCTTCCCGGGCCTCTGCCACCCGAAGTGTTTGAACCTCAAATTCTATGGGAAGTACTGCTTCGTAGCCATGGGAGAGCTTGAATAGGGTCTCCCCTGTGGGTGTGTTGGGGGTGGTCCTCAGAGCTCAAAGGACCGAGGGAAGCTACTCCACCCAGCTCCCCTTCAAGTTTTCTACTTTTTTCTTCAGGAAGTTCATAATGATCTTGTTTGCTGCCTCCACTTGGGCATTTCTCTTCGGGTGATGGACCGATGTAAACCTGAGATCAATCTCGAGCTACCCACAGAAACTGAAGAACTCGGTGCTGGCAAATTGAGGCCAGTTGTCCGTGATAATGGCTTGGGGTAACCGTTCCTACAGACGATCTCCCCCCACACAAAGTTTCTGATTAATTGGGAGGTCACCTTGGCCAGCGCCTTCACTTCTAACCACTTAGAGAAATAGTCAATTATTACTAACAAGAATCTCCTCTGCCCGCTAGCCTGGGGGAAGGGTCCTACCAAATCCATTCCCCGGATGACATTAGGCCAGGGGGTTATGATGCTTCTGAGGCGCTGGGCTGGTTACAGTTGGTGGGGGGGGGGGGGAATAACTGACACTTGTTGCACTTCTTCACGAACTCTGTAGCATCGTGGCCCAGGGTTGTCTAGAAGTACCCTTGCCTGACAATCCTTCCTTCCAAGGTCCGATTCCCATAATGACTCCCACATTATCCATAGTGGACCTCTTCCAATATTCTTTGGACCTCCCTCTCGGCCACACAATGAGCCAACAACCCCGAGAGAGTCTTCCGATACAACTATCCGTCACGGATGAGATAGTATGATGACTTGTACTTGAACTTATTTTTGTCCACGAGGGGTGTTTATCCACCTTCATCAGCTCCCCCTCTTTGATGGAAGGGCAGAATAGATCAGTGATGGTACCCCCGACATAGGGACCGTGCTTTGCCAACTGATCAACCTGTTTGTTTTCCTCCCTGGGTACGTGCCGGATAGAGAAGTTCTTGAATATGTCGATTACCCCCTTCACCTTTGCTAAGTATAGATGGAGGGTAGGCTCCCTTGCCTCAAAATCTCCATTAATCTTTAAAGCCGCCACCATGGAGTCAGTGAGGACCTCTGCGTCAAGTACTCTCAGTTCCCTAGCTAGACGTAGCCCTGCAATCACTGCCTCGTACTCGGCCAGATTGTTAGTAATAGGAAAATGGATAACTATTATTTGCTCTATCTTTGTTTCTTAGGGGCTTTCCAAGATTACCCCCACCCCCAAAGAATGCTTACCTGAGGCACCATCAACCATCACCTTCCAAGGTACTAGGCGGGTGATTTTTGCCTCCACCACCTCGACCACGTAATCGGCCAGGAAGTCGGCCATCGCTTGGGCCTTGATCGAGAGGCGGGGGACAAAAGAAATATCGTACTCGCTCAACTCCACCGACCACTTCCCCAACCTCCCTGATTGCTCCACCCCCTCGAAGATATTGTGGAGGGGATGGTCAGTCACCACTCGGATGGAGTGTGCCTAGAAGTAGGGCCAGAGCCTCCGGGCCGAGATAACCAGAGCGAAGGCAAGCTTCTCCAAGATGGGATATCAGAGCTCCACCTTCCTTAGGACCCGACTCACATAATAGATGGGCAACTGCTTCTTCCCCTCTTCCCGAACCAGGATGGAGAACAAAACCTCGCCTCCCACTCCAAGGTAGAGGGACATATCTTTCCCTTCCTTTAGACATTGGAGGAGCGGAGCCTGAGTCAGCTACACCTTCAAGGTTTGGAATGCCTTCTCACACTCCTTGGTCCACTCGAACTTCTGGCCCTCCCTCAATGTTTTGAAGAAGGGGGAGCACTTCTCTCCTACCCGAGAAAGGAACCTGCTCAACTCTGCCAACTTCCCTATCAATCGCTACACCTTCTTAGCATTCTGAGGTGATCCCAACTCCATGATTTCTTTGACCTTGTCAGGAATTGGTTCCACCCCTACAGGGGTGAGAAGATAGCCCAAGAACTTGCCCCTACTGGCCCTGAAAACACACTTCAAGGGGTTCAACCTCATCTTGTACTCGCGCAAGGTGGTGAAGGTTTTCTCCAGGTCCTAGAGGTGAGAGTCCACATCTCAACTCTTGATCATAAGATCATCTACATACACTTCCAGGTTCCTTCCCTTTTGTTCCCGGAAGACCCGGTCCATCATATTCTGATATGTCGCCCCTGCATTCTCCTGCCCAAAGGGCATCATTTTGTAGCAGTAGCACACATCCCCTATTATGAAGGAGCCATATTTTATGTTGGGAGGGTGCATCCTGACTTGGTGGCAACCTGAAAACGCATCCAAAAAACTCATTACAGGAAAACCGAATGTTGAGTCAACCAGTGCGTCGATACAAGGCAAGTTATAACAATCCTTAGGACATGATTTATAAGCAAAGAAAAATCAACACACATATGCCACCGATCCTCTCCTTTTTTAACCATTACTACATTGGAGACCCAGTCGGGGTATTGAATTTCGGATACAAAGCCAGCCTTGAGGAGGTTGGCCACCTCCTCCCTGATGGAACGGCAAGCTTGTCCGCAACGGACCTCTTCCTCTGTTGGATGGGGGGGCCTCCAGGTCAAGGTTGAGGAAGTGGCAGGCAACGTACGCATCGATCCCTTGCATCTCTGTCGCTCTCCATGCGAAGATGTCCACGTTTTTCTAGATGCACTCTAGCATCCTGCCCTGGTCCATCTGGGTCATCCCCCCGCTGATGTGAATCATCTCCACCCTACCTCCCTGGGTGAGAACCTCCATCTCCACCACCTCTCCGCAGTCTCCAGCCTGGACTGTTCTCCCCATTCACTAATGTCCCCTCTCTTGGGACAAGGGACTCCACTTCTTCTACGGCTATTGCCTCGACCGACTCTTCTAGAATGGCTTCCGCTACTACTACCTGGGCGCAGACTTCTTCATTCTCTTCCATACCCACATCCTCTCCGGCCCCCAGCTCTGACAGCTCCTCCATCCTTCTCTCCATCTCCTCGGCCCCCTCTTTCCAAGAGATGGAGTTCACCGTTGTGATGTAGCACTCCCTTGCCACTTTGGGGTCTCCCCGAACTTGGACCTGGATTCCCTCAGCGTTGAACTTCAATCACTGATGGAAGGATGAGGAGACACAGCGGAAGGCACTGATGAGGGGATGCCCGAAGATGGTATTGTAGCTGCTGGGGGAATCTATGATGATGAACCTATAAGTACGGGATTGCCCCCCCTAGAGTAACATGGGGTTCCACTCCTCCTTCCACTTCATTCCTCTCCCCGAAAGATTTGAACAGAGACCCATCCAAAGCCATCACCCTCTTGGCCTCTACTTTCATCGCGTCGAATGCCTTCTTGAAGATGACGTTTACCGAGCTCCGGTTATCGATGAGGATCCGGGAAATAGTGAAATTTTTAATTGCTGTCTGGATGACTAGCACATCGCAAATAAGATCCTCATGATACGACATGTACTTCCTTGAGAAGATGATCTTCTCCTCTGAGGGTGGGTCTGGGATGTGGAGACAATGTTCCGGCAATACATGGTGTCGAGGCTCGCATTCTAGGAAGCCTCAACCCCCACACCCCCATAGATCACTCTGATTCCTCCTCGGGCTCCAACATCATCCGCGTCGTTGCACCTTTCCCCCTCTGCCCTAAGCAGGAAATCTTCAATTCCCACTTCCCGACAGCATTGCTTCTACTGCTTCTCCTTGTTTCCTCTTATCTCGAGGAACACCGGGCACATGGTTGTAGCGTGCCCCTCTTCTTGGTGGAAGTCACAATAGGGGATCTCTACCCTGGCTTCTTGCTTTCTCCTCCACCCAGCTCTCCTACTCTCCCGCATGGATATTGCCATAGCCTGATTTTGATTGGGGAGGTGGGTTCTCTGGCCTTACCTCTATCCTGAAGGGTGAAACTAACTCTGGCCTCCTTAGTAGTAGTATCCTCCATGGAAAGCTCTCCACAGCCCGTGGCCATGCCACGCTGGTCTCCAACCTAGCCAATGGTTCGGCTCCTGACGCCTCCACCTCGGCTATTATTGTTGTTGCTGTTCCCTCTACAGGGGTTCAGCTCTCCTCTCCTCCTAATCTCTGCCACATCTTGGCTCCTTCTCCTCTGACGTGGTCCACTTTGCCAGCTTCCGGGCAAACTCTGGGTTCGACGCCTCCATGTTGACCTCCCTTTCCTCTCTCTCCATTAGCTCATCAAAGGATACTGGAGGCACCCTCTTTAGCTCCATTATGAAGAACCCTGGTTGAACCCCGAGGGTGAAGGCCACCATCATGGTGTGCCCTGACATCTCCTTCACCTGGAGAACTTCCCCCTGGAACTTGTCCAAGTAGCTCCCAATTGTCTATTTCACGCCTTCTTGACGTGGAACAGAGACTCAGACTCATTCTTCTTCTTCCTCGAGGTGGCAAACCTCAACATGAACCCCCGACATAGGTCCTCGAAGCAGTGGATGGAGTCGGCCGGGAGCTTGCGGAACCAATCTCTTTCCTTCTCCTTGAGGGTGATGGCGAAGAGTCTGCACTTGAACCCATCCGACATCTATCGGATCGACACCACGTCCTCAAACCATTGGATGTGCTGAACCGGGTCACCCTTTCCAGTGTAGTAGGACATTTTTGTCTCCCGGAACCCCACTAGAACTGGGGTTGATGAAACAAACTTGCTGAAGGGGCTGCCCCCTCTGCTGGGCGAGTAGGGGATCTCGTGCCCCCATCTCACCGAACCGGCCTTCAGATGCCAATCTGGGGAAGAGCATGCTCCCCTGTAGCTCGGGCTCGCCTCCTCCATCTACTACCTCCTTCCCGGCTCGCCTGCCGGGTGCATCCTCGACCAGGGCTGGGGCAGCGACTACTGGAACCGCTGGTGTCGATCATTCAACGCGAGTGCCGATTGCGAACATGATTCGACTCTGCATCTCCTGCCTTAACTCGTCTAATAAGCCGACAGTGGCAAGAGGGGGAGGTGGGGGTGGCGAGATGGCCCCGTCGGAACCTTGCCCTTCTCCTCCAATAATCGAGCTTGCTAAAGATTTTCGGTGCTAACCACGCTCCACGCTCACCGCACCAAAATGTTGAAAACAAAAACTTGGTTTCTGTGGAGTTCACACTTGGGGAAGGGGTGATCGCACACTTACTTCTCTCTCGCGAGCCATAGGACTAAGGAAAAAGAACAGGGGACTGACCCAAGGGCTCGGCATGGAGGTCCCACCACACACCCAGAAGATCTTAGAGCGCTTTCCCTCCTAAGCCAGATATCGATCTAAGGATATCCCAGAAAGCACAAGAAGACTGGGGAACAAGTAAGCATGTCTTCTGAGGTACCCCTTGGGTCCTATTTATAGATTTCTGAGAATGACCTGCAAATAGCCAACCACCCTATTCCAAACAGCTATGTGCAGTCCAGGTTGGCTTGCCAACAACATAACTCTGCTATTCTGGAAGGCTATGTGTAGTCCAATGAGGAAAAAATAGTAAAAACATCATAGATCACTCGACGAGTGTCCCTAAGACCTAACTCGCCCGGGGCGATGAGCACGGGCTCGGATGGTCCTACTCGCCTGCCAGTTGCCGAGCTCACCTAGGGAGAGTACGAGCCTGCCTACTCCACTCTCCCCTCAAACACTCCACCCCGGCTGGGCGAGTTAGGGGGCTGCCAAGCTCCTTCCCCCTTGGGTGCATGCCTGGGACCTGGACTGCTAGATCTGGCCAACCTTGCTCCTGGCGGACCCACTCGCTGGATACGGGGTTGTACACATAGTTGTCCCACTGGAATTTGACCATCCCGATTGTCTTGTTTCGTAGTTGCTTAATCTCCGTATCCTCGATTCAAATGGGCCAAACTTTCATCATTAGCCAACTATCGACCGGTACTTGATTAGCAACAATCACTTGAGCTGTCTCTTTCACAGCTTTCCACAACACCGATATATGAAACACATTATGAAAGGCACTTAGCTCTGCAAAAAGAGCTAATCGATAGGCAACTTATCCAATCCGCTCTACCACTTCAAACGGACCAAGATACCTCGGACTTAACTTTTTCAAGCGCCAAATCCTGGACACGCTTTTGAATGGATTGATCTTTAAATATACCCAATCACCCACTACAAACTCCACATTTCGGTGTTTGGCATTGTAGTATTTTGCCAGCCTATCCTGGGCTATCAGTAGCCGCTCTCTTATAGTGTGTATGGTCGAATTTGCATCTTTGACCTCCTTATACTTATATAGATTTGACTCACCTGTTTCCGCCTAAGCTAACGGTAGATGTCACTTCCTACCATATAAAGCTTCAAATGGCGTCATTTGTATACTAGCTTGATAGCTATTGTTGTAGGCAAACTAGATCATATAGAGGTGATCTTCCCACCTCTTCCCGAAATCTAGGGCGTACATACAGAGCATATCCTCCATTATTCTGTTGGTACTCTCGGTCTTACCATCCGTTTGTGGATGGAAGGCCGTACTGAACCTTAACTTGGTACCCAATAGCTGGTGGATTAGCCTCCAATCACCTGAAGTAAAATTCCCATCTCAGTCACTAACGATGCTACAGGGCACGCCGTGTAATCGTATGATGTTATCCATGTACAGCTTGACCAATTTTTCCACTGAATCGCCCTTCCTATTTGGTATGAAGTGCGACACTTTTGTTAACCAGACAACGATGACCCACACGACATCATTTCCGCTCTGATATCTCGGCAGTCCATGCATGAAATCCATAGAAATGTCATCGAACTTCCATACTGGGATTGGTAATGACTTCAAGAAACCTCCAGGTTTCTGGCATTCAGCTTTCACTAAGGCACACATTTGATATTTTGCCATGTAAAGGGCTATGTCTTTCTTCAAACCTGGCCACCAGACACCTTCTTCATATCTTTGTACATCTTTTTGCTCCCTGGGTGAATTGAGTACTTCGTAAAGTGTGCCTCATACATCAATTCCTCTCGTAGTTTACCCACCCTCGGGATGCACAAACGACCTTCTTTTCTCAAAAGGCCATCTTCCATGGAGAATTGAGAATTTAACCCATTTGTTGCATAGCGCGTTAGACTCTCATCGAGTACTGTTGCTCGCGAAACCCTATTCGCAAGGTCATACTATACCCCCGTCTAGTTCAGGCATGCATTTGCAGTAGCATTCTTGTCAACACAAGAAATCTCGAGGGCCTCCAACTCCTGGATCCAATGCTCATCATTCATCTGCAACAATTATGCCCTTACCAGAGTCCATCGACTCAAGGCATCTGCGACTAAATTTCCCTTCCCGGGAGTATAGCGTATCTGGAAGGTGTAGTCCCCGAGGAACACGGCATGTGACACGCCCCTGGGACCATAAGAGCTTGTTCTTTTCCAACAGCTTGTTCAGTTCTCGATAGTCAATGCTTAGCCGCAATCTTCCTCCTTCTTTTCCACAAAGATGACCGGAGCGCTCAAAGGTTACATACCTGGGCGTATATTGCCTTGCTCCAAAAACTCTTGCAATTGAACCTTTAGTTCCTCCATCTCCTTTGGCGTAACATGATATGGCGAGCGGGCAATAGGTTTCGCACCTGGCACCAACTCAATACCGAAGTCAATCTCTCGCTATGGCGGTAACCACGGAAGATCCTTAGGAAACACATCTGCGTACTTTGATATAATAGGAATGTCACTCATATTGGGCTTTGGCTCAACAACCTCCAATAGCGTGAAGAACAACTCTGCGCCCTTCTTAAATGCCTTGACTACTTCGAAAGCAGACATCAATATCTTGCTCGATCCTCACATACCAGCAAATTTAGTCTCTAGTTCGGTGTTCTGCCCTAGTGTGACTTCCTAGGAGTTGCAATCTATATAAGCACGCTGCTCTGAGAGTCAGTCCATACCAAAGATCACATCAAACTCTGATATCGACAACACAAATGCTTTCAATCCAAAATCCCGACTTCCTATTTGCACCTCAACACAGCAGGCTCGATCCGTGTGCATCAAGCACTGATACTGAGAATCTCAAAGGTGGGGAAGAGGGGTTAAAGAAAAGAGAAGGTGGATTGTGGAAGTTGAAAATATTCTTCGATTGTATATCTTATAAAGGCAAGCGTACCTTATCGTTTATGGTATTGGATACTAAAGATTAATATCAAGGTCGTTTTTTCTTGGGGCGTAATGATTACTTCTACATCGAGGAGATCGCTATTATTTTATCAATTGATTTTTTTCAATTAATTTAATTAACTAAAGACAAGAACTAAATTACTAAGCTAAAATGAAAACTAAATTACTTGCAGAATAAAAAGGGTTAGAGCTAATGATAAAGGGGAGTACTCAATCTTAAATCACTTTGAAATAAGAAAATCAAAATGAAATAACAAACTAATTCTAAATAAAGTAAAACACCTTGACCGTGGAGGTTCCCGAAGATTGGATACGCTTCTCTCGAAGTCATGACCAACTGAGTTTAGGATGATCCGACCAAACTCTCATCCGTATTCGAATACCTAAAGCTTGCCTTAAGTGGTGAACCCCACTATTGGATTTCACTCAAATTCGGGAGATTTAATGTCTGCCTCTCTCGAGAGGTGCGTGTAAATCTAAGGTAATTACTTTAAGAAGAAAAAGAAAGCTAAACCATCATAACTTGATCAACTCATTCTCAGATCATCGTGATCGAGTACAAATGAGGATTAGTTAATCATGGTAAAAGGTAAAGAAAGGGGTAGATAATAAAGGTGCATGTAAACTCAAGAGAGAGAAATAAAAAAGAGAACACTAACTAGAATTTTATTAAAAGCATAAAGGGATTACAACGAGGAATGGAGATTACAAGTGCGTGAAAATAGAGCTAATCACTACTACAACACTAATAAAAAGAGATTACAAGTAATGAAAGTACATTGCATGAAAACTAAAACTAGAAATGGAGGGAGAGAGAGCAAATACGTAAAAAACACAAAAAACACTAAGAATGAAACAAGCAGCACTTCCCCACTCTCCAAAACTTGGTCTGGAATGCTTGGAATGGCCTGGTATTTATAGGCAAAAATCTATCTGGGCCACGCCCCCCTGTAATGCCCGGGGAGGGCGTGTCATGGGGGCGTATCAAGTATGGGGTTGACCTCGGGCGCTGGATTCTGGCGGGAATGATGATTGCTTCTGTATATTGGGGGACACGCCCTGGGACACACCCGTGTAGGGGGAGTGTAAGGCACATCACGTCAAAATCATTGGTCGGAAATCCTTTAGTCATCGGAAAAGGTGCTACATGCCCCAAGGCCAAACCCGTGTAGGGGGCGTGTCACATACGGGTTGATGTGTAACAACAGAAAAGCTTTAATTGTGACATCAAGCTTTGGGATCGGGGTGACACGCCCAGAGACACACCCAGGGAGGGCGTGTCAGGGGGGAGTGTTAGGTGTTTTCTCTCTGGATTTGGATTCTAACTCCAAACTTCCTCGGGATCGGGTTACACGCCCTGTGACATGCCCAGGGAGGGCGTGCCAGGGGGCGTGTCAGGTCATTTTGGCCAAAAGCTGTGAAAACTAGAAAAACAGAAAATAAACTAGTTAGATTATTTACATAAAAAGAAACTAAAAGGAACCTTAAAATACATAAAGAAAGAGATTTAAAACGAAAATAAATATATTTTTATCCTAATAAATTAAGCTAAAATTTTCATCATCAAATTCCCCCATACTTATTGTTTTGCTTGTCCTCAAGCAAAGACTACGAGTTAGAGAAAATAAAGAGGATTACTTGAAAAGTTTAAAAATGCTATAAACGAGTAAGACGAGAATTTAGAGGTAGAATTTTTTTGAAAAAGAACTGAAAATTCCTACATTAACTTAGCATAAAAATTTATAAATTTCACTAAATATAAAAACAAATCATCCCAATTTTTTACAGAATTAAAACTTAACAAAGTAACGAGTAAAAAGAGCATTGAGTCGCTACTAAAGTCTAAGAGAAAAATTAAAATCACAGTCAATCAAGACAAAGTTCAATATTTCTATCAAAAACACTTACTCAATCTACTTTCTCGCTACTATACTAAAAAGTAAACGTAGGAAGCATGAATCACTAGGGCTTTAATTAGGAGTAAAGATAGGCTTAGGTTTTTAAGGGTGTGATATTCAAAAGATAAATACGAGGGGTATTTGCGCACTTAAACAAAAAGAAGTGAGCTTTGCCAAAATAATGCTAGCCAAAATAAATACTTTTCACATTTTTTTCTTTTCTTTTACTTTTTTTATCAAATATTTTTTTCTTCATTTTTCATTTTTCATACTTAAATATTTTCACTTTTGCAGCAAAAGATAATACAAGGATTTTCCACAAATTTTTCAAAAAGATGCACAATAGCAATTAATGCTCAAAAACAAATTTAAAGTGTGCTTATAGGTAAGCTATTTGCCTGCGGTTAAATAAAAAGTGGGGCTACAAAAAGGAAAGGAAAAGACACAAAATGGCTAGCAACTATTATTGTAAGGCATGGTGTAAAGGCTAAAACATTTCAAAAGAAATGCCTAAATCATTTTCATGCTTCCTAAATCTAATCAAAATAATGCTTTGAAATTTCAAAAAAAGATAATCCCCGAAATAGAAAATAGAGAATTATCTTTCATGAAAACAATGATAATAAGCGTATAGACCGGTTTGTGTCTACTATACTTAATACTAATTAACATTTAAAATGATTATAATAAGGAAAAATAAAGTATGATAGGTTTTATAAAGTGAAAGAAATAAAAAAAAGGAGGCTAAGAAAAAGTGAAGAAAAATTCAAGAAATTTTTCAAAAATAGCATACTATCCTAAATAGGAACACTACATGAGTCAACATAGTACTCGCTAAACATATTTAAACAAAAAATTAATCTAATTTATTCTAACTAAGCAAGCATACATGAGCTTAAAAAATAATAAAATGCAAAGTGGCGGATACTAATTGATTTGGCAAAAATTAACTCAATTTAATTTGGGATTTTTTTTTTCAAAAAATTTAAAATTTTTTTTTTCTAAAGTAAACTAACTCAGGAAACACTCCCCCATACTTAAAGTTTGTCATTGTCTCCAATGTTTAAAGTTAAGTATAAAGAGAGTTGGGAAAAGAGAGAAAAGAAGAAAAAGAAATGCAAAGAAAAGGAAAAGATGCTTCCCTAGCGCTTGATGCCCAGACGTTGAAAAATGCGTCCCCCCGAGCTTGAGCTAAAGACCGACTTGAGTCCAAGTTGAGATGCGAGAAGCGGCACAAACACCAGGGATCTTATTCCTGCACAAAACAAAATAAAAAACAACACAAAAAACTGATTAGCAAGGGGTGCTTCCCAAGAGAGCTCTTTGGTTATCATCGTTAAGCTCGACGTTATTGGTTAGCTAAATAGAAAATAAAAAGAGAACCATAATGGAAGCTCGCGTAATATGTGTTGCGGCGCGAGTGGCAAAACATTTTTTAAGAAAATAAAATTTTTTTTTTGTAAATTTTTATTTTTTTAAATAAAACAAAAAGGGAAAAGATTTAGAAAAAGATAATTTGTTAGTAAAAGAAAATAAACTATTAGAAGGATAAAAAGAAGAAGAACTAGAAACTAAATTAGAAGGAAAAATAAAAGAAGAAAAGGAAGAGGAATTTTCGCAAGGAGGGGGAAGAGAAGAAAAAGAAGAAGGCGGCGACGGTTGAACACTAGAAAATTTTTGGATAAAAAGATTAGGTTTATCCACTTGAATATCAATCATTTCCGTAGATTGGGAGCAAAACGGGATATCCGAAAAATCAATCTCCTTGGAAGATCGAACACAAGAAAGCTCATTCTCCTCGGAAAATGGAAAAAAAATCGGGATATTGAGGGAAATCTCCTCCTCGGGAAGTTGAAGTCACAATGGAATTTCTGAATAATTGTCTTCTGCCAGTGATTGAAGGCACTGCAGAAAATCCAAAGATTCATCATTAGAAAGATAAATAGGAGGAGGAGTAGGAGAAGAAAAAGTTGGGCCTCAGAAGCTAAAGCGTTAAAAATCACTTTGAAATAAGCATTGATGCGTGCATTAAATGCTATAGAATAAAAAATGATTTCATTTTCGCTAAAATCAAAAATAGGAGGCGCACAAACTTGCGGAGAAATCTTGAGATGGAATGGGTTTATGATCACCTTTGCCCCAAGAATGATCAAGGTGTTGCCTCCCTGAGTAGTTTAAAGTAGGGCTAGGATCAAAATGTCCATTCAAGAAATCTTTGGAAAATTTAAAATCAAAAAAATCCGGAGGATAAGGGTTGGAAGGCGTTTGAAAATTATCGTAACCCCATAAAAAAAATTCACCGACGGATCAATTTGGCCAAATTGATCCGATCTGGAAGGGATAAAATCATGGGTGGATGAAGAATATCCTACCCAACATTTCTCGCGAGAGTGACCGAACTCTCCACAAGAAAAACAAAAATTATCCATAAAAAATAATAAAATTAACCACGAAAGAGGGGTAAGAGAGAGAGAGAAAAAACGATAAAATTAATAGCTATCCTTTTTTCAAAATATCAAAACTAGTCCCTGGCAATGACACCAAAAACTTGGTACTGAGAATCGCAAAGGTGGAGAAGAGGGGTTAAAGAAAAGAGAAGGTGGATTGTGGAAGTTGAAAATATTCTCCGATTGTATATCTGATAAAAGCAAGCGTACCTTATCGTTTATGGTATTGGATACTAAAGATTAATATCAAGGTCGTTTTTTCTTGGGGCGTAATGATTACTTCTACATCGAGGAGATCGCTATTAATTTATCAAATGATTTTTTTCAATTAATTTAATTAACTAAAGACAAGAACTAAATTACTAAGCTAAATTGAAAACTAAATTACTTGCAGAATAAAAAGGGTTAGAGCTAATGATAAAGGGGAGTACTCAATCTTAAATCACTTTGAAATAAGAAAATCAAAATGAAATAACAAACTAATTCTAAATAAAGTAAAACACCTTGACCGTGGAGGTTCCCGAAGTTTGGATACGCTTCTCTCGAAGTCGTGCCCAACTGAGTTTAGGAAGATCTGACCAAACTCTCGTCCGTATTCAAATACCTAAAGCTCGCCTTAAATAGTGAACCCCGCTATTGGATTTTACTCCAATCCGGGAGATTTAATGTATGGCTCTCTCGAGGGGTGTGTGCAACTCTCTTTACTCTTGGGTGATCGATTCAAACTACGAGCCTCTCAGCTAACAAAGAATGAAAACTCGAATGGAAACTATATACTAGAAATATAGTCCCACTAAATAAAAACCAAGAGTAAATCAAAGGTAATTACTTTAAGAAGAAAAAGAGAGCTAAACCATCATAACTTGATCAACTCATTCTCAGATCATTGCGATCGAGTACAAATGAGGATTAGCTAATCATGGTAAAAGGGAAAGAGAGGGGTAGATAATAAAGGTGCATGAAAACTAAAGAGAGAGAAATAAAAAAGAGAACACTAACAAGAATTTTATTAAAAGCATAAAGGGATTACAACTAGGAATGGAGATTACAAGTGTGTGAAAATAGAGCTACTCACTACTATAACACTTATAAAAAGAGATTACAAGTAATGAAAGTACATTACATGAAAACTAAAACTAGAAATGGTGGGAGAGAGAGATCAAAAACATAAAAAACACAAAAAACACTAAGAATGAAACTAGCAACACCTCCCCTCTCCCCAAAACTTGGTCAGGAATGCCTAGAATGGCCTCATATTTATAGGAAAAAATTTGTCTGGGCCACACCCCTCAGTCACGCCCAGGGAGGTCGTGTCGGGGGGGGGGGGGGGGGGGCGTGCCAAGTATGGGGTTGACCTAAAGCGTTGGATTCTGTCAGGAATGATGATTGCTTCTGTACATTGGTGGACATGCCCTAGGACACGCCCGTGTAGGGGTTGTGTAAGGCACGTCATGTCAAAATCATTTGTCGGAAATCTGTCAGTCAACGGAAAAGGTGCTACACGCCCTTGGGCCACGCCCGTGTTGGGGGAGTATCATGTACGGGTTGATGTGTAGTAACAGAAAAGCTTTAATTGCGGCAACAGGCTTTGGGATCGGGGTGACACGCCTACAGACACGCCTAGGGAGGGCGTGTCAAAGGGCGTGTGAGGTGTTTTCTCTCGGGATTTGTATTCTAGCATCAAACTTCCTCGGGATCATGTTACACACCCCGTGACATACCCAGGGAGGGTATGTCAAGGGGGCGTGTCAGGTCATTTTGTCCGTAAGCTGTGAAAACCTAAAAAATAGAAAATAAACTAAGTTAGAATAAATATATTTTCATCCTAATAAATTAAGCTAAAATATGCATCATCAATCACCCTTTAGGTAGCAACACATTCACTAGATCTGTATACATAAACGAAGGCACTTTTATACGCCGTACAAAGTCCTTAAACAAAAAGGAATGAGAAACTCCTATATTGTACAGTGCTCTTGCCGTATATTCCGATATCAGGACAAAGCCTAATTTAAAACAATCATATACAAGCAACTCACAAGGTACTAATTATGGAAAGCAGTAAAAATTGTATCTTAACTCATACCTATTACAACGTCACTTTGTTTTCTGGCCTCTTGTTGGCCAAGATTATAGACTCAGGGTTGCGCTTGAGATGTAGTTGACTCAGCCACTGCCTTTCCCTTTTATGCTGTACGCACTTTATATCCAATTCGAGGGAACATGCCGTATTGACCAAGGAAAGAAAATCTTGAATCATCGGTCCTGAGAGAAGCAACCACAGGTAATCTCTCAGCGCTTCATAGAACCGATTTGTTTTTTGTTCCTCATCTACAAATGCAAAGCCTGCATACCTTCCCAATCTCGTAAACTCTTGCAAGTAGTCATCCACAGACCTCTCGCCTTGAGTTAGCCATTGAAATTGGTTCTCCATCGCAATCCGCTGTGCCGATGGAAGGTATCTCGCAAGAAAACTGTAACAAACCAGTAGGAGTAGTGGTCATTGGAGGCCACCACTCGAGTTCGACGAACGTGTTTCTCGGATTCGACGAACATCGAACTGATCTCGAGTTCGGAGAACATCTAAATGTTCTTTAGTTCGACGAATGTCGAATGACTTATAGTGAGTTCGGCGAACGTCAAAATGCGTGTACGTCGAATGGATTTATCGTGCATTCGATGAACGTCGAACGACTATCTTGAGTTCCATGAACTTCGAACGGCCTTAACGTTGAATGACTGTCTTTAGTATGACGAACATCGAACGACCTTCACGTCGAACTGCCTTCTTGATCTCGACGAAAGTCGAACAGATTTTGGAGTAACAGCTATCGATGAGCGTGGGTTGACTTTTCAACTCAAATCGTGCTGGACTGACCTTTGTGAAGTTACTAGAGAAGATCTTGTTGGTGGAATCAAGATATGAGCCTAGATCTGCAAAGAGGAGAGCCGTGTGCTAATTTCCTTCCACGTAGAAAAGCTTTGTCATGGCCCCGAAGAGAACTATAAGGGTAACGACCTCCTGCTTGGACAAGTGAAGTCCTAATTTTGCATGTGCATGGAATCCTCCACCAAAATGTGGAATTGTTAAGAGAATTTCGTGGGTTCATACGTGTTTTCCCTAATTACATTTGCATATAGATCCGGAAATGTGTACTATGGAATAGGCATGCTGTGTGAAGTTCATCCGGACATGTTGGTCTGGATTGGTGATTCTTTATTTTGTGAACCGAATAAGAAATCGCAAATAAACGAGTATTTTACGGAGATTGTGGGTTGTACCTGTGAAGTAGAGTAATAGGAAGTACTGGAATGGAGTTACATGAAAATATCCTAGAAATTCATGTGTTATATACCATAGAAAGACTAGTGTTTCTGGCACTGCATCGCTCCCCCTGCTTCTTGAACCTGAAGCCTTTGCCCTGGAGCTAGAAACATCCGGAGCTCCTGGTGACAAAGGCAGCTCCACCAGAAGATCCTTAGTAGCCTCCTCCTGCTCGCCATCCCACCTGCTCTCCTGTAGCTCCACAGAGGTGGCACCTCCATATGATGTCAACTCATCGAAGGCCACGTCTCTGAAAATAACAAACTTCTTCGTCACTGGATCCATACACTTCCATCCCTTATTCTTCTTGTCATATCCCACAAAGATGAGCTTCCTTGCCTTTAAATCCAGCTTCATCCTGAGAGGATCCGGAATGTGTACGTAGCAGGTCGATCCCTTCATGTTGATCGGACTTTGGATTCTCCTTAAACATCATCTTATGAGGAGTCTTCATGTTGATTGGACTCAAAGGCATCTGATTGATGACATAGGTTGCACAGGCCATCCCTTCCGCCTAGAAAGACCTTGGAATGTCTTTGGCGTTAAGCCAATACTTGCAGGTCTTCGTCAAATGACGGATATTTCGCTCTAGTACTCCATTTTGTTATGGAGTATGAGCATAAGTAAGTTCCCTTTGGATACCGTGATTCCTATAGAAGTTAGAGAACTCAGTTGAAATGAACTTACCTCAGTTGTTTGTTCTCAACTTCTTGACCTATAGTCCAAGCCAGTACTCCACGAGATCCTTGAACTCCATAAACAAATGGAATGCGTTCGACTTCTCCTTCATAAAGTACACCCAAGTGTTCCTCATATAGTCATCAATCAAAACCAGCATGTATTTATTGCCTCCAAGACTATTTGTGATGGTCAGCCCTATCAGATCACCATGGATACACACAAATAGTGCTTTACTCCTTGTTTGCGACTTGTCAAATGGAAGGCGATGAGCCTTACCATATTGACACCCTGCACAGACATGGCAATCTCCGAAGGATAACAACTTAGGCAATCCTTTCATAAGGCTCTTCACTGCCATGGATTTTAACTTGTCCATCCTAATGTTCTCCAGCCTCTCATTCCAGATAGCTGCACTATCGTTGGCTCTCATTCGATCAATATAGGAACTTGTTGGTAATATAAACAAGTCCCTTACCCTTCTCCCTACATGAGCAACGTCAGCCTTAATCGCTGATACATTGTAGAGAAACTTCACTTCTGTTGGGCCGAACATAATGTGATAGCCTGCTTTTACTGTGTTGGTCACTAAGAAGAGGTTCTTCTTCATGCCCGGTACGTGATAGACACTCCTCAATGTGAGTGGACCATTATAGCTACCTTATCAAACGAAACCCTCCATCTCAACTGCATGAGCAATATCATCAGCAGTTATGATAGCTTCGTTACCTGAGAACATATGTAGACAGGAGAACTTCGAGTCATGCTCGGTGAGGTGGTGACCACACGCCAAGTCCACAATCCAATCATCTTTGAAGTTGATAGTGGATAATGCAAGGGCATACGTGCCCGTTATGAACACATTCCCCCATCCAGCTTCCTCAATACTGGAACTGGCCTCCTCTATTTCTGTAATATGCCCCGACTGCAACTTGACCTTGTAGTCCTTCTTGAAGTGACCTGGCTGGTTGCACCTGTAGCACTTAAGCCAATCCTTCTTCTTCTTCCAATCATGCTTAGGATGAACACTCCTCTCTTGTTGATAATAAGTTGAAGGACCATCACCAGCATCAATATTCTTCTCCCATCTATTCTTCATCCTTGAGAAGAGCGCCTCACTGCCTCCTTCAGAGAGAATGACTCTAGTCATCTATCTTGCTAAGCTCTCCTGCAAAGCTAGCAGGTTCTCCAGCTCTAACCAAGATGGCAGAGTGGCCCAGCTTTGAACAGAAGTGACAAAGGCCACATACTCTTTCCGCAAACCGCGGAGTATGTGCCTCTTCAGCTCCATCTCTTAAATTAGCTCATACGGGTCCAATGCTGAAATATCAGCGCATAAGTTCATCTTTAAGAAGAACATCGATATGGGCAGATCTCCTTGAGTGGCCCTTGCCAACTCATTCTTCAGGAATTGTAGCCTTGCTACATTCTTCCTATTGAACAACACATTGAGGGAAGTCCAAATCTCTGCAGCAGACTGGCATCCAATGATGTGGTCAAAGAGTTCTAGTGAGATAGCATGCTTGAAAGTAAACTCTGCATCCACATTTGTCTTCCTCCAATCTCTCACCACTTCAGAACCTGCAACAGAGGTAACCTCTTGCCTTTCGTCTCTACAGACGACCTACCAAAGGTCCTCCCCCAAAAGATAGCTATCCATACACAACTTCCACTTCTTAAAGTTATTCGATGTAAGAAGCTCAATTTTAATACATCTTGCGAATCCATGTTCCATTGCAAACACTTTGGTTTACTTAGACTCTTAGAAGAATTAAGACAAACTGATGGTTGATCACTGCTTAGCCTCTGATCCCTCTAATATAATGTAAAAATTTGTGATAAGCAAAAAAAGAGACATCAGGCGCATGAAAACTCATCCAATCTGAGCCCAAGAAAACCAAATGCAACCAGAAGAGCAAGAATCTTATACTATAAAAAACTTTACAAAGCGAGGCATACATGGAGAGACAAGATTCGCCGATGTACTCGAAGGAAGCAGAAAAATTTTTAAGGCACAAAACAAGTTGTGTGGTCTCAAGGAGAAGCCACCGACCCTGTCGTGCTTCCTAGGGAGTCTGCTGAAGCTGCCTAGCCACAAAACTGCAACCAAGCTATGCGGACAACCCGTTATTCCAGTGCGGACAAAGAACTCTGTCCGCTGATCTACAAATAGCCTGACCGTGAGGTTGCATAGCCACCAGATCACACAAACTGCTACTACCACCGAACTGAATAAGCTGCCAGAGGCGGACTGCTTATTGAATTGGGAAACAAGTTGCAGAAGAGAAGACCGCCTGGTCGCAAGCCGCGACTGTCAACTAACCACTGGTTGCAAACTGCAGAATCTACACTGACTCTGACTAAAGTAAGAACTAATCCACTAGCTCCTCAATGCTATCCGCATAACCTGCATATCACAAACCTCTCGACCTCTTCAAACAGTGCAGATAGAAAAACCTAACCGCAATAACCTCCCGCGAGTTAACTAACTATTAACTCAGTGTGTCATTGATGTGACGAGGGGTCCTATTTATAGGCGCGTAGAGGAATGTGATCACCGCCCTAGCAGATAGGAACACATCCCTATCTCGCAGTGAGAATAAAGTGTATCCACCAAACAGCGGACAAAAAAAATAGGTCGTCGCGACTAGACCAGAATCCCGCTGAGGTCGCACAACCACAACAAGAAACTCAGGCAAGCCGCCTAACCATCAAGGAAAAACTTTGTCGCCAACCAGGCGGACACTGCATATACAATACCAGTCCGCACTTCTACGGACACCACTCCAGTCCGCACTCCCCGAGCTTGCAACAAGAACAAGACTGCTGCAAAGCTCAGTGGATAAAGAACCAGACCGTGAGCTTCGTACGACCTACTGAACTAAGCTACCCTAGAATTGGTGCCGATCAAGACCAAGTCCGAACCACTGGTCAACCCGGCAACTCAACGGATAATCTTCCTATCCCCCAACTACTCTAGGGAACAGACTACCAGCCAAAAAAACAAGTCGGCCTGACAGGTCGCTGCCCTCTATTCAAACAGGCCGCAAGGACAGACCGCCGAGGCCACCCACTTTCACTTAAAAAAATTCAACAGGATTTGCCCTATGATGCTTCACATCATTCATGGGCATTAGGGAGGGTATTCAATGCTCATCTTCATCCTATAGAAAGAGTTCTTTACATAGTACATGGTAGGATTATTGTTTACTGGAGAAGACGAGTCCATTGGGAGGTGATGATAGCCCTCATCTACCCCGGGTAATAGGTTGGATCTAGCTAGGGGCAGATTGATAAACTTATGTTTCCTACCATGGATCTACAACAAGCCATCAAATTTTGTTGTATCTCTTGCCTTTTTCTTCTCTTGTATTGATGTTGTATTTTGTAATATTCATATTATGATAATGTATGCCAACTAATCTTTGATTTATAATGTTAATTTTATGTTTTGGAAATCTTTGTTAGTTTAGATGTGCTTGAAGTGCGCCGATTTTGTCGCCACCATCCACTCCATTACGCAAACCCGCCACTCCATTCCACAAGCCTTCTATCGTACTAACCTCCACCCGATCATGTTGGTTTGTCGCACTAGCAATTACTAGTTGCATTTTTGTGACGAGGTGGTTGTAACCCTCAATCTGCTTGCCTACTCATCCATCTGTCTTTCAAAGCAGTGCATAATGGCCTGAATAGTTTCCATCATACCGAGTGAAGCTGTGCATAGCGACCTGCATAGGAGTAGTTTATTTAGTGTAGTTTTATTTCATTTTTCTGCAAACCAAATCAACCCCCTCATAAACCTGACCTAAGGACATCAATATCAAGTCCTTCCTTAAAAGTACACCTTGTTGTGTTCCTCAAGTGATCGATACTTGGGGAGCTATTCTCATTTTATATTACTTGAGCGACGAGTATAGTTGCTGAACGCGCATCAATGAGTCCTCGTAGCAGAAATTCTGAGGACTTGTTTAACACTATGTGAATTAAACTCTGGATATCTGATGGATCCTTGATAGAGAAGATTTTAAGGATTATAAGCTTTTTAATCCAAATGATTTCTTGTCCTTCATTGAATTTATTGCAACACTTGAAGAGCCCTAGAGAAGAAGAACTGGCTATTTATTCAAATTCAGGAACAAAATGATAATCGATTGATATTTGGAAGAACTTCTATTACAACAGATGAATGATCGTCTTCCTAATCTTTTTTGTCGATTCCAAACTTCCGAATCACCCTCTGTTCTTGTATGAATTGATTATTGTATCTGATCGATATTAATTGATTCATGTGTCTCTATGTGTATATAATTATCTTGCAAAGAACCATTTCTAATTAATACCATCTTCTAACATCTCCAAACAACGGTTATTCAATATCAATCTTTCTTGAATAAAGTCTAAATTAATCCCCAAAAAAATTCCCGTTCAGAACTTTAATCGACGTAACGTCAATTTCATATAATAGTTGTATCAAACATTGGCTTTATTCTGATTGGCAGTCGACTTTACTATGTAATCGATGTTACGTCTACAACATATCGAAGTATGCATCGATATAAGCCTTGAAGTAACGTCGAGTAATCTTTTTTGTTGCTCTTACTGCTAATTGTAGTAACATCGACATTAAGTTGAAGTTGCATCGACTTCAAGTCGACACATGTTGGCTTTTCTTAACCTCCCTCTAAGATTCAGCGTGGCCTTCCCATGTCCTTTACTACACTGATGTCCTAGTAATTCTAAGACCATATTACCCTCTTTATACATCATGGGTAATGAACCTAGGATGTAAAATCACTAAAAGTATAATTTGTTAAGCTAAATTATTAGGGTTTATCCCAACAATTTCTCCCTATTTAGCTTAATAAATTTTACAAAATTCCGAAGGTGATTTTACAAAAATAAAATAGTTGAGATACAAATTTGACTTGCACAAACATTTGAAATGAAAATAGATAAAATTAAAGACATGAACATGAGAGGCAACTGAATATTTGATGCTTTATAATTAATTTCATATTTCCAACTTAGTTCTTATTGAATATCTTAGTAATATACCTGTAAAATATATCTATTCTAAGAAGAATTTTTCCTTTTTTCTGGAGAACATTATATGTACATCCTTCTTCATCCCCTGCTCTTAATGCTATTCTCCAGGATGCTCTTGATACTCCGCCTGAACTGATGCAACACTATCCACAACCAATTTGTCTATCATAAGTATTTTAGTAAATTATTTTACTATGTCTCCCCCTGAAATGATGTAGAAAAATTCTAAACAACTTGATCCTTATTTTTATCCTTAATTACAACTTCAGAAGTTTTAACCATTGGTTTATCAACTTCTCTACTTGGTATATCTTTCTAAGAATCTTCATGGAGAACATCATTCTCTTCTAAAGGTTCCATGTACTGGTCTTCCTCAGATGTCTCTCCCTTCTGAATCTTATGAGCTAAGTTGGTTAATAAAGGTCTAGTTACTTCCATAGAAGCTAGTTAATCCAGAACTTGTCTCATAAAAACTTTAATACCACCAATCTGAGTCAACATATTCTCAATTAAATTTTTACAATATGAAACATGTTCAACTATAAGAATAGTTAGAGAGGCAATAGTTTTTTGTATTACTTGAAGAATGATTTTATCAATGTCAAAAGTAACAGATGAATATACAACTACTTGACTATAATTAGTAGGAAATGAGGGTTGATTATTATGATGTTTAATATCTATAATAGGAAGCTCATTATTTATAGTTTATGAATGACTTGGTTTATGAACTATATTTTTAGATGGAGACAATGTTGTTTCTGTTAGGATAACTAATTCATGATAAACATCGGGTAATGGTGAGGATGGAGGTGAAACATCTTTCTCTAAACCAGACTTAATAATTTGTCTGGTCTTCTTTGAGAACAAGGCTGTAGAGAGTGTTTTTCTAGGAGGAATGTTTACTCATTTTGATTTACACAGAGTGGGATAGTGTTGTTTGAGTATCTGACTAATGAATGTCATATAGGCATTGTCCTTATGACTATAACTATGAACTATAAGGTGCAAAATACATTTGCTCAAGTTAATTTTCTTCTTTAATACTTGGACCCCCATCAAAACCAGTTGGGCCTTAGGGACAATATTATGTGTTAAAATTTTACACATTAACACTTTTTCCACTAAATCAGCTAGTAACTTGCATACAACATAAAAGTCTTTCTTCTTAAGATGAATTTGTTTGTCTTTAGAGAAGTTCATCTTCTTCAATTCTTCCTTTATCTCTTCATCTGAATGTTCTGCTTCACCTTCACTAGAGGGCTGATCAAAAGTTATCTTTATTAGTTGTGTGGATATATGGATATCTGACCCATTGATCTCTCCAATCATTGTTTCATCTTTGTCAATTATAGCATTATTCACGAACTCTGTAAGCTCCGTAGAATATTGCAGACATCTTGTAGTAATTAACTTATTTAACCCGACATCTGTAAAGAGTTGTAAAATTCCCATAAATTAATTTGCAATAGCTACAAAGGAGTCAAGATCATCACTTAACCTTGTATTTATTTTTATTTCCATTTGACTACCTGTAAAATCCACAAAAAAAATAGGGAGCGAGCATAGGAAAATAGAGCTTGGAAGATGAACTGTTTTGAGAAAATATAAAGTCTATATAAGTAGACAAAACATCAATAAATTAGGGCATAAAATTTTAGTGTGTGTTTCCAATGTCGACATGACATCGACTTCGATTCGATGTATTCATGAAAATTATACATATTCGACCCATGCGTTGATTTATATTGACGTTGCGTCAAAAAGATCCAAAACTCTACATAATCATCATCTCTAGACATTGCGTTGAATAAGAGTTGATGTTCCGTCAACTTGTATTCAACGTTATGTTTAGTATAGACTTAAATTTTTAAGTCTTTTGCTAGTTTTCCAGAAAAAATTCTATAAAAATTGCATGTTATATTAGTGATAAATTCATTTATTAAGCTTTATCAACCATGCCCAAAACTTTAATAAAGTATTTGTGCTTGATCTCATCAAGAGACTTTGTGAAAGTATCAACCCTCTGATTTTCAAAAAACACATATTTAAGGGAAATATTCAATTTTCTCCCATTGTAGTGAGAAAGTGATATCGAATTTCTATATGCTTTGTCCTGCTGTGCAATACAAGATTAGAGGCAATTGAGATAGCACTTAAGCTATCATAAAATATTATTGAAATAGTAAACTTTAGATCATAATCAAGCAATTTATTTTGCGTCAACAATATTTGTGAACAGCAGCTTCCAACAGCCATATATTCAGCTTTTGCTGTAGAAGTGGAGACTGATGTTTGTTTTTTTTACTAAACTAAGATATCATTCTAGCACCTAGGAATTGATAAGTACCTGAGGTATTTTTCCTATCAAATCTACATCCAGCATAAAAAATATCATAATATCCATATAGTTCAAATTATGATTTTGTTGGATAGCACAATCTCATTTCAGGTATACCCTTAAGATATCTCAAAATTTTTTTACTAAACTCAGATGTGATTCCTTAGGTTCTACCTGAAATTTTGAACAAACACCTGTGGAAAACATTATATCTGTCCTGTTGGATGTAAGATAAAGAAGTGAGCCAATGATTGCTCTATATGTTTTTTGATCAATTGATTTATTAGATATATCTTTATCTAGAACAACGTTAGTATCCATGAGAGTTCACATGACGATTGCATTTTCCATTCCAAATTTCTTTATAAATCCTTTGTATATTTGGATTATGAGATAAAAATACCTTCATAACTTTGCTTCACTTGTAGTCCAAGAAACCAAGATAGTTCGCCCATGCTACTCATTTTAAACCTAGATTGCATCTGGTAAGCAAACCTTTTGCAAAGTCCTGGATCTTTTGAGCAAAAAATAATGACATCCACATATATTTGGACAATGAGTGGCTTTTCATTTTGTGTTTTCATGAAAAAAGATTTATTCACCTTTTCTCTTGTGAAAAAGTGATCTAACATAAAAGTGGATAAGGTCTCATACCAGGCTCTTGGAGCTTACTTTAGACCATATAATGCTTTGTTTAGTTTGTATACATAAGATGGATAAGTTGGATTAAAAAATTTTGGAGGTTGATCAACATAAACCTATTCTTTGAATGTCCCATTCAGAAAGGCACTTTTAACATCCATCTGGAATACTTTGATTCTATTATATACAATATAGGTAAGGAATAACCATATTACTTCTAGTCTGGCTACTAGTGCAAATGTTTGATTATAGTTATTTCCATCATCTTTCCTATAACCTTGAGCAACAAGTATATCCTTATTTCTGACTCTCACTACACTTAAATCCAGTTAATTTCTGAATAACCACTTAGTTCCAATGATTGGGTAACCCTTTGGTCTTTCAACTAGTGTCTAAAATTTATTTCTCTCAAATTTTGCAAGACATAATACATAGCAACAATCCAATGTGGATCATTATCTACTTCTTTAAATTTCCTTGGTTCATATTATGAAAGGAAACACTACATCATGACCTATGTTAATAATTGTATCCTAGTTTTCACTCTGTGATTCACATCTCCCATTACCTAGGTTGGTGGATGATCCTTGAGAATTAATCTCTCTATATCTAATATTGCATGGAAAATTAGATGATGATCTCCTTGTTGTTCTTCAATTTCTTCTACATATTGTAAATCATCCTCCTGCTCATTATCCTGATTAGTAACAACAATTGGACTGATAATTCCTTCATCAGGTACTTCATCATCTGAAGTTCCTATAACACCTTCCAAATGATGATTATATTTCTCAGATTATTTTTCAAAATTCTCCTCAATCCTTAACTCTTTAAACATAACATCCAGGATAATCTGTTCTTGTAAAATTTTTTTGGAGGAAGTCCCCCCCCCCTTCGCAAAAGAATGAGCTTCATGAAACACTGCATGTATAGATTCCTCTATTTTAAGAGTTCTTTTATTATAATACGTATAAGCCTTGCTAGATAAGGAATACCCTAAGAATATTTCATTATCAGTCTTCTTATTAAATATTGCAAAATTTCTTTTCCCATTATTAAGAATATAAAAAGCATATCAAATATTCTAAAATATGAGACAATATGTGTTTTTCCTTTTAAAAGATCACAAGGAGTCTTCAACTTAGTTTTGCGAATGTGGTTTTTATTAAGAATATGGTTAGTAGTGTTGACTACTTCATCCCAAAAGGATTTAGGAAGATTTGACTCTACTAATAAAGTTCTTCCAGATTCAATAAGTGTTCCATTTTTTCTTTTAGTCACTCCATTTTGTTGAATAGTTCTAAGAGCTGAAAAGTTTTGACTTATTCCTTTATACTCATAGAATTTAAAGATTAACTGATTTTAAAACTCCGTTGCATGATCACTTCTGATCAAAGACACTTTAGTATTAAATTTATATTGAATCGTTTAATGAATCCTGAGAGAATTATGAAGGTATCATATTTTGCTCTTAGAACGAATACCCGACTAAATTTGGAAAAATCATCCAATATAACCAAAGTGTAAGACTTAATTCCTAAGCTCTGAGTAGTAAGTGGACCAAATAAATCCTTATGCAGTAGATATAAAATTCTTGGAGAATCATTCTTATCAATTAATTTGAATAAAGATTTAACTTGTGTTCCTTATTAAGATGCTTTATAGGGATTTAGTTTTTTATACTTACCTTTTGGTAAGCCTCTAACTAGGTCATCTTTTGCAAGCTTAGCAATGGTCTTATGATTTAGATGACAAGGCCTCTTATGCTATATCCCATTCATGTCTATTTCAGCATTAAACTGACATATTTCATTTTTGTTTGACCTAAAGTCAACTAAATAAATATTATATTTTCTAAAAACCAGATAACTCAACAATATCTATTTTAGTGTTGACTATTTGGCAAAGGTTGTCTGAATATAACTTTGTATTCACCATCATATAGCTAGTTGATACCAATAAGATTATGTTGAAGTACTTCAACACAAGCCACTTTGGAGAAGGTGATATTTCACATTTTGATCATACCAGAAACTTTGGTCTGCGCACTATTGGAATCACCAAAAATTACCTTGTGAACATTTTGGTCTTATACTTTTCTAGTAATTATTTATGTCCAGAAATATGTCTGGAGCAACCACTGTCCAAATATCACAGCTAATTTATGGAAGGACAGTCTCTTTCCTACAAATGAAATCAAACATTAATTGGGTTCCAATTTACCTTGGACCCATTACTTTTTTTCAATATAAAGAGTGATGAAAGCATAAGATGACCTTTCATAATACTCCTTGGGATAAAAGAGAGTTGGTCTATTAAACCAACAACTTCTAGTTTCATGTCCTTTTCTAAAACATTTTGTACATGTAAGATTCATAGAATAATAAGAATATGATGATGAAAAATTATTGTCTAGGGATGTGCGTCGAGTAGTATTTGATGAAAATTTTGGGATACGTCGATCTGTAGTTGATATTTCACAGGATTTGTGTCGATATAATGCTGATTCATGTTCCTGACTTGCTGAAACAACTAATCTTTGTATGATATTTAACACATGTTACTTACCTATAATGATCTTTTCTTTGGATTCATTTTCTTTATTGAAATTTGTTATTTTTCAAGGATCATTTTTTAGATTCATGATATGTTGAATTTCATTTGCTTTAGTAAAAGGTACGAGATTTTTCCATACTAGTGGAGTGGTAATTGTTACTATCCGGTGAGGATATACACTAATCCAAGAAGATTGAACTATTTCTTAAGATTCTTTATAATATTTTAAAGGTGTTGAATCCTTCCCTTTAAGCAGTCTTTAAAGGCTTTTGCCTTTGATAGCTATTCCTTTAATTGAGTATTTTCTTTTATCAAGTTAGCTACTTGTTTTTAGGGGTTCTACCTCAATTTCCAATAGTTTATCTGATTTTGTTTGTTCCTTATCACATGGTAAACTCTTAATTAACTCTATTTCTTTTTTCAATTTTTAATTTCCTTTTCTGCTTCTAATTGATCTTTACAAAATTCTTTAAAACATAACTTAAATTCATATGAATAAAAATCAATATCATCAAAGTAACTTATATAATTTTCTTCAATATCTGAATGAGTTTCTAAATCCATAAAGTAAGCTTCTTGTAATACCCCAGATTTCACTGGAGATAGCTCTCTCAGAGCTACCGCCAGGTGGTAGGACTAGCACCGGCAGTAGCATAGCCGATTTAATAGGCGTGTCTCTCTATGAGCTACCGCCCAGTGGTAGTGATACTATGTGGCGGTAGAAACCTTTCATCGTAAGCATCGTAATGACACGACACATAGCCTACCGCTCGAAGGTAGTGTGGTATCGCGCGAAGGTAGCATGAAAGTTACAGCGTGGCCATGTGTCGGTATGTGACTGGAGAATTGAAATGGCGGGCTTGCTAGAGAAGTCACCGATTAGGCTATCGTGCGGTGGTATCTTATTACGCGCGGCGGTAGCGCTCTGTATAGAGAACTGTTGAATCATTACCGTTCATCATGATCCAACAATGGGCTGTGGGTTTTGCTGGTTTAAGTTTGTGGGATGGGAGTTATTCCTCATTCTATCTTAAGCTATTCTATTTATAAGAGGTAGGGAGGGGAGAGCAAGGAAGAGGAAGAATAAGGAGATTATGCCATTATTGGAGCTTCGAAGTTCGGAGTCACTAGCCTAGTTCAAATCTACGGAGGCGAGTCCATTGCCACCATTTTCATCAGGCTAGTTTCTCATCTACGACGCCGAAATGAACCTCAAGGGTAACGATATTCCTCCTTGGACATGCGAAGTCCTCATTTTGTCAAGTTGCACGAAATCCCCCACCAATTGGTATAAAGCGAAGGGATTTCCAACGGGTTGATCTATGATATCCCCGGTGTGATACTTGCATTTAGAATCCGGAATCAAAGAACAAAATAAGTATATTATGTGAAGCACATCTGGACAGGTTGGTCTGGATTGGTGATGATTATCTTGTTGATTTGCATGCTGGAGAAGACTCCGTGGTTAAATGTGTAGTTTCAGAGTAATGGGTTATACAGATTACTGCACTAAGAGTACTGGATTTGGACTCCAGTAAAATACACAAGTTCTGGGGAAGTGATCGTGTTTTATCCCCTACCGTGAGGTTGCATCACTACCATCGGCGGTAACTCCCAGTGAGTTATTTTGTGGGACATGTCTCTTGGAGACTAGGGGACCTGTATGCTGAGTTGTGAGCTTAAATTGCTCTGCTATGGTGGCCGTGAGAGCCAGACTTGGAACATAATATAGTTATGTATTGCTTGACTGGGCAAGGGGGTACTGATCCGCGTCGTGCACTGCGAGCCTGACGGGCTATGACTAAGCTGTATCCACCTTGTACAACCTCGGGCTCGCAGGAGGGGAATCAAGGAAAAATACTAAGGGCGAGAAGTTTGCAGAGGCGGGAGGTGCCCACTGATGCGTGGAAAATACGACAAGTGCACCGGTCGCACAAGTAATAAAGTTTGGGAATAAATCCCCGAGTGTCGGTCTCTTGAGGAACACAGTAAGGGATGAGTTAATGTCGAGGAGGACTTGAGATTGAAGTCCTCGGGTCGGAGGTAATGAAATGGGGGGTTTTGATGGTTGCGGAAACAGGAAGTAAAATCTACAAGCTACTCCTATGCAACGCCGCTATGCGATGCTTCGCTAGGCGGGATGGAAACTATACGGGCCGCTATGCACCGAATCGCTTGGCGTATGGACGAGTAGTCTAGCGGATGAGGTGGTTAGAATGGCGGAATGAGGGTCGTGAGCACCTCTTCGCAACGCATGCCACTAGCAATTGCTAGTGCGGCAAGGGTGGATGGTGGAGGATGGAATATGGCGCACCTCAAGCAATAAATAACGAAAATACAAATCACATAGACATGATTTAGCATAAGCATTTTACAAATAAACACACATCATCAATAAATGAAGTTTACAACAGCACATAAACAACAATAAAGGAAGAACAAGGCAAGAGATCGACCGAATCCGAAGCCTTATTGAGGATTCACGGTTGGAGTCGTCGGGTTGTCAATCTGCGCCCAAGCTCGGTCCTCAACTGTGTCCGGGGTAGAGAAGGGCTGTCACCACCTTCCAATGACCCGTCTTCTTCATCTCACGATAGCGGAAGAAAGTTGCAAGCTTCCCTTTGCTTGATGGCCATGGCGTTGAAGCTTGAAATAAACCCAAGAGATGATGGAGGAGGCCGAGGGGGTGCTCCGACTTGGATTTGGTGGAGAAAGCTTGCCCGGAACCCCTCCCTAAGGTGGAGGATGAAGGGAAATGGCGGAACCCTTCGTCGGGGACGAAAAAACGGCGGAAAAATTGGGCTCTGCGGATTAGGGCGAGACCTGCGCTATTTATAGAAAACAGGATTAAATACTGCGCACGATCACAGGTGCACGACCAGTGGTCGTGCGCGCTATGGCCTGTGACCGTGCGATATGGCGGCAGAACTTGCACACAAGAGGTCATGACTGCGCACGATCGGAAAAGCACGAGCAGTGATCGTGCGCGGTATAGCAGGTGATCGTGCGATATGGCAGGACAGAACTTTCGAAAAGAGGGCATGACTGCGCATGACCGATGATCGTGCGCCAAAGAGGTCGATGGTCGTGCGTGGGTAAAAACGCACGACCATTGACTCCTTTGCCAAAAAATGGTGAAAGTCCTATGTCGGACGCCCACACGATCCCCGAACCTGCAGGAAAACTGCACGCACTGTCGATCATGGCAGTCACAGAAATATATAAAATGCACAGCAAGAGGGAAATACACACACGCACAGAAATAGGCTAATAAAGTGCACAAGACGTGGAATGTCGCAGCGAACCAAAAGGAGTGCTAATGGCGCTGAATGGTAGTGCAAAGACATGCAAATGAGCCCAGATGAGTCCGAAATTAAGTATAAAATATGGACTCATCACACCCCCAGACTTAACTGTTTGCGCGTCCCGAGCAAACAAAACCTAAGCAGACGGGGAAAATGAACTAGCTAAAAAAGAAATTGCAAAACGGAGTACCATGCGAAGTCGCATGCTCGCGTGCATAAAAATAAAGTAGAGGAAATTTTTAAGTATACAAAATATTTTATATTTTTCACAATGCGTATCAAAAATTTATTATTACTCAAAAGTGGAATCACAGTGAATCATCTGGTCCTACGCAGGGAGAAAGTAGATAGGCCACTAAGGTGAGCATTGCCGAAGACCGGGGCTCAAGATTACCTCCAAAGGAATCCACCAATGTCGGAAACCATACGCTTGCCCGTTCGCACTCTCTCCACGGCACTAGTCAACTCAAGCGCAAGTCTGTAGGACTTTGGGTAATAATGGGGCTTGGGTTATGGTGAGGAAAACAAGGATAAACATGAAGGGTATGCACCTAACCCAAATGAGCTAACGTACAAAACTAGTACCCGCTGCCCACAAAATAAACACGGGTGCACCACACCCCCAGACTTAACTTTTACTAAAGGGGTGTGTGCACCGCCTACTCCAAATCCAAATCATCTCAAATAAAGATTTTCAATCAAACTTTTTCTTTCTCTTTTCATTTTCATTTTCTTTGTATAAATTTTTCTTTTAAAACTTTTTCTTTTCACACTACACAATTTCAGCAAATAAAACTTGGGGGCATTTCCACATTTTCACAAATAGTATCACCACATCAACATCCCAACATAAAATGAAAAATACTATAGCTCGACTTGGGTGTGCGACTAGGATTGGCTATGAGGCTTTGGTGAAATACTAGTGGAGCTGAATCAAAAGAAGGGTAGGTACAACGGGGCTTAGCGAGGACAAGACGTTCGGAACAGTACAAAGCTCAACCGGGCCAAAAGGTGGCCTACATCACTCTCACGCTAGACTAATCGTGTACCAATGCTTCAAGAATAGCTTGGGGCAAGTTCTTAGCAACCGAGAAAGATAATCCTTCCTCCCGACTCAAGCAATACGAGTCTAGTGGCGGCTACACACATTCCTATGCTACCGTTTGATTCACACCGGATTCACCAACTTTTGAGTAGAATAAGAAATATGTACGCAAATAGAAAAATATAGAACTATAAGCATACGAAAAAATTAAATCTACACAAATTTCTATACAAAACGAGAGCAGTTGACTAGAAACACAGCAAGGCCAACATTTTACTCCATCGCACAATCCTAAACTAGCACAGAAATTTTCCAAATCTAACAAAGATACAAGTTCAACTCGTGGCACGCTGACAGCTAAGCTCGCGCTCATGTGGGTGCAGTGGTGTGAGATGAAATGAACATAAACAAAATAAAATACGAAAAGCTTCTTGTATGCAAAAGAAATGTGCACGTGCAAAAGGTAAACATGCTCTCCCCCAGACTTAAACTAAACAACACATCAAATGATAGAGAAATTAAAATCAGAATGAGCTAAGGGAAGAGGTTACCCAATGCTCAGCTAGTGAGCATACCAGAAGACGCGTGGAAAGTAGCAGCAGGCCCGCCAAACGAAGAATCACAACCCCTCCAATGCGTAGTTTCCATGAATACCTGCAGGGGTGAGCTCCGCAAAAACAAAAGAAAAATATACAAAAAGAAATACTAAACTAAGCTTGACATAAAAAAAATGTAGAAAATGAAAGATAAGCACTGGGGTTGCAGTCATCCCAGCACGACTTATTAAATTCTATACAGTTCTAGCTAATGGGCCTATGAAAAGAAAAATGAACATGCAACTGTCCTAATATCCGTGTCGATAACGGGTACCGATACGGTGATAGAACAATAACCCCTCTACCTGAATAACAATACTTGCAAACTGCAAGTAGAGGAAACATAATATAAGATGAGGAGGTGGCCTGGTCCTCACTCAACTCACACAAAAAATCCTTGCCCTGCAAGGTATCATCCACTACAGGGAGACGGCAGGAGGAGAAAGCAGGGAATGGAGCTTCCTCAAGAGAGGAGGAATCACCCTCCTCGTGAAAGAGGATGCTATCATCCATGACTCGAGCAAAAAGCTCCAAGTCCTCTTGAGGTACCTGCGAAGACTCAACTCGCACGGGCTCAGATATAGAAAGGGGATCAAGAAATAAAGGAGACGAAGAACATAAGGAACTAATCGGGGGAGTGGTCCCGGTCTCACTCCCAGCAGGATCCAAGCATAGATCACTGTTGGCGTCATATGAGTCATGACGATGGGGATCTGAGAATAGGAGGTCCTCGGTGGTGGTTTGGATCCCCTCGTCCAACAAGGAGGTGGAAACTTCCGCATCAGAAAGGATCTCCTCATCAACACACCTCGGTGCGGCATTATGTTCCAAGACGTAATACTCTCCATTGATGAGAATAATGTCCTCATCACACCATGGAGCATCCACATGTTCCCGATTCCCACAGGGCACAACATCATCGACCGACTCACTAGAAAGGGGAGTAGGTAATTCATGCAAAGAAAGCGAAGGAGCAACATCATCAGAGATAATATGTGCAGGTTCCTCCGGGGGTGAATCAAAAATAGGGGAAGAAGGCACAAGGAGAGAAGGTGCCGTAATGTCGTCGCACTGACTAGTGGAAGGTCTGATGGGTGTATCCACAACAGTCCCCCATAAACAAGGTGGTACTGTGGATACATCATCAGAATCAGAAGGAGCGGCCATTTGAGAGGTGGATGAGACGATCCGGATATCCGGTTCATCATCCGCCTCCATCTGGCGCTGAAATTCTGCGCAATCTTTCAACACATGGTCGGTGCTATGATAACACAAATACTATTTTCCATTACTCCTTGGTCCAGAAGGGACCGGGGAGGAATATGAAAAAGGTGGAGGCGGAGACGAGTAGTGACCATATGTAAGACCCCTTTTTTTTCAACCTCTGGGGTCTTAGCCCAAAATTGCCGCTTTGCGGTGGCACCGACTCACGGGAAGGCAACCACTACAAAATGCCAATTCTACCAGCCCTTTTCGATCACAAGAGAGAAGTATTTATACATAAATGTAAACAAGTCCACAGAAATAAGTAAATAAAAGTGAAATCATAACCAGTCCATCAATAGATAATAACAGGGAAATAGATAAATGGGCTCGAGCCCAGTACATCAGAGTCCTCACTACAAGTCACTCATCGCAGAAGCTAAGAAAATACTAATCACTCACGGAGCTGGTTGCAGGTGCACCGGTGCTAGACTGTCCCACCTCCATGCGCACCGTACTCCGCTGGTGCTGGTCCCTGGACTGCTGGTCCCTGTCTCCCATTCGGAGCTCCTGTAATGTTTGGTTCGAAAACCATTAGTCATAAAGACTAAGCCCTATCGTCCCCTACCCCTCCCACCACGGTTCCTAAGCACCGGGCGGAGAGGAGGAAAGGGAAGCTACAAAAGTGGAGAAAAATCAAGCAGGTGACAGGGAGCTAATCTAGTAGTTATTTAGAATGAATTAGATCTAACAATCCTACGGCAGTAAGTAACAAGGAGAGCAGTTAATAAGTAGCAATTTATATAAAAAGACAGCTAGAGAACAGTAAGTAAACAAGAAAGTAAATAAGTATGTAACCTTAACTTATATGAATGCCCATACAAACTTATAAGTTAAGGGGTCTTCTGCAAGGCTCCCATCGTATAAAAAGTCCCATACCAATTTATACGTTGGGGTGTCGGTTGTATGCAAATATGAGTGTAGTGATATGCTATGCCATGATTCATGCAAGTGCAACTCACGCACACGACTCTATGCGCACAGACCTTTAGTTCCCCCTGTTCGGGCAGCTAGCATCACTCCCAGGAAACTCCGTAGTGGCAAACGGAGACAGTGGGTCGGGCCCCCCACTCCTAGGCGGGTATCCACACTACCAGGCCTAGCCCTTCCATACGTCCCTAGAAGAACACAACCTAGAGTATCCGCGTACTACTGCTGGATGTACCCTCCAGACTTTCTTTGGCTAAGTGTCCCACACTGCCGAGTCAGCATACCGTTGTCGGTGTGAACGACAATCAGATACCGAAGACCCACCACCTTTATTCTGTACTCCAACCCTCGAGCCCTCGGCCCCCCGGACAGTCCCGTCCATGCATCTACCTTCAGAGCTACTGTCTGAATGGCAACCAGTCCTATTCTTCTACTTTCCTAGCTATCGGGGAGTGTGCATGTGTAACCCTAGTTATACTAGTTGCTCTTTTAATTTATTATTCCTATGGTTTACGTTAGCCCAGGACTGCCCCCGGTATACCCCGTGAAGGGCTCTCAAGGGGCACTAGGAACCAAGACGGCGGCATTACGGCCCGAAGTTCCCTTTCGCAAGGCACTTATTATTATTGGTTGATCTCCCTTAACCCGATCCACTTTTAGTTACTTTAGTTCTAACCCTAGAGTATTAAGACTCTTCTTCTTCCCGGGATGGACGATCTTTCGTCGTTCTCGTACTCCCTTATCCTAACCAGTCTCATACTCTAATTATCCTGACTTCCAATGATGAACTCAATCTTAACTTGCCCTACCAACCATCAACTATTAGAATTCCGTGGCTTTACTATATGCAGACCATCCTAAGCTATATGAGGTACACAAGGGGAGGTACACCAAATTATCTTCCAAATCTCCTATAATATTTACTGGAGGTCTACCATATCATAATTTGTCTAAATCCAGAAACTTATAATTTTCCTAATTAATCTGATATTTATTTAATTTACCCAAAGGACGGGCCATGGGTCATTTTAAACATGAACTACATGATATTCTTAAGTAATGGCCACCCAAAATTTATGATCACTAAATAACAGCAAGATAACCTCAAATTCAAATTTCCAGAATTTTACAGAAAGTATTTAGCCTCTAAATAATTTATCCAGTATAATCACGTTAATTCTATGTAATGAAGGAAGTACTGAAATTACTCATCGGAAAATTATAGAAAAATTACTAATCAGTAGCAAGGTATAAAAAAGATCTTTGTGCAAAGAATCATAATTTTTCCAGCTTGTTAAACACCACTAAAGATTTAATCAAAAAATCAATGTAAAACATACTTAATGAAGCAAGCCTTAGAATTAAACTTCCAAAAATCCCGTAACAATTCACAGAGATTTAAAACCATAATAAACGTTCTCTGCCTAAATCTCATCAATTTCCAAGAAGTATATATTCCATAATAAATTTTCTAAGCAAATCATACAAGCTACTACATCGTTAATGAAGTATCCAAAATAATGATCTTAAAATTCATAGAAAAATATCCAGAGCTTGTACCATCCCTATAATTCAGTCTACCCAAATCTCAACACTTTTCAATGTGTTTTAGTGTCATTTCCTATCTCTACAAATTTTGCACCCTAAACTGGGGTTAGATTTTTAGGTATCCCAACGGTCTCCAAACCTACTAAAATTTCATCCAGAGAACTATAATGGCCCTATGGTCCTCTTCACCAAATTTCGAGTCACTCCAAGGTCATTTGACCACATGACCTTCACAAACCACCAAGATCCATCCTTAGGGTTTGGCCTTGGTTCTTAGGGCAAACTTACCCCGATCCACCTCAAACTCTATGAGGGGGTGCTAGAGAATATTACTAGCCAGTGGTAAAAATATCAGCCTCTGTTGAGGTGATCTGACCACTCAAATCTCAAAAGTGCACTTTTAACCTAAGACCCCTTATTAGGGCAAAACTTAGGGTTGATCATTTCTAATCCAAACCATCTCCAAATGAGATGAAAAATTATACAGAACCTTATGGTGAACCCAGGGACCACTCACCAAAATTTGGGAGGGTTTGGAAATTGTTTAGCCATCTAAATAAATTCGGCTAGGATTATTGAATTTTCCTAAAAAATATAGAACAATATTTCCCAAAAATCCTAAATTTTGGACAGCATCCAAGTATAGATAATATCAGGCCACACTCCAAATTTCAAGTCATTTTGATTACTGGATTGGAGTGGGGAATTTTTCTAAGGTCAAGACAGCCCTCTGGATAGACCTCACCAAAAAGGGTGCTGTGGTCTAACCAGGATTCCAAATCGAGTGGAATTAATTTTAAATTAAACTAGACCTCAAGGGCTACATTTGTTATGTTGACCACTTTTCCTGTAGGAGCCTCTAGATATTTTTCCCAAATTATTTAAAATGACAGATATTTTCATTCAGAAATTGCTTCACACATAAAATCTAATTAAATAGCACTGTTCATCTTCTTCTACAGCCCGAAACCAGAGCCCTGAAAACCTAATTTCCTGTAGCTTTTCCAAACTATTTCCCGGCCATCCAGCCATCTCCCTGGCCGGCCACCACCACCACCACCTCTGTTGAGGTGAGGGCTATCGTCGGGCGGCGGCACGGCCGCCGGAGAGGCGGTTTCCGGCGAACCCGCCACCATGAAATTTTCGGAAAAACCACGAATACGCTCACCCGATCTGGCTCTTTTGAGCCCGATATCTCTCCTAACGATTTCTAAGATCTATCCGCAGAAGAAGAGGGAGGGGAGGACCTTATTCGCGGGCTGGAGGCGTGCAGAGCGTCGGGAAGCCATTGGCGCAGTGGTGGCGTCGCCGGAAATTCTTCAACAGCAAGGGGGAAATCTAAAACAGTTTGATGGAGAGTGTAACCTTTTCCCCTTGCTCTTAGGAGTCTTTTATAGATCAGCAAGTGGGGAGGGGAAAGGATGAAACGTTCATGGCTCTTAATATTTCCCTTAATGATGTTTCGGTTATGACGAATGGCAGTTGAAACACTGGAGATGAAGAGGCGTTTGCCAGGTGGCGATTTCCAATTGGACCCACTTTTCCTTAATTATTAACATAATTAAAGTAGGAAACGACCCATAAATACTCTTGGTTTTCATTCCCATAGTCAGAATTTATTATGGCGTCGATTACGGAAATTTCCAGTCTGGCTGACGTTTCGGCCTTGGTCACGGGCGTGACACATAGGTCACGGGCGTGACAGGTCTGGTGACTAATTCTGGGCCGACGACCGTCGAACTGAAATCGACGATCGTCGACCGTGGTCACGCCCTATGTCACGGGCGTGACATTGTGGGTCACGGGCGTGACAGGTCTGGTGACTAATTCTGGGCCGACGACCGTCGAACTGAAATCGACGATCGTCGACCGTGGTCACGCCCTATGTCACGGGCGTGACTCTGTGAGTCACGGGCGTGACAGGCCATGAGGCAAATTCTGCGCCCGACGATCGTCTACCTGAGATCGACGATCGTCGAAGGAGTCACGCCCCAGGTCACGGGCGTGACACCTGGGTCACGGGCGTGACAGGGCCGGTTGGAAAATTCTGCACCCGACGATCGTCTACCTGAGATCGACGATCGTCGAAGGAGTCACGCCCCAGGTCACGGGCGTGACACCTGGGTCACGGGCGTGACTGGGCCGGGTGGAAAATTCTGCGCCCGACGATCGTCTACCTGAGATCGACGGTCGTCGATGGAGTCACGCCCCAGGTCACGGGCGTGACACCTGGGTCACGGGCGTGATAGGGCCGGTCACAGTCGTGACCAACCCGTGACCCGAAATCCTGGTCGATTTATTTCAACTTTTGGGCTCCCTAGGGTTCTACCACAACCAACCGACTCCTAGGGGTCTAGCCGGAAATGGGATGTTACAAATCCCAATAAATAAAACAAAGATTTCGTCCCCGAAATCAAGGTTAAGCCTACGGGACTCTAATCGGGAAGAGAAGCTTGTAACATCCCATGAGAATTAAAGAAATTACATCTCTACGTTATGTTTGTTTTGTGCGGTTTCAAATGTAAGATTAATTCACCCATCTAACTAGGTATATACACCCCAATAAACAAAAGATTAGCCCCTATTCTTGAAGTTTCAGTCCCATTGATTTAAAACAGGAAGGCAAATTAATTGTCTAGGGGGGGTTGTGAGGTATACCTGACGAAAAAGTTCCGGGTATTTTTGCCGCATCAAGTCCTGTGGCTCCCATGTATGCTCCTCCTGCCCATGATTATTCCACAGAACCTTGACTAACGGAACCTTCTTCCATCGCAAGACACGCACTGCTGTGTCGTCAATCCTGATAGGCTCCAAGTTTACTGACCGATCCGAGGCCACCGGGCCATCTGCCGAGGAAATCAGCTGCTCAGGGCATAGCAGAGCCCTCCGAAGTGAGGAGACGTGGAAGACGTCATGCAATCCCGCTAACTCCGGCGGTAGCTCCAGTCTATAGGCTAAGGGGCCCATCCGCTCCAGGATCCTATAGGGCCCCATATATCTTGGACTGATCTTCTTCTGCCCGCGAACCCGCGAGACTCCGTGCATCGGCCGTATCTTCAAGAAAACCCGGTATCCTACCTGGAACTCTACTTGACGATGCCTCGCATCGTAGTATTTTGCCTGTCTGCTCTGGGCTTCCAACATCCTGTCCCGGATTAATCTAATCTGAGCATCTGTATCTCCCACGAACTCCGAGCCTAGTGCCTGCGGATCCTCATCCTGAACCCATGATAGTGGGGTTCTGCAACTCCTTCCGTACAATGCTTCGTATAAAGCCATGCCTATGCTGGACTGATGAGCGTTGTTGTACGAAAACTCGACCAGTGGCAGCAATCTCTCCCAAGGCTCGCCACGGTCCAAAATACATAGTCGCAACAGATCCTCCAGTGTACGGTTGGTGCGCTCTGTCTGTCCATCGGTCTGAGGGTGAAAGGCTGTGCTGAATGTCAACCGAGAACCCAGATGGGCCTGGACTGACCTCCATTCCCTGGATGTAAACCGCCCATCCCGATCCGAAATGATAGTCTTGGGCACCCCATGATAACGCACAAACTGCTCAATGAACCTCCGTACTAATACACTGACTGGTGCGCCCTTTGCCACTGGAATGAATCTGGCCACCTTTGTTAGCCTGTCCACTATCACCCAGATCGAGTCATTCCCCGTACGGGATCGAGGTAGCCCATGTATGAAGTCCATGGCTATATCCTCAAACTTCCATTCCGGCACCAGAAGTGGCTGCAGCAAACCTGCCGGGTTCCTACATTCCGCCTTCACGAGCTGGCAGGCCTCGCAATGCGTCACAAAATACGTAATATCTTTCTTCATACCCGGCCAGTACATCGTCCTCTTTAAATCCTTTACCATCTTGGTGATCCCCGGGTGTACCGAATACTGGCTGCAGTGAGCTTCCGCTAAAATATCCTCCCGGATCCGTCCTCCTGCTAGTGTGTAGACTCTGCCCCGGAAACACAGAAGCCCATCCCTCAGAGAGTAATCTCCTATCGTGCCTTCCTCCAAGGCTCGGAATATCGGCTCAGCTCTCTCATCCAGCATTTTCCCATCTCTGATGCGGTCTCGAATATCATCAGTAGTAGCCATCGACCCCAGGTACTCCACGTACAGCTCCGGGTCATCCTCAGACACTAGCGAAATCTGCATCTCCTCGAATGATCTAATCAACTCCAAGGCCATCAGCTGCGGGCCTACTCCTGTCGTACTCGCTCTCCGGCTCAGAGCATCTGCGACCACGTTCGCCTTCCCCGGATGGTAGTGCATGGTATACTGGTAGTCCGACAGAAACTCCACCCAGCGTCTCTGCCTGATGTTTAACTCCTTCTGGGTGTCGACGTACTTCAGATTCTTGTGGTCGGAGAAGATATCACAATGTACCCCGTAGAGATAGTGCCGCCAGATCTTAAGAGCAAAAATGACTGCCCCCATCTCTAAATCGTGAACGGGGTAGTTCTGCTCGTACTGCTTCAACTGACGGGAGGCATAGGCTATTACGTGCCCGTTATGCATCAGAACGGCACCCATCCCCTGATAGGAAGCATCTGTATACACCTGGAATCCCTCCTTCCCTGATGGAAGAGCAAGGATGGGAGCCGAGGTGAGACGATCCTTTAGCTCCTGGAAGGCAGATTCGTATCGAGGCGTCCATATAAAAGGGGACTCCTTCTTCGTCAGAGACGTAAGAGGGAGGGCAATCTGAGAGAACCCCTCGACAAACTTCCGGTAGTAACCGGCAAGTCCCAAGAAACTTCGAACATCCGTGGCCGACTTTAGCGATGGCCAATCCCGTACTGCCTGGATCTTTGCAGGATCCACTACCAGACCTGCTCCACTAATGACATGGCCCAGAAAGGCCACCTCCTTTAGCCAGAACTGGCACTTGCTGTACTTGGCATACATCTCATGCTCACGCAGCTTCCCCAAGGTCAAGGCCAGATGTCTCGTGTGCTCCTCCTCCGTCCTTGAATAGATGAGAATGTCGTTGATGAACACAATGACAAAGACGTCCAGATACTCCTCGAACACCCGATTCATCAAAGTCATGAATGCGGAGGGTGCATTCGTGAGCCCGAACGGCATCACGGTAAACTCGTACAAGCCATATCTGCTGCTGAAGGCCGTCTTCGGGATGTCCTCCTCCCGAATACGAAGCTGGTAGTACCCTGACCTCAGATCCAGCTTTGAGAACCAATGGGCTCCCTCCAGCTGGTCAAAAAGCTCGTCTATCCTTGGTAAGGGATACGTGTTCCGGACTGTCAACCTGTTCAGAGCCCGGTAATCTATGCACAATCGAAGGGTCCCGTCCTTCTTCTTAACGAACAGCACCGGAGCTCCCCATGGTGAAGAGCTAGGCCGAACGAACCCGGCCTCCACTAACTCCTGAAGCTGGCTTCGGAATTCCACCAACTCCTTTGGGGCCATTCGATAGGGAGCTTTGGATACCGGCTTAGCCCTCGGTACGAGCTGGATCTGAAAGTCCTTCTCTCGGTGCGGGGGTAACCCTGGTAGCTTCTCTGGAAACACATCGGCGAAGTCCCGCACTACTGGAATATCTGCAATGGAGTCCTTGGCTACGACCGCCTCAAAGAGGACCTGATAAACTTCTTCCCCCTGCAGGTGGGCCTTAACGGCCTGCACAGACGACAGTAAGGTACGGGGTGCTGGTATAATACCTTCGATAACAATGAAGGAGTCGCCGTGCCTCACGGTGATCCTCTTCGCCACGCAATCGATCTGGGCATGGTTCCAATACAGCCAAGTCATGCCCAGAATCAGATCGTAGTCTGGCATCTTCAGAACCGTTGCTGGTGCCTCAAACGCCTTTCTGCCGATCCTCGCTTCCATATTACAATGAGCAGAGGTCAATATCTCTGATCCATCGGGTAGGCGCACCCTCATCATCTTCCCGGTGAATGGCTCCACTCCTGCTAGTCCTTTCACGAAATCCTCCGACACGAATGATTGCGACGCACCAGTGTCGAAGAGGGTGTGAGCGAGCTTGCCGCTCACGAAGACTATGCCTGGGGTAATTAAATGTCTTAGTATTCTTTTTGTAGTTTACCTTCTCTTAATTTCTAGCCAGGTTATGTTTAAAATAGTAGTTTATATGAAGAAAATTTACAAGTACTGCCATACCTGTGATAACCAGCTCCGGGTTCCGGGGCTGTGTCAGGTCTAGAGCATACACCTGTTCCCTCTCTGGCCTGCGGCCACGATCCTGAAATCCTCGTCCTCGGTCCTGCCCTCGTCCGCCAAACTGTCGGGGAGGTGGAGCGCCCTGATGTGCTGGTGGGGGTGCTCGCCTCACAGGGCAGTTCCTCTTGATATGCCCCGGCTGGTTGCACTGAAAGCATACCGGTGGCTGCTCTGCCGTCCTTGGCATTTCCAGCATTTGTATAGGCTGGGGAGCCAATACCCCCTGACTCCTCTGCTCCTGCCCAAACTCTTGACGAGGCTGATCCCCGTTACTTCTCTCTCCAATAACCTGGCCTCGAGGATGGTCTCTACGTCCTCCAATCACTGTATCATCAGCCGGTCTCTTCCGGCTCCTCACTGTAAGCTGATCCGCCTCTCTCTTCTTAGCCATCTCCAGAATCCTGGCCAGACTCTCCTCTGAGACGAAAAGGAGGGCCTGCCTCATGTCATCTTGCAGCCCCTTATAAAACCTCCGGGCATAGCCAGCATCGTCTAACTGGTAAGCGTCCGCATAACGGGCCAGGTGAGTGAACTCCTGATAGTACTCCACCACAGTCCTGTTCCCCTGCCTCAACCGCAGGAACCTATCCTCCAGGTCATCTCTCGCCGACTGAGGTACAAAATGTCCCAAGAACGCTGCTCTGAACTCCTCCCACGTAATATCAGCACTGTCCATCCCTGCAAAGGTGGTGTCCAGCTGAGATTTCCACCACCTCTTTCCGTGTGACTCTAATCAAGAGACTGCCAAAGCGACTGCCTCCTCCGTGGGGCATCGAATTCCTGCCTGCATCTCGTAAATGGTGTCCAACCACTCCTCCGTACGTACTGCAGACTCCGTCCCCTAGTAGCATGGTGGGGAAAGTTCTCAGAAGACCGTCATCCAATTGGCTCCGGGGTTTGGCTATGGGGCCGGGGCTTGCTGAGCTCTGAAGGCCTCCAGGATGGCCGTCAGTGTTTGCCCCATCTCCGTCTACTGGAACGGAACTGGTGCTGGCGGAGGCGGGGCCTCATTCTGAGCCTGGGGTGTCCCCTGCTGCGATATAGGGTTCGTCGCAGGCTACAAGTAAAAATTCCATTTGTTAGAGTCCGAATGAATGGAATTTAAGGAGAGTTAGGATGGACTTTCACATGTGATTTCCCTTATGGGCACACCACTGCTTCTGCTGCTAGTTTGTCCGCAAACTAAGCTCGCACGGGGGTGGCCCAAGGTTTTGTGGACTACTTCTCTTCCGATCGAGGTTTTGCTCTGATACCACTTGTAAGACCCCTTTTTTTTTCTTTTTCAACCTCCGGGGTCTTAGCCCAAAATTGCCGCTTTGCGGTGGCACCGACTCACGGGAAGGCAACCACTACAAAATGCCAATTCTGCCGGCCCTTTTCGATCACAAGAGAGAAGTATTTATACATAAATGTAAACAAGTCCACAGAAATATGTAAATAAAAGTGAAATCATAACCAGTCCATCAATAGATAATACAGGGAAATAGATAAATGGTCTCGAGCCCAGTACATCAGAGTCCTCACTACAAGTCACTCATCGCGGAAGCTAAGAAAATACTAATCACTCACGGAGCTGGTCGCAGGTGCACCGGTGCTAGACTGTCCCACCTCCATGCGCACCGTACTCCGCTGGTGCTGGTCCCTGGACTGCTGGTCCCTGTCTCCCATCCGGAGCTCCTGTAATGTTTGGTTCGAAAACCATTAGTCATAAAGACTAAGCCCTATCGTCCCCTACCCCTCCCACCACGGTTCCTAAGCACCGGGCGGAGAGGAGGAAAGGGAAGCTACAAAAGTGGAGAAAAATCAAGCAGGTGACAGGGAGCTAATTTAGTAGTTATTTAGAATGAATTAGATCTAACAATCCTACGGCAGTAAGTAACAAGGAGAGCAGTTAATAAGTAGCAATTTGTATAAAAAGACAGCTAGAGAACAATAAGTAAACAAGAAAGTAAATAAGTATGTAACCTTAACTTATATGAATGCCCATACAAACTTATAAGTTAAGGGGTCTTCTGCAAGGCTCCCATCGTATAAAAAGTCTCATACCAATTTATACGTTGGGGTGTCGGTTGTATGCAAATATGAGTGTAGTGATATGCTATGCCATGATTCATCCAAGTGCAACTCACGCACACGAATCTATGCACACAGACCTTTAGTTCCCCCTGTTCGGGCAGCTAGCTTCACTCCCAGGAACCTCCGTAGTGGCAAACGGAGACAGTGGGTCGGGCCCCCCACTCCTAGGCGAGTATCCACACTACCAGGCCCAGCCCTTCCGTACGCCCCTAGAAGAACACAACCTAGGGTATCCGCGTACTACTGCTGGATGTACCCTCCAGACTTTCTTTGGCTAAGTGTCCCACACCGCCGAGTCAGCATACCGATGTCGGTGTGAACGACAATCAGATACCGAAGACCCACCACCTTTATTCTGTACTCGAACCCTCGAGCCCTCGGCCCCCCGGACAGTCCCGTCCGTGCATCTACCTTCAGAGCTACTGTCTAAATGGCAACCAGTCCTATTATTCTACTTTCCTAGCTATTGGGGAGTGTGCATGTGTAACCCTAGTTATACTAGTTGCTCTTTTAATTTATTATTCCTAAGGTTTACGTTAGCCTAGGACTGCCCCCGGTATACCCCGTGAAGGGCTCTCAAGGGGCACTAGGAACCAAGACGGCGACATTACGGCCCGAAGTTCTCTTTCACAAGGCACTTATTTTTATTGGTTGATCTCCCTTAACCCGATCCACTTTTAGTTACTTTAGTTCTAACCCTAGAGTATTAAGACTCTTCCTCTTCTTCCCGGGATGGACGATCTTTCGTCATTCCCATACTCCCTTATCCTAACCAGTCTCACACTCTAATTATCCTGACTTCCAATGATGAACTCAATCATAACTTGCCCTACCAACCATCAACTACCAGAATTCCGTGGCTTTACTATATGCAGACCATCCTAAGCTATATGAGGTACACAAGGGGAGGTACACCAAATTATCTTCCAAATCTCCTATAATATTTACTGGAGGTCTATCATATCATAATTTGTCTAAATCCAGAAACTTATAATTTTCCTAATTAATCTGATATTTATTTAATTTACCCAAAGGACGGGCCATGGGTCATTTTAAACATGAACTACATGATATTCTTAAGTAATGACCACCCAAAATTTATGATCACTAAATAACAGCAACATAACCTAAAATTCAAATTTCCAGAATTTTACAGAAAGTATTTAGCCTCTAAATAATTTATCCAGTATAATCACGTTAATTCTATGTAATGAAGGAAGTACTGAAATTACTCATCGGAAAATTATAAAAAAATTACTAATCAGTAGCATGGTATAAAAAAGATCTTTGTGCAAAGAATCATAATTTTTCCAGTTTGCTAAACACCACTAAAGATTTAATCAAATAATCAAGGTAAAACATACTTAATGAAGAAAGCCTTAGAATTAAACTTCCAAAAATCCCATAAAAATTCACAGAGATTTAGAACCATAATAAACGTTCTTTGCGTAAATCCCATCAATTTCCAAGAAGTATATATTCCATAATAAATTTTCTAAGCAAATCAAACAAGCTACTACATCGTTAATGAAATATCCAAAATAATGATCTTAAAATTCATAGAAAAATATCCAGAGCGTGCACCATCCCTATAATTCAGTCTACCCAAATCTCAACACTTTTCAATGTGTTTTAGTGTCATTTCCTATCTCTACAAGTTTTGCACCCTAAACTAGGGTTAGATTTTTAGGTATCACAACGGTCTCCAAACCTACTAAAATTTTATCCAGAGAACTATAATGGCCCTATGGTCCTCTTCACCAAATTTCGAGTCACTCCAAGGTCATTTGACCACATGACCTTCACAAACCACCAAGATCCATCCTTAGGGTTTGGCCTTGGTTCTTAGGGCAAACTTACCCCGATCCACCTCAAACTCTATGAGGGGGTGCTAGAGAATATTACTAGCCAGTGGTAAAAATCTCAGCCTCTGTTGAGGTGATCTGACCACTCAAATCTCAAAAGTGCACTTTTAACCTAAGACCCCTTATTAGGGCAAAACTTAGGGTTGATCATTTCTACTCCAAACCATCTCCAAATGAGATGAAAAATTATACAGAACCTTATGGTAAACCCAGGGACCACTCACCAAAATTTGGGAGGGTTTGGAAATTGTTTAACCATCTAACTAAATTCGGCTAGGATTATTGAATTTTCCTAAAAACTATATAAAACTATTTCCCAAAAATCCTAAATTTTGGACAGAATCCAAGTATAGATAATATCAGGCCACACCCCAAATTTCAAGTCATTTTGATGACTGGATTGGAGTGGGGAATTTTTCTAAGGTCAAGACAGCCCTCTGGATAGACCTCACCAAAAAGGGTGCTGTGGTCTAACCAGGACTCCAAATCGAGTGCAATTAATTTTAAATTAAACTAGACCTCAAGGGATACATTTTCTATGTTGACCACTTTTCTTGTAGGAGCCTCTAGATATTTTTCCCAAATTATTTAAAATGACAGATATTTTCATTCAGAAATTGCTTCACACATAAAATCTAATTAAATAGCACTGTTCATCTTCTTCTACAGCCCGAAACCAGAGCCCTGAAAACCTAATTTCCAGTAGCTTTTCCAAACTATTTCCAGGCCATCCAGCCATCTCCTTGGCCGGCCACCACCACCACCTCTGTTGAGGTGAGGGCTATCGTCGGGCGGCCGCATGGCCGCCGGAGAGGCGGTTTCCGGCGAACCGGCCACCATGAAATTTTCGGAAAAACCACGAATACGCTCACCCGATCTGGCTCTTTTGAGCCCGATATCTCTCCTAACGATTTCTAAGATCTATCTGCAGAAGAAGAGGGAGGGGAGGACCTTGTTCGCGGGCTGGAGGCGTGCAGAGCGTCGGGAAGCCATTGGCGCGGTGGTGGCGTCGCCGGAAATTCTTCAACAGTAAGGGGGAAATCTGAAACAGTTTGATGGAGAGTGTAACCTTTTCCCCTTGCTCTTAGGAGTCTTTTATAGATCAGCAAGTGGGGAGGGGAAAGGATGAAACGTTCATGGCTCTTAATATTTCCCTTAATGACGTTTCGGTTATGACGAATGGCAGTTGAAACGCTGGAGATGAAGAGCCGTTTGCCAGGTGGCGATTTCCTATTGGACCCACTTTTCCTTAATTATTAACATAATTAAAGTAGGAAACGACCCATAAATACTCTTGGTTTTCATTCCCATAGTCAGAATTTATTATGGCGTCGATTACGGAAATTTCCAGTCTGGCTGACGTTTTGGCCTTGGTCACGGGCGTGACACATAGTTCACGGGCGTGACAGGTCTGGTGACTAATTCTGGGCCGACGACCGTCGAACTGAAATCGACGATCGTCTACCTGAGATCGACGATCGTCGAAGGAGTCACGCCCCAGGTCACGGGCGTGACACCTGGGTCACGGGCGTGACTGGGCCGGGTGGAAAATTCTGCGCCCGACGATCGTCTACCTGAGATCGACGGTCGTCGAAGGAGTCACGCCCCAGGTCACGGGCGTGACACCTGGGTCACGGGCGTGATAGGGCCGGTCACAGTCGTGACCAACCCGTGACCCGAAATCCTGGTCGATTTATTTCAACTTTTGGGCTCCCTAGGGTTCTACCACAACCAACCGACTCCTAGGGGTCTAGCCGGAAATGGGATGTTACAAATCCCAATAAACAAAACAAAGATTTCGTCCCCGAAATCAAGGTTAAGCCTACGGGACTCTAATCGGGAAGAGAAGCTTGTAACATCCCATGAGAATTAAAGAAATTACATCTCTACGTTATGTTTGTTTTGTGCGGTTTCAAATGTAAGATTAATTCACCCATCTAACTAGGTATATACACCCCAATAAACAAAAGATTAGCCCCTATTCTTGAAGTTTCAGTCCCATTGATTTAAAACAGGAAGGCAAATTAATTGTCCAGGGGGGGTTGTGAGGTATACCTGACGAAAAAGTTCCGGGTATTTTTGCCGCATCAAGTCCTGTGGCTCCCATATATGCTCCTCCTGCCCATGATTGTTCCACAGAACCTTGACTAACGGAACCTTCTTCCATCGCAAGACACGCACTGCTGTGTCGTCAATCCTGATAGGCTCCAAGTTTACTGACCGATCCGAGGCCATCGGGCCATCTGCCGAGGAAATCAGCTGCTCAGGGCATAGTAGAGCCCTCCGAAGTGAGGAGACGTGGAAGACGTCATGCAATCCCGCTAACTCCGGCGGTAGCTCCAGTCTATAGGCTAAGGGGCCGATCCGCTCTAGGATCCTATAGGGCCCCATATATCTTGGACTGATCTTCTTCCGCCCGCGAACCCGCGAGACTCCGTGCATCGGCCGTATCTTCAAGAAAACCCGGTCTCCTACCTGGAACTCTACTTGACGATGCCTCGCATCGTAGTATTTCACCTGTCTGCTCTGGGCTTCCAACATCCTGTCCCGGATTAATCTAATCTGAGCATCTGTATCTCCCACGAACTCCGAGCCTAGTGCCTGCGGATCCTCATCCTGAACCCATGATAGTGGGGTTCTGCAACTCCTTCCGTACAATGCTTCGTATGGAGCCATGCCTATGCTGGACTGATGAGCGTTGTTGTACGAAAACTCGACCAGTGGCAGCAATCTCTCCCAAGGCTCGCCACGGTCCAAAATACATAGTCGCAACAGATCCTCCAGTGTACGGTTGGTGCGCTCTGTCTGTCCATCGGTCTGAGGGTGAAAGGCTGTGCTGAATGTCAACCGAGAACCCAGATGGGCCTGGACTGACCTCCATTCCCTGGATGTAAACCGCCCATCCCGATCCGAAATGATAGTCTTGGGCACCCCATGATAACGCACAAACTGCTCAATGAACCTCCGTACTAATACACTGACTGGTGCGCCCTTTGCCACTGGAATGAATCTGGCCACCTTTGTTAGCCTGTCCACTATCACCCAGATCGAGTCATTCCCCGTACGGGATCGAGGTAGCCCATGTATGAAGTCCATGGCTATATCCTCAAACTTCCATTCCGGCACCGGAAGCGGCTGCAGCAAACCTGCCGGGTTCCTACATTCCGCCTTCACGAGCTGGCAGGCCTCGCAATGCGTCACAAAATACGTAATATCTTTCTTCATACCCGGCCAGTACATCGTCCTCTTTAAATCCTTTACCATCTTGGTGATCCCCGGGTGTACCGAATACCGGCTGCAGTGAGCTTCCGCTAAAATATCCTCCCGGATCCGTCCTCCTGCTGGTGTGTAGACTCTGCCCCGGAAACACAGAAGCCCATCCCTCAGAGAGTAATCTCCTATCGTGCCTTCCTCCAAGGCTCGGAATATCGGCTCAGCTCTCTCATCCAGCATTTTCCCATCTCTGATGCGGTCTCGAATATCATCAGTAGTAGCCATCGACCCCAGGTACTCCACATACAGCTCCGGGTCATCCTCAGACACTAGCGAAATCTGCATCTCCTCGAATGATCTAATCAACTCCAAGGCCATCAGCTGCGGGCCTACTCCTGTCGTACTCGCTCTCCGGCTCAGAGCATCTGCGACCACGTTCGCCTTCCCCGGATGGTAGTGCATGGTATACTAGTAGTCCGACAGAAACTCCACCCAGCGTCTCTGCCTGATGTTTAACTCCTTCTGGGTGTCGACGTACTTCAGATTCTTATGGTCGGAGAAGATATCACAATGTACCCCGTAGAGATAGTGCCGCCAGATCTTAAGAGCAAAAATGACTGCCCCCATCTCTAAATCGTGCACGGGGTAGTTCTGCTCGTACTGCTTCAACTGACGGGAGGCATAGGCTATTACGTGCCCGTTCTGCATCAGAACGGCACCCATCCCCTGATAGGAAGCATCTATATACACCTGGAATCCCTCCTTCCCTGATGGAAGAGCAAGGATGGGAGCCGAGGTGAGACGATCCTTTAGCTCCTGGAAGGCAGATTCGTATCGAGGCGTCCATATAAAAGGGGACTCCTTCTTCGTCAGAGACGTAAGAGGGAGGGCAATCTGAGAGAACCCCTCGACAAACTTCCGGTAGTAACCGGCAAGTCCCAAGAAACTTCGAACATCCGTGGCCGACTTTAGCGATGGCCAATCCCGTACTGCCTGGATCTTTGCAGGATCCACTACCAGACCTGCTCCACTGATGACATGGCCCAGAAAGGCCACCTCCTTTAGCTAGAACTGGCACTTGCTGTACTTGGCATACATCTCATGCTCACGCAGCTTCCCCAAGGTCAAGGCCAGATGTCTCGCGTGCTCCTCCTCCGTCCTTGAATAGATGAGAATGTCGTTGATGAACACAATGACAAAGACGTCCAGATACTCCTCGAACACCCGATTCATCAAAGTCATGAATGCGGAGGGTGCATTCGTGAGCCCGAACGGCATCACGGTAAACTCGTACAAGCCATATCTGCTGCTGAAGGCCGTCTTCGGGATGTCCTCCTCCCGAATACGAAGCTGGTAGTACCCTGACCTCAGATCCAGCTTTGAGAACCAATGGGCTCCCTCCAGCTGGTCAAAAAGCTCGTCTATCCTTGGTAAGGGATACGTGTTCCGGACTGTCAACCTGTTCAGAGCCCGGTAATCTATGCACAATCGAAGGGTCCCGTCCTTCTTCTTAACGAACAGCACCGGAGCTCCCCATGGTGAAGAGCTAGGCCGAACGAACCCGGCCTCCACTAACTCCTGAAGCTGGCTTCGGAATTCCACCAACTCCTTTGGGGCCATTCGATAGGGAGCTTTGGATACCGGCTTAGCCCTCGGTACGAGCTGGATCTGAAAGTCCTTCTCTCGGTACGGGGGTAACCCTGGTAGCTTCTCTGGAAACACATCGGCGAAGTCCCGCACTACTGGAATATCTGCAATGGAGTCCTTGGCTACGACCGCCTCAAAGAGGACCTGATAAACTTCTTCCCCCTGCAGGTGGGCCTTAACGGCCTGCACAGACGACAGTAAGGTACGGGGTGCTGGTATAATACCTTCGATAACAATGAAGGAGTCGCCGTGCCTCACGGTGATCCTCTTCGCCACGCAATCGATCTGGGCATGGTTCCAATACAGCCAAGTCATGCCCAGAATTAGATCGTAGTCTGGCATCTTCAGAACCGTTGCTGGTGCCTCAAACGCCTTTCTGCCGATCCTCGCTTCCATATTACAATGAGCAGAGGTCAATATCTCTGATCCATCAGGTAGGCGCTCCCTCATCATCTTCCCGGTGAATGGCTCCATTCCTGCTAGTCATTTCACGAAATCCTCCGACACGAATGATTGCGACGCACCAGTGTCGAAGAGGGTATGAGCGAGCTTGCCGCTCACGAAGACTATGCCTGGGGTAATTAAATGTCTTAGTATTCTTTTTGTAGTTTACCTTCTCTTAATTTCTAGCCAGGTTATGTTTAAAATAGTAGTTTATATGAAGAAAATTTACAAGTACTGCCATACCTGTGATAACCTGCTCCGGGTTCCGGGGCTGTGTCAGGTCTAGAGCATACACCTGTTCCCTCTCTGGCCTGCGGCCACGATCCTGAAATCCTCGTCCTCGGTCCTGCCCTCGTCCGCCAAACTGTCGGGGAGGTGGAGCGCCCTGATGTGCTGGTGGGGGTGCTCGCCTCACAGGGCAGTTCCTCTTGATATGCCCCGGCTGGTTACACTGAAAGCATACCGGTGGCTGCTCTGCCGTCCTTGGCATTTCCAGCATTTGTATAGGCTGGGGAGCCAATACCCCCTGAATCCTCTGCTCCTGCCCAAACTCTTGACGAGGCTGATCCCCGTTACTTCTCTCTCCAATAACCTGGCCTCGAGGATGGTCTCTACGTCCTCCAATCACTGTATCATCAGCCGGTCTCTTCCGGCTCCTCACTGTAAGCTGATCCGCCTCTCTCTTCTTAGCCATCTCCAGAATCCTGGCCAGACTCCCCTCTGAGACGAAAAGGAGGGCCTGCCTCATGTCATCTTGCAGCCCCTTATAAAACCTCCGGGCATAGCCAGCATCGTCTAACTGGTAAGCGTCCGCATAATGGGCCAGGTGAGTGAACTCCTGATAGTACTCCACCACAGTCCTGTTCCCCTGCCTCAACCGCAGGAACCTATCCTCCAGGTCATCTCTCGCCGACTGAGGTACAAAATGTCCCAAGAACGCTGCTCTGAACTCCTCCCACGTAATATCAGCACTGTCCATCCCTGCAAAGGTGGTGTCCAGCTGAGATTTCCACCACCTCTTTCCGTGTGACTCTAATCAAGAGAATGCCAAAGCGACTGCCTCCTCCGTGGGGCATCGAATTCCTGCCAGCATCTCATAAATGGTGTCCAACCACTCCTCCGTACGTACTGCAGACTCCGTCCCCTAGTAGCATGGTGGGGAAAGTCCTCGGAAGACCGTCATCCAATTGGCTCCGGGGTTTGGCTGTGGGGCCGGGGCTTGCTGAGCTCTGAAGGCCTCCAGGATGGCCGTCAGTGTTTGCCCCATCTCCGTCTGCTGGAACGGAACTGGTGCTGGCGGAGGCGGGGCCTCATTCTGAGCCTGGGGTGTCCCCTGCTGCGATATAGGGTTCGTCGCAGGCTACAAGTAAAAATTCCATTTGTTAGAGTCCGAATGAATGGAATTTAAGGAGAGTTAGGATGGACTTTCACATGTGATTTCTCTTATGGGCACACCACTGCTTCCGCTGCTAGTTTGTCCGCAAACTAAGCTCGTACGGGGGTGGCCCAAGGTTTTGTGGACTACTTCTCTTCCGATCGAGGTTTTGCTCTGATACCACTTGTAAGACCCCTTTTTTTTCTTTTTCAACCTCCGGGGTCTTAGCCCAAAATTGCCGCTTTGCGGTGGCACCGACTCACGGGAAGGCAACCACTACAAAATGCCAATTCTGCCGGCCCTTTTCGATCACAAGAGAGAAGTATTTATACATAAATGTAAACAAGTCCACAGAAATATGTAAATAAAAGTGAAATCATAACCAGTCCATCAATAGATAATACAGGGAAATAGATAAATGGTCTCGAGCCCAGTACATCAGAGTCCTCACTACAAGTCACTCATCGCGGAAGCTAAGAAAATACTAATCACTCACGGAGCTGGTCGCAGGTGCACCGGTGCTAGAATGTCCCACCTCCATGCGCACCGTACTCCGCTGGTGCTGGTCCCTGGACTGCTGGTCCCTGTCTCCCATCCGGAGCTCCTGTAATGTTTGGTTCGAAAACCATTAGTTATAAAGACTAAGCCCTATCGTCCCCTACCCCTCCCACCACGGTTCCTAAGCACCGGGCGGAGAGGAGGAAAGGGAAGCTACAAAAGTGGAGAAAAATCAAGCAGGTGACAGGGAGCTAATTTAGTAGTTATTTAGAATGAATTAGATCTAACAATCCTACGGCAGTAAGTAACAAGGAGAGCAGTTAATAAGTAGCAATTTGTATAAAAAGACAGCTAGAGAACAGTAAGTAAACAAGAAAGTAAATAAGTATGTAACCTTAACTTATATGAATGCCCATACAAACTTATAAGTTAAGGGGTCTTCTGCAAGGCTCCCATCGTATAAAAAGTCTCATACCAATTTATACGTTGGGGTGTCGGTTGTATGCAAATATGAGTGTAGTGATATGCTATGCCATGATTCATCCAAGTGCAACTCACGCACACGAATCTATGCACACAGACCTTTAGTTCCCCCTGTTCGGGCAGCTAGCTTCACTCCCAGGAACCTCCGTAGTGGCAAACGGAGACAGTGGGTCGGGCCCCCCACTCCTAGGCGAGTATCCACACTACCAGGCCCAGCCCTTCCGTACGCCCCTAGAAGAACACAACCTAGGGTATCCGCGTACTACTGCTGGATGTACCCTCCAGACTTTCTTTGGCTAAGTGTCCCACACCGCCGAGTCAGCATACCGATGTCGGTGTGAACGACAATCAGATACCGAAGACCCACCACCTTTATTCTGTACTCGAACCCTCGAGCCCTCGGCCCCCCGGACAGTCCCGTCCGTGCATCTACCTTCAGAGCTACTGTCTAAATGGCAACCAGTCCTATTATTCTACTTTCCTAGCTATTGGGGAGTGTGCATGTGTAACCCTAGTTATACTAGTTGCTCTTTTAATTTATTATTCCTAAGGTTTACGTTAGCCTAGGACTGCCCCCGGTATACCCCGTGAAGGGCTCTCAAGGGGCACTAGGAACCAAGACGGCGACATTACGGCCCGAAGTTCTCTTTCACAAGGCACTTATTTTTATTGGTTGATCTCCCTTAACCCGATCCACTTTTAGTTACTTTAGTTCTAACCCTAGAGTATTAAGACTCTTCCTCTTCTTCCCGGGATGGACGATCTTTCGTCATTCCCATACTCCCTTATCCTAACCAGTCTCACACTCTAATTATCCTGACTTCCAATGATGAACTCAATCATAACTTGCCCTACCAACCATCAACTACCAGAATTCCGTGGCTTTACTATATGCAGACCATCCTAAGCTATATGAGGTACACAAGGGGAGGTACACCAAATTATCTTCCAAATCTCCTATAATATTTACTGGAGGTCTATCATATCATAATTTGTCTAAATCCAGAAACTTATAATTTTCCTAATTAATCTGATATTTATTTAATTTACCCAAAGGACGGGCCATGGGTCATTTTAAACATGAACTACATGATATTCTTAAGTAATGACCACCCAAAATTTATGATCACTAAATAACAGCAACATAACCTCAAATTCAAATTTCCAGAATTTTACAGAAAGTATTTAGCCTCTAAATAATTTATCCAGTATAATCACGTTAATTCTATGTAATGAAGGAAGTACTGAAATTACTCATCGGAAAATTATAGAAAAATTACTAATCAGTAGCATGGTATAAAAAAGATCTTTGTGCAAAGAATCATAATTTTTCCAGTTTGCTAAACACCACTAAAGATTTAATCAAATAATCAAGGTAAAACATACTTAATGAAGAAAGCCTTAGAATTAAACTTCCAAAAATCCCATAAAAATTCACAGAGATTTAGAACCATAATAAACGTTCTTTGCGTAAATCCCATCAATTTCCAAGAAGTATATATTCCATAATAAATTTTCTAAGCAAATCATACAAGCTACTACATCGTTAATTAAGTATCCAAAATAATGATCTTAAAATTCATAGAAAAATATCCAGAGTGTGCACCATCCCTATAATTCAGTCTACCCAAATCTCAACACTTTTCAATGTGTTTTAGTGTCATTTCCTATCTCTACAAGTTTTGCACCCTAAACTAGGGTTAGATTTTTAGGTATCACAACGGTCTCCAAACCTACTAAAATTTTATCCAGAGAACTATAATGGCCCTATGGTCCTCTTCACCAAATTTCGAGTCACTCCAAGGTCATTTGACCACATGACCTTCACAAACCACCATGATCCATCCTTAGGGTTTGGCCTTGGTTCTTAGGGCAAACTTACCCCGACCCACCTCAAACTCTATGAGGGGGTGCTAGAGAATATTACTAGCCAGTGGTAAAAATCTCAGCCTCTGTTGAGGTGATCTGACCACTCAAATCTCAAAAGTGCACTTTTAACCTAAGACCCCTTATTAGGGCAAAACTTAGGGTTGATCATTTCTACTCCAAACCATCTCCAAATGAGATGAAAAATTATACAGAACCTTATGGTGAACCCAGGGACCACTCACCAAAATTTGGGAGGGTTTGGAAATTGTTTAACCATCTAACTAAATTTGGCTAGGATTATTGAATTTTCCTAAAAACTATATAAAACTATTTCCCAAAAATCCTAAATTTTGGACAGAATCCAAGTATAGATAATATCAGGCCACACCCCAAATTTCAAGTCATTTTGATGACTGGATTGGAGTGGGGAATTTTTCTAAGGTCAAGACAGCCCTCTGGATAGACCTCACCAAAAAGGGTGTTGTGGTCTAACCAGGACTCCAAATCGAGTGCAATTAATTTTAAATTAAACTAGACCTCAAGGGCTACATTTTCTATGTTGACCACTTTTCCTGTAGGAGGCTCTAGATATTTTTCCCAAATTATTTAAAATGACAGATATTTTCATTCAGAAATTGCTTCACACATAAAATCTAATTAAATAGCACTGTTCATCTTCTTCTACAGCCCGAAACCAGAGCCCTGAAAACCTAATTTCCAGTAGCTTTTCCAAACTATTTCCAGGCCATCCAGCCATCTCCTTGGCCGGCCACCACCACCACCTCTGTTGAGGTGAGGGCTATCGTCGGGCGGCCGCATGGCCGCCGGAGAGGCGGTTTTCGGCGAACCGGCCACCATGAAATTTTCGGAAAAACCACGAATACGCTCACCCGATCTGGCTCTTTTGAGCCCGATATCTCTCCTAACGATTTCTAAGATCTATCCGCAGAAGAAGAGGGAGGGGAGGACCTTGTTCGCGGGCTGGAGGCGTGCAGAGCGTCGGGAAGCCATTGGCGCGGTGGTGGCGTCGCCGGAAATTCTTCAACAGTAAGGGGGAAATCTGAAACAGTTTGATGGAGAGTGTAACCTTTTCCCCTTGCTCTTAGGAGTCTTTTATAGATCAGCAAGTGGGGAGGGGAAAGGATGAAACGTTCATGGCTCTTAATATTTCCCTTAATGACGTTTCGGTTATGACGAATGGCAGTTGAAACGCTGGAGATGAAGAGCCGTTTGCCAGGTGGCGATTTCCTATTGGACCCACTTTTCCTTAATTATTAACATAATTAATGTAGGAAACGACCCATAAATACTCTTGGTTTTCATTCCCATAGTCAGAATTTATTATGGCGTCGATTACAGAAATTTCCAGTCTGGCTGACGTTTTGGCCTTGGTCACGGGCGTGACACATAGTTCACGGGCGTGACAGGTCTGGTGACTAATTCTGGGCCGACGACCGTCGAACTGAAATCGATGATCGTCGACCGTGGTCACGCCCTATGTCACGGGCATGACATTGTGGGTCACGGGCGTGACAGGTCTGGTGACTAATTCTGGGCCGACGACCGTCGAACTGAAATCGACGATCGTCGACCGTGGTCACGCCCTATTTCACGGGCGTGACTCTGTGAGTCACGGGCATGACAGGCCATGAGGCAAATTCTGCACCCGACGATCGTCTACCTGAGATCGACGATCGTCGAAGGAGTCACTCCCCAGGTCACGGGCGTGATACCTGGGTCACGGGCGTGACAGTGTCGGGTGGAAAATTCTGCGCCCGACGATCGTCTACCTGAGATCGATGATCGTCGAAGGAGTCACGCCCCAGGTCACGGGCGTGACACCTGGGTCACGGGCGTGACAGGGTCGGGTGGAAAATTCTGCGCCCGACGATCGTCTACCTGAGATCGACGGTCGTCGAAGGAGTCACGCCCCAGATCACGGGCGTGACACCTGAGTCACGGGCGTGATAGGGCCGGTCACGGGCGTGACCAACCCGTGACCCGAAATCCTGGTTGATTTATTTCAACTTTTGGGCTCCCTAGGGTTCTACCACAACCAACCGACTCCTAGGGGTCTAGCCGGAAATGGGATGTTACACCATAAGACTGTGGTACCGTGTATGGAGTACCGTGAGACAACGGCGCTGCATACACGGGACCATGAGAATTATACTCAGTACCTTCAGTGGGGTACTCATCACTACCATGCCCATAATCCCCGCACCAATGGCACTTGATATACCAATTTGAATACATATATGGTGCAATAGAAAAGAATTCACCACAAGAAATTTTCTTAGCAGAAATTAAATACTCGCAAGCAAATAAAGAGTGGAACAGCCTGCTATAGCAAAATAAAAACTAGAAAGGGAATAAAATAAAAAAAACAACAACTAAAAAACCAAAAGAAAAATAACACAAGAAATATACAAATGGAAAGGGCAACTATCTCAAATCTTCCTCTCCGAAAACTCAAACGACTGTGTTCCCCGGCAACGGCGCCATAAACTTGATGCGTGGAAAATAAGGCAAGCGCACCGGTCGCACAAGTAATAAAGTTTAGGAATAAATCCCCGAGTGTCGGTCTCTTGAGGAACACAGTAAGGGATGAGTTAATGTCGAGGAGGACTTGAGATTGAAGTCCTCGGGTCAGAGGTAATGAAATGGGGGTTTTGATGGTTGCGGAAACAGGAAGTAAAATCTACAAGCTACTCCTATGCAACGCCGCTATGCGATGCTTCGCCAGGCGGGATGGAAACTACACGGGCCGCTATGCACCGAATCGCTTGGCGGATGGACGAGTAAGCTAGCGGATGAGGTGGTTAGAATGGCGGAATGAGGGTCGTGAGCACCTCTTCGCAACGCACGCCACTAGCAATTGCTAGTGCGGTAAGGGTGGATGGTGGAGGATGGAATATGGCGCACCTCAAGCAATAAATAACGAAAATACAAATCACATAGACATGATTTAGCATAAGCATTTTACAAATAAACACACATCATCAATAAATGAAGTTTACAACAGCACATAAACAACAATAAAGGAAGAACAAGGCAAGAGATCGACCGAATCCGAAGCCTTATTGAGGATTCACGGTTGGAGTCGTCGGGTTGTCAATCCGCGCCCAAGCTCGGTCCTCAACTGCGTCCGGGGTAGAGAAGGGATGTCACCACCTTCCAATGACCCGTCTTCTTCGTCTCACGATAGCGGAAGAAAGTTGCAAGCTTCCCTTTGCTTGATGTCCATGGCGTTGAAGCTTGAAATAAACCCAAGAGATGATGGAGGAGGCCGAGGGGGTGCTCCGGCTTGGATTTGGCGAAGAAAGCTTGCCCGGAACCCCTCCCTAAGGTGGAGGATGAAGGGAAATGGCGGAACCCTTCGTCGGGGACAAAAAAACGGCGGAAAAATCGGGCTCTGCGGATTAGGGCGAGACCTGCGCTATTTATAGAAAACAGGATTAAATACTGCGCACGATCACAGGCGCACGACCAGTGGTCGTGCGCGCTATGGCCTGTGACCGTGCGATATGGCGGCAGAACTTGCACAAAAGAGGTCATGACTGCGCACGATCGGCAACGCACGAGCAGTGATCATGCGCGGTATAGCAGGTGATCGTGTGATATGGCAGGACAGAACTTTCGAAAAGAGGGCATGACTGCGCACGACCGATGATCGTGCGCCAAAGAGGTCGATGGTCGTGCGTGGGTAAAAACGCACGACCATTGACTCCTTTGCCAAAAAATGGTGAAAGTCCTATGTCGGATGCCCACACGATCCCCGAACCTGCAGGAAAACTACACGCATTGTCGATCATGGCAGTCACAGAAATATATAAAATGCACAGCAAGAGGGAAATACACACATGCACAAAAATAGGCTAATAAAGTGCACAAGACGTGAAATGTCGCAGCGAACCAAAATGAGTGCTAATGGCGCTGAATGGTAGTGCAAAGACATGCAAATGAGCCCAGATGAGTCTGAAATTAAGTATAAAATATGGACTCTTCACCCACGACCCGTGCTAATCCCTTAGAAGAGAGATGAAGTCTTTGCGAGATGGGATACTTGTGAGGCGAGAGGGGAATAGTGGAACAGGCGAGAGGGCCCTCGCGCCGTAGACTGGGCTCTAATGGCGAGAGGATGTTGACCCCTTTCATATTCTTCCTCCAAGGCACCTAGCTCAGTACTGGCTAGGGAGGGGAAGGATTTCTTGTTCTTCCGGGTAAGAGGTGGGACCTCCAAGTCTGTTTCTAGTTCCCAAGACTCGCGTCAAGGAATGAATTCGGGAAGAGTAGGTGTGAGCTGCAACTCTAGATCCGAACACTAGGTGAAGTCGAGTTTATGGTTTCAACATTTTTTGTGCGGTAAGCGCGGATCGCAACCTACACAGAAGAATCTTGAACTACTTCAAGGCGGGAGATCTCGGTGAAGGAGACGATGGCAGTTCCCAGAACTCAGAAGGATACGTGGGAAGAGAAGAGTTCATGGCGTGCATCAGAGGCATCATGGACATGTTGCATGGGATCTCGAAGCGAGGCGACTGCTCGACTCCTCTACCTAGGCCCCTGCTCTCGCATATCAGGATGAGCTTGTCTTGGTAAGAGTTGGATAGGAAGCCCTGGGGGAGCGACCTGGTAAAGAGAATGTGGTGGAAGGGAGCGAGCGAGACCTGGCGGGTAGGAAATTGTTCCCTAGACCCACTAGTATCGTCTTGCCGGGGGACGTCATTACGCTAGTGGAGGTGGCGAGACACCTAGAGAGAGGGTCCCCATTTTGTGAGTTGATCCTTTCAGCTCCAGTCCCAGAGGGGTTCTGAGAGCCCAAAATGACCTACTACATAGGAAAAGATGACCCTCTCCAACACTTGCAATGGTTCGAAGATGCGGTCTCCATCAGGCTGATGACGGACGCATTCAAGTGTCGTCTTTTCGCCATCACCTTAAAATATAAAGCTAGTGACTGGTTTAATCAACTCTCAACGAGATATATGGCTTCGAAGACCTGAGTAGAAGTTTCCAATTGCGTTTCTCAACCTTGAAGAAAAGGAAGAGGAACCTGGAGTAGATTTTTCTGTTCCGGTAGAAGGTAGAGGAATCCTTGGCCCAGTATATGGACCGATTCCAGGAAGAAATCTTGGACATTCAGCAGGTGCCAGGATTTTCTCTCCAGATGGCCTTCACTGTTGGACTGCGGGAGAGTTTCTTTAAGATGATCCTAACCCTAAAGGCACCGTTGTATTTTGAGGGGTTGATGGAGAAAGCAGCAAAAGAGATAGCGATGGAGGTGGTGAACCGGGTGTTTGCCAGGAAATTGGCAAGGTTGACGAAGGCCGAGTTGAGAGAGCCAGGAGGGGCAAGGCAGCATGAAGGAAGGAGGAGGGAGGAGCCTAGGGCTCCGACATATCAAGAGTTGGATTGGAGGCAGCTAGGAAGCCCTGTTCAAAGGCAAGGAAGAGGTTTTCCCCAAGGGGGAAGGAATTATCAGGGAGGACCAAGACGATTCAACAAGCAGGGGTGGGGGTATGATCCTAGACCACCCCTACCCCTGCCTCAGCAAGCTATGGCCATTGGCCGAGGGAGAGGAAGGGGAATATAAAGAGGGAGAGTAGGAGTTGGAGCTGGAAGGAGGAGGAATCACTAGGAGGGGAGACGGGATGAGGAGGTAGCCTTGCCATATTGTGACTTCCATGAGGAGGAAGGTCAAGCAACCGCTACCTGCCCGAAAATTCTTGAGATGAAGAGGGTTAGAGGAGTAGGGGAGCAACAACTATAGTGCGGATAGTAGAGATGACTGAGACCGGGGAGGAGGACCGGTGTGTGGATCAAGCTGATGTGGGAGACCGAGGCGGGATCGTAGTGATCCATGGGGGAGTAGGGATTGAGGCCACCCGTAAGGCGAGCCTTCATACCATATATCGTCAGAGCATTTCCTTGACGTCACAAGCCCCTCCCTTGGATGAGAAAATCACCTTCTTTTGAAAGGACTTGCCAGACTATGAAGATCCATTTTGCGATGCACTGGTAATCCGGACTGCCATCGAAAACTTTACGGTGTCACGGATCCTATTAGATAATGGTATTTCGGTGAATGTCATCTTCAAGAGGGCATTCAATGAGATGAGGGTGGAGGCTCGAAGGGTGTTGGCAGCATATGGGTCGTTGTTCGGATTCTCGGGGGAGTGGAAGGAAGTCGAAGGGGGAGTGGGACTCCAGGTAACCCTGGCGGGGCTGTCTAGGAATTGTCGCTTCGTGATAGTGGACGCCCCAACAGTTACAATGCAATTTTTGGGCTCCCTTTGATCAGTGACTTTAGGTGCATCCCATCATCTTTTTATCAATGCCTGAAGCTCAATGTCTGTGGAACCCAAATCTGAGTACGAGGAGATCCAAAAGCAGCCCGTGAATGCTATGTGACGGCAGTGAATGCTATTTCTTTGCAAGGAGAGGTCGAGGAAATGGAGAAAAGGATTGAACAATAGGAGCAGGAGGTTGGAGAAATGACAGGAGAGCAGGAGGGAGATATGGAGGTAGAGGAGGAGAGGGAAGGAGAGGCATTGGAGAGAGGCATTGCAGTGGAGCCGGAAATGGCAGGAGAGAAGGAGGGAGAGATAGAGGTAGAGGGGGAGAAGGAAGGGGAGAGGATGGAGAGAGGCATTGCGGTGGAGCCGGAAATGGCAGGAGAGAAGGAGGGAGAGATGGAAGTGGAAGGGGCAGGGGGAAAGGAAGGAAAAAGGAGAGGAAAAAGGAAGATAAAGGAAGTAGAGGAGTCATCTAGAATGAAAGCTCGTCTAGAAGAGAGAGGAGGTTCGTTGTTAGGAGGGGTCACAACTGATGAAGAAGTGGAGAGATTTCTGAGGGAGGTGGTTGTGGTCGTTACGGAGCGCGAGGCCATAGAGCGCGAGGCCAGGGAGCAGGAGGAGATGTTGAGAGAGCATGAGCGAGAGGAGGATCCATCAAGACTGAAGGTGCTCATAGAAGTGCTGGGGATGGAGATTCTCACCAAAGAAGGGAGGAGAGAGAATATAAAAGTCAATGGGGAGCACAGCCCCGAGGATAAGGAGGAGATTAGGTCGTGCGTGTAGAGGAACATCGACATCTTCGCTTGGAGCACTGTCGACATGCCACCATCTCAATCTTGACCCCAAGGCTAGTCCGGTACAACAAAAGAAGAGATCCATCGCCTCCAAGATGGTCGGGCCCATCAGGGAAGAGGTGGAGAAGCTGCTCGAGGCTAGATCTGGGGTGGGTGAGTAATGTTGTAATGGTAAAAAGGGAGATGGAAAATGGAGGATGTGTGTGGACTTTTCTCTTTTAAATAAAGCATGCCCTATGGATTGTTATCCTCTGCCTCGAATCGATGCGCTGGTTGACTCAGCCATCGATTTTTAACTAATGAGTTTTCTAGATGCATTTTCAGGGTACCATCAAATACGCATGCATCCCCCAGACATCAATAATGTTACCTTTATCACGGATGATGGATGCTTTAGCTGTAACATGATGCCCTTCGGATTGAAGAATGCAGGGGCAACTTACCAAAGAATGATGGACCGGATCTTTCGGGAGCAAAAAGGATGGAATCACGAAGTTTATGTGGATGACCTGATTATCAAGAGCCGAGACCTCAGGTCCCATGTCTTGGATCTGGAGGAAACTTTTGGGACAAAAAGGAAATTCAAGATGAGGCTCAACCCTCTAAAGTGTGTATTCGGGGCCAACATGGGCAAATTCTTAGGACATCTCCTTACCCCATCAGGAGTGGAGCACAATCCAAACAAAGTAAAGGCAATCTTAGAATTGGAATCTCCGAAGAATGCTAACGAATTCCAATGCCTTGCCGACAAGCTAGCCGGATTAAGCAGGTTCCTCTCCCGGGCAGTAGAGAAGTGCTCGCCCTTCTTCCGAGCACTAAGAGGAGGCAAGAAATTTGAATGGACCACCGAGTGCGAAGAAGCTTTCCGGGCTCTGAAACAACAACTCACCCAAACACTACTACTCCAATGGACAAGAGAAGGGGGAGGGTTTATTCTTAAACCTAGGAGTAGGGACGAGAGCGGTGGTTCAGTACTTGTACGAGAATAAGGAAAGAAGCAGTTCCCGATCTACTACGTAAGCAGAGTCATAAAGAAGGCAGAGCTCAGATACCCCATCCTTGAAAAGTTGGCCTTAGCTCTCATCATCTTGGCCAGGAAGCTCAGCCGTACTTTCAGGCTCACTCAATCCCGGTGGTGACAGATTATCCTCTCTGCCGCTTCCTGGAAGGGGTGGAGCATTCTGGCATGTTGGCCAAAAGGTCAATAGAACTCAGTGAGTTCGATCTCGTTTTTACTCCTCGGGTAGCCATCAAGTCGCAAGCGGTTGCCGATTTCCTTGCAAACTATGTGGTTGGGGTCGGAGAAGCTGAGGCACCTCGTCTAGCGGCCTGGGAAATGCTAGTAGATGGAGCTTCTAGAAAAAGTTCTTTTGGAGGAGGGATGATCTTAGTGAGTCTCGAAGGAACCAGAATTGAGCAAGCCCTGAAGATTCACTTCACTATCACTAACAACCAGGCAGAATATGAAGCGATCATCGCGGGGCTCAAGCTAGCTCAGGAGCTGGGAATACAAGACATCAAAGTCTCCAAAGACTCTATGGTATTAGTAGGAAAAATCAATGGAGAGTTTGAAGTAAGGGAGCCCACCCTCCAATTGTATCTGATAAAGGTAAAAGGTGTCATCGGACAGCTCTATAGCTTTTCAATTCAACACGTCACAAGAGAGAAAAGTGCTCAGGTTGACCTGCTCGCCAAGCACGGCCCTCAAGCTGGAGGAACCATGATGGAGCTCTTCAGACCATCCATAAAAGAAGGAGAATTGATGGAAGTGGACCAACAAGGATCTATGATGGACCCCTTCATCACCTTTTTGACCTCAGGATGTCTTCCCGAGAGAGACCTCGATAAGAAGCAGATCAGGTATAAATCAGCATACTACCTACTGAAGGAAGGGACGTTATACCAAAAGACACTATCGGGTTTGTTGGCTCGGTGTGTGTCCGAGAGAGAGAAATCTCAAGAGTTATGGAGGAAATTAATTCAAGAGAATGCGGGAGTCATTCGGGAAGTCGGACCTTGGAAGGAAGAGTGTTGAGGCAAGGCTACTTCTGGCCTACCCTCAAGAGAGAAGCGGAAGAATTCGCCAAGAGATGTAAGAAGTGCCAGGAGTTCGCCCCCCTTCAACTGCTTCCTACCCAAAGATTACGAACAATCACAGCTCCCTGGCCCTTTGCAATATGGGGGCTAGATTTGCTGGGGCCTTTCCCCTAAGCAAGTGGCCAAAGAAAGTTCCTACTAGTCATGGTGTATTACTTTTCAAAGTGGCTAGGGGTAAATGCGTTGGCTAAGGTGACGTCACAAGTGGTTAAAAATTTTGTATGGGGAGAGATCATCTGCCGACATGGGCTTCCGTTGGCCATCATCACCGATAATGGACCATAGTTTGCTAGCAGGGAATTCGTGAACTTTTGTGTCCAGCTGGGCATAGACCTCCTCTTCGCCTTGGTTCATCATCCTCGAAGCAACAGACAGGTGGAAGAGGCGAACAAAATTATTGTGAATCTTTTAAAAAAGAAGATAGAGAACTCTAGGGGAAGTTGGGTCAAAAATCTCCCTTCCGTTCTCTGGGCTTTGAGGACCACACCAAACACCACCATAGGAGAGACAGCGTTTAAACTCTCCCATGCCTCGAAGGACATTATACCTATAGAGTTCGAGGTCGAATCTCCGAGAGTAGCTGCTACGAAGGAAGGAGGCAAAGTATGGCGGGTAGAGAATGAGGAGGAGCAAAAGATCTCTCTCAATTTGGTGGAAGAGCTCAGGGAATCGACATCGATTCGGCAGGAAGAAGTCAAGCGCCGGATGGCTAGATATTTTGATAAGCACATAAGGGTGAGACAGTTCCAGAAGGGCGACTTGGTCCTCAAAAAAGTAGATGCGGCCGGCAGAGGAGCCTAAGTGGGAAAACTCAATCCCAATTGGGAAGGACCCTTTGTGGTAAGGGAGGTCCTGAAGTCAGGAGGGTACCACCTCAAGCATATGGATGGGGTACCCCTCGATCGTGCCCGAAGCGATGACGACCTAAAAAGATTCTACCCTTGACATTTTCTTATCATTTCAAATACATGTAAATATGTTATGATTTCCTGATATAATTGTTGATGCACGAAATGCGAAAGGGGATCGAGCACCACCAGCTAACGGTTCGAGCACTTGGGAAAGAAGGAAAGAAAACAAACTGCGAGCAGTAGTCTACTTAGCGGACTAGAAAAGGAACAAAAAAGCAGATGAGCCGTAAACCACGGCAACACCAGACTTCGCCCGCCGCGGCCTGAATGCCACTCTTGCGACGGGCTTGATTTTGATTGCAAACAGGGGGTTACAAGCAGGAAAAAGGAAATGATGCGGAAAGCAAGCTTGAGATTGCAAAGCCCGAGATTCGAGTCTGTAGCCTTTAACAAGTGGGCTCCTGGGATCGAGTCAGCATGCTTTGAGTGCACCACTTCCCCCTATTTATAGGCTTGGGGACCTGCCCAAACGGGCAGGGCTAAAATAATCGGTTGCCCGGGGTACAAAAGAGCCGGGCAGCGGTGAACGGAACCAAAAAAGAAAGAACAAGCAGTCCGCGCGAGACCGGCGGACTGGGCTTGTAAGCTGGAATCTTCCTTTGGTCGCGTCGAGCGCAATCCTGTCAGAAAAGTCGCGACCTGCGCAACCTAAGCGACCTGACTCTGGAGCTCGCTGAAAGCTGGCAAGATCTGAGAGCAAACCAAGGGCGACCTGGGCGGACTGAGAGCTGGAGTCTGCCTAGGTGGCTGGGATTAACACTGGCCAACTGACGAGCTGGGCGGACTGATGGCTTGAGTCCGGTAAGGGAGGGGCAAGATGCTTAGCTGGAAATGTTGCGGATTCTGGGGTTAGCATAATCCCCGCACATTTTCGAGTTTTGGAAAATTTTGAAAATGTTTCCTTAACCTCCGAGTCCGCAACTATCATAAATGCTAACTGTGCTATAAATACTGCCGGAAGTCCTATCCTCTACCAGAATTGATTGCACGACGGGTCGTTACTCACCTCTTGCGGTCTCAACTTTCCAGTACGGCATGGCAAGATTAGGATCTTTCTTTGGCAGCCTTGCCACCTCAACCGAGAAACCCAAAGCGAGTTCCCGATCTAAGAAAGATAGTCACCGGAACAATATGCCTGCCCGCAATCAAGGAAAGAGTTCAGGTTAGAAGAGGACAGGCCCAGTCCGCAATATCAAGCATGAGAAAACCACGACTGCTCCTGCTTCTCAGAATCCACTAACTGAGAGTGCGAGTAAGAAACCGAATTCGCCATCCGTCTCTGATCAGAACCTCGCGAGCTTTTCAAGTATGGAGGTGCACCGCTCTGCCTCCGAAACTATTATGTTGCGGTTAGATCCGAACAAAGAAGTGTCATCGCCAAAGGTCCAGCAGCCGAACATCGAGGATAAACATCCAGCTGATGAACAGGTGGAAGAAAGGGTAAAAGAGGCGATTGAGAAACAAGCTGACGAGCCCGCGGAAGCAGCGGCTAAAGATTCTGTTGAGAGTCAACCTGAGGAAATGGTGTCCCCCTGGCTCTGGTTGTCGTACCAACCTCAGCCCGCGAATCCCAGCAGGTTGTCATTGAATTGGATAAGACGCCTGAAAAGAAAAAGAGGAAGAGAGACAAGTCTTTAGTTGCGGAGCGAGTAGAGAAGAAGCTGCGAGTTCGGAAGGAGAAGAATATCTCCAAGTGGACGGGAGCTGCGAGCTTGCAGCATAGGCCACGAGAGAAGGAAGTTCCAGATGTCGATCTCGCCACCCCCGATGTTCTGCCCGCAGAAGGCGACCCCCCCTCAATGCTCAGCTTATCAACCACCGAGATACTTGACTCAATTGACAACGAGTAGCTCGCGAACATGAATCGTTCTCTGCTGGAAGCTTTGCAGCCTGGTGCTGAGATTGGGGGAGAGAAACTTGCTGATCCTTCCTCTTTCCTTCCAGCTGAAGAAAGGGAAAAAACAAAGGTACATCTCGCAACAATGAAGGCAAAGGTTGAGGCGATCTCAGAGAAGCTTGTTACAGATAAGCGGGCTGAGGATTTGCAGACCGCTGCCGAGCTGATGCGGTCAGGTAAATTGCATCCGGCACCTAGGTGTTTCTAGAGCTCGTGGCTTTACAAATCCCCTCCTCAGAAATCGCGGCCAATTAAGATCATTACAAAAACCGATGACATAGTTGCCTAAAGAAGATTGCTGGCCGAGATAAGAGTGAAGTCCATCGAGAATTGAGGCAGCGCCTAGGTGCTTTTGATCCGGAGCGCGTGAGGCGACCTGCTTTCGATAGTCGCCAGATTGCTGCCATGATTTCAAAAAGTGAATTAATTTTTTACCTTTTAAGCTTATTGCGACCTGGAAACTAAGCCGAGTTTATTTCCTCTGTTGCAGTATGGAAGTCAACACCCGATTCTATTGAGGTCGGCGAGATCGTGTCCTCGCTTGCAGATGTGCCCGCGCAGGCTGTGATGCGGTCTAGCGCTGAGCCCGTGCAAGGGGAGCAGTCTGGCCAAGAGACATACGCGTTATTAGCGAGGAAGTATGAGGAGGAGCTAAACGAAATTCGAGTTGATCTAAAGAAAGATAAAGAGCGAGAAAAGATCCTGGAGAACCAGGTCGCCAGCCTTTCTTCCATCATTGAAGGTCTAAAGAAAGAGAAGGAGCGGCTAAGCGGAGACGCCTGCCATTACAGGAGCAGGTACTTGGCTTTGGTGAGAGAAGGGAAGAAACAAGTCAGCGAGGTCGCTGTGGCGAAGCCGCAGACGTCTGCTCAACCTGCTGTAGGAGAGGCGTCAGCCCCGACGACAATCGGGCAGCCCGCGGTGGTCGCAAATCCAACACCAGCAAGCCCCCCGGCTATCACGTTCAACCGGGTAGTTAGGGACACTGCTCGCATGCACCGCACCTTTAACAACATGCACCATTTAGTCCAGCAGTTGTATAGAGAAATCTTGCGAGGGAGCGACCAGGCGGCCCATGTCGGGGTGGACGATGAGGAGCGACCTGCTCATCGAGACCGCAGAAGCCGCTGAGTCCGAAACATTAATTTGAACTCTGTATTGTATAATTTGGTGTCTGGACATTATCTTTGCTTTATTTGCGTTGTGATGCAGCCTTCACTTGTTGTATGACATTATTATTTTTTAACTAGAACAATCATGTTGTGATGTAAAATATGCGGGCTGATTTTATGTTTGCTCATTCCATTTCTTTAAAAATTGCCATCTTTGCGGACTGCCTGTGAGTCCGCGATTACTTGTAGATAATTTGCAGAAAAACTGGAAACGAGCGGGCTGCGCGGACTGCCTTTGAATTCGGAAAGCTTTAAGAAATTGTCTGAATTTGCAGGGAAAAACAGGGAAGAAGCAAGCTACGCGGACTGAGCAATCGATCTGGGCGGATTGACTGCTGTCATGTCAAACGATTTTTCTATAAATAGGGTCTTCATTTTCTCTTTGTGCAGGAAACAGTCGAAGATGAAGCCCTGCGGTCTGAAAAGATGGTATCCGCGCGTACTGATGCCGCAGTCGCCTTCCATGCGGCCGAGCATAAAAGAAGCAGACTGACCGCATTTGATCTGGAAGCTTTTCTGGATGTGCATATGGCGGGCTCGCCGGTGCTCGCGCGGCTTCCCGAGCATCAAGAGCGGTTGAACTTCTCCACGGCTACCCAGCTCGCAGTGCTCATCGACCATTTTGATTGCGGGTTCAAATTCCCCCTGCTTTGGGAGATCGCGGAGATCTTCGAGAACTACGTAGTGGTTCCTGGCCAACTCGCGCCGAATAGCATGATCGCCATCTGCAGCTATCTCGCCTACCTGCGATCTGAAAAGATTGAGTTTTCCTTGAAGATTTTTAGAAAGATATTTTCTGTCTGCTCCGTAACTCCAAAAGGAGATCGCGAGTATAAGGGTATCGTGTACTTCTACTATAGGGGGATGAAGGTTGTGGGCTTGCCGAATAAGATCCACAACTGGACCTCTAGGTACCTTATTTTTGAGGGCGACCTGGGGTTTCTCCACACTAACCCGCATTTGCGATCAGACGCCGACTTCAAAAGCGTGCGGCCGGGTGATGTCGAGGCCTCCATCGTCGGGTTTCTTACTAGAGCAAGGCTCGACATTGACTACTACATTCCGCTGTTGCCCTGACTAGACACCGTAAGCCGCCAGGAGAGTAAGTCCCGCGGCTTTCATTTGTATCCGCAACGACCTGGAACTTTGGCTAACTTTTCTTCTTGCAGCGACCTTGGCGGTGCCCGCAAACTTGCCCCATGCGCCAGCTGGACAGACTCCTACACAGGGAGAAAGAAGAAAAGAGTTTGCAAGGAAAAGGAAGGAGGACGGGGATCCCGCCGCGGGTTATTCCTCCAGCGATAGCTTCAACATTGCGGGTTTCGGCGAGAAGCAGAAGGATCTAAGGGGCAACCCGATGATCCATTGGCATGAGAAGAAGAAGTATGTTCGCCTTTCAATAGCTCTTCCCTCCTGGAGGAGTCCGCGCCCATCTCGCCACGCCCATGTCGCTATCTCTGCTTTGTATGGGAAGAAAAACCTTCACGACCTGCACAGTGTGGCCCCTGACGACCTTCCTCTACTTGCCTCCCAGGCCAGTGTGAACTGTGTCGTCACCAACCATTACATGGGCAGGCTTACGCGCGAGCTGCTTAGGGAAGATGCGCGATATAGGAAGGAAAACAACTCGCTGAAAGACAGAAATAAGCGACTAGGCGCAAAGATTAATCAGTATAAAGAGGACAAAGCTGTAAGTGCCAGTTAATCGTCATTATCTTTGTCGCTTATCTATAACGGACTGACGTTTTGATTTATTCCACAGACCGAATATGAGGTAACCAACCCCGACTTCCAGAAAGCCATGTTTCCTTTCGTCAAGGAAAGTGTGGAAGTCGCAATTGAACGCATCATCAATGATGGGTATGTGAAGGCAGGGGTAGACTCTATTCCCTTCCTGAAACTGTTTCCAGAGCTGAAGGACAAGGTTGCTGAGTTCGAGCGAGCTGCTAAGGGGAAAGCGTTGTTGAAGACGACGAGGAGGAGTTCGTCGATGATGAAGTTCCTGAAGATGTGGCCTCAAGTCAACAACAGGGAGGCCAGTCAGATCAGTCCACCAGCTCCGACTCTAATGAGAGCAGTGAGCGGACAGAACCCACGGCTGCTTCTCATTCCAGCAACAGTAGCAGCAGCGACTCGAGCGGCTACTCGCCGGCGGTGGATGTGGAGGGGTTAAGCCCGGAGAAGCCTGCAGAGAAGAAACAGAGGACTGGATAGTAGATAATGTAATTTTTCAGTTTTTAATGTAAAGGGGGCGGACTCTGCGTGAGTTTGCCGGAACACTTGTTTATAATATATTTTTGAATGAATAGAAAAGGATATTTTTTGATGTCTTCTGAAATGTTCTGCTTATTTCTTTCTTGTACTTAGAGGTCGCACTCCTTATATCAATCCGCGTCATATAACTTTGTAGTATGTTTGAAACTCTTGCTGAAATTGCTTAATCACAGCTCGCTTCAACATTAACAGAATTGACGTGCTTTCTTAACGAAGGGAATGAATGAGGCGGATTCTGAAGAGTTTGGTCAGCTGTCCGCGTCTTGCAGAATAACCTTTGCCAGTTTTAAGAGAACCAAGATGACGAAAGCCGCAATCAGCTAAAATAATGTTGATATACGAACTTGGCGAACTGGTATCATCGTCCGCTGATATTTATAGTTGAACCTTTTCAAATAAATAATCACTAAGTAATATAAACTGAATGAATCCCGCGTACTAGGCGGACTAGAAAACCGAAATCCACACTAAAATCAATGTTAACAGAAATGACCCATAACTCATAACCAGGTGGGCAGGTGCGGCCGGAGCGGCATTGCTTTCCTCACCGGGCTATGAACTATAGAATCAAACCAAGAGGCGGCGGACTGAGCGAACTAGAGAACCGAAATCTGCATTAAAACTGGTGATAAGAGAAATGACCTATAGCTCATGACCAAGTGGGCAGGTGCGGCCGGAGCGATATTGCTTTCCTCACTGGGTCATGAACTATAGAATCAACCCAAGAGGTGGCGGACTGAGCGAACTAGAGAACTGGAGTCCACACTAAACTGAATAATAATAGAAAACCCCTGTGAAGAAAAAAGCTACAGACTTGTGATCAAGTGGGCAGGTGCGGCCGGAGCGGCATTGCTTTCCTCACAGGATCTCAAGATCTGTATACTTAACAACACAATCTACTTCCCTCTTGCCTGGAGTACAGTATAAGTCGATCTTTTTGGAAGGTGCGGCCGGAGCGGCATTTCTTTCCTCCTAGATCGACAAGACTGTGGGTCTCCTGCAGGTGCTGCTTGAGGGTACCAAGGAGTGTTCGAGGGTTACAACCTTAAGATGATCTGGGGGCAGGTGCGTATAGTATTGCTTTCCCCGCACGATCATCTAAATTATAACAATATCCCTTACGTGGCATGGTAGAGCTGACCACCACTCCACTCCTCTGCAATGCAAGAGTGGGGTTAGGTACCAGTTGGGATCCGAAATCCAGTGTCCTGCCGCACTAGAACCGGTAAGCTCCCACTACACGGTGCGAAATCTCCCCGCAACACGTGGTCTTTGTGGTGTTATGCTAACAACCACGGTTCTAAGGGAGGTTTTTGCTAGATTTGGCGATATCTCCTGGTATTAGGCAACTGTTGGAGTTGCTTGGAGGGAAAAAGAGAGAAAGCACTTGAAGAAGTGTTAGTATAAAAACTTTGATAAACATCAATTTTTGAGAAACTTGTATAAGATAGAAAAGAGAGTTCAGGGATAGAAACGTTTAGAGTTGTCCTTGCTCAATATATTAACTGTCAATACTCGAAACAAAAAGGCACTTGATGAAGTGTTAGCAAGGAGCTTTTAATAATAAACCTCTGAAAAAGTTTACATAAGAAGGAATGGAAAAGAAGTTCAGGAATAGAACCGCTTTAAGTCATCTCCACTCCATGTGTGCGGCATATCTTCTCCTTCATATGTTTGCAACCGATAGGCCCCATTCTCAAGTGCTTCTTTAATAATGAATGGTCCAGCCCAATTCGGATTAAGCTTCCCCACCGAGTCGGCTCTTGTAGCAGCATCGACCTTCTTAAGAATCAGATCTCCCACTTGAAAGTGTTTTATCCTTATATTCTCATCGAAGTAGCGGGCCATTCTCCTTTTGACTTCCTCTTGCTTGATGGAAGCCTTGTATCTAACCTCTTCAACATGCTCCAAGCTGAACCTCAACTCCTCGTTGTTCAGCTCAAGCCAATCCTCCGTGCCTTGCCTAGCAAGCAGCACTCTGGGCGACAGGACTTCAAACTCAATAGGAATCAATGCTTCAGGCCCATGAGAAAGCTTGAATGGGGTTTCCCCTGTTGTAGATGAAGGCGTTGTTCTCAGGGTCCAGAGAACTGAAGGAAGTTGATCAACCCAACTGCCCTTGAGATTTTGAACTTTCTTCTTGAGCAGGCTGAGGATTTGCTTATTGGCTGCTTCTACCTGACCATTACTCCTAGGATGATGAACCGATGCAAAGCGCAGCTCTGTTCCGATCTGCTTGCAAAAATCTATCATCTCAGTATTATTAAATTGTGGTCCATTATCTGTGATTATTGTTATGGGGATACCGTGCCGGCAGACTATCTCGCCCCAAACGAAATTCTTCACGACCTGAGTTGTCATCTTTGCAAGCGCCTTAACTTCGATCCACTTACTGAAGTAGTCAATCATAACTATAACGAAACGCCACTGCCCACTTGCCATGGGAAAAGGACCAAGAATATCCATTCCCCAAACAGCAAAGGGCCAAGGGGTTGCAATTGATCTGAGAGATTAAGCAGCTTGATGTTGAAGAGGAGCGAACTTCTTGCACTGAACGCATTTTCTCACATAGGTCTCCGAGTCTTTTTTCATGGTGGGCAAGAAGTAACCCTGTCGCAGGATCCTTCTTTCCAAGGTTCTTGTCCCCGAGTGACTTCCACACTCGCAAGAATGCATCTCCCGGAGAATGGTAGGAACTTCATCCTCTGAAACACACCTCACCATTGTAGACAAGAAGGATTTTCTGTAGAGAGTACCAGATATCAAGTAATAATATGCTGCTTTTAACTTAAATCTCTTCTTATCTTTGACTGACTAATGCAGATCTCCGGTTGATAGGTAGAGGAAGAACGGATCCATCCAAGAGGAACGTTGATCGATTTGCATTAACTCTTTCTCATCCACTGTCGGGCAGAAAAGTTCAGAAGTTGTCCCCCCTGACGAGAACCCGTACTTGGCAAGAAAATCGGCCTCCTCATTTTCCGTCCTCGGGATGTGTTCAATAGTAAAACTTTTAAACCTTCCAACCTCAACTTTTACCAGCGAAAGATACTTCTTCAACACTGGCTCCCTGGTCTCGAAGTTACAAAGAACTTGTGAGGCCATTACTAGAGAGTCAGTCTTTACATGAGCATGATCGATTCCGAGCTCTCTTGCGAGCCTCAAGCCGGCCAATAAAGCTTCGTACTCTGCTTGATTGTTGGTTATTGGAAAATAAAACTTGATGTCTTGCGCAAGCTTGACGCCATTCGGATTTATCAGAACTACCCCTGCTACAGAAGAGTTTCTGTCTGAAGCCCCATCAACATAGATGGTCCAAGCTAAAGGAAACCTTACTGCCTAATCTGAGGTAGATTCTGCTGCGTCAATCTGAAAGTCTGCAAGTACTTGTGCCTTGATAGCTGTCCTGGGCACGTTGGAGATTTCAAACTCACTTATCTCGATTGCCCATTTTGCTAACCTGCCTGAATGTTCCGGCTTCTCTAGCACACTCTTCAAAGGTTGATCAGTGACCACTTGAATTGAATGCGCTTGGAAATAGGGATGGAACCTGCGAGCAGACATAACCAATGTCAAAGCCAGTTTCTCAAGGATTGGATACTTTGCCTCTGTATCTTTCAGAATGTGACTGACATAGTAAACTGGGAACTATCTCCTACTCTCTTATCGAACAAGAACAGAACTAACCGCCTCGGGACCAACTCCCAGATATAAGAATAACATCTCCCCTGCTCGGGGGCTTTGGAGTAAGGGTGTCGAGGTCCGTTGCTTTTTCAGCTACTCAAAGGCCAAAGAGCACTCTTTCGTCCATTGGAACTTGGACCATCCCCGAAGAGTTTTAAAGAATGGCGCACTTTTATCTCCAACTCGAGAGATAAATCTCCCGAGTCCTGCTAACCTCCCTCCCAACTGCTGAACCTCTTTTGGAGAATGGGGAGGGGCCATATCAAGGATGGCCTTAACCTTATCAGGATTAGGGGCAAGGCCCTCGGGAGTAAGGAGATGGCCAAGGAATTTCCCCTTACTTGCCCCAAATATGCATTTTTAAGGATTAAGTTTGATTTTATGCTTTCGTAGAGTGGAAAATGTCCCTGCTAGATCTAGCAGGTGTTGTGGAAGAGTCTTACTCTTAATCAAAAGATCATCCACATATACCTTAAGGTTTTTACCCTTTTGCTCTTTAAACACATGGTCCATCATGCGTTGATATATTGCGCAACCATTCTTAAGCCCAAAGGGCATCACAAGATAACAGTAATAGCCGTCATTAGTAATGAATGTCGTGTGAGGGATATCGGGTTTATGCATTCTTATTTGGTGATAACCAGAGAACGCATCTAAAAAGCTCATAAATAGATACCCTACCGCAGAATCAACTAACAAATCTATCCGAGGTAAGGGGTAGAAATCTTTTGGGCACGCTTTATTTAAATGGGTGAAATCCACACACATCCTCCACTTCCCCCCTGGTTTTTAACCATTACAACATTTGAGATCAACTCAGGATATTGAATTTCTTAAATAAAGCACGCCTTGAGGAGTTTGACAACCTCCTCTCTGATTGGCTCTGCCAGCTTGACTGCAACATCTCTTTTCTTCTATTGAACTAGCTTGGAAGTTGGGTCGATGTTGATATGATGGCAAGCCATGCCAGGATCCACTCCTGGCATGTCCTCCGCTGACCAAGCAAAGACATCCAGATTCCTCAGCAAGCAAGATATCAACTCTGCCTTCTGATCTTCCGGCAGCTTGGAGTTGATGGAGAGCTTTCTTTCCTCCCCTTCTGCAATGGGAACTCCCTGCGTCACCTGGGCAGGTTCCAGGTGAGCGCTTTCATTATCCATAGTAGCTTCTGATGGAGGGGGAACTTTTGTTGCTGCTGGAAAAGCTGGGGGGGTAACTTCTGTCATGTTGACTGTGCGGAGGTAACACTCCCGAGCTTGCCTTGGGTCACTTCTGACCCTGCACTGACGACCATCTTTACAAAACTTAAGGGCTAGATGATAAGTTGAGACTATTGCTCGATACTTGTTCAGCAATGGCCTTCCAAAAATAGCATGGTAGCTTCTTGGAGCGTCTACCACTATGAACTGAATCTCCCTGGTCACCCCTCCGAGCCTCACCGGGAGTGTGACATTTCCCTTGACTTCTTTCCTCTCACCTCAGAAGCCGTAGAGCATCCCCTCAGTGAAAAGCAGAGGTTTACCAGTTCTCAGGGCTTCAAAGGTGGTCTTGAAGAGGAGATTCACGGAGCTGCCAGTGTCAATAAGAATTCTATCGACCGTGAAATCTCCGATGGCTGCTTGGACCAAAATGGCATCATCAAAAGGATTTGCGGTTGCGGGAAGGTCTGCAGGACCGAAGGTGACAGTTTCTGAAGGAGGGGAAGAGGAAGAAGTAGATGCAATCTCTGTTCGGGAAAGTCTTGACAGAGAAGACTTCCGGGTAGACTCAGCTCCTGCTCTGCCATGAATGTAAAAGAGTCTTCCCAAGACTCCCTCGTCAACAACATCAATGCATTCACTTGGAATATCAATAGGCCCCAGATGGCCCTCATCCTCTACCTCTACGCACTCCAGCTGAACCTCAGCCACCTCCTTGCCCTTGGAGGTGGAAGGTTTCGAAGAGCCATTCTTCCTGCCCAGATCTTTGATCTTGCCTTCTGTAATCAGCCTCTCAACCAGCTGCCGGAGGGCCTTGCAATCTTCGGTCAGATGGCCCTTATCTTTGTGGAAATCATAGTACTGAGAGCCTGTTTCTGGGCTTTCAATATCTCTGAGGCCCTTGCCTCTTTTCTTCTGCCTTCTTCTGAATTATTTGGATGACCTCTTCAAAGTCGAGCCCCAGATCTGCAAACTCTTCCACAAAGCTGCTCTCATGCGGCCTTGAAGTAGGCAAGGTATTCTGAAGAATGGGTAGAGCCTGAAGGGGTATGGCGGGGGTGGAGGCCAACGATAGTCTCTGATCACGAAATTGTTGATGGCCGATGAAGGGTTTCTTATGACGAAGGTTTCGCCCCCTCTGAGAAGGAGGCTGGAAATCGGGCCGAGGAGGCTTACTATGGTACTGATTGCTGGAAGAGGAGTTGGGGGCATCCCTTCTTCCAGCTTTAGCTGTCAGGGATGAAACATAGGTGGGATTGGCGTTTTCTCCTTCAATGAAGCGATTAGCTATCGCTATTAGCTCCTGATAAGTCGATGGCCCTTGGTCGTTACTTTGAACTTCAATGGGCCCTCTCGGAGGCCGTGAATTAAGGCAACTTTATAATAATCGGGGTTCACATTCCTTACCCCTTGGATTTCCTTTTGAAACCGATCAACGAACCGTGCCACAGATTTGTTGTCTTTTTGTTTGATGTCGAAAAGGGCTGCCGGCCCATCCTTTCTTTTCTTAGAGGTAGCAAACCTCAGAAGGATCTCGCTTCGAAGTTCAGCAAAGGAGGAGATCGTGCCTGAGGGAAACTCATAGAACCATTCTCTCGCCTGCCCGTCGAGAGTGGTGACAAGAAGCTTGCATTTCAAGGCATCAGAGAGGCTCCTCAATGCAACTGCCCCCTCGAATGCCTGCAGGTGGGAAACTGGGTCAGTCTCTCCTGAATAGAAAGGGAGACGGGGCTCTCTGAAATTATTTGGCACTGACTCCCATCGGATTCGATCGACGAAGGCGAGGATCTGCGGGCTCCGCGGGCTTCGCGGACTGCCGATCAACAAAATCTAGTCGGCGAGCAGGAGTCCCTCTAGCCGCTTCCCTGAAGAAGTCCATCAGGGGAGCGAACTGATCAGCACGAGGTCATAGGGGAGTTGTGGGCTGAGCTTGGTGGTGAGGCGGAGGAGCGGTCACAGGCTACTGCTGAAGAGGGGTTTGACGAGCTGGGGTCCGGCGGACCGGAGTCTGGCGGACTTGAGCTTCAACAATATCTTCTGCGACCTGGGGAGCAAGCCGCTGAGTTAGCGCTAACAAAGCTTGGCTGATTATATCGAGCCGCTTATCAGTCTCTCTGCGAGATAACTCGGCCTCCCAGCGAGACTATTCCAACGCTTCCGATAACGAGTCGTCTGGCGAGCTAGAGCGTTCTGAGCGGTGAGCTCGGCGGTCTGACATTTCTACCCGCTGATTTCAAAAAGCTACTCGGATCTGAAGGTCGTGTGTTAACTGTTAATGCACGAAATGCGAAAGGGGATCGAGCACCACCAACTAACGGTTCGAGCACTAGGGAAAGAAGGAAAGAAAACAAACTACGAGTAGCAGTCTACTTAGCGGACTAGAAAAGGAACAGAAAAGCAGAAGAGCCGTGAACCACGGCAACACCAGACTTCGCCCGCCGCGGCCTGAATGCCACTCCTGCGACGGGCTTGATTTTGATTGCAAACACGGGGTTACAAGCAGGAAAAAGGAAATGATGCGGAAAGCAAGCTAGAGATCGCAAAGCCCGAGATTCTAGTCCGCAGCCTTTAACAAGTGGGCTCCTGGGCTCGAGTCAGAATGCTTTGAGTGCACCACTTCCCCCTATTCATAGGCTGGGGGCATGCCCAAACGGGCAGGGCTAAAATAACCGGCTGCCCGGGTTACAAAAGAGCCGGGCAGTGGTGACGGGAACCAAAAAAGAAAGAACAAGCAGTCCGTGTGAGACCGGCGGACTGGGCTTACAAGCTGGAATCCTCCCTCGGTCGCGTCGAGCGCATTCCTGTCAAAAAAGTCGCGACCTGCGCGGCTTGAGGGACCTGACTCCGGAGCTCGCTGAAAGCTGGCAAGATCTGAGAGCAAACCAAGGGCGACCTGGGCAGACTGAGAGCTGGAGTCCGCCTAGGTGGCTGGGATTAACACTTGCCAACTGACGAGCTAGGCGGACTGATGGCTTGAGTCCGGCAAGGGAGGGGCAAGATGCTTAGCTGGAAATGTTGCAGATTCTATGGTTAACATTCATCATCTTTAAAACCAGCTCAGCTGTCATGATGTTGGCATCCTAGAAAATTTCTTCGACCTCATCAAGGGAGTAATGAGAGGGAGGGGGAGCTTGGAATGGTTCCTGGAGAGAGGAAGGAAGAACACTATCCCGAAGATGGGCATTTTGGACCGTTAGGTTTTTTCCCCTCTTCCAAAGACACTATGCGCGAGCACATCCAATTTGCTATCTCGGCATCCTGCGAGATGCCCATCAATTAGCAAGAAACATACATGAGAGAGAAACTAGACAAAGATAGAATCAAAAGGCTTACCATGCCACCCTGGGTTTTTGCGAGGAGGGCTTCAGCAACGGACAGCTTCTTCTCAAGGCCATCCGACTTCTCGCTTTCCGCCACAATGCCTGCATAAGCATCCTTCCATTTCTTGTTGTTGAAAACAAGGCGGCACGAGATTCGATGCGAGAGCTCCAGGGCACGAAGCTGAGCATTAGAGGTCTTCAATATGAGGTTTTGCGAGGATTCCTTGTCGACGTAATCTGCCTCTGGACCACCATAAAGGTCGTAGCCAAGGGAGAAGGCATGGCTAGTGGGAGGGTCCTGCTCCTTCAATGAGAGAAAGAGGGTAGATAATAGTTCATGTCCTTTACCCATAACAAAAATTGGTCGCCGACGACATCTTGTACCATGGGGCCCATATTGAAGTTTTGATGTGAGGAGGGAGCTGGGCAACTGAAGGAATCGACTTCATGAGACAGAGATCCGGTAGGTCAGGTCGAAGTGTTGGTGGGATGGTCGAGTAGCGCCATCTCGCGAGCGGCGAGACGGCTTGTTGGCGAGGCGATTGCGATTCCCCTACAGAGATAGGGCTTAGGGATCCCGACATCACTTTTCTCTCTTTTCGGGCTGTCTCTTTTTTCCCTTTTGGGAACTTCAAAACCTTTTTAACTTTTTTCTTAGGGCTGTGCCGAGAGGGAGCAGTATCATCTCTAGGTCTCTTCTTAGAGGCGGGAGCCAATGACTCTTTCGCCGCCTCGGCCGCCATGCTGGTGAGGGAGAGACCTTTTGACGGCTTCATGTTGCTCTTGTAAGGCGGATGGGCGGGGATATTCTGCTCCCCTAAATAAACAACTTGGCGATTAGAGAGCGAGATGAATGAATAACAAACGTAAAATTGAAGAAGTACGAGCGTACCTTCGCTAGAAAGCACTGGAAGGAGCGAGTCGAGGCCCTGCCTAAGAATATTGACTTCAAAATTCTTTCCTATAAAGAAGTCACAGAGGATCATATCCGCGCCACCGACCTGGGGAGACACGTAGAACATCTCAGCAGGAGAAATGGGTGCGAGCGGGTCGCCCCCAGGTTCCCGCGGATGAAGACGAAGCAAGTAAGCCAATAGTGATTTTTGTTGGGCATCTCACACACCTTCGAGCCCTGCCCCGTGAAGTACGAGACGCCATTGTGATTGGCATAATAGATAAATAACTTGCGGAAGACGGTCAGATTGAACTCGATGCACTCTAGGCGCATATAACTGGCGAAAGTAACCAAAACCGAGATGGCGTTCAGATTTAGTTGCGCAGGGACGACTCCAAAAAATTTCAAAACATGTTTAACCTCTGGCCATAGGGGGAGTCCCAACCCCAACTCAAAGTGTGAGACGGGGAAGGCGAGTTCACTGGGGTAGAAAGTATTGATCGATTCATCGACCTTTGGGGGCCGCGACTCGAATCCCTCCGCAAGGAACTTGCGGGTGAAAAGGTTGTAGTCCTCCTCAGAGATCTTACTAGGGGGAAGTCATGGTCGGCAAATCTCCTACCGCACCGGCTTCTCCCCTCACCCTCCTCAGGCTTCTTCTTTCCCATTATAGGCGAGACGGTATAATCGAAAGGGGGCGAAGAGGGAATGGCGAGAGCACGTCGCAAGATGAAGGAGGCGAGAGTGCTGGATCTGAGATGCAATAGGGGTGGTGTAGCACAAGTGAATCATTTTGGTCTAGGGGGGTATTTATAGTAGATAGTGAAAGTAAAAAAATGGGTGGGAAAAGCATGGAGGAAGTTGGAGAGTCGGCCGGCGTTTAATGTTCTCTCTCCTGACCTCGGATCGCATTGCGCAGCTAGGGATTTTCCAGTAAGCCAGAACAAAAAAAATTAAAGGAAAAATCAACCAATTGAACATAACTATAATAACTAAGCCCAGCAAAAAAAGAAATCAATAGGATAGCAATATTATTAATTGTTTTATTTCTCACAAGGCGGACATCATGTCCACAGGGCATAAATAACAAGTGGTATTTAAACAGGCGAGACGGCAGATTTGTAGAAATAACAGAATTACAAGGTAAAATTAAATAAGCGAGATGAGACGAGATGGAGGGTTTTTAGTTCATGTGCCATTTCCAATGCCCTCCATCACGTGACCTCAAGCATGGGGGCTAACCAGGGATGTGAAAGGCGCGAACAACATCGAGACCATGGCGTGCGAGATAGAGTTGTTGGTCAACCTCGTTTATAATAGCATGAGGGTCGGTCTCATCTATCTCAATTCCAGCGTCAATCCTAGAGGATAGGCGAGCACATTTAATCTCTAGCCAATCAATACGCCTATCAAAAGCCTACTTGTCTAGTTCCATCTAGCGGATGATGCATATGTGCTTTCGAAACATCTCGGTCGTCCTGCGCTTCATCTCCACTGGATCCATGTGATCGCCCAGATAATCTTCTATTTCGTCTGGGTGAGGAGGAGGCGAGATAGCGGGCTGCTGATGGTTAAAACTCGCGGCGCCCTAGGTGACGGGTTTGGTTTATTAGATTAAAGCGGTAGTTTTATTTAAGCAAAGAGGGGCGCACAGATTTATTTGATATAAAAAGGGGTTTAAACCGAGTTTTAATTAAAGGAGGCAAGTGCACCTATTGCGTGTAATACATGATATTTTGGTGGGGAATATCGGGGTTGTATTGTTCTCGGGGTCGGGTTGACTATTTCTACTCTTTCCCTGGAGAGACTATTATTTTACAGATAATATTTTTTCGTGTTATTATTTAATTAATGGCGGATATATATATATATAATGCAAAAGATGAAAGCAAAAAATGCCGATGAAAAAATAACGCAACGGCACTGAAAAAATTTGAACGAAAACGACTTTTAATAACTAGAGATCCTAAATTTCAAATTAATTAAAGGGAAGACTTGGCCATGGAGGCTCCAAAAGAATGAGCTCACCTAGCTATAGGGATATCGCTCACCTGAAAATTAACACTATTCGATCGAACGCTAGTCCGACGAAGGATTCCTCTTAATGCTCGCATTACGCTAAGAATCCCGCTATTGGGTGGGGAACCCAATTCGGTAAAATTACGCTTCTCCACTCTTGAGGTTAACCACGCAATTCTCTTTACACAAGGGTGATCGGTCCATACGCACGGCCACTCGGCAAGCTAGCATATGGACAATAGAAATAGAGCCCGCACATCGATATATGGTCATACGCATCGTATACCTGGGGCAAACCTTAAGTGCTTTAATTAAAGAGAAAATGAGACCTTTAATTATTTAAAGCTATTTTATCTGTCCCAATGCTCTTCGATACTGAGGGCTAAGAGCGGTTAGCCACTCATCGGAATGGGGACGGCTATTGAAAAGAAATTTGAATAATTGAAAAGTGCGAGTCCTACTCAAATGAGTAGGCGGGAAATTAAAGCAGGAAAAGAAAGCAGTAAAATGAAAGCAGAAAAGTGCGAGTCCTACTCAAACGAGTAGGCGGGAAATGAAAGCGATAAAATTACAAGTCCTACTCAAACTAGAAGGCGAAAAATTGTGAGTCCTACTCAAACGAGTAGGCGGGAAATGAAAGCTGAAAATTCTATCTCATACACGCACACACTCTTCAGAAATAGAACACACTCACACACTCTACTTGAATTAAACACACACACTCTACATAAATAATGAAAACAATAAAATCTAACTCATACACTCACGTACACAAATGAAAATAAGAAAAAACAAAGTGATCTAAAAATTAAAACAAGTATATTTCTACCGCTAGAATGTGGTAGAAATGCATAAAAAGAGAAAATAAAAATTAAACGAGCAAAAAATTTGAAAAATTGAAAGTAAAAAAACAAAGTTAGCGAAAAATTAAAACGACCACTATTTCATTCTTATAGTTTTATAAAAGCTCCTAAAAAGTGAAAATAAACTAAAAAGAACGAAAAAAGTTTTACAAACCAAAAAATTCTAAGTTAAAGAAAATAAAAACAACACTTTTTAAGACGCTTTTATATAATTATAAGAGTGAATACAAACTAAAAAGAGAAAACTAAACGTAAAAAGGAACGATGTACGAAAATAAAATGCGCAGCATAACGGCTAGTAAATTGATAAATTCCTAAGCTAAACTAGTTACCAAAGCTAAAGAAAAACATAAAAGCACAAAAAAGGAGAAAAAATGATAAAGATCACTTTAGGTAGGGCACATGAGTGGATTTCCATGCAACATAAGAGAGAGAAAATTGTACATTTTATTTAAAGTAAAAGAGATTACAAGAGAGTTAAAACAAGAAAGCTAAGACGAACACTAAGAGGGGGAGGGAGAAATTTCTTTTACATAGCATGGAATGCCACCAAACAACACCTACCCTAAGTGAAATGGTACAAAAAATGTGGAACAAGAGTTCATACAGAAAAGTTCATTTTATAGACAAAAACGTGGGTGACACGGGTGTGTCGAGTCATCGTACATGGGCGTGTCGGGTTATGGGACACAACTGTGTCCTGGTCGAGTTGACTAAGTGATTTCTAGAGGCAGCTTGTGAGGGACGCGTGGCAGATACGGGCGTGTCGGTGGCGTGACACGGGCGTGTCGGGACACCTTGCAATTTGATGTCTGCAGTGGCTGAGTTTGAACTTGTGACACGGGCATGTCGGCTTTTGGGACACGGGCGTGTCCTGCTTGGGTTGATGAAGGCCGAACGTTGAGCTGGGGTGGATGATAGTTGAACTTCAAGGGCATGACACGGGCGTGTCGGGACATCGAACACGGGCGTGTTGGGTCATTTTTGACTCTTTTTGAAAAATTTCAGAAATCAAAATTAAGCTAAGTTAGAAACAAAATTTACAAAAAAAAGCAATTTATTAATGAAAAATAGCGAAAAATGACAAAAATAAACTAAAACGACTTAAATAAAGTACTATAAAATAGGTATATTTATAACTTATCAAATACCCTCATACTTAAGCTTTTACTATTCCAGAGCAAAAGTTGGAGATAAACTTATAAGGAATTGAAAAAATTCTAAATTTAGCTACCACTTAAATTAATTAAAATAAAGATCAAAATAAACATCCGGGGTATTAGAGTTAAATTCTAAATTATGAAAATGTTATAAATAGAGGAAGAGTTTCAAAAAGACTTCTAGATGAAACAAATAGAGAGCAAAAATTGTTTTCATTAATTTAACAAAGATAGATTGAAATTATATAAAAAACTTTAGCTTAAAAGAAGTTAAAGGAAATAATGAAATTTAAAAATTTTATTCTCAAAAAATTTTAAATTAATTCTAGAATCATTGAAATAGGCTAAGTGGTTTGGTGGTTTATGAAGAGGGCTTTTATTTAGAGGCGAGGTAATTTTTTCTCGAACCTCTGTATATATATTTTTTGAAAGTTAAGGAAAATGAAAAATTATTTTCCTAACATATAATAATTTTTTTCTTCATAAATAATAAATAACCCAATGTATATGTATATGTGTAATGAATTTTATCCTCTTACTTCGTATCATACAATCTTTTTTTTAATATTGGGTGCCTATGTTTATGGAACAAAATCTTATTCTCATTGACATAGGATCTTTTAAGGGATAAAATATGGGTAATTATGCCAAGTAAGACATGAAAAAATGGGAGATGAGTTTTCAGATAGAAAACTAGATTTTAATAAAAAAAAATCAGAGCAACCTTTTTAAAATGAACATTCCTATGTTTCTAAAAGCATGAAGTAGAAATAATTGAAATCCATAATTATTATTTTCTAACATGGATACGAGCTTCTATTTATAAAAATTAGAAGTGATGATGAAAAACAGGTTCCCTATTATAAGGAAAAGATATAAAAAATTCTTTAAAACTTAACCCCAGATACTTAAATTTATCAAACTTTAATTAATAAACGAAGAGTAAATAAAGAATTAATAAAATTCGCTTATAAATTAACTTGTAACAAGATTTTTGGAAAGCAAAAAGGGTTAAGACATGGTATATTTGATTTATTTGTTTCATAATAAAATTTTTTTTGGGATTTTAGGGTTTTTATCTTCTTCTTTTTTGTATTTTTGATTATACTCTTTTTTGGATATTTTAGAGTTACTCTCTTTTTTTTCAAAAATTTTTTGATTTTATTTTTTAAGTTATTTACAAGAAAGGGGAGAGAAAGAGGTGTTCTTTACAAAGAAAAGAGGGAAAAAGAAGAGGAAAGAGAATATTTACAAAAAATATTTGCAAAGTAAAAAAAAATTGGGATTTTTGTTTTATAATTTTTTTTATTTGTTTTGTTTTCATTTTTTGTATTTTTTAAAGAGATGCATAAAATAAAAGTGCATAAAATAAATGTACAGGAAATAGGAAAACACCCCCATACTTAGTTCCAACATTATCCCCAATATTGCAATATAAGTATGAGGAACGAAAAAATAAATAACAAGTATGTACATATAAAAAAAGATTGGAGTAAGGAATCTTCCCTGAAATGCTTTCGGGGAGGCCTGTTTTAGAACCTTGCAAAAAACAAAAAGATAAACAAAAAAACAAGAAAGATAAACTCGGCTAGAAGTTTGCGGGTGGTAGGGGTGGCAAGTGTGTGTGTGACTCATAATGAGCTAATGTATTAGCTATATGAGTGTAATAGAAATGCACTCCCCTATCGCTCACAATAGCGTGAAGCGCGCCGAAAAGAAATGAAAAAAAAGTGAAAACAAAACAAGTTAAAATAAATAAGTTAAACAAAACATATATACATTTCTAATAACAAATTAATATTATGTGTTTTAAGTAATTTTTTTTCATTTGGTTTTTAGGTAGGTTTTTTAGTTTTTTTTTAGGTTTTTGGTTTTTTAGTTTTTTAGGTTGTAGTATTTTTTTTCATTTTTTTATATTTTTAGTTATTTATTTTATAGATTTTTTAGTTTTTAGGATTTTTAGTTTTTTTAGTTTAGTTTTTTTTAAGATAATAAAATTTTGTTTGTTTGTTTTCTTTAGATAAGTTTTTTTGTTTTTATTTTTACTTAGTTTTTTAGTTTTTTTTTAGTTTTTTTAGTTTTTAGAATTTTTTTGGGTTTTATAGTTTTTCCAATTTTTAGTTTTATATTTTTTTTTGGAAACATTGCTGTTTCATTTTTGTGATTTTTATAGATAAATATATATGAAATAATAAGTATAAATTTACTCTATTTTTTAAGTAGTTTTATTATTATTATTATTGCTATTATTATTATAAATATATTTTTGGTTGGCCATTTTTTTAAAAATAAAAATAAAAGGTAAAAGTAATAGTTTTCAGGAATTCAAAATAGCAAAAAGAAAATATCCCCGGCAACAGCGCCAAAAACTTGATGGTTAAAACTCACGGCGCCCTGTATGACGAGTTTGGTTTATTAGATTAAAGTGGAAGTTTTATTTAAGCAAAGCAGGGCGCGCAGATTTATTTGATATAAAAAGGGGTTAAAACTGAGTTTTAACGAAAGGAGGAAAGTGCACCTATCGCGTGTAGTACATGATATTCCAGTGGGGAATTTTGGGGTCGTATTGTTATCGGGGTCGGGTTGACTATTTCTACTCTTTCCCTTTAGAGACTATTATTTTACCGATAATATTTTTTCGTGTTATTATTTAATTAATTGCGGATATATATAAAATGCAGAAGATGAAAACGGAAAAAACCGATGAAGAAATAGCGCAACGGCACCGAAGAAATTTTAACAAAAATGACTTTTAATAACTAGAGATCCTAAATTTTAAATTAATTAAAGGGCAGACTTGGCCGTGGAAGCTCCAAAAGAATGAGCTCACCTAGCTATAGGGATATCGTTAACCTGAACATTAAGACTATTCGACCGAACGCTAGTCCGATGAAGGATTCCTCTTCATGCCCGCATTACGCTAAGAACCCCGCTATTGGGAGGGGAATCCAATCAGGTAGAATTACGCTTCTCCTCTCTCGAGGTTATGCACACAATTCTCTTTACCCAAGGGTGATCGGTCCATATGCTCGACCACTCGGCAAGCTAGCATATGGACAACGGAAATAGAGCCCATACAATGATATGTGGTCCTACGCGTCGTATACCCGGGGCAAACCTTAAATGCTTTAATTAAAGCGAAAATGAGACCTTTAATTATTTAAAGCTATTTTATCTGTCCCAATGCTCTTTGATACTGAGGGCTAAGAGGGTTAGTCACTCATCAGAATGGCGACGGCTATTGAAAAGAAAATTGCGTAATTGAAAAGTGCGAGTCCTACTCATACGAGTTTGAAATTAAAGTAGGAAAAGAAAGTAATAAATTTAAAGGAGTAAAGTGCGAGTCCTACTCAAACGAGTAGGGGGGAAATGAAAGCGATATAATGACAAGTCATACTCAAACGAGTAGGCGGGAAATTGCGAGTGCTACTGGTGGGCCAAAACCCGAACAGGCAAGTGTACCTGTCGAATTGTAGTACCAAGGTCGTATTTAAACACGGGGCTGTCAAGTACTGCTACTCACGCTTGAAATATTATCCTACCGGAAAATAGTTGGATTTTTAGAAATTTTTTAAGTAAAATGAAAGACAATTTGCGAGACGAAAAACTTATAATAAAAAGCTAGCATTCAATCAATGATTCACCATGAAATTAGATGAGAGAGATAAAAATAAAGATAGTTTTAATTTTTGCAAACCATACTCGGCCGTGACGGATCCGAAAATAAGACAAAATCTCGCTAGAGCATTAGGTCTCCTAACTTATAGACTCTTCGATCGAAATCTCTTTACAAACCAAAGAAGCCTAAAGTTGCATTATCGAGGTGATCCGCACTATTGGATTTGACTCCAATCCGGAGGATTTATGTCATCCTATCTCTAGGATTGCGTTCAACTCCTTCCTTCTTTGAGTGATCTTTCAAATCATGAGTCTCTCGACTACTATGAAATGAGAACAAGGCCTACTACCATATACCGGAAATACGGAGTCGACGCAAAATAAATCAAAGAAGGATCGAGCATGAAATAACAAAAATAAAACTAAGAAAGAAAATAAACTCTCATCTCACTTCATGGATCCTCACGATCGAATGCTATAGGAGATTAGCTACGCATACTGGAAAAAGAAACAACAAAATAAAGAGAGAAGAATTCCATTGATTAATAAAAAACGAGGTACACAATAATATTAAAAGGATGACAATATTATACTAAGAAGAAAATTACAACCATAAAAAGAAAACAACAATGAAGAAAAACTTGTACTAGAACTCTCTTGCTCACTTGCTCTCTTGCTCCAATCCAACCTCCAAAGCATGGGATATGGGTTCCTTTTATAGAAGAGGAGGGAAACATCTAGAATAGGGGAGACCAAGGGGTGGCCGGCCACTTAGATGTGGTGGATGTTCATGCATTTCATTAAATGAGGGGAGAGAGGAGGGTACATGCATTGTATGAAATAAATGAAAATGAAGTGGAAAATATAAAATAAAGAGAGGGGGGATGAATGTGAAGTAGAAAGAAATAAAATAGAGGGAGAAAGAGAGTGGCCGGCCAATGCATGGAGGAATGAATGCATGTAATATATTAAATGATGGAGGGAAGAGATTCAATATAAATGAAGAGGGGAAATGTATGGGTGGCCGGCCACATGCATGGATTGAAAATGCATGAATGATAATAAATGGGAGGAAAGAGAAAGGGAGATTCAATGCATGCATGAGTGAAAGGGGAGGAAGGTGGTGGCAAGGTGCATGCATGTGAAAGGTGGCCGGCCACATGATGGATGCTTTCTTGGGCTCGGGTAGAGAGGAAAGGCTGCTCTTGATGGACTTTAGTGGGCTTGGTTTGCTTGTGTTGGCTGCTCCAAGTGGAAGGGGGCTGCACCAATTGCATGTAGGCTCGGTTTGAAGGAATTGGGCTGCTTGGAGTGGGCTGCAATGAGGGGCTCGGGTAGGGGCTGCTTGACTAGGTTGGGCTGCACCATGGGAAGGCCGGGCTGCACCATAGGCATCAATATGCGGGCTTGATCCTACAAGTAAAACAAAACATTAGTTAGATAATATTTTCAAACATAAATAAGTACATAAAATATGTTGTTAAAACTAAACTAACTAACAAACACAACACATAAAACATAATATAATAAAAATATATATAATACTATAGATTTTAATATCATGACATAACAAAATAAATTGCCATCATAACAAGCAAATAGAAACTAGGAATTATAATATCTTAACACAAAATGACTTTAAGACGAAATAAAACAAAACATGCATATAAATACTTAAAATATATAATTAAAATAGGAATTTTTCATACTAAACTACCCCAAAAATGGTGACTAAAACTAGTCATCAAACTCCCCCATGCTTAGACATTTGCTTGCCCTCAAGCAAAAAGCAATGAAAATAGGGAGAAACAAAAAGAAAGCAAAAGAAAAATATATTTTTTAAATTCCATAGTTAAGAAAAACAAAACATGAAAAATTAAACTATCCTAATATTCATATTATCAACTAGTGGGGTGAGAAGTGCACAATAGAAAATTTGAAAGTGAAACCCTAAAAATCTCATTAAAACATAAGAAAAGTCTACTAATTTCTAAATCTTAAAAACAAGGCATCCAAAATAAATGAAAATAAGGGAAACAAACGTAGAGGTTCTAAATAAACGGCGCATTAACAAACTACTAGGTTGCTAGATAAACATTAACCCTAAAACACTCCAAGGTAACCTCCAAAGAAATCCATCAATGATGGTGGCCATAGGCTTGTACGTTCACACTTTCTCCACTACGCGAAATTAAGTTCTAAGATCATTAGGACTTCTACTAGGCATTAAGACTTGGTTTAGGTGAATGATTAGGAAATGAAAACAAAGATAAACATGACGGCTTAAACACTAAACTAAGGGTGAGCTTAAAATACAAAGATAAGACATGATAAGTACTTCAATTCAAACTAAAACAAACATAAGGCCATGTATTTTTCTTTTATAAACTTGGCCAAACATAAACTTTTTGCATTCCCTTTTTTTTTTTTTGATTTTTCATTTTTCTTTCTCAATTTTTTTTCCTTTTTGAATAACAATTGATAAGGAAGCTCCAAAAATAAGCTTTAAAATTTCCTATTCATTTCAAAAATAATACCCCTCCCACAAAATAATTTTTAAGCTCAAAGTTATAGTGCAAAAATAGGAAAGATATTTGGCTTTGGTGAACAAGATGAAATGAAAGGTGGAGCTAAAAACAAGGAAAATAAGGAAAAGGCCCAAAATTGTTTTGCAAGGGTTTTGTTTTTGGTGGGCAAGAAAAGCTCAAACTATTCAAATGGTGGCCTAAATCATTTCTAAAGAACGTAAAAACGGCGCAAATGCTTCGAGAGTAGCTTGGTATAAGTTCTAGACACCAAGAAAGACTACCCCGCAAATGAAAAAGGACTAATGATACCTAGCAACCATTCGTAAGTAACTAACCGAATAAAAAGACATAACTACGCATTGCTAGCTTATAACTTAAAAACCGGATGCCTATATTTAAGAAAAAGAAAATAGTAGAACTAGACTATGTTAAAATGATAGGTTTAGAAAAACATTTTCAATGTAATCTATATAGAACTAAGAAACCGCATGGGCCTACACTTCACTAGAAGCAACATGAAAATAAAGACAGGAAATAATTTTAGGTTTTATTTTTCATATAGATTTTAGCACAAATTTTTTTTGATTTTTTTTTTTCTAATTTTTTTGGGTTTATATTTTATAATTTTTTTGGATTTTAGATTTTGATGGCATAAAGTACTATACTAATTTAAAACATAAATTTTTTTCTTTTCTTTTTGGAAGAAGAAAAACAGAAAGAAAGACCAAAAGAAACTATACCCCCCCATGCTTAAATTCTTCATTGCCCTCAATGAAGAAAACATAAAGAAAAAGAGAAGGGGACTGAGAAGAAGAGAAAAAGAGAAATGCAGGAAAAATAAATAACTAAAAAGAACAGGACTTCCCCGGGTTCGTGAGAGGAAGGCGGATGTCGCTCCCCCAAGCTTGCTTTTTAGAGTACTTGATCGTCAGCAGGTAAGACTTGATCCATCTGATATCAACAACGACGGAGCGGCGACCACGATCATGGACTTGATTGGCCTCCGGTAGAAAGAGCAAAATAAAAGCAAAAAGATAGAGTCCATGGGCAGATGCCCGATAATATTTTTTTATTACAACAGTTCAAATGAAAGAGTTTCATAAAAATATAGTAGTCCAAAAAAAAAATGTCCATCAGAAAGTAATAAACTAAGAATCAAAAAGAAGATTCTCCTTTGCAGGAGTCACAGAATCATTAGAGAAATAGAGTTTAAGTCTATGGCCATTAACTTTAAAGTCCCCCTTATCAGGGTGTGAAAGTAGCACAGTGCCGTAAGGAAAAACCTCCTTGACCGCGAACGGTCCGGACCATCTAGATTTAAGCTTTCCCGGGAAGAGACGTAAATGCGAATTAAAAAGAAGAACCTGATCGCCTGGTTTAAACGTTTTAGGGTGGCGCAGGTTCTTATCGTGATACAATTTCGTGCGTTCTTTATAAATTTTATTATTTTCATATGCGTATGCTCGCCACTCGTCAAGCTCATTTAGTTGGTTTTTTCTATGCTCGCCGACCGAGTGCGGATCGAAATTAAAAAACTTTAACGCCCAGTATGCACGATGTTCTACTTCTACCGGAAGATGACACGATTTTCCATAGACTAATCGGAAAGGAGTACAACCGATGGCGGTCTTGTACGTTGTCCGATAGGCCCACAAAGCATCGTCTAATTTTAAAGACCAATCCTTACGAGAAGTAGAGACATTTTTTTCCAAAATTCGTTTAAGTTCGCGATTGACTACCTCGACCTGACTGTTAGTTTGGGGGTGATAAGTAGTGGATAATTTATGCGTAACGCCATATTTGGCTAAAGCCTTAGTGAGTTGAGCGTTGCAAAAATGACTTCCCCTATCACTAACGATCGCTCGAGGAAAACCAAAGCGAGAAAATAATTTTTTTAAAAACTTGACAACAACACGAGCATCATTATTTGGTAGAGCTTGGGCCTCTGCCCACCTAGAAACATAATCGACTGCGACTAGGATATATTTATTTCCTAAGCTGGAGGGAAATGGGCCGACAAAGTCTATGCCCCATAGATCAAAAACTTCGCACTCGAGAAAGTAGTTTTGTTCCATTTCATTTTTATTTGAGAGATTTCCAGTCCGCTGGCATCGATCGCACCCGCCCACAAAGATTTGTGCATCTTTAAATATGCTTGGCCAATAGAAGCCAGCACTAAGTACTTTGTGTGCGGTGCGGTTAGCCTGATAGTGCCCGCCAGTCGGACCTTCATGAACATGTTTTAAAATTTGGTGACCCTCTTCCTGCGAAACGCATCTCCTTACCACCTGGTCCGCACAAATGCGAAATAGAAATGGGTCTTCCCAAAAATAATACTTCAACTCCGAAAAGAATTTCTTCTTTTAGTGAGTGGAGTATTCTTTTGGAAGGACCCGGGCCACAAGATAATTGGCCAGATCGGCAAACCAGGGGGTAGGAGATGAAGAAATATTAAAAAGACGCTCATCCGAAAAGAGTCATTAATAAAATTTTCATTTAAAATATCTAGATTGGGATTTTCAAGATGAGAGAGATGATCAGCTGCTAAGTTTTCCGCTCATTTCTTATCCCGAATCTCCAAGTCGAATTCTTGAAGTAAGAGGATCCAACGGATAAGACGCGGCTTGGCATCCGGTTTAGAAAGGAGGTACTTCAAAGCGGAATGATCCGTGAAAACAATAACCTTAGAAAGAGTAACATACGGTCGGAATTTATCAAAAGCAAAAATAACTGCTAAGAGCTCTTTCTCCGTCGTGGTGTAATTTTCTTGCGCAGAAGTGAGAGTTTTACTAGCGTAAAAAATCGGATGAAAGTTCTTAGCAATTCGTTGACCTAAAACCGCACCTACCACATGATTACTCGCATCACACATGATTTCGAATGGTAAATCCCAAACTGGGGTGATTAAAATAGGAGCGTTTATAAGTTTTGATTTAATTAATTCAAATGCCTCAGACACGATTCATTAAAAACGAAAGGAGTGTCTTTTTCGAGAAGGTGGGTGAGAGGCTTAGTAATTTTTGAAAAGTCTTTAATGAATCGTCGATAAAAACCCGTATGCCCTAAAAAACTTCTAATCGCTTTAATATTTGTAGGCGGCAGTAACTTTTCAATTACTTCAATTTTTGCCTTGTCAACTTTAATTCCCCTAGCGGAAATGTTGTGGCCAAGGACTAAGCCTTCACGTACCATAAAGTGGCACTTCTCCCAATTTAAAACTAGATTCGTTTCTTCGCAGCATTGTAAAACTTTTTCCAAATTTTCTAAACATAAATTAAAGGAGTCGCCAAAAACAGAAAAATCGTCCATAAATATTTCCATAATATTCTCTACGTATTTATCAAAAATGGCAAGCATACACCGCTGAAAGGTGGCGGGTGCATTGCATAATCCGAAAGGCATTCTATGATAAGCAAAAGTTCCGAAGGGGCAAGTGAATGTCGTCTTCTCTTGGTCCTCGGGTGCGATAGGGATTTGAAAGTATCCCGAGAGACCGTCGAGGAAGCAATAAAAATTGTGCCCGGACAGACGTTCTAAAATTTGATCGATAAAGGGGAGGGGGAAGTGATCTTTTCGAGTGGCATCATTTAGTTTACGGTAATCGATGCACATCCTCCATCCCATTATCGTCCTAGTTGGAATTAAGTCGTTGTTTTCGTTTTTCACTACCGTGATCCCACCCTTCTTAGGAACAACCTGAACTGGACTTACCCACTGACTATCGGAAATAGGATAGATTATCCCCGCATCTAATAACTTAAGCACCTCTCCCTTCACAACCTCTTTCATATTTGAATTAAGACGACGTTGCGGTTGAACTACACCCTTAGGATTACTTTCAAAAAATATTTTGTGTGTGCAGAAAGAGTGGCTTATGCCAGGAATATCACAAATTTGCCACGCTATAGCTCGGCGATGCTTTTGTAGTAGTTCGATCAATTGATCATTTTCGGATTGGGAAAGAAAAGCCGAGATTATAACGGGCAATTTTGAATCTTTTTCAAGAAAGGCATATTTGAGGTGGTCAGGCAGTGGTTTTAAATCAAGCTGGGGTGGTTCATCATAAGAATTTTTTAAATTTTTCTCTTTTTCAAAAACAAGATTTTCATACTTTTTTCTACTACATACAAAATTAGTTTCAAAATTTTCTTGGATCGACATCACCGGATTGTTAAAATTATGTGAAGAAATTTCAGAAAACGAAGAGGAAAATTCATTGGAAGAAATGTTGGAAAGGGAAAGGGAAGAATCTTCATTCAAAACATCAATAAAGAAGCATGAGTCATCATTTTATAAAGAATTTTTCATTGATTGATTAATAGAAAATGTAACCTCATCATCTCCCACACGCAAAAACAACTTTCCGTTACTAACGTCTATAACTGCTCGAGAGGTGGCTAGAAATGGTCGTCCAAGGATAAGAGAAACCTCGACGTCCTCTTCAATATCAAGAATGACAAAATCCACCGGGAAGATGAATTTGTCGACCTTTACTAGCACGTCCTCAACGATACCTAGTGGATACTTAATAGACCTATCAGCTAATTGGATACTCATTCTTGTAGGGCTCAGAGTGCCCAATCCTAGTTTCTTGAATAAAGAAAAAGGCATCAAATTGATGCTCGCTCCTAGATCCGCTAGCGCATGTTTAACGAATAGATCACCAAAGACGCAAGGAATTGAAAAACTACCCGGATCGTTTATCTTTTTAGGCAGATTAGAATTTTTAACGACCGCTGAGCATTCTTCATTTAACGTGACATGTGATAAGTTCTCTAATTTCGTCTTGTTCGTTAATAAGTCCTTAAGATATTTTGCGTACTTCGGCATTTGACTAATCGCTTCATGAAATGGCAAATTAATGTGAATTTGTTTGAACATTTCAAGAAAGCGTTGGTACTGATCATCTAGTTTGTCTTTCCTAAGTCTAGCCGGATAAGGAGGTGACGGAAATTCCTTTAGAATAATCGGAGCATCATTTTGAAAACCATTTTTTTCTTTTGCAGAATTAGAAATAATGGAGCTATCCTTTTCTTTTTCAAAAATTGATTTTTCTTTTTCAAAAATAGATTTTTCTTTTTCAAGATCTATGTTGTCATTCTCCGTGGGGGTGCAAACAGGAGGGACAATCACCCTTGGCTCTTCCCTTGTGGTGGACTCGTTAACAACTTTACTGCTCTGAAGGGAAATCGCATTTGCGTGCTCCCTTGGATTAGGCTCAGTGTTCGAGGGAAGAGTTCCAGGTGGTCTCTCGGAAAAGGCCTTGGCGAGTTGGCCAACTTTATTTTCTAAGTTTTTCATTGATCCTGTTAAATTTCTAATAGTGGCATCGTTCGAGCTTATATATTTAAGGAGGATCTCTTCCAAAGGGGAAGGTTTTTGAAAATTTTGTTGCGGTGGTGGTGGTGGTGTAAAATCGTGTGGTGGGCGTACTACGTTAGCATTATTACTCCAAGAAAAATTAGGATGGTTACGCCATCCGGGATGATAAGTGTTCGAAGAAGCAGAAAAACCAGGAGGAGAAGAAAAATTCGAAAAAGCAGAAAAATTATTTGCAGAAATATTTTGAGCAGGCCTGGGTATGTTCCCCAGATAATCCACCTGCTCGGCAGCAGCAGCATTTTCATATACCTTAGCGGCGGAGGGAGCAGTCATCTCCGAGATCTTCTTGTTGAGCATTTCCACTTGCATCGCCAGTTGCGTCACCGAATCCACTTCATATATACCTGCAGGTTTAGATGGGCGAGACCTAGACGAATTCCGTTGATAAGTGTTCATCGCCATGTCATCGATAAGCTCAAGAGCGGCTTCCGGAGTTTTGCGGTCTAAAGAACCAGCGGAAGCGGCATCTATCATTTGCTTAGTTTCTTGATTTAGCCCATTATAAAATGTCTGGACCTGCAACCATACAGGCAGAGCATGATGAGGGCATCTTCTCAAAAGTTCTTTGAACCTCTCCCAAGTGTCATAGAGGGTCTCAGAATCAATTTGAGAGTATGAAGTTATATCATTTCGAAGCTTAGCAGTTTTAGCGGGGGGAAAATAACGAGAAAGAAATTTTTCAGTTAAAATGTTCCAAGTAGTGATTGACCCTCTTGGAAGAGAACTCAACCACTGTTTGGCTTTAGTTCTTAAGGAGAATGGGAAGAGTCTTAGCCTTATCGCATCGTCTGAGACACCATTGATTTTGAAGGTGTAACAGATTTCAAGAAAATTGGCAATATGCAATTTCGGATCTTCATCTTGTAATCCGTCGAACTGTACATATTGCTGCACCATTTGTATGATGCTAGGCTTAAGCTCAAAGTTATTGTTCGCAATCGCAGGTCGAACAATACTTGTTTCAGTCCCCTCTAGATTGGGTCGAGCATAATCGGACATGGTCCTTGGCTGAGCCATTTCTGGGTTAGGGTCTCCCATTTCAGAATTAAAATAGCAATCCCCAAAGGAATCCTCAACCGCTATTTGAGAAGTGGAAGTCCCGAATCGTAGTTGTCTCCGAAAGGAGCATTCGATTTCCGGGTCCAAATCAACAAGTAGCGACGGATTCGCTCGGGTCATGCACTAGCAAAGAGGACAAAGGAGAATGAAAAAAAAGAAAAACTTGAAAAAGAATGTAAAAGAGAAGAAAGGATTTTTTTTTTTGAATAGATTTTTTTTTGAATAGATTTTTTTTTATGACTTAGCTCTCGAACTTCCCGAGGACTACCCTGTGAAGGGTTCGCCCGGTACTAGGTAAAATGGTGGTGCTTAAAGCCCCTTACCCTTTTTGAGAGAATTTAGGTGGAGTAGAAATAAAGTGAAGTGGGTTGATTGAAAATATTTAAATATATAAATAAATTTTTTTTTTTGATTTTTGAAGAAGTAATAGTGCAAGCGTTTTCAAAATATTGACGAAGAAAAGTTTCCCGGCAACGGCGCCAAAAACTTGGTGGGCCAAAACCCGAACAGGCAAGCGTACCTGTCGAATTGTAGTACCAAGGTCGTATTTAAACACGGGGCTGTCAAGTACTGCTACTCACGCTTAAAATATTATCCTACCGGGAAATAGTTGGATTTTTAGAAAATTTTTAAGTAAAATGAAAGACAATTTGCGAGACGAAAAACTTATAATAAAAAGCTAGCATTCGATCAATGATTCACCATGAAATTAGATGAGAGAGATAAAAATAAAGATAGTTTTAATTTTTGCAAACCATACTCGGCCGTGACGGATCCGAAAATAAGACAAAATCTCGCTAGAGCATTAGGTCTCCTAACTTATAGACTCTTCGATCGAAATCTTTTTACAAACCAAAGAAGCCTAAAGTTGAATTATCGAGGTGATCCGCACTATTGGATTTGACTCCAATCCGGAGGATTTACGTCGTCCTATCTCTAGGATTGCGTTCAACTCCTTCCTTCTTTGAGTGATCTTTCAAATCATGAGTCTCTCGACTACTATGAAATGAGAACAAGGCCTACTACCGTATACCGGAAATACGGAGTCGACGCAAAATAAATCAAAGAAGGATCGAGCATGAAATAACAAAAATAAAACTAAGAAAGAAAATAAACTCTCATCTCACTTCATGGATCCTCACGATCGAATGCTATAGGAGATTAGCTATGCATACTGGAAAAAGAAACAACAAAATAAAGAGAGAAGAATTCCATTGATTAATAAAAAACGAGGTACACAATAATATTAAAAGGATGACAATATTATACTAAGAAGAAAATTACAACCATAAAAAGAAAACAACAATGAAGAAAAACTTGTACTAGAACTCTCTTGCTCACTTGCTCTCTTGCTCCAATCCAACCTCCAAAGCATGGGATATGGGTTCCTTTTATAGAAGAGGAGGGAAACATCTAGAATAAGGGGAGACCAAGGGGTGGCCGACCACTTAGATGTGGTGGATGTTCATGCATTTCATTAAATGAGGGGAGAGAGGAGGGTACATGCATTGTATGAAATAAATGAAAATGAAGTGGAAAATATAAAATAAAGAGAGGGGGGATGAATGTGAAGTAGAAAGAAATAAAATAGAGGGATAAAGAGAGTGGCCGGCCAATGCATGGAGGAATGAATGCATGTAATATATTAAATGATGGAGGGAAGAGATTCAATATAAATGAAGAGGGGAAATGTATGGGTGGCCGGCCACATGCATGGATTGAAAATGAATGAATGATAATAAATGGGAGGAAAGAGAAATGGAGATTCAATACATGCATGAGTGAAAGGGGAGGAAGGTGGTGGCAAGGTGTATGCATGTGAAAGGTGGCCGGCCACATGATGGATGCTTTCTTGGGCTCGGGTAGAGAGGAAAAGCTGCTCTTGATGGACTTTGGTGGGCTTGGTTTGCTTATGTTGGCTGCTCCAAGTGGAAGGGGGCTGCACCAATTGCATGTAGGCTCGGTTTGAAGGAATTGGGCTGCTTGGAGTGGGCTGCAATGAGGGGCTCGGGTAGGGGCTGCTTGACTAGGTTGGGCTGCACCATGGGAAGGCCGGGCTGCACCATAGGCATCAACATGCGGGCTTGATCCTACAAGTAAAACAAAACATTAGTTAGATAATATTTTCAAACATAAATAAGTACATAAAATATGTTGTTAAAACTAAACTAACTAACAAACACAACACATAAAACATAATATAATAAAAATATATATAATACTATAGATTTTAATATCATGACATAACAAAATAAAATTGCCATCATAACAAGCAAATAGAAACTAGGAATTATAATATCTTAACATAAAAAGACTTTAAGACGAAATAAAACAAAACATGCATATAAATACTTAAAATATATAATTAAAATAGGAATTTTTCATACTAAACTACCCCAAAAATGGTGATTAAAACTAGTCATCAGCTACTCAAACGAGTAGGCGGGAAATGAAAGCTGAATATTCTATCTCATACACGCACACACTCTTCAGAAATGGAACACACTCACACACTCTACTTGAATAAAACACACACACTCTACATAAATATTGAAAACAATAAAATCTAACTCATATACTCACGCACATAAATGAAAATAAGAAAAAACAAAGTGATCTAAAAATTAAAACAACTACATTTCTACCGCTAAAATGTGATAGAAATGCATAAAAAGAAAAAATAAAAATTAAACGAGCAAAAAGTTTGGAAAATAAAAAATAAAAAACAAAGTTAGCGAAAAATTAAACGACCACTAATTCATTCTTATAGTTTTATCAAAGCTCCTAAACAGTGAAAATAAACTAAAAAGAATGAAAAAAGTTTTACAAACCTAAAAATTCTAAGTTAAAGATAATAAAAACAACAGTTTTTAAGACGCTTTTATATAATTATAAGAGCGAATACTAACCTAAAAAGAGAAAACTAAACGTAAAAAAGATACGATGTATGAAAATAAAACACGCAGCATAACGGCTAGTAAATTGATAATTTCCTAAGCTAAACTATTTACCAAAGCTAAAGAAAAACATAAAAGCACAAAAAAGGAGAAAACAATGATAAAGATCACTTTAGGTAGGGCGCATGAGCGGATTTCCAGACAACATAATAGAGAGAAAATTGAAAATTTTATTTAAAGTAAAAGAGATTACAAGAAAGTTAAAACAAGAAAGCTAAGATTAACACTAAGAGGGGGAGAGAGAAATTTCTCTTACATAGCATGGAATGCCACCAAACAGCACCTACCTTAAGTGAAATGGTCCAAAAAAGTGGAACAAGAGTTCATACAGAAAAGTTCATTTAATAGATAAAAAAGTGGGTGACATGGGCGTGTCGAGTCATCGAATACGGGCATGTCGGGTTATGGGACATGACCGTGTCCTGGTCGGGTTGACTAAGCGATTTCTGGAGGCATCACATGAGGGACGTGTGGCTGATATGGGCATGTCGGTGGCGTGACACGGGCGTGTCGAGATATCTTGCAATTTAATGTAGATAGTGGCTGAGTTTGAACTTGTGACACAGGCGTGACACTTTTGGGACACGGTCATGTCCTGCTCTAGTTGATGAAAGCCGAACGTCGAGCTGGGGTCGACGACAGTTGAACGTCAAGGGCATGACATTGGCATGTCGGGACTTCGAACACGAGCGTGTTGGGTCATTTTTGACTTTTTCTGAAAAATTTCATAAATCAAAGTTAAGCTAAGTTAAAAATAAAATTTACAAAAAGAAGCAATTTATTAATGAAAAATAGCTAAAAATTACAAAAATATACTAAAACAACTTAAATAAAGTACTATAAAATACGTATATTTACAACTTATCAGCTGCCCAGAGAATCCTCTGCTGGCGAGTCATCTAAATGCCTATGCAGAAAGAAGCCAAAGGTCAGGATGTGGGGTGCTCTCGTGAGAAGGCTTGGAAGCGGCGAGCGTCATAGAGAAGAGAGAGGGAAGGTCTAGTTCATTTACCTGGGTTACGAGAGGTCCTAGTGAGATGGGAAGGTTCGTCACTCTTCGTATTTGGAGGGGTGGGTTGCTGGGGCGAGTCAGAGTCTTGGTGATTGGTGACGGTAGTATCAAGCGGGTTTACCGGTTGGGGATGATGGACGAGATCCTTATCATAATATTGTATTACATTATATTACACAAGATCCTTATCATAAAAGTATGTATGTGCACTCTTATATGGTAAGTTACTTTCCTGTTAAGTCGATCCTTAACTTATAAATCTGTGTGGACATTTTTATAAGTTAAGTTACTTTCCTGTTATAAAATCATAAGTGTTATGGTTGATTGCCTTCACCTTTACTAATTGATACTGGAGAATGATGCTACTACTCGATGTATGATATTGATTTGCTACGTTCATGATAAATAGATTTATAACACCTGCTTGTACTTACTACATATATATATTGTACTTGTTCCTCTTTCTCCTGCCCGGTGCCTAAAGCTGCCGGGGTAAGCGAATGTGATATACACTTAGTTTTTATGACTAACAGTTACTACGTCTACCATTTTGGGAGGAAACCCAGAAGATAGAGCAGCAGCAATTGGTTATGTAAGAGGGCACCCAGGCTAGGGTGACAGGGCCTGATATGATGATACCCTCGCTACCGTCAGTGATTGATATGAGTTTGAGTTTTGCATTGTAGCCTTTGAGAAATTTTCCTTGTACTCCGATATAAAAGGTACCGATGTTGTTTCTTGTTATTAATATACTGTGCTTGGACATTTTACTTATTGTGATGATATGACCTCCATACTTTCTTTATGTTAGGTTGGCATGAATTATATTGTGATGAGCTGGCAGAATAGGAGTCTTATAGTACCAGTCGGCCTATGTGTTGACGCAACCGCAAGGCATCTGTTCTAGGCATAAGACTCCCCTCGACCGTGTGTTGTGTTTCGGGAGGGGGGGGGGTCTTACAAATGGTATCAGCTTGCAACGATCCTGAACTAAAGAAGTTATCTAACAATGGTGCAAACCCTGCTCGATTGGTCAGCTTGGGGACAAACTGACATAGCTGAAGCAATGGTGTGCCCATGTGTAACTCACACTAAGTATGTCTAGTTGTTACCTTACAATTAGCCAACCTTACATTAGGTTTGTACCTATATTCATAGATTCTGGTACAATAGAGCCGATAACAGGCATTCTTGTACCTATAATCCCTACTCCGTTCCAATAATCGGAGTTGGGGCAGACCCTAACTGCAATCTTGGATGCCTTCAGGTCTCAACAGACTCCGGTGTAACAACAGGCCCTAGGGTCTAATTGGCTGAGTACCTTCCGAGCTCTTTCTCCACCCGTCTACTGATGGAGAAAATCCCGGAGGTGTTTTATGAAAAATAGAAGATGAAGATGAGGTTGATGTTCTCCGAATCTATATTCGATAAAGGCAAGTGTACCTTATCGCTTATAGCATAGGATATAATATCAAGGTCGTATTAGAACCAAGGCGCATTGATTACTTCTACTTCAAAAAGATTTCTGTTATTTTATCAATTAGATACTTTGATTTGGTTTGCAAATGAGAGAACATTTATACAATAAAAGAGGATGATTAAGTAATAATTTAAAAGGTTAGTACTTGATCTTGAATCACCTTGGAATGAAAATGACCAAAAAAATAGATAAATCTCTAATTCTTTTTAACGAAGATGCTTGGACTGTGGAGGTTCCCAAAATATGAACGCACCTCTTTCAAGGCTACACCCAACTGAGTTTAGGTTGATCAACCGAACTTTCGTTCTATAATTGAAACCCCTAAAACTCGCTTTATGTAGTGAACCCCTCTATTGGATTTGACTCCAATCCGGGAAATTTACGTCGTCCTCTTTCAAGGATTGCATTCAACTCCCTTTACCCATGAGCGATCAATCCATACGCATGATCCTTTCGGCTACTAGAGTATGGAAACAGAAGAGAAAATCATATATCAATGATATGACATCTGTATAAATTAATCAAGGGTAAATCCTAAACATTTGTTCAATGAGAAAGAGATGATATTGCTTAAGAAAAAGAGATCATTTCATTCCTCGGATCTTTTCGATCAAGTACTAAACAAAGTTTAGTTACTCATAATATAGGAAATGAAAATCATGTTAAGAATATGCAAAAAAGAAAGAGAAAGAGGGAAAGGGAATAACAAACTAATTTATTTCTTATTGAAAAGAAGTTACAAAAGACTTCGAAAAAGACATTATAAGGAGAGTTTGCAAGAAGATTACAAGTACGATAAAAGAAATTTCAAGAACATTAAAGCATGAAAATATTAAACTAAAATACTCTACAAACAAACTCTAAAGGCTCTCTACAATGCTCAAAATGAAGTAGGAAGGATGATACTTTCCCCCCTTTCTTCATGCCTATTTATAAGGCCATAACCAAAGGGGTAGAGTTGGAATTTGGCATGAGGATGAAGTTTCCATGAAGCATCCCTTGGTCAAAAAGCACATGTTGGTTTAAAATTCAAAGGTGGCTAGCCTCTTTCACACTTGTCATGAAAAGCATGATAAAAGTTGGCTAGCTTTCTCTCTTTCCATGAAGCTTCCTTTAAGGACACATGTTGAATATAAAGTCAAAGGTGGCTAGCCTCTTTCATACTTATGAGAAAAAATCACATCGGACCATTGTGGCTTCATTCCATTCTTGAATATAGTTCAACAACACCATGACATGAGTGAATTTGACATTTATTTTGGCACACCATAACTGAAGGCATGTTCTTTTAGAATTGATAATGCAATTTGTCCCGGGATCCTCGGTTCTTGCTCAAAGACGAGAATTATTCATGCAGGAAATCTGCTGGACAGCAACTTCGACGGAGGATTTACGAAGCTACATAAATCCGATGAAGGCATGTAACCATGCGTTGGAAAGGTATTTCCGAGGGCTACAACTTTTGTGTTCAGCCCAAGATCTGATTCTGGCCGTAACATGCCCAAAAGTTGCCCCGAAGTTCACTGCGTGCAGAAAATATAATAAAGTAGACATCATTAGGATAGAATTATAAAAAGATACGATTTAGTGAATAAAATTAACATTATAAATATAATTATATTAGATTATTTAGATTTTTATATTAATAATTTAGGTCAAATTATGTATCATCAAATTCCCCCATACTTATTATCTTGTTTGTCCTCAAGCAAAGTAATAAAAACTGCTAACATAAAATTAACTAATCAAAAAGAATTAATCATGCTACACACGAGTACACTGCGAAATTCTAAGTAGGGATGAATGAAAAATAGATCTAAAGCTTTTACTTAATTATGAAAGATCATTTTTAAAAACTTTACTAACCAAAATTAATCATCCAAAATTTTGACCTAAAGGTCTTTAAACGAATTAAAGCAAAGAAACGAAAGAGTAGCGCATTGAGTTGTTACTATACCCTAAGAGACAAATTATAATCATATCAATCTAAAATCAAGAATCTAAATTCGTACCCAAAAACTTAGCTAATCTATTCTTTTTCTCCACTTAACTAAAAACAAACCTAAGAGCATGAATCAAAAGGACTTTGTAGGACTGAATCTTGGCCTAGGTATATGATTTGGAATGGAATTCAAAGATAAAATCGGTGGCTAATATTCACACTAAACCAAAACATGAGTTTTATAAAAACAACAACAACAAAAAAGGCATGAAGCACATGCAACAAGGTATAAAGATTTTTTTTCTTTTATCACTTTTTTTTAAACAAAAGGCCGTAAGAAATTCTTTTTTTTTTGAAATTGGCCAATCAATCCATTCTCTTTTTTTCAATTTTTTTTTTGAGCATAGTCTTTCATTTGAATTTCTCCAAATATCTCACAAAATTAAACCTATCACAATTGTGAAATTTAAATAAAACTCAAAAGATTAGTGTGATCAAATAGGTTGGAATATTTGGCTTTGGTGAGATAAAAAGTGTATGTAACAAGTAAAACATGGAAAAAGGCTCAACAGAGGCAAACTAATGATTGATTTAAAAGATTGGCATGAAGGCTCAAACGAAAAAAATAGCCTAAATCATTTTCATGCTCCCAAATTCATCTAAAGCAAGGTTTGAAAAATTTCGAAAAGGGTAAGTTCTAGATAGTAAATAAAGACTAATGAAATCTTCATGAGTACAAGAATAATAAGCATCTAGGATAATTCACATCTACTACACAAATCCAAAGTTATCTTTTAAAAATTTTCTAAAAACCAAAAGGAAAATAGAGGATGAATAATTTATAAGAGAGTAAAAAGAATAAAAGATGAAACTCATAGAGAAGTGCAAGTTTTAGAAAAAAACTTTTCAAATGAACATGCTACCCAGAATTAGAACACAACATAGGTCAACACTTTACTCGTACAACATAATTAAGAAGAAAGATTAGGAAAAATTAAAATTAGCAATGTTTATATAGAATATTTTGAGAATAGCAAAACATAAAGTAAGGGGTACTATTGATTCTACCATAATTATTCTAATTAGAACTAAATATTATTTCTATGATTTTTTTGCTTTGTGCTTAAAAAAAAGATAAAATATTTTTGTGATTTTCTAAAATATAAAAAAGACTAAAATAAAGGAAGACTCCCCCATACTTAAAATTAAACATTGTCCTCAATGAAGAAAGGAGGGGAAGGAGAGAGAGAAGTTTTTCAAGAAAACTGAAATGAAATAAATTAAAACAGGTACTTCCCCGGATTTGTGAGTTGCGAGTGGCTGGGCGATACTGCTCCCCCATACTTGCATTGTGGAACTTCATGAAATATCATCTTTAACTTTTGGTGGAATCAGCAATGTTGGAGCAGGCGATCGCAAAACTTCAGCTTGTCGGAATCGCCCGGGGAAAAAGTAAAAAAAACAATAACAATAAAAACAAAAAAAACAAAAAGAAAGAAAACAGAAAAATAACTTGGGTTGCCTCCCAAGAGCGCCCTTTGTTTAAAACGTTGTCTGGGCTCGACGCAACAAAAAAATATTGTTTAAAAGAAATTGTCCAAAAGAAGTCCAAAATATGTTGAAATTATTACAGACCAAATTCAAATAGTTTATCCAAGTTCAAACATCAGTGTCGAAAAAATAAAGATAAATAAAACAATTGGTAATGAGAGCATCATTGTTAGGGCAAAAAGACATGCGAATCATTCTTCCCCAGATCGTCTCCCAGCAAATATAATTTTAGGCGGTGACCATTTACTTTAAATTCTCCTTTTTCCGGGTGGGAAATAAGAACCGTCCCATATGGCCAAACCTCTTTAACAATAAAGGGGCCGGACCATCGCGTTTTTAATTTTCCCGAAAAGAGGCGAAGGCGAGTTATAAAGAAGGACTAGATCGCCCGGCGAAATTTTTTTTGGAAATTTAATATTTTTGTCATGATAAAACTTTGTTCGCTCTTTATAAAGCCTATTACTCTCGTATGCGTTCGCGCGCCACTCATCGAGCTCGTTCAGCTGAAATTTACGTTGATCGGCAGCTAGGGTAGAATCTAAATTCAAAAATTTAAGCGCCCAGAATGTACGGTGCTCTAACTCAACCGGAAGGTGACAAGCCTTGCCATAAACCAATCGAAATGGCGTGCAGCCGATGGCTGTCTTATATGCCGTTCGATAGGCCCATAAAGCATCATCTAGTTTTAACGCCCAATCTTTCCTATTTATAGAAACAGTTTTTTCTAAAATACGTTTCAATTCTCGATTGACAACCTCGACTTGACCGCTCGTTTGGGGGTGATAGGCGGTGGAGAGTTTGTGCGTTACACCATATTTTGCCAAAATTTTGGCAAACTGGCTATTGCAGAAATGGTTTACCCTATCACTAACTATAGCGCGCGGCGTGCCAAATCGAGAGAATAATTTTTTAGAAAATTAACTACGACTCGTACATCGTTGGTGGGGAGCGCCTGGGCTTCCGCCCACCTTGATACATAGTCGACAGCAACGAGAATGTATTTTTTTTGATAAGACGGAGGGAGGGGTCCAACGAAGTCGATGCCCCAAAGATCGAAGATTTCACATTCTAGAAAAATATTTTGAGGCATCTCGTCCCTTCGTGAGATATTGCCGGCCCGCTGGCAGCTATCGCAAGTACTCACCAGGGTGTGAGCATCTTTGTAAAGCATGGGCCAATAAAAGCCCGCCTCCAGCACCTTCCTTGCGGTGCGGTTCGCCTGATAATGACCACCTGTTGGTCCCTCGTGGCAATGCCGTAAAATCTGTAGGCCTTCCTTACTCGAAATACAACGTCGCACAACCTGGTCCGCACAAACACGAAATAAAAAGGGGTCTTCCCAAAAATAATTCTTTATGTCAGAAAAGAATTTCTTCTTTTGCTGATTTGAGAATTCTTTTGGCAAGACCCGGGCAACTAAATAGTTAGCCAGATCGGCGAACTAGGGTGCCAAACAATTCTTAAGATTTTCTAGAGCGAGGAGGCGCTCATCGGGGAATTTATCGTTAATATCAGACTCTATTAATGCTTCACTAGCAGGATTCTCTAAACGCGACAAATGGTCAGCTGCCAATTTTTCGGCACCTCTTTTGTCCCGGATCTCCAAGTCAAACTCCTGTAAGAGGAGGATCCATCGCAAAAGGCGGGGCTTGGCGTCCGCTTTACTTAATAAATATCTAAGCGCGGAGTGATCCGTGAAGACTATAACTTTTGAGAGAGTGATGTAAGACCTAAACTTATCGAAAGCAAACACGATCGCAAGAAGCTCCTTCTCAGTGGTGGTGTAGTTGGCTTGTGCGGACGTGAGTGTCTTGCTCGCATAATAAATTGGGTGGAAGAATTTATCCACCCGTTGGCCTAAAATAGCGCCGACGGCAATATCACTTGCGTCACACATGATCTCAATTGGGAGCGACCAATCTGGAGCGACTAGGATCGGAGATTTTACTAATTTTTCTTTAATTAAATTAAATGCTACAAGACATTCATCGTCAAAGAGGAAAGAAGATTCTTTTTCAAGAAGATGGGTTAACGACTTGGTGATTTTGGAAAAATTTTGAATGAAGCGCCGATAGAACCCTGCGTGGCCTAAGAATCTACGAATCGCTTTAATGTTCGTTGGTGGGGGAAGTTTTTCAATTACTTCGATCTTAGCTCGGTCGACCTCTATCCCTTTTCCCGAAATTTTATGGCCGAGGACTAATCCCTCTCGGACCATAAAATGACATTTCTCCCAATAAAGGGCTAGATTGGTCTCCTCACAACGAATAAGCACACGCTCAAGATTTTTTAAACTGTTTTTAAACGAATTACCGAAGACCGAGAAGTCATCCATGAAGACTTCCATCACCTCTTCTACTAACTCATTAAAAATTGCCAACATACATCTCTGAAATGTAGCTGGCGCGTTACATAACCCAAATGGCATCCTTCTATACGCGAAGGTACCAAAAGGATAAGTGAAGGTGGTCTTCTCTTGGTCCTCGGGTGAAATAGGAATTTGGAAATATCCTGAGAGACCATCGAGAAGACAATAGAAAGAGTGACCGGACAGGCGTTCTAAGATTTGGTCGATAAACGGTAACAGAAAATGGTCTTTTCGGGTGACATCATTAAGTTTTCGATAGTCGATGCACATCCGCCAACCCGTAACAGTACGGGTTGGAATTAATTCATTGTTTTCATTTGCGACCACTGTTACACCACCTTTCTTCGGCACAACTTGTACTGGGCTAACCCAAGTACTATCAGAGATGGGATAGATGATCCCCGCATCTAGGAGTTTGATTACCTCAGCCTTCACGACTTCCTTCATATTAGGATTAAGTCGTCGTTGGGGTTGGACAGAATTGTGGGAATTCTCTTCCAAGAAGATCTTATGCGTACAGAAGGAGGGGCTAATCCCCTTTATATCAGATAACTGCCATGCAATTGCGTGGCGATGATTTCTTAACACTAGAGCCAACTCAGAAATTTCTGAGTCACTCAAATCGGCAGAGATGATAACAGGAAGTTTGGAGTTTCTTTCTAAGAAGAGATATTTGAGATGAGGGGGAAGTTGCTTCAACTCTAAGGTGGGTGGTTCCTCGTAGGAGGTTTTGATTTTTAGGGTTTCGATGTGTAGTGGTTCAGGTGGTGTGGGGCGAGAGACTTCTTCTAAGCAGAAGCGCTCGACGATAATGGGTTCATTATACGATGAAGATATAGACTCGGGTAGTGCAGAATATTCACCTTCGAAGCATTCTTCTAGGTAAAAGTAGGAATCGTCATTAGCTAAGGTATTACGCATCGAGGGATTTATACTAAAAGTGATTTCATCGTCTCCAACCCGAAGGAGGAGCTTTCCATCACTAACATCAATAATAGCGCGGGAGGTGGCAAGGAAGGGATGACCGAGTATAAGGGGTACTTCGGCATCCTCTTCGATGTCTAGGATAACAAAATCCATCGGAAAGATGAATTTGTCTACTTTTACGAGCACATCCACTACTATCCCTACCGGATACTTAACTGATCGATCAGCTAACTGGATACTCATTTTGGTGGGTTTTGGAGATCCTAGACCTAATTTTTTAAATAGAGAGAATGGCATGAGGTTTATGCTTGCTCCTAGATCAGCTAAGGCGTGTTTTACTAACGAATTACCAAAAAGACATGGAATGGAAAACCTTCCCGGGTCATTTACTTTTTGCGGTAATTTGTTAAGTACAACCGCGGAGCATTCTGCGTTAAGGGAAATATGTGAAATATCCTCAAGCTTTTTCTTATTAGAGAGCAGCTCCTTGAGATATTTTGCATATTTTGGCATGTTAGAGATAGCCTCGCAGAAAGGGACATTAATATGAATTTGTTTTAAAATTTCTAAGAACTTTTATAACTCTCCTCGGCACGCTCATTTTTTAACTTAGCAGGATAAGGAATATTTGAATTAGAGGCACGCGACATAAACGTAGTAGGTAAATTCGAAGCTAAAATAGGAGGGGGAGGAGTAGAAGAAGGTACCATGGGTTCCTCATTTTTTAAAGCTACCTCCTTTCCGCTGCGGAGTGTGATTGCATTCGCGCTTTCCCTTGGGTTTTGTTCGGTGTTTCCTGGCAGAGTTCCTTGTTGTCGCTCGGAGAACATCTTCGCTAGCTGTCCCACCTGATTTTCTAAGCTTTTAATAGACCCGGTAATGTTCCTGAGATTAGATTCATTTGTGGCAACGTACTTGGCGAAGACATCTTCAAGCGAAGAGGGCTTCGGCTGTTGCGGTGGAAAACCGGGTGGATTTAAATTAAGTGGGGGAGCTGGATTATAAGCAGGATTTAGATTTGGAGGGCGCTGAGCATTCCCTTGGTTGCTCCATGAGAAGTTTGGATGGTTCCTATAACCCGCATTATATGTGTTGTTATACGGTGCGTTATTCGGGTTATAAGAAGGCCGAGGCGCATTTCCCATGAAGTCAACCTGTTCTTCAAAAATAACATTATTATGATTAGCCCAAGGAGGAGTGGCGGAGGAAGCAGTCATCTCCGCCACTTGCTTAGTTAGGCGCTCAACTTGGAGGGCTAGATTCGTAGCTGCATCAATTTCAAAAACTCCCGCTAGCTTAACTGGTCGTGCTCGGGGTGCATTCCATTGGTATGCATTCATGGCCATTTCCTCAACAAGCTCTTGTGCGGCCTCCGGGGTTTTGTTATTCAACGTCCCCCCAGCGGCTGCGTCGATCATTTGTCTTGTTTGGAAATTCAAGCCATTATAGAAGATTTGCACTTGTTGCCAAGTGGGAAGTGCGTGGTGTGGGCATCTACGCAATAGTTCCTTAAAGCGCTCCCACGTGTCGTAGAGAGTCTCCGAGTCTATTTGCATATATGATGCGATATCAGTGCGTAGTTTTGTGGTTTTTGCAGGAGGAAAGTACTTTATAAGAAATTTTTCTGCCATCTCGGCCCATGTAGTGATAGATCCTCTAGGGAGAGAGCTCAGCCACTGCTTGGCCTTTGAACGTAAAGAAAATGGAAAAAGACGTAATCGAATGGCATCATCCGTGACACCATTGATTTTGAAAGTATCGCAAATCTCAAGAAAATTTGAAATGTGGCAATTTGGATCCTCGTCCGGGAGACCATCGAAGGTTACCGACTGCTGCACCATTTGTATAATGTTGGACTTGATCTCAAAGTTATTGTTTGCCACTGCAGGGCGGACAATACTTGATTGTGTCCCTTCCAAGTTCGGCCGTGCATAATAGGACATGGTCCGTTGCTGGGCTTCATTAGGATTAGGGTCACCCATAGTTGCTATATTAGTATCTCTGATAGATTCTTCAAAAATAATTGGTAAATCCTGTCCACGAGATTGAAGGCGTCGCCTAAAGGTGCGCTCAATTTTTGGATCAAAATGGGATTCAGGATTATTCGAAGAATTTGCTCGGGTCATATACTAGAAGAAAAAAAAAACAAATGATTAAAGATGAGTTTAAAAATTAATAATGGAATTTTTTTTCTTTTTGTTCTTTTTAGGCGGTTTTAGGTATATTATTAAGATATATATATATATTTTAGAAAAAAAATGATAAAATTAACAGTTATCTTTTTTTTTGAAATATCGACGCAAGTCCCCGGCAACGGCGCCAAAAACTTGATGGAGAAAATCCCGGAGGTGTTTTATGAAAAATAGAAGATGAAGATGAGGTTGATGTTCTCCGAATCTATATTCGATAAAGGCAAGTGTACCTCATCGCTTATAGCATAGGATATAATATCAAGGTCGTATTAGAACCAAGGCGCATCGATTACTTCTACTTCAAAAAGATTTCCGTTATTTTATCAATTAGATACTTTGATTTGGTTTGCAAATGAGAGAACGGTTATACAATAAAAGAGGATGATTAAGCAATAATTTAAAAGGTTAGTACTTGATCTTGAATCACCTTGGAATGAAAATGACCAAAAAAATAGATAAATCTCTAATTCTTTTTAACGAAGATGCTTGGACCGTGGAGGTTCCCAAAATATGAACGCACCTCTTTCAAGGCTACGCCCAACTGAGTTTAGGTTGATCAACCGAACTTTCGTTCTATAATTGAAACCCCTAAAACTCGCTTTATGTAGTGAACCCCTCTATTGGATTTGACTCCAATCCGGGAAATTTACGTCGTCCTCTTTCAAGGATTGCATTCAACTCCCTTTACCCATGAGCGATCAATCCATACGCATGATCCTTTCGCCTACCAGAGTATGGAAACAGAAGAGAAAATCATATATCGATGATATGACATCTCTATAAATTAATCAAGGGTAAATCCTAAACATTTGTTCAATGAGAAAGAGATGATATTGCTTAAGAAAAAGAGATCATTTCATTCCTCGGATCTTTTCGATCAAGTACTAAACAAAGTTTAGTTACTCATAATATAGGAAATGAAAATCATGTTAAGAATATGCAAAAAAGAAAGAGAAAGAGGGAAAGGGAATAACAAACTAATTTATTTCTTATTGAAAAGAAGTTACAAAAGACTTCGAAAAAGACATTATAAGGAGAGTTTGCAAGAAGATTACAAGTACGATAAAAGAAATTTCAAGAACATTAAAGCATGAAAATATTAAACTAAAATACTCTACAAACAAACTCTAAAGGCTCTCTACAATGCTCAAAATGAAGTAGGAAGGATGATACTTTCCCCCCTTTCTTCATGCCTATTTATAAGGCCATAACCAAAGGGGTAGAGTTGGAATTTGGCATGAGGATGAAGTTTCCATGAAGCATCCCTTGGTCAAAAAGCACATGTTGGTTTAAAATTCAAAGGTGGCTAGCCTCTTTCACACTTGTCATGAAAAGCATGATAAAAGTTGGCTAGCTTTCTCTCTTTCCATGAAGCTTCCTTTAAGGACACATGTTGAATATAAAGTCAAAGGTGGCTAGCCTCTTTCATACTTATGAGAAAAAATCACATCGGACCAATGTGGCTTCATTCCATTCTTGAATATAGTTCAACAACACCATGACATGAGTGAATTTGACATTTATTTTGGTACACCATAACTGAAGGCATGTTCTTTTAGAATTGATAATGCAATTTGTCCCGGGATCCTCGGTTCTTGCTCAAAGACGAGAATTATTCATGCAGGAAATCTGCTGGACAGCAACTTCGACGGAGGATTCCCGAAGCTACATAAATCCGATGAAGGCGTGTAACCATGCGTTGGAAAGGTATTTTTGAGGGCTACAACCTTCGTGTTCAGCCCAAGATCTGATTCTGGCCGTAACATGCACAAAAGTTGCCCCGAAGTTCTAAGCGCGCAGAAAATATAATAAAGTAGACATCATTAGGATAGAATTATAAAAAGATACGATTTAGCGAATAAAATTAACATTATAAATATATTTATATTAGATTATTTAGATTTTTATATTAATAATTTAGGTCAAATTATGTATCATCATCTACCATAGGTCTGAGTTGGCTGTTCATACGGAGGAATGGATAGACACTGTATAAGAACTGATGGCCGGAATCAGATGCCCAGCCAGTATGGTTGTTACCTTAGTTGTGTCTGTCCTAGAGTCACAAGAAAAAATATGGTAGAAATTACTTATAAGCTCCACTTTTCAAGGACGTGCATACAACAATATAAGCTGGAATGAGTTTTCTGAGGCTTTCTTAGAACATTTTGTTCCCTCCACTGCTCATGTTGAGCTCGAAGAAAGGTTTCTGCAATTGAAACAAGGATCCAAGTCAGTGACAGAATATCTGGGAGAGTTTCAGCATCATGCAAGATTTGCTGACACTTATGATTTGGATGACAGCAGGTACGCAAAATGGTTTTACAAAGGCTTATGAGATCCGCTAAGGCAAGCACTTTTGTTTATAGCTGACGCGAGTTTGGCGGAGAAAATTGATATGGCAAAAAGGTTGGAAGTGGATAACTTGGGAGTGCCGGCTTGTACTAAGAGGCCCACTGTGGGCATGATGGAAGTAGGTGCCAGCTTTAGGATGAGACAAAATATTAAAGGTGGAAGTGGAAACCAAAAAGGTGGCAGAAACTTCCACCAGAAGTTTATGATGGAGTGTCCGGCTCCACAGCCAGCATTGCCTCCACCTCCATAGCTCTAACCTTTTCACCAACCCGGAGGGAATTTCAGACACATTTGTTTCCACTATAATCAGCTAGGTCATATCTGGCATTACTGCCCGCAACTAGGTGGAGGTGCTCTCCTTGTTTTTCCTCTAGCATCTCCGTGAGGATGAGGACAAGTGCGTGGTTGAGGATGGGGACCACGAGGAAGTAATCCTGGGCCTGCTCGGGTGTAGATGTTTTCTCTAGATAAGGCACAGAAATAGAATCCTCAGGACATGAATGCAGGTATGTTGTAGTTAGATTAATACATTATGAGCATTCATCCTCTGCTTGCTTGAGTTGTGCTAAGAATCTAGCATTGAGTTTGTTATAACTTGATACTTAGTTACTGTGATGGTTAGTGGAAAACCAGCCCACACCTTATTTGATACCGGTGCCACTCATTCGTTTGACTCGGCGGACTTTGTGAAAGATTTTGATGGAGTGAAATATTTCACCGGTATCACTCAGAGAGTATGCCTCCCAGACGGTTCCGAAATTACTTCGTCTGACAAGTGTGACTTGGAAGTATGAGGTGAAGGAAAGAATTTTGAAACCCCTGCAACGTTGTTGAGGATCCCAGAATTTGATCTTATTCTGGGCATTTCATGGTTGGATTGGCACCATGCCAGAATTGATTGTTCGGCAAAGAAGATTGACTTGAGGCACGGAGACTCAAAGATCGTTTTCTAAGGTATTAAATTCGTACCCCGAATGTTGTTGTCTTCAATTCAGGCCCTTAAGCCCCGTATGAAAGGGAATGAGGTGTGCATGATATGTTTCAAAGTAAAAGAGATGCCGACGAGCATGAAAGATGTGCGGGTAGTGCGGGATTTCCTTGAGGTATTCCCAGACAAATTGCCAGGATTACCCCCACATAGAGAAGCGGACTTTCAGATTAAACTAGTACCGGGTGCAAATCCCATTTCTCGGACCCCTTATAGGATGGATCCAAAGGAACTTACTGAGTTCAGAGTTCAGTTACAAGAGTTAGTAGAATCAGGGTTCATTCATCCCAGTTCATCACCCTGGGGAGTCCCTATTTTGTTTGTCAAGAAGAAAGATGGAACACTACAGTTGTGCATATACTATCGGGAACTCAACCGACTGACGATGCGAAACACCTCCCTTTTAATATGGTTCGATGAGTTATTCGATCAGTTGGAGGGAGGGCATTGGTTTTAAAATTTAGATTTGCGTTCGTGGTATTATCAGATGAGGATACAAGAAGAGGATATTCAAAAGACATCATTTAGCTCGAGATACGGCTTGTACGAGTTCATGGTGATGCCGTTTGGACTTATGAACCCCCCTTCCGTGTTCATGAGTTTGATGAAGAGGGTGTTTGGGTCGTATTTGGATGTCTTCGTTATCATTTTCAGGGATGATATTTTGGTTTACTCAAAGATGGTAGAGGAGCATGTTGAAGGCTTGGCTTTAGTTTTGAAGAAACTAAAAGTGCACTCCTTGTTTGCTAAATTAAGTGAAAGGTTTGGTTTATATATCCTAAACACCTGGAGGGGGGGTGAATAGGCTCAAAACCTTTTTAAAACTTAGGTAATTAAAATATTATTCGCAGTATAGTTATTTGATCCACATCTATCACATCACAGAGTAAATCAAGCACTGAAAAATCACAACATAGCAGACAATGGTTTATGGTGGTTCCCCAATTTGTGGGTACATCCACTCTCCCTCTTCGCCTATCCAGATGAGTGTTGGATTCGGCCAAACTACCTTCAACTAACTCAGATCCTCAGATCTTACAACTCAGAATCCAACAGGTTCCTACAGCTCAGACTTATTCAAGTCCTACAACTCAGATTCTTCCCAAGAATCCTACCTCAGGCAACAACCCTACCTCAGCCTTAACCACCAGGCCTACAACTCAGATCACCAAGATCCTACCTCAGGCACTCAGACCTACCTCAGCCTTTATATATTTAGGCTTACAACTCAGAGAGATAACTCTTCTATCAGATCTATAAATAATCTTACAGAAAAATTTATTATAAAAGTGACAAATACTTCACCCAGGTGGAGAGAGAAAGGGATGAAGGCTTCTTGATCAGTTCTTGATTGAACTGATTTCTTAAGATCCAAACTATGTTAGCTTTCTTCAAAGCGTCTTGAATCTGAACACAGTAAGGTTGATCTTCTTTTTTAAGTTGGAGATGATCCTCAATCCAGCTTCCTTCAATTCAGAAATTGATCTGAATCCTTTTTGCAGACTTGTTCATAATCTGCAATCTCTTAATTACTTGTACATTTTAACTATTAGAAGAATTTCAAGTCCTTCTTTCTTGTGTGTCACTGTGTTTTTTGTTTTTTGTTATCAACACAATTGCTTCTACCCATCCCCTTCATACCTTAAGCACTTAGCCCTACCTCAGCCTTTGTATGACAAATACTTCACCCAGCTTTGTTAGTTATGATTGATGTCAAGTCTTCAGTCTTGAAACTTGATGCCTCAATGTACTCTATCTCAGCAGAAAAAGCGTCGGGACAATAATCCAAATGTGTCAACAAAAATAGACCACGTGTCAACACAAGTCTTGATAGTGTTGACACAGCTCCCACAATGTCTACACAGCCATTCTTCTTCTTCTCGACACAGCTCCTGTTGAATTTATCGACACAAGTCCTGTGTGTTGACACAATTGCTTCTAGTCTTGACATAGTTGGGGTCGACAGAATTCTTGAGTGTGTGTCAACACAAGTCCTGTATGTTGACACAATTTATGTAGACTGAACTTCTGTGTGTCGACACAAGTCTTGTGTTTCGACATAACTGCTGCTGACAGAATTTCTGTGTGTCAAAACAAGTCCTATGTATCGACACAAGTCCTATGTGTCGACACAAATTGGCTTCTAGTGTCGATACATTTCCTTCACCAGTGTTGACACTTGTACTTAGAATATTTTCCTGTATTTCTTTAAACTGCACATTCAAACTCAACATTCCATCAAATACACATTGATGTATAACATTGAGTTAGGTGAGGCTTCTCCAAATCTGTTATACAGTTTCCAATGTACCCAACAATCTCCCCTATTTGGAGAAGTCATAACCCTTAGTCAATGATATACACCATTCATAATAAAACAAAGATTATGATATATTAAATCATTATAAGGACAGGGTAACTCATAAGAAGAAATTGCATGAAATATCATCACACATTATAATAAAATCAATTAAATCAATAATTAGTTTTTGAGTTACAAGGATTTTAGAACAAAAGATTACATAGTTCTAAACCTAGTCAATCTATCCCTAGGATTGATTAGGCTCCTTGATTATAATTCCTTTGCCAGGTTGAATCTTAGCTTGTACATTAGCCTCTGTGTCATCAGCCTGCTTCTTTCCTTTCAGAACCTTCTTCTTGAGCTCTTACGCCTTAATCTTTTGCCTTCCAAAATAATGATAAGGCTTAGGGAAATATTTGGTAGGCTCCACAGAGTTAGCAGATATTTTCCCAGCTTTAAGATCCTTTCTAAACTGGTATATGGCATCTTGTCGCTTCTGATATTTACTCCATTCTTGTTAAGAATACCATTTGCCTCTATCATGTATATTTTCTTTCACAGCTTTCCAAGCAGTAAGAATGATATTTCTGGAGGTTGGACTCCATTGTTCAAAATCAGGCTTTAATTCAGCCTACTCTCTGAACCTTTTCTTAAATAGTTGAGTTTCTTTCTAAGCATCCGTAGCTCTTTGTGCGTCTTGCTCTCTTTGTAATGCTGCTTCAGACATTTCAACTTTTTCAACAATAACATTATGTGCCTCTTGTGGAAGGCTATACATGTGTTGTACTGCCTGCTGTATTTCCTCAAAATCAGAAGGGGGGTAAATCACTTGGGCTACTTCCTGTTGAACTACTTCATTGTAGTCAAGTTGAATTCCAGATTCAACAGTGTTGTCATCATCACAAAGGGGTGGATATCCAAGAGTTGCTCTAATAGTATTGGATACCCATTTAGCATGATATGAGCTTGCTTTGACTAACACTCTCTCCCCTTTATGACTTCTCTTGCTACATGATCTCTCAGATCATCCTTTTGAAACCTTACTTGATCAACCAGATATTATGTACCCTCTTTGTAATAGGTTATGAACTTCTTCAGTTGATCAGAAATAGCCTTTTGAGATGCTTGAATTGCTGTTTGGACTGCAGCTAGATCTTATGTGATCAGCTTGGACACTTCAGCCTTAACATCAGGTGCAATATTCCCAATCTTTGTTAAAATAGCAGCATGTGAATCTTGGAGATTGCCATTCATTCTGATTTGATTTTCTAGGGCATACCCTTGATTGACTGCAATGTCATCAACTTTAATCTTTATCCCTTGTTGTTTCTTGGCCAAGTATACCACAACATTACCTCCCTTATGGAAGCAATCTGTCATCTCCTTTTTATGCAAGTTAACTTCAAATCTGATAGATTTGATATCTTGGGCCAGCTTAAATTGTAAATCTTTATTGATTTGATCTACATATTTCTCAAGAGCAAGTCTTTGCTCATCCATCTTCACTTTCAGCTTCACCAAAAGTGAACTGAAATCTAATACTGGAGTAGAAGTTTGTGGGACAGTCTGCAAGGCTTTCTTGTCATCTGTGCTCCTCTTCTTGAGTGCAACCAATTTCCTTTTCTTTGCCCTGGTGGCTTCTTAATCTTCAGAGGAATTAGATGAACTATCTATATCCACAGTGTCCTTTGGACTAGAGGCAAGGAGTGACATCTCCCCCTCAGTCCTTGCCATCTCCCCCTTAGTTCTAGCTCCTTGTAAATCAGGAAATAACACTTCCAGAGTTACCTCTTGTTGCATCTGAACTGGAGGAATAATTTTCTACTTCTTAACAAATTGATCCCCCATGATATCCAAGTCCTTTTCCAGAGATTTCTCGAAAATAGGAGAATTGTGATGCTAAGGTTGAGCAGAAGCAGATATATGCACATCCTGTGCTTCTTTATCAGTGATGATGGTTGCAGTATTGTTGATTTCAGAAACTATTTCCATGACTATATCAGTTGCATTTTCATTTGTCAGTGCAACTTCCGCTATACCTCCCCTAGGTCTGGTAGCTGTTGATGTTCAGGTTCATGGACAACTTAAGTTTCATTGTTGTCTCCCCCTGTAGTTGATACCACCTGAGTGTCTTGAATTCGGATGCCCTCCCCTTGGGCCTGGGCCTCTGTATCAGGTGTTGGTGTAGGTGATTTTCTTGGTTGATCTTCATCTGTGCTGAAGTCTACTTGTTCTTCTGAATCACTAGAAGATTCAGCTTCCTTGGTTGGAGTTTTCTTTTTCTGAGCCTTTGTCATGGGTTTCTGAGATGTAGAAACATCCTTGGTCAACACCCTATCCCATATGTATAGTATTCTTAAGTCCATTCTCCTCATATGATTAATCTTAGATCCTGTTTTCTAATTCCTTTCTTTTGGAATATTGACAGCTAGATACAGGCTTAGTATCCTACCCAGATTGGGCTTCTTGAGACTTTCTTTGATCTTTTAAATACAACAGCAGACCAGTTTGTTTTCACCTTGAATATAACTCTGATCATAAGATTGAACATATGGGCTGAAATCCTATCATATCCTCCTGATTTACATAGAATTACCTTGTCTATGATCTCAGACAAGAATTTGCCCTGGGAATTCATTCCCTTCCTGTTCATTGAAGATCCAATCCTGGTAGTGGGATCCAGTTCACACCATTGGAGAGCATCTTTAGTCATGTAAGATGCTATGTCATCTTCTTCCTTAAACCTGGGAAGCTGAAGTGTTTTACTTAAACTCTTCTGTGTGAGTTTTACCTTAGTACCATGGACATATGACTTAATCTTCATTCCCTTAGAATCCATGGATGCGGATGAGTAAAATTCAAGAACCTCCTTTTTCCATATCCTGGTAGGTTCAGAGACTAAGTATTCCAATCTGTTGTTGGTGATTAGAGTAATCACAGCCTTGATCTCTGGGGAGGCAGTCTCAAACGCCTTGCGAACCAGTTCATATCCCTCGTTTACCTTGTCTTCCAGTTGTGATGCCATGAATGATAGAGAGAGAAGAGAGTAGATGGAAGAAGTTCTTGGCAACATCAGGTCTAGAGTCGAGAGTTCTGGAAAGCACAGTCGACTAGATTTTATTTTCTCCTATTTATAGTATTCTTGTAAAGGAAGGTCAAAAGTCATGCCTAAATAAGAATCTTATTAGTTGACAAAATTTTACATGTGTCAGCATAAATTACTTAGGCCTCGACAGAGAATTGTAGGTGTCGTTATGTCTTTGTGTCGACAAAGATTTTTGTGTGTCGACATAAAAATCTTCTAATACAAGGTCTCGACAGAGTTGTGTCGACACAAACCTTTTCTGTCGACATAGATTTAATTTCAATGTCGACACAATTTATTCCTTTGTCGACACAATACGCTGATAGTGTAGACATATATAGCTTGTGTCGACACAAACTTCCTAACTTGGCCAAATTTTCTTGAGAAAATTTATGCTGACCTAATATCTTATTCTAGGTTCAACATACCTAATTCAATCTTAAAATAATTGAATTTACATTCATCTAGAGGTTTTGTAAATATGTCAGCAATTTTATTGTTATAGTTGACAAATTCTAGACTTATATCTTCTTTTTCAACCTGTTCTCTAATGAAATGAAACCTGATTTCTATATACTCTGTTCTACTATGTGAAACAGGATTTCTAGCAATAGATATGACACTAGTAGAATCACAATATAATGGAGTTCTACTAACCTTGATGTCATAGTCTTCAAGTTGATGTTGTATCCACAGTTGTTGAGCACGACAACTTCCTGCAGCTACATACTCTAATTCAGCAGTGGATATAGCTATACTTGTCTGCTTTTTGCTGCTCCATGACACCAATCTTTCACCTAGGAACTGACATGTGCCTGTGGTGCTTTTCCTATCTTCTTTGTAGCCTGTACAGTCTGCATCTGAAAAACCTGTTAGCAGAAAATCTCTATTCTTAAGGTACCAAAGATCAAGATTTGGTGTTCCCTTAAAATATCTTAAAATTCTTTTGACAGCAGAATAATGAGACTCCTTTGGGCAAGCTTGGTACCTAGCACAAACACATGTGGCATACATGATGTCAGGCCTACTAGCAGTCAAGTAAAGAAGGGAGCCAATTATCCCTCTATACAAGGACTCATCAACAGTTTTTCCCGCCTCATCTTTGCCTATAGGCATACTTGACCCCATTGGAGTTTTCATGATGGAGGCTGACTCCTTGCCATATTTCTTAATTAACTCCTTGGTGAACTTAGACTGGGATATGGACAAGCCATCATCTGTCTGTCTAACTTGGAGTCCCAAGAAGAATTTTAGTTCACCCATGCCGCTCATCTCAAACTTCCCTTGCATAAGTTTGGCAAACTTTCTACAAAGGTTGTTTTCAGTTGATCCAAAGATAATGTCATCAACATATATTTGGACTAGGATGATCTTTTCTTTTGATTCCCTAAAGAATAGAGTCTTGTCAATTTTCTCTCTTGAGAATTTATTCTCAATAAAGAAGGCAGACAGAGTTTCATACCAAGCCCTAAGGCCTTGTTTCAATCCATATAGAGCTTTCTTGAGCCTATATATATATTTAGAATAAAGAGGATCTACAAAACCTGAAGGTTGTTCAACATAAACTTTCTCTTTTAAGTCACCATTCAAAAATGCTGACTTTACATCCATTTAGAATACCTTGAGCCCTTGGAAAGCTGCATAGGCCAGAAACAGCCTTATTGCTTCCAACCATGCCACTGGGGCAAATCTCTGATCAAAGTCTATTCCTTCTTCCTGTCTGTAGCCTTTTGCTACCAGTCTAGCTTTGTTCTTGACTATAATGCCATTTTCATCTAACTTATTCCTATAGATCCACATAGTTCCTATGACATTGTGATTCTTTGGTTTAGGAACCAACTCCCAGACTTTACATCTTCTGAATTGATTCAGCTCTTCTTACATAGCATCAATCCAAATTGGGTCTTGTATAGCCTCTTCAAACTTCTTAGGTTCCATTTGGGACAGGAAGCTTGAACTTAGAACTGTGTTCATACTTTTGCTTCTGGTCAGAACTCCATGTCTTGCATCACCAATAATTTGGTGTGCTGAATGATCCCTCAGATGTCTTATTGCTGGAGGAAATCTGTTCACCTCTTGGTTCTCTTCATTTTCCTCATCAAGCTGTACTTCATTGCCTTCATCTTCATCTTGTAGATCTTATACTCCCCCTAGGCAGCATCCTTTATTTTCCTCATCCTGTCTTATAGGATGGTCTTCACTAATGATTAGCTTTTCCATCTTTTCCTTAAAACCTGTAGGGCTAGAAGAAGTGCTAGACAGCTCACAGTTGATTAGCTTAGATTCATCAAAGACTACATGGACAGATTCTTCTACAACTTGTGTAGTCAAGTTGTAGATTCTGTAAGCCCTACTATTATTGCTGTAGCCAACAAATATCCCCTCTTGGGATTTGGCAGCAAACTTAGTTAGATAGTGCTTGCAATTATTAAGAACATAACACTTGATACCAAAGATTCTAAAGTAGGATATGTTTGGTTTTCTGCCTTTCATAATCTCATAGGGTGTCTTCTTGTGACTTTTGTTGATGGAAGCTCTATTGAGAACATGACATGCAGTATTTACTACCTCAGCACAGAAATATTCTGGTAGAGAAGTGTCACTTAGAAGTGTTCTACTAGCCTCAATAAGAGTCCTATTCTTTTTTTCAGCAATCCCATTTTGCGGGGGAGTTCTAGGTTAGGAGAACTCTTGATGAATCCCAAGTTCTTTATAGAACCTTATCATGCATTCAGACTGGAATTCAGTCTCACGGTCACTTCTGATTTTGACCACTAAATTTTTAAGTTCATTTTGAATTTGCCTAAAAAAATTCTGGAAGTCAGTAGGGGTTTCAAATTTCTGCCTCAAGAAGAAAACCCATGTAAATTTAGAATATTCATCCACAACCACAAATGTGTAAGCTTTCCTATCTAGACTATAAATTGGCATAGGACCAAATAGATCCATATGCAGGAGGTATAGAGATCTCAGATAATCTTTGGTATCATGTCCATGGAAAGAGGTCTTGGTCTGTTTGCCCTTTTGGCAAGCTGAACATACACCCTTTTTAATGCACTTGACCTGAGGACCATTCCTCACTAACTCCATACTAAAGAGTTGGCCTATTAACTTGTAGTTCGGGTGAGCTAGGCTCTTGTGCCATTGGACACAATGAGATGCTTTATCATCTACAACTAGGCAAATAGGAGAGATCTTATTCTCACAATCAAAGTTAAGACAGTAGACATTTCCTTTCCTAGTGCCTGTCAGAATGATCTCTTGATCACTTGACCTTCTTATTTGGCACACACCCTTGTGAAAAGAAGTGTCATAACCAAGATCACTTACTTGGCATATGCTTATTAGGTTATGTTTTAGACCTTTAACATAAGCCACTTGGGTGATAGTGATAGAGTTATTGGAAATATTACCAAACCCTTTGATGACTCCCTTTTCAGATCCACCAAATATTACTTTGGGTCCATTTTCTATAGGAGATTATTCCTTCAGCATCCTTCTTGTCCCAGTCATGTTCCTGGAACATCCACTGTCCAAGTACCATATTAGAGTATGGCTACTTGGACTCACCTTCATCAAATAAAATTACCTATCCTTAGAACCCAATTGTTATTGGGTCCTAAGTTCATGTTAGCTTGATATTTGACATTCTTACCTGCAGCCTTTTTGACAGGCAAGATAGCCTTTTTCAGAACACTAGAATTGTACCAACAATCAATGGCATAGTGACCCACTTTGCCACAACACCAACACTCATATCTGTTGTACCTTCTTTTAAGTACAGGCTTAATAGTATTGCTGTTAGCAGTCCTCAAGTCTGTAGGAACAGCTGTCTTTTTAAGTGATGGTGCTAGAGCATCAAACACAGATGACTCCTGAAGAACATGTTGTGTTTGCTCATGGGCTGCCCTATTAGCATTTGTTCCCTTGCCATTCAGATTACCATACTTACAATGACCATGAGTGATGTCATGATCATACCTGTTAGTAGGATGCATCACTTTTCTGTAAGAAATCGGGGATTTGAAGTCTAGTGGCTGAACTGGGGCTTTGCCTTTTCTTTTGGAATTAGCTGCCCTAGTTCTTTCCTTGAAGCCTAATCCTGTCTTACCCTTTTGGGAGATAAAGTTGTCTATTAAGGGTAAGACTGACTTTGGATTTGAGAATTTAGCCACAAGATCCTTCTCTCTTTGAAGTCTAACTTCCAGACTCTTGATGTGATCATTTTTGAATGTATTGTACCCATCTGAATAACAGTTATGTTTTTCAGTTTGGCAACTTCATTCAGCTTCAAATCCAGCACGTTTGCTGAATCTGATGCAGCCAATTTAAGAGTTGCAATTTCCTTAACCTGCTCTTTGATAAGGATTTTGCTTCTCTTAAGAGCTTGCAATAGACAACCATACTCATCAATTAGTTGTTGAACAACCCACTTCAGATTCAGAACCATCCTCATCTCTTGATGCTGATGCTTCTGATTCTAATCCAGTATAATAATCAGAAATTGAAGATGGATTGTATACCTTACTGAGACCAGGCTGATCCTGACACTAATCTTCCTCAGACAAAGCCATCAGCCCTCTACAATAATGATCTTCACTCCCATTTATAGAATCCAGCATTTGCAAGAATTCAGTTTCTACAGAATCCTCTTCTGTTGTGAACAATCCAATATAGTCTTTTGCTTCATCCTCTTCTTCAGATTCTGATGATAAAGAGTCAGTCCAACTCTTCTGCTTTTGGGAAATAAGGGATCTCTCCTTCTAGCCCTTATTTTGATGCTTCTTTTTGTCCTTAGATTCCTTTCTTTTATCAAGACAATCAGCTATGACATGTCCTGGCCTATTGCAACAATAACAAACAATTTTAGAAGAAGTTTGTTTACTGGGATTAGAGCCATACCTGTCATCCTTAGAAGTTTTCTTCTTCTTGTAATAGTCATCTTTGGAGAAAGATGAAGATGACTTTGTTCTCCATTTCTTCTTCTTCATGAACGTTTGAAACTGCCTTGTGAAGGCAGCAAAGTCTTCATCAGAGTTGTGCCTGTCTGAAGTGTTAATGTCAGTATTTTCTAGTTCAACTTGACTACCCTTTCTTGTGGCTTCAGCCTTGAAGGCAACTGACTTTTCTTTATATTCAGACCTATTACTTTTCTCCTATTCCTTTCTGGCAGTGAGCTGCATCTCATATGATAATAGTTTTCCAAATAAGGTTGGTGGAAGTGTATCAGCAAGCCTGGCCACCTTAATGATGGCACATATTTTAGTATCCCAGTCCTTGGTTAGTGATCTGATAAACTTGTCATTTAGTTCATATGTGCTAAAGACTCTTCCATAGGTCATTAGCTCATTTACAATTATAAAGAAGTTCTTATAACATTCAGCTATGGTATCTGTCTTGGCTTGTCTAAAACTCTCATATTCTTGATTTAGCATAGACTTTCTATCCTCCCTTACTTCTTCTGTTCCCTCCATGTAGATAATCAAAGTGTCCCACATCTCCTTGAAGGTTTTGCAATGGACAAGATTCTTGAATGTAGAATCATCTATGGCACTCACAATTATGTTTTGTTCCCTCTTGTCTAGGGTTGCTAGGATGATCTCTTCCTTGGTCATTTCAGAATAACTTTTTGGAGTCTTGAGATTTGCATCAAGAACTGATATGTTCATAGGAATGAATGGCCCTTTTAGAACTATGATGTAAATTCTTTGATCAGATGCTTCCATACACAATCTGACCCTCTCTTTTCATATTCAAAAATTTTCTTTCATATAGATAGGAAGTTTCATGGATCCAAGTTCCTTCTGATTTTCACCTGAAGCCATTCTGGCTAACAAATAATTGCCTTAGAGATCAACTCAGACTATTAGGTCTATATTTGAGTGAACCTCCCTCTGAAACCACTTGAAACGTTTGGTTTATAGATCCTAAACACCTAGAGGGGGGGTGAATAGGTTCAAATCCTTTTTTAAACTTAGGCTATTAAAATGTTATTCATAGCATAGTTATTTGATCCACATCTATCACAGTTCAGAGTAAATCAAGTACAGAAAAATCACAGCACAGCACACAATGGTTTATAGTGGTTTCCCAATTGGTGGGTACGTCCACTCTCCCTCTTCGCCTATCCAGATGAGTGCTGGATTCGGACAAACTCCCACCCACTAACTCAGATCCTCAGATCTTACAACTCAGAACCCAACAGGTTCCTACAGCTCAGACTTCTTCAAGTCCTAAAACTCAGATTCTTCCCAAGAATCCTACCTCAGGCAACAGCCCTACCTCAGCCTTAACCACCAGGCCTACAACTCAGATCACCAAGATCCTACCTCAGGCACTCAGCCCTACCTCAGCCTTTATATATTTAGGCTTACAACTTAGCGAGATAACTCTCCTACACTCAGATCTACAAAATATCTCTCAGAAAAATTTATTATAAAAGTGACAAATACTTCACTCAGGTAGAGAGAGAAAGGGATGAAGGCTTCTTTATTAGTTCTTGATTGAACTGATTTCTTAAGAACCAACCTGCCTTAGCTTTCTTCAAAGCTTCTTGAATCTTAACACAGTGAGGTTGACCTTATTTTTTAAGTTGGAGATGATCCTCAATCCAGCTTGCTTCAATTCATAAATAGATCTGAATCCTTCTTGCAGACTTGTTCATAATCTTCCCTCTCTTAATGACTTGTAGATTTCAAATGTTGGAAGAATGTCAAGTCCTTCTATAACATCCCAATTTCGATTTTCTAGACCCCCTTCGTATTATTTGACCTGCTAGGGTTTTATGAGCTAGATTGGCACCCGAATAATATGTTCATGACCTATTGAGTATTATTGACCCAATAAGTCACTCTCTCCACCTTCTGAGTCACACGGGTCTTTTGTGACTAAAATAAATATTGAACTTTTATGTTGTGTATATCGACTCTCTAGCCCCCACTAGGCCAATAGACACATGAGTAGTATGTTGTGACCCTAAATTAGTAAAATTAACTCATTATGATATTCTTTGTCCAAGTTGAACGTTTTGAATTATGCAAAGCTCGAAACACCTTGACCCGTCTAAACGCACACCAAATCTCGTAAATGATAAACGTAATGAGGATCGTGACAAGTACACTCTTATCAACTCCAAAATTTTATCAAGACACCCTAAGAATAATTAAAGTATGATGGGCCAATAAAAAAATAATTAATCTTTTTAAAAATTAATTTATTATTTGAGTAATTATTTTATTAAATATGTTTGAAAATTAAGATAGGTAGCAAATAATATTTCATCCTCCCAAATTTTTATCATAGCACTCTAAACATATTTGAAAGAGATGTTATAATTAAAATTTATTATTTAAAATATAAATTATTTATTTTGATTTATTATGTTTAAAACACCAAATAAATAAATAAAAATACAAAAATACATTCAAAAATTACGAAATAATTTCTAAAAATACGTTATAACTTCAGTAGGCTGCCATTATTTTTTTGGTTTAAAATAATTAACTGTTAATTAATTATTACATTTATAAGCATCTATTAATAGGTTTAAACCCCCAAACTAACTCCCCATTTAATGAGACGGCTGGACATTCATCTCCCCCTATGTTCAAGGCTTTGGGAAGGCAGATCTGGCTGAAGTTGGGCGGACTCACCAAGGAGGAATAACTCCTCCTCATTAAACCCCTCCCAACACCCCAAAAGCCCACCCCTTCCTATATAAGCCCCTCAATTGGTTAGGGTTTCGTTTTTACCCCACCATAGAGCCCCCAAAAGAAGTGGAAAACAGCACAACCAGCCACCCAACAAGCCTCCTCCACGCTCTCTGGCGAACTCCACTGCCATGGCCGCTCGACGATCCCCTCGCCTAAACCGCACGAATGTAAGTTCCTCCGACTCCTCTCTGCCTTAGATTCTTTTCTCGTCGATCTTTGCCATTTTCCGACCACCCGAGACGACATTCCCATCCATGGAAGCTTCGGACCACCCCCACGACCTCTGATAGAAAATTAATAAGAGCTGAGGAGATTGAGTATAACAACACTTCAAATAGTTTTACAAATATTACTGGATATATATTTGATTGTTTTCTTAATGTTTAGAAGTACAAACTGGGCCTTTTTATAGAGCCCAACCAAGCAATGCCTAGTTACAGGAAATATCCTATTTGACAACTGCTTTACAGCACTATACATATCTTACAGCACACATAGTAATAAATACTACTGCCCATATTTGCTTTACCCTTATCATCCTCTTTAACTGCAGGTGTGGCGTCGATATCGGGACCAGGACATAGGGCATCGTCATCATCATCCTCCCTTCATCGAGCAATTTCTTATTCCGATTTTAGATCGCAGGTCAGCGAATCGAACACGATGCAGTGCCTTTGTGAGTATATCCGCCAGTTGAACTTCAGATGCGCAGTGGGTAACATCGATTACGCCTTTTTCAATTTGATCCCGTATGAAATGAAACCGTAAGTCAATGTGCTTGCTTCTTCTTTGAGTGATGGGGTTTTTTGCGATAAATATTGCTGAAGTATTATCACATAAGATAGAAGTAGGCATTTCTTCATCCTTACCTTTGATTTCGCTAAGAATTCATTTTAGCCATATGCATTCACAACCAGCCGAACTGAGAGCCATATACTCTGCTTCAGTGGTTGATAATGCTACAGATGGTTGTTTACGGACTCCCCAAGCAATAGGTTTGGATCCCAGCAGAAATAAATAGCCTGATGTGCTCTTGCGGTCATCTGTGTTGGATCCCCAATCTGAGTCTGCATAACCATGGAGCTCAGATATGGTATCATGCTTGTATAGTAGTCCAAAATCAGTTGTTCCTTTAAGGTATTGGAGGATTCTGTGAACTGCAGAAAGATGGCTTTTAGTAGGTTTATGCATGAATCGAGCCACAATATTGACAGCATTTGCAATATCTGGTCTTATATTTGTTAAGTATATTAATGAACCCACTAGAGATCTATATAAGGTAGCATCTACGGGCTCTTCATTATTTTCCAATTTTAATGCTTCGTTGATATCCATCGGGGTTTGACAAGGATTGCATTTATCCCATTGAGCTTTCTTCAGTATCTCTAGAGCAAACTTTTCTTGGGAGAGAGATATACCTGTTGGAGATTGTTGAATATGAATGCCCATGAAAAACTTCATTATTTCCAAATCAGTCATGGCATATTTTCTTTTCATTTGCTGTCGAAATGCATCTATCATTGTAGGTGAGTTTCCTGTGACTAAAATATCATCAACATATAAGCCTACAATTAGTAGATTTGCACCATTTCTTTTGAGGTATATAGATGGTTCATTTGCACATCTGTTAAGGCCTTGTTGGAGGAAATATGCATCTATGTTTGAGTTCCATGCCTTAGGGGCTTGTTTAAGTCCGTAGAGAGCTTTATGAAGCTTGTATACTTTGCTGCTATGTTCTCCCGTGAGCTTATATCCTTTGGGTTGTTCTACATATAAATCTTCTGTGATAACTCCATTCAAAAAGGCAGCTTTTATGTCTAAATGATAAACAGGGTAAAAATGTTGAGCCGCAAAAGCAAGTATAAGTCCTATGGTATCCATACGGGCTACTGGTGCAAATGTGTCAGTGTAATCCTCTCCCGGCTTTTGTGAGTATCCTTTAACAACTAAGCGGGCTTTATGTTTGACTAGTTCTCCATTTTCATTGGCTTTGGTTTTATAAAGCCATTTGAGGCCAATTGGGAGTTTATTAGGGGGTAACTCTGATAAGCTCCAAGTGTGATTTTTATTTATTGTTTCCCATTCTTCATCCATTGTTGTTTGCCATGTTGGATCACTAATAGCTTCTTCAAAAGTTGTAGGAACAGCTGTAAATAAGGCTAGTTGAGTTTGCTCATATATGTCTACCAGGCATCTTATTTTTGGTTGCAATGAGGAAGGTGAAGCTACAATGTATTGAGGTGGATGAGATTCTATTTCAATTGTGGGTTGTGGAGGCACATCTGGAGTGACTTGGAGGGGGCAATATATTTGCTCAACCAGCATTCTAGGTGTAGTAGCATTCTTCTGAGCTTCCATTGTCCATTTCCATTTAGCAGCTTCATCAAAACTAGCATTTATGGAGATAACTAGTTTATTTGAAATGGGATTATAGAATTTGTAAGCTTTAGATTCATAGCTATAGCCTACAAAAATCAATTTCTCACTTTTAGTGTCAAGTTTATCTCTATGGTGAGAATCTGAGAGGGTATAAGCTATGCAGCCAAATGTTTTTAGGTAATTTAAAGCTGGTTTTCTATGAGTTAAAGCATAATAAGGAGTACTAGATGGTAGGGCTTTGGTGCACACACGATTTAGAATGTGCACAGCTGTATGTGTTGCCTCGGCCAAAAATACTTTAGGAAGATCTTTAGCCAAGAGTAGAGCTCTAGCCATTTCTAAAATGGTGCGGTTTCTTCTTTCCACTACTCCATTCTGTTGTGGTGAACGAGGAGCAGTTAACTGTCTTTTAATTCCATATGTTTGGCAGAATTGCATGAAGGGATGAGAGGTGTTGATGCACGAAATGCGGCAGGGAAAACGGGCACCACCAGCTAACCGTTCGAGCACTGGGGAAGGTATTGGGAAAAGACTGTTGGCTAGTCGGTTACTAGCGGCTAGGAATGGCGGATGGGACCGGATAGAAAAAAGGGAGAAAGGGCCGCTACCAGCGGCAACACCAGAGTTCGCCCACCGCGGCTTAAATGCCTCTCCTGTGGCGGGCTTTCCTTTTATAAGAAATTAAGCGATTACACTAAGAAAGGAAAGAAGAAAGGAAGAAGCCGGCCGGAAAATAGACTGCAAAGGACTAGAATCGAGGCCGCAGCTCTTAACAAGCGAGCTCTTGGACTCGAGTCAGTGTGCTTTGGGTGTACTCCCGCCCCCTATTTATAGGCTTGGGGGCCTGCCCAAACGGGCAGGGCTAAAATTACCGGCTGCCCGAGGTACAAGAGAATCGGGCAGCGGTGACGGTAATCGATAAGAAGAAGAAAAGCCAAAAGACGGGCCGCGCGGCCTGGCGATCTTCTTATGCCGAGCTGCAGGACTCGGTCTCTAGGCAGGCTGGTATGGACCTCCTCTGAGCGACCTTGGACATAGGTCACGCAGATTTGGCAAGGACAGGCCAACCCTTAGATTATGGCTGGACTGGAACTGGCGGCGGTCTGACGTAGAGGCCCCCCGGCTTGTCTGACAATAAGCCGGCTAGCTGAGACTGGTGGCTAGAAAGCACAAGCCGCCCGGACTTGAAAACCTGGAGAACTAGTCGCGGATTCCGAGTTAACATAATCCCCGCACATTTTTAAGTTTCTGAAAAAACTTCGAAAATGTAGAGCTAAGCCGGAGACCGCGACTGTCATTAATGCTTCTGCGTTTATAAAATGCTGAGGGCTCTGCCATTTCGTCAAGATTTCTGTCAAGCCACGGGTCACTATTCGCCACTTGCGGTTAGAATCCTCCAAGCTGACAGAGACTTCTACAAGATGGACGTCATGTCCTCGATGCTAGTTCGCGAAAAGAAGTCGTCTGGATCGAAAAAGAGGAGCAGAAAAGCGGACAGTTCCGACCAACAGCCTGAGAAGAAAACTGAGAAGCCGATCACACCGGCGGCTTCTGATTCTGGAAAGAAATCGATGGAAGTCATCGCGGAATCCTCGCAGACCGCGACCAAAGTCGAAGCGGTTTCCAAATCTTCTCTCCCGCAAGCTGGAACCACCAAATCCTTCGACATTACATACTCGCCATCAGGTGAACCCCTCTTGAGGATCGCCGGGGTGGAGGAGAAAAGTGTCTACTCTTCCAAACCGCGCGAGTTTCCCGCATCTACTGATTTGATCGTCGTTGATGAGGATGACTCAGAGAAGCCATTGGAGGCCGAGCGGTCTCTGACTGAGAAGAGGAAGCGGACAGAGACAATAATCAGCCACTTGAAGCGACATAAGAAAAAGGTCGAGACCCTTGAGGAAAGGATGGAGAGGAAGGCGCGGAAGATGCGGGTTGATAACCGCAATGTTTATGTGAAGACCGGAGCGGCTAGTGTGCAATTTAAGCCGCGGGAGAAAGACATATATGAGGGTCTGTTGACTCCATCTTCCAAGCCGGACGAGCCAGAGAGTACGCCTGCGGTTAGCGAATCTCTGAGCGATATCCTGAAGGGCATGGAGAAATTCCAGCAGCAGGACAAGTTACTGGCCACTCCGCCGGCTTCTGCGGAGGTCGCCGACACCGATATCAAAGTTACAGGAGAGAAGCTTGGCGAACTGGCTCCTGCGGTTTCAGAAGGAGCTGAAAAACTAAAACTCAGAGAGAAGATAGAGGAGATGAAGAAATTAATCACCGGGAAGCAGGTGGCGACTACATTTCCTGCCCTGCAAGGTAAACAAGAAGAAGTTAAGCGTATTGTAAAATTCTACAAGCCGCGGTCACGGAGGAAGGGAGCGGACACAATATTTAATCCGCCGGCGAGCTTCTTCCTGACTACGGCACAACTAAAAAGCAAAGCTAAAGAGACCGCGAGGCTATGGAAAGAAAAGCTGAAGCGAATAGACTCCGAAAGGTTTAGGCGACCAGCGGCTAGACTTTATACTGCGGCTTTTGAAGGAGAGATAACCACGGGCTGCGGTCTCGTTCTAACGAGATCTTTTAAAAGGTGCCGGTCATGTTACTAAATCTAACCGCTTGTTTGTTCACTGCAGGTGCACCTGAAACTGCCATCAAGCCGGGCGATCTGACCACCTGCCTACTTCCATTGATACCACCGTTACCTCCCAATATCCGCGATCAAAGGACAGCCGAATTCCAGTGTGAAGTCGCTGTCTTGCAGGCTAGGATAAGGGAGCATGCCGAGGCCCTTCAAGCCAGGGAAGAAGAGTGGCGACTTCAAGAAGAAGATCAACGGTTTATGCTGGAGGCTGCTGAAAAGAGAAAAAAGGAAGTGCTGGAAGACTTGGAGCTGGAGAGAGGAACGATGCGGTCTGAGGTGGAGGCCGCTGAGAAAAGGACGCAGGAGTCCCTGGTCAGCTTGGAGTTGGAGAGAACGACGATGCGGATTATGCAGGAGACCGCTAACAAAAGGGTGTAGGAGGCACTAGCCAGCGCGGACATGGAGAAAACAGCAAAGCGGACTGCGCTGGAGGCCGCTGACAAAAGGATGCAGGAGTCCCTGGCCAGCTGGGAGGAGGAGAAGACAACGATGCGGACTGCGCTTGAGGCCGCTGAGCAAAGAACACTGGAGGCACTGGCCCACCTGGAGCAGGAAAAGACAGAGAAACTTGACCTGCAGGCTTTAGTGCTGATGCTCGGCCGAATTGAGAGGGAAAGGGCGGACACCGCTCGTTTTGACGAGGAAAGGGATAAGGATCGACTAGAGGAGGCCGGCAGAGGCTTGTGACCTGCTGGGACGACTGCTGAACAGTAGCAACTACCAAATCGCCCGGCTTCCGGAGAGACTTCAGATTCACCAGTAGTCGCGGCGGTTAGGCAGGTCGATGCTTCTGGCGACCCGGGAGATCGCGCTCTACCGCTGGTTCCATTTGCCCGCGTAGAGCGTGATACCTCGCGAGTTCATCGGACTCTGCACTCTATCCACAACCTTGTCAGTCAAGTGTATGTTTAGCTAGTACAAGCCGGCGACCAGGTCGCGCGGTTTGGGCGAGAGGCTCTAGAGAGTGGAGAGAGATAATTGTGAGAACTTTAATTTGGCTTTGTAATAAGCGTCAACTTGCGATGCCGGACAGTTTGATTCCTGTGGACAATTGTTATTATCTGTTTGTATATTAGTGCGAATCGCTTATTGCTTTGTGCGGTTTGAATACTTTCTAGTCGCTGTCTTTTCTTCTTTGGAGATTTTGCCAAGTACTGGAATTTTAGTAGCTCAAACTGCCGAACTAGAATGCGGTCAGAATACTTTACCTTGCAGGTTGAGCCGTGCGGCCTGATATATAACCGCGATTTGACAACCACTACTGTAGCTGCGTAGGAAATCTATAAATTGAGATGATCCCGGAGACTTCGGCACAGAAGATCAAAATGCGAGCTAAAGCAAAGGCGATGCGGTCTGACAAAGCTCCAGCTGTTAGGACCGAAGCAGCTTCTGCCTTCCATTCGGCGGATCATAAGGAAGGCCGGCTTACCCAAGAAGAGCTCAACAGCTTTGCAGAGAAGCATATGAAAAACAGTCCGCTGCTCGCGCGGCTTCCGCTTCCTCACGAGCGGATTAACACCTCCGCAGCCAACCAGATCGTTATCCCAATCGATCACTTTGACTGCGGCTTCGGCTTCCCTGTACTAATGGAAGCCGTTGCGGTCTTCGACCACTACGGAGTAGTGCCAGGACAGCTGCCCCCGAACTCTATTGCGGCGATTTACAGCTTCATCTCCTACCTCAGGTCGGAGAGAGTTCGCATCTCGATGAAGCTATTCAGAGAATGATTTTCGGACCGGTCTATTCCGGACTCTGGGACAAAGATCTTCAGAGGGCATCTGTACTTTGGCTGTCGGGGGCTAAAGGTCGTCAACCTAGCGAACAAAATCCCAAATTGGTCAGAAAGATACCTGATCTTCGAGGGTCAACTCGGACTCCTGCCGGTCAATCCGCAAGTTCGCGATGAAGCCGCTTTTGGCAGCAGCGGACTGGACGGTGTGGAGAAGGAGATCTTCAACTTCTTCAAGGGCGAGCGGCTCGACGTCACCCACTACCTCCCGCTGCTCCCAACTTCGGAGGATGTCCATGCGCAGGACAGTAAGTATCACCCAGCCGAACTGCTCTGCTAGCCGCGCGGCATACCAACTGACTTGTTAACTTTGCCTTGCAGCTACCGTCGCGGTCCCGCTGAACAAGCCGCTAACTCCTGGCGGCCTAACCCTTACACAGCGGGAGAAAGGGGCCAAGAGGGCCAGGCCAGAGCGGGCTGAAGAGGAAGGAGCATCGGACTCCTCGAGCGACTTCACGCTGCATGGTATGGGCAGACGCTTGAAGGATCTCCGCGGCAACCCCACCATGCAGTGGAGTGCCGACGGCGAATCAGTCCAAGTTTCCACCGCCCTCCCTAACTGGGGGAAGGAAACGATAAGCCGCCACGCCTTCGCGGCTGGCGCGGCTTTATATGGTAGGCGCAACCTAAAAGTGCTGAAAAAGATACCAGCAGAGGACTTCTCGCGGTTTGCTGCGCAGGTCGGCGCGAGAAGCTTCGTGGCTAACCACTATATGGGCCTGGCCCATAGGCGGTTAGTCGCAAGTGAAGGCGACTTGAAGCAGTAACTCGCCGAAAAGGAGGAAGAAAACGCACTCTTGAAGGAGCTCAATGCGGTAAGATATTACCTGATTTATGCGACCTCATTTAACAAGCCGCTCGGACTGACCTTCTTCCTTCCTTTGCAGAAAATGTATGATCCGGCCAACTCGGCCTTTCAGGACGCGGTCTTTCCGCAGCTTGTCGAAGGGATCGACGGAGCACTGAAACGCCTTCGAGATCACGACGGCGTCGCCCCGGGATTCATCGACTTCACCTGCGCCGACCTGTATCCACCCTTGAAGAAAAGGGTGGTCGCGGTTTACCGAGCTCTGAAGGGCAAGGAGAAGGTCGATGGAGAGGGCGAGGGCAAGGCAGAAGATGAAGAGGAGCACAGCGAAGGAAGCGGGAGCGAGACCGCTTCTTCAAGAACCGGCGGTCAAGCGTCTGAGACCGCACGGGTTGATGCCGCTGGGTCAGAGACCAGGGGCACTGGCAGTTCACGTTCATCCTCGTCTGACAGCGGCGACTACTCGCCTTCTGAGATCGACATCGACGGTGAACCGGACTCCGACACTCCTGCGTCCAAAAGACTGAAGCCGAATAGCTAGGATAGATTACTTGTAATAGTTTTTACATTTTTTGAGACCACCGTTAAGATTTTGTAAACCGCGCGGTCTACCTTTTATACTTGACATTAGAAATGAAAATATTTTACCTTTTGTGAGAATCTATTGTAATTTTACTTACTTGTTTGTTTATGCGGCTTAATCTTTCTTACTCGTTTCCGGCTTAAGAACTCTCATCGATGACTCCACCGAATAACAACTACCTTTTGCTTCAGTTAAACTCGAGCAGAATACCGGTAACCGGTTATATTAGTCGTCTGCGAATTTATTACAATCCGATCACCCTTGAGCGTATATAGAGCAATAAGCCGGGCGGTCAGGAGATTATTTGCCAAGAAGATAAGGCAGTTCAACTGTTGAAGGTTCATATTTAACACGAAGCCCCACGATTAATGTAGTTGAGCCCTGATAGGCCTGTCCGAACTTTAATACGAAACTCGCTTCCAATACAGAAACTACTGAACGATAGAGTTAAACATATTGCGACTTCTGTACATAGTAAGCCACAAATTGATTTGAATGAATACCATAAGCCGGCGGACTAGAATTAGTTGACAGGAGCAAGTCAGCTGAATTCCAGAATATATATATTAATAATAATCCGTGAGAGATTTCATAGCCGAATTGAATAAACCGAAATATGTAACCGCGTGGTCTGCGGACTGTGCAATATAAATCGGCTAGGCTGTAAGACCGTGAGACGGTGGATAAGCTGGAATGGATAATTGCGAGGTCTACGAACTCACCAGCATATAGATAATAATATGTGAAAACCATAATTTATCTACCACTGTAACTTGCAGGTTGAAAAGATAACGAAAACTCTGCATGCACTGTCTTACAACATAAACAGAGAATCATTACTCTTCTAAAGAAGATCTCATTTCAACTCATCTGCGAATGATTCGAGCGGGGTTTACATCTGCGACTGATGTCGTGCGGGATTGCCACTACACATCTGCGACTGATGTCGTGCGGGATGTGGAGGGCCAAAAAAGTAATATTATTTTTGTTATAAGTAAATGTCCACATACGTATGTCAATGTTAAGTGTAAAGCTAAGAAGCAGAATTTAGAGGGCATATGAATGCTTATTTCTAGAGAAAAGCTTAGTAAAAGGATATGGGCTTGAAGCCTGATTGAACCCAATTGTCGATGATCGTTGAGAGATATTTGTGAAGCTGGATGCTGGTGAGGACTGATTTGTTGCTATATCTATTACAACTGTCATTATCAAAAGAAAAGAAGCAAATGCAAGAAACTCCGAACATATGGGAGATATACAAAATATGTAAAAGAAAGACAAACAAGATACTACCGCTTCTAACACTTCCACTATTTAACAACAGAATCTTCATTTGCAACATCGGCTTTATCAGTGGAAAATGTGCTGGAAGATCATAGGACAACATAGTCTTGTAATTTCCCTGCCCTTGCAAATTGATCTGCTAGTTTCCGAAGAGCCCGACAATCTTCTGTGTTGTGACCAATATCCTTATGATATTTACAAAAAAGTTCTTCATGTCGATGTTCAATCTTTGATTTCATATGTCGAGGCTTTTTAAATTCTTTCATACTAGCAAGAATTGGCAGAAGATCTTCCATAGAAATTTTGAACTTGACATATCTGTCCGAGTACCTTTCATACTTGAGTGTTTTAGGATCAAAAGACATGATAGGGCAAGCTTCTATACACTCTGATGATTTATCCTGTTGCGGAGGTTCTGAAGCATTTCGGGAAGAACCGGGCTGTTGATGATAAGAATCTTTCTGATATTCCTTATCCATTTGATTTAAGAAGGATATATAGTTGGCATTTGCTGCTTCACCCATTATGAACTGATTAGCTGTTTTAATAATATCTCCATAGGTCTTTGGCTCCTTTTTGCTAACTTTAAATTTGAGAGGACCTTCTCAAAGTCCGCTTATCATGGCATATTTGTAAAAGTCTGGAGGAACGTTAACGATATCGAGCGTTTCCTTTTGAAACCGATCAACGAAATGAGCGGTAGACTCATCAACTTCCTGCTTGATTTGGAAGAGAGCTACTGGGTTTCTCTTCCGCTTCCTGAAAGTATCAAATCTCAAAAGGAACTGTTTTTGAAAATCCCCAAAGCAAGTGATGGACCGAGAAGGTAAACCATGAAACCATTCCTGAGCAAGACCGTCAAAGGTCATTAGAAAAAGCTTGCATTTGATTCCATCTGACATGGCTTTTAGAGAAGCAGCCGCTTCAAATGCTTGTAGATGTGAAACTGGATCACTAATCCCAGAATAACGTGGCAAGCGAGGCTCTCTAAAATCATCAGCAACGGTATCCCAGCGAATTTGATCAACGAACGGAAAAGAAACTTCTTCTTCTCTGTAGAGAGGTGTCTGCTTCATGCAAGCCTGAAATGCATCCTTAGCTACATTCTCGGGATGAGAACCATCTTGCCTCGTTAAGGAATCCTGCATAGATGATAAGAAATTTCTGTAATTCCTCGGGAGATTCATTGCAAATGATAGATAACAACCAACACGAAATTAGAGACTGCCGGACAGTTACAGTCTGACCGAGCGGATAGAATGGCCAGCGGTTACTGAACAGGTTAACCGCCCTTGTCGCTGCTTGCTCGACTAGCCGCTAAGCTCTAGCAGTCGAGCGATCTGACAATATCTAGCCACTGATTTTCACCATCCAACCGAGATCTGAAGGTCGCGTGTTAACTGTTGATGCACGAAATGCGGTGGGGAAAACGGGCACCACCAGCTAACCGTTCGAGCACTGGGGAAGGTATTGGGAAAAGACTGTCGGTTAGTCGGTTACTAGCGGCTAGGAATGGCGGATGGGACCGGATAGAAAAAAGGGAGAAAGGGTTGCTACTAGCGGCAACACCAGAGTTTGCCCGCCGTGGCTTAAATGCCTCTCCTGCGGCGGGCTTTCCTTTTATAAGAAATTAAGCGATTACACTTAGAAAGGAAAGAAGAAAGGAAGAAGCCGGTCGGACAATATACCGCAAAGGACTAGAATCGAGGCCGCAACTCTTAACAAGCGAGCTCTTGGACTCGAGTCAGCGTGCTTTGGGTGTACTCCCGCCACCTATTTATAGGCTTAGGGGCCTGCCCAAACGGGCACGGCTAAAATTACCGGCTGCCCGAGGTACAAGAGAATCGGGCAGCGGTGAAGGGAATCGAGGAGAAGAAGAAAAGCCAAGAGACAGGCCGCGCGGCCTGGCGATCTTCTTCTGCCGAGCTGCAGGAATCGGCCTCTGGGCGGGCTGGTCTGGACCTCCTCTGAGCGACCTGGGACATAGGTCGCGCAGCTTTGGCAAGGACAGTCCGACCCTTAGATGATGGATGGACTGGAACTGGCGGCAGTCTGACGTAGAGGCCGCCCAGCTTGTCTGACAATAAGCCGGCTAGCTGAGACTGGCGGCTAGAAAGCACAAGCCGCCCGGACTTAAAAACCTGGAGAACTAGTCGCTGATTTCGGGTTAACAAGAGGTAAACTCGCCTCCTCTATATGTTCTCAGGGTTTTAATCTTCCTCCCTACATGTAATTCTACTTCATTCCGAAATATTTGAAACTTTGCTAGGGCTTCACTTTTATTTGCAAGGTAATAGATCCACATATATCTAGTGCAATCATCAACAAAGTTGAGAAAATACCTGTTGCCTCCAAAGGAGGGAGTGCTGGTTGGTCCCCAAAGATCACCATGAACCAATTCTAAAGGTACTTGAGATCTTACTTTGGTCCTTTTGGGAAAAGGTAGGTGCTTAGCTTTGTTGTATGCACATTTTTCACAAAATTATCTTTGTTGTTTGCTGAAATTGGGGAAGCTAGTAACTAGATCTTTAGCTTTCATCTGATAGATAGCTTGCTAATGAAGATGCCCTAGCCGATGATGCCACAACGTAATAGCATTAGGAGATGTTTGTTGTTGGCAGACAAGAGCACTTTGGCAAATATTTGACATATGTAGAAGGAATAGTTGGTTATTTGTAATACTTGCTGAGGCTAAGAAGGTGTCTGAGGCTTCATGTGTAATTGCCACTCCGGTATTAGTAAAGGTTAAAGTATAGCCTTTGTTGACTAATTGTCCAACACTTAAAAGGTTATGAGTAAGTGTTGGCACAAAACATACATCATGTATATATTTTATTTCACCTGATTGTATTGACACGACAATTGATCCTCTTCCTTCTATAGTTGTAGTGTGGCCATTGCCCAGCATTACTTGTGTTTTACTTGCTTCATCTAACTGTGAGAAATGTTGTTTGTTGTTAGTCATATGAACAGTGCACCCACTATCAAGATACCAAGAGTCCCGTTTCGCAACTTCTTGTTCATTTATAAAAAACATAGCTTCCATATTTTGATGTGGTTGTCCTTCTAATACCTTGGCTTCTTCTCTAGTGTTATGCCAACACTTTTGAGCAGAGTGATTAGGGATGCGGCAGTTTTTGCATCTGAAGATACAATCCTTAGAGTTATGGTTTGTCTTCTTGCAAATTATGCAAAATTGTTCAGTAGCAGTTCCCTTCTAAACATTACCATAATTCTTACTTTTATATCTCTCACCATCCCATCTATTTGGCTGTTTATACGGTTGAGATATTTTAGGTGTTACCTTCATATGTTTGTTGTCTTGTGGTTTAACTTTTACAAAGTTCAATTTTGCTTGAAGGGCTTGGTCCGACGGTTGGTTAATAATTGACAGTCTTTCTTCATGTATCTTTAATGAGCCCATAAGAGCAGTTAAAGATACAGTGGACAAGTCCTTAGATTCTTCAATTGTTGTTACAACAGGGTAGAAATTTGGAGGAAGGCTACGCAGAAGTTTGGGTACTATTTTCTTATCTTCTATAGTATCTCCAAAACTTCTAATTTGATTTATTATGTGCAAAGTTCTTGCCAATAAGTCGTCTACTTTTTCAGTAGGTTTCATGGCAAGGTTTTCAAATTATCTCCAGGAATTTTGCAATTTAAAGGCCGTAACTTTAGCATCACCTTTGTATTCTTCTTTTAACAAGTCCCATGCTTCCTTTGCTGTATCAGCTCCCAAAACACGAGGGAAGATGGATTCAGAGATGCCTTGATAAATCATGCAGATTGCACGGGCATCCTGTTGTCGTTCTTCATTAGAAATTTTGATTTCCTTGGAACCTTTAGCAGCTTTACCAGTTGTGGAAATGCTTGGACCATTTAAGACAATTTCCCATAAGCCTTGAGAGATGAACATAGCCTTCATATGTATACTCCAATAATCATATTTGTCCCCATTGAAGATGGGTATGGAGGTTTGAGATAATGAGAAAGTGGTAGAAGACATAATCTCCAATGATGTTACTTAATATATCAGATAACGCAGAAGCTGGCTCCCTCTGATACCAGTGATAGAAAATTAATAAGAGCTGAGTAGATTGAGTATAACAACAGTTAAAATAGTTTTACAAATATTACTGGATATATATTGGATTGTTTTCTTAATGTTTAGAAGTACAAACTGGGCCTTTTTATAGAGCCCAACCAAGCAATGCCTAGTCACAGGAAAGATCCTATTTGACAATTGCTTTACAACACTATACATATCTTACAGCACACATAGTAATAAATACTACTGCCTATATTTGCTTTACCCTTATCATCCTCTTTAACTGCAGGTGTGGCGTCGATATCGAGACCAGGACATAGGGCATCGTCATCATCAACCTCTACCACCGTTGCGGGTTTCGACCTCTCTTGGGGCGTGTGAAGGGGAGGAAGAGTTCCCCCAACCCTTCCTCAAGGCTCTTGAGGTGAAGAGGTTCGACAGAAACCGCTCTGGCGGCCTCTTCTTTCCATAAAAAAAAATGATAAACAACTTTTTTTTCTGTTAAAAATTTTCCGGCCTCCGCCGGCGGCGGCCGGCCGCCAGAAGTCCCCCCACCGGAGTCCCTCCCCGGGGTACTCTCATTGGGGGTAGTGGTCGGAGCCAAAGCCTCCTCCAGCGGAGGAGGGGCAGCCCGTAACCCCCATGCCTCCTGTTTCACGGTGGCATTCCAGCCACCGTGGACCTGGAGAAATTCTTCTCCAGGTCGCCGCCGGCGGAGGCGGACGGCCGCCGGCCGACTCCCTGCCGGAGCGCCCATCCCGGGAGAGTTTGCTGGGGGTAGTGGCCGGAGCGGCCGGTGCTCCGGCCGGCCATGATGCCACCCGCATGGCCTCACAGTGGCTGCATTCATGCAGCCACCATGAGCCCCTATTTATATATATATACATATATTTTATTTTCTCTCGGCGCAGATCGCCGGCAGCGACTGCGGCGGACCACCGCCGACCAACGTCTGCCGGGAACCCAAACAAGGACGAGGCCATCTGAGGTGGTGGCCGGAGCAACCGGTGCTCCGGCCGACCACTGGAGGCTGCGGATGTTCCGCCATCTTTGTTGTGTGTGTGTGTATATATATATATGTATATATATTTATATATGCATATATATATGAAGCTGGCCGTGGCAGCGGTAGTCCGTCAGCAACCACCATGCCGGTGTACCCAACCCCGAGCTCCACCATTCGAGTGTAATGGCGGGACCAATTGTTCTCCGGTCGGTCACGGATGTTATCCACGCCATCACAGTATATAGCTGAAAAAAGGGGCTGTATTAGTTGTATGCAGTCCTGATTATTTTAAAATGGTGAAGGGTGAAGAGTGTAGTTTTATTCTAGTTATATCATGCACATTGGCCTTTATAGAATTTTATCCATAAAATCTAATGAATATTTCATTTGGATTTCTCTAATTTTGCTGCATGTACTAGAATGCTGATGGTTTTTCTCTTAATTATAAACGGAATGAAGTGTTCTTGAGCAATTTTTGTCTTGGCTATTAACACATCCATAGTGTTTTCACCCAAGCCTTTTATATTTCCTTTCACTATTTTTATGCTCTCAAACTTTTATCTGACCATGCTATGCCTGAAGCTTGTATCCTTAGAGAAATAAAAAATGATGATTTCCTTGCAAACCCTTCTCTGCTCTAAGGGCTGAGACACAATCTCGTATTTTAGAGCTTTCATTTCTCATTTTACTCAAAAATACTTGGTAATAAATTTTGTTAGGCAAATATATATTTCTTGCCATATCAATACTAATTTGAGCCTGCGATAATTATCGAGACACGTGTGTTTCATAACTTAGTACCAAATTGTAATTTCTTAATATTCTTATAAGCATTGCTAGGTAGACACTTCATTCATCACCAAGTGCATGGGGATGCGGGAGGGTGCATGTATTCTGATGTGGCGGGTTCGTCGGCTTCCCCCCTATTATATACTATGGGAGAAGTTGTGACGACAAACTCTGTGTTTGTTGGGTAGTGGAGAGGACCAGGGGCTAGCTACCCCTTTCATATAGGTCCATCTCACACCCGTTGGTTATGTGCCGAGAGGGTTGATCTCCGCACGGGTGCGGATGTGTTCCCACCAAGAGTACCTATTCTTCACAAGGTACGAAGGCCTAAGAAGTTGGGGTGTATCCATAACCTAGAAGTGGGATCGACCGACCCACTGTCACCGTCATGCCATGGCGGTGAGGCCTGGGAAGTGAGCTCCTTCTCTTAATAGGTCACTATGTCGACATAGGGGAAAATGATTGTGACACATCATTCGAGTGACCGTGAGAACATCATACATGCTCATTATATCAATTATACGTGATATGTTTACATGTGCTTTCACCTTGGTCCGTTATCATATAACCACCGTTAGGAGGAGTTATATGCTGCGGTCTCGAGTCCACTGCCTTGCGGCCTGCTGTCCGGCCGGCTTCTTTTCTTCTCTTTTTCCCCTTGTTATCTTCTAAAAGTGTAATCACTTAATCTTTAATAAAAAGAAAGCCCGTCGTGGGAGTGACATTCAGGCCGCGACGGACGAAGTGTGGTGTCGCCGCTTCCAGCGGCTTGCTCTTATTTCAGCTCTAACCGCTAGTAACCGGCTACTTGACAGTTTCTCCTTCTTTTCTCCTCTTCCCCCAAGTGCTCGAACCGTTAGCTGGTGGTGCTCGAATCCTTGTCGCATTTCGTGCATCAACATAAAGAATGATGGGCCAATAAAAATATAATAAATCTTTTTAAAAATTAATTTATTATTTGAGTAATTAATTTATTAAATATGTTGGAAAATTAAGATAGGTAGAAAATAATATTTTATCCTCCCAAATTTTTATTATAGCACTCTAAACATATTTGAAAGAGATGTAATAATTAAAATTTATTATTTAAAATATATATTATTTATTTTGATTTATTATGTTTAAAACACCAAATAAATAAATAAAAATATGAAAATACATTCAAAAATTACGAAATAATTTCTAAAAATACGTTATAACTTCAGTAGGCTGCCATAAAATTTTTGGTTTAGAATAATTAACTGTTAATTAGTTATTACATTTATCAGCATCTAATAATAGGTTTAAACTCCCAAACTAACTCCCCATTTAATGAGATGGCTGGACATTCATCTCCCCCTATTTTCAAGGCCTTGGGAAGACAAATCTAGCTGGAGTTGGGCGGACTCACCAAGGAGGAATAATTCCTCCTCATTAATCCCCTCCCAACACCCCAAAAGCCCACCCCTTCCTATATAAGCCCCTCAAGTGGTTAGGGTTTTGTTTTTCCCCCACCATAGATCCCCCAAACAAAGTGGAAAATAGCACAACTAGCCACCCAACAAGCCTCCTCCACGCTGTCCGGCGAGCTCCACCGCTATGGACGCTCGACGATCCCCTCGCCTAAATGGTACGAATGTAAGTTCCTCCGACTCCTCTCTACCTTAGATCCTTTTCCCATCGATCTTTACCATTTTTCGACCACCCGAGACGGCATTCCCGGCCATGGAAGATTCGGACCACCCCCACAACCTCCGCCACCGTTGTGGGTTTCGGCCTCGCATGGGGCGTGTGAAGGGGAGGAGAGTTCCCATGACCCTTCCTCAAGGCACTTGAGGCAAAGAGGTTTGAAGGAAACCACTCCGGCGGCCTCTTCTTTCCATAAAAAAAATGATAAACAAATTTTTTTTTCTGTTAAAAATTTTTCGGCCACCGTCGGCGGCGGCCGGCCGCCGGAAGTCCCCCCACCGGAGGCCCTCCCCGGGGTACTCCCATTGGGGGTAGTGGTCGGAGCCAAAGCCTCCACCAGCGGAGGAGGGGCAGCCCGTAACCCCCCTGCCTACTATTTCACGGTGGTATTCCAGCCACCGTGGACCTTGAGAAATTCTTCACCTGGTTGCCGGCGGCGGCGGCGGACGGCCGTCGGCCGACTCCCTGCCGGAGTGCCCATCCCGGGCGAGTTTGCTCGGGGTAGTGGCCGGAGCGGCCGGTGCTCCGGCCGGCCATGATGCCACCCGCATGGCCTCACGGTGGCTGCTTGCATGCACCCACCGTGAGCCCCCTATTTATTAATATTTATATTTTTTTTTCTCGACGCAGATCGCCGGCAGCGATGCCGGCGGACCAACGTCTGCCGGGAACCCAAACCCGGATGAGGCCATCAGAGGTTGTGGCCGGAGCAACCGGTGCTCCGACCGACAACTGGAGGCTGCGGATGGTCCGCCATCTCTGTTGTGTGTGTGTGTATATATATATATATGTATATATATTTATAGAATACATATCATATGCGGGCTAGCTTAGGTGCGGGCGTACGGGCTTGGGGATTTGGGGGTCAAGGAGGCTCCAAATAAAAAAGTGATCAACATGAAAGTTGTTCGGATCGCCGAGATCTACAACTTTCATGTTGATTACTTTTTGATTTGGAGCCTCCTTGACCTCCGATTTGGGACCCAATAATTGGAAAATTTTCGGCTTACTGTAGCAGTCTCGCCGCCCAGACTTTTCGGGTCCCAAATCGAAGGTCACGAAGGATCCAAACCAAAAGGTGATCAGCATGAAAGTTGTTCGGATCTCCGAGATCTACAACTTTCATGTTGATCACTCTTTGATTTGGAGCCTCCTTGACTCTTGTCCGTACGCCCGTTTGCCCGCACATGATATAACCCCTTATATATGCATATATATATATATGAAGCTGGCCATGGCAGCGGTAGTCCTCCAACAACCACCTCGCTGGTGTACCCAACCCCGAGCACCACCATTCGAGTGTAATGGCGGGACCAATTGTTTTCCGGCCGGCCACGGATGTTATCCACACCATCACCGTATATAGCTGAAGGGGGGGGGGGGGGTGTATTAGTTGTATGCAGTCCTGATTATTTTAAAATGGTGAAGGGTGAAGAGTGTAGTTTTATTCTAGTTATATCATGCACATTGACCTTTATAGAATTTGATCCGTAAAATCTAATCAATATTTCATTTGGATTTCTCTAATTTTGCTGCATGTACTAGAATGCTGATGGTTTTTCCTCTTAATTGTAAACGGATTGAAGTGTTCCTAAGCAATTTTTGTCTTGGCTATTAACACATCCATAATGTTTTCACCAAAGCCTTTTATATTTCCTTTCACTATTTTTATGCTCTCAAACTTTTATCTGACCATGTTATGCTGGAAGCTTGTATCCTTAGAGAAATAAAAAATGATGATTTCCTTGAAAACCCGTCTCTGCTCTAAGGGTCGAGACACAATCTCGAATTTTCGAGCTTTCATTTCACATTTTACTCAAAAATACTTGGTAATAAATTTTGTTAGGCAAATATATATTTTTTGCCATATCAATACTAGTTTGAGCCTGCGATAATTATCGATACATGTGTGTTTCACAACTTAGTGTCAAACTGTAATTTCTTATTATTCTTATAAGCATTGCTAGGTAGACACTTCATTCATCACCAAGTGCATGAGGATGCGGGAGGGTGCATGTATTCCGATGTGGCGGGTTCGTCGGCTTCCCCCTATTATACAATACGGGAGAAGTTGTGATGATGAACTCTGTGTTTGTTGGGTAGTGGAGAGGACCAGGGGCTAGCTACCCCTTTCATATAGGTCAGTCTCACACGTGTTGGTTATGTGCCGAGAGGGTTGATCTCCGCACGGGTGCGGATGTGTTCCCACCAAGAGTACTTAGGTATGAAGGCCTAGGAAGTTGGGGTGTTTCCATAAACTAGAAGTGGGAGCGAACGACCCACTGTCACCGTCTGGCCACGGCGACGAGGCCTGGGGAAGTGAGCTCCTTCTCTTAACAGGTCACTATGTCGACATAGGGGAAAATGATTGTGACACATCATTCGAGTGAACGTGTGAACATCATACATGCTCATTACTTCAATTATACGTGATATGCTTACATGTGCTATCACCTTGGTCCGTCATCGTATAACCACCATCAGGAGGAGTTATACGATGGCGGGTAAACTTACTACTTTAGTACTCTCTTTATAAACCATTGTTTTCTCCTGCTACTACCTTTTTGTTGTTTATACAAGATATGTTGCTTCAGCTATTGTACTAATTTTACTTGCTGGTTTCCTTCCTTGTACTCATTAGGGGAATGGGGAGGAGTGTGGGATTTTCTTGGTCATGATGTGGCTAACGTACTTTGTACGTATCATTTTAGGGCCCGATGCGCCTACCCACGGAGCAGGAGCGGATGAAGGACCATAGGCGTGATCCCGTTGATGAGGAGTTCCAGGAGCCAGTTCGGACAGTCTACGAGGATTTCCAGGAGCCAGTTCATGGATCAAAGTTCCTTCTGATTTTCACCTTAAGCCATTCTGGCTAACAAATAATTTCCTTGGAGATCAACTCAGACTATTAGGTCTATATTTGAGTGAACCTCCCTCTGAAACCACTTGAAAGGTTTAGTTTATAGATCCTAAACACCTAGAGGGGGGGTGAATAGGTTCAAATCCTTTTTTAAACTTAGGCAATTAAAATGTTATTCATAGCATAGTTATTTGATCCACATCTATCACATCACAGAGTAAATCAAGTACAGAAAAATCACAGCACAACACACAATGGTTTATAGTTGTTTCCCAATTCATGGGTACGCCCACTCTCCCTCTTCGCATATCCAGATGAGTGCTGGATTCAGCCAAACTCCCTTCCACTAACTCAGATCCTCAAATCTTACAACTCAGGACCCAACAGGTTCCTACAGCTCAGACTTCTTCAAGTCCTAAAACTCAGATTCTTCCCAAGAATCCTACCTCAGGCAACAGCCCTACCTCAGCCTTAACCACAAGGCCTACAACTTAGATCACCAAGATCCTACCTCAGGCACTCTGCCCTACCTTAGCCTTTATATATTTAGGCTTACAACTTAGCGAGATAACTCTCCTACACTCAGATCTACAAAAGATCTCTCAGAAATATTTATTATAAAAGTGATAAATACTTCACCCAGGTAGAGAGAGAAAGGGATGAAGGCTTCTTGATCAGTTCTTGATTGAACTGATTTCTTAAGAACCAACCTGCCTTAGCTTTCTTCAAAGCTTCTTGAATCTGAACACAGTAAGGTTGACCTTCTTTTTTAAGTTGGAGATGATCCTCAATCTAGCTTCCTTTAATTCAGAAATAGATCTGAATCCTTCTTGCAGACTTGTTCAGAATCTACCCTCTCTTAATGACTTGTAGATTTCAAATGTTAGAAGAATGTCAAGTCCTTTTGTAACATCCCAATTTTGATTTTCTAGACCCCCTTCATGTTATTTGACCTGCTAGGGTTTTATGGGCTAGATTGGCACCCAAATAATATGTTCATGACCTATTGAGTATTATTGACCCAATAAGTCACTCTCTCCACCTTCCGAGTCACACGGGTCTTTTGTGACGAAAATAAATATTGGACTTGTATATTGCGTATATCGACTCACTAGCTCCCACTAGGCAAATAGACACATGAGTAGTATGTTGTGACCCTAAATTAGTCAAATTAACTCATAATGATAATCTTTCTCCAAGTTGAACGTTTTGAATTATGCAAAGCTCGAAACACCTTGACCCGTCTAAACGCACACAAAATCTCTTAAATGATAAACGTAATGAGGATCGTGACGAGTACACTCCTATCAACTCCAAAATTTTATCAAGACACCCTAAGAATAATTAAAGTATGATGGGCCAATAAAAAATGAATTAATCTTTTTAAAAATTAATTTATTATTTGAGTAATTAATTTTTTAAATATGTTGGAAAATTAAGGTAGGTAGCAAATAATATTTTATCCTCCCAAATTTTTATCATAGCACTCTAAATATATTTGAAAGAGATGTAATAATTAAAATTTATTATTTAAAATATAAATTATTTATTTTGATTTATTATGTTTAAAACACGAAATAAATAAAAAAAATACAAAAATATATTCAAAAATTACGAAATAATTTCTAAAAATACGTTATAACCTAAGTAGGCTGCCATAAATTTTTTGGTTTAAAATAATTAACTGATAATTAAACCCCCAAACTAACTCCCCATTTAATGAGACGGGTGGACATTCATCTCCCCCTATTTTCAAGGCCTTGGGAAGGCAGATCTGGCTTAAGTTGGGCGGACTCACCAAGGAGGAATAACTCCTCCTCATTAAACCCCTCCCAACACCACAAAAGCCCACCCCTTCCTATATAAGCCCCTCAAGTGGTTAGGGTTTCATTTTTCCCCCACCATAGAGCCCCCAAACGAAGTGGAAAACAGCACAACCAGCCACCCAACCAGCCTCCTCCACGCTCTCTGGCGAACTCCACCGTAATGGCCGCTCGACGATCCCCTCGCCTAAACTGCACGAATGTAAGTTCCTCCGACTCCTCTTTGCCTTAGATTCTTTTCTCGTCGATCTTTGTCATTTTCCGACCACCCGAGACGGCATTCCCGGCCATGGAAGCTTCGGACCACCCCCATGACCTTTTCCACCGTTGCGGGTTTGGACCTCTCATGGGGCGTGTGAAGGGGAGGAAGATTTCCCCCAACCCTTCCTCAAGGCTATTTAGGTGAAGAGGTTCGACGGAAACCGCTCTGGCGGCCTCTTCTTTCCATAAAAAAATGATAAAAAACTTTTTTTCTGTTAAAATTTTTCCGGCCACCGCCGGCTACGGCCGGCCGCCGGAAGTCCCCCCACCGGAGGCCCTCCCCGGGGTGCTCTCATTGGGGGTAGTGGTCCGAGCCAAAGCCTCCTCTAGCAGAGGAGGTGCAACCCGTAACCCCCCTGCCTCCTGTTTCACGGTGCCATTCCAGCCACCGTGGACCTGGAGAAATTCTTCTCCAGGTCGCCGCCGGCGGAGGCGGACGGCCGCCGGCCGACTCCCTGCTGGAGCGCCCATCCCGGGAGAGTTTGCTGGGGGTAGTGGCCGGAGTGGCCGGTGCTCCGGCCGGCCATGATTTATATATATATATATATATATATATATATATATATATATATATATATATATATATATATATATATATATATATATAATTTTCTCTTGGCGCAGATCGCCGGCAGCGATGGCGGCGGACCACCGCCGACCAACGTCTATCGGGAACCCAAACCAGGACGATGCCATCGGAGGTGGTGGCCGGTGCAACCGGTGCTCCGACCAACAACTGGAGGCTGCGGATGTTCCGCCATCTCTATTGTGTGTGTGTGTGTATATATATATGTATATATATTTATATATGCATATATATATATATATGAAGCTGGCCGTGGCAACGGTAGTCTGCCAGCAACCACCTCGCCAATGTACCCAACCCCAAGCGCCATCATTCGAGTGTAATGGCGGGACCAATTGTTCTCCGGCCGGCCACGGATGTTATCCACACCATCACCGTATATAGCTGAAAGGGGGGGGGGTGTATTAGTTGTATGCAGTCCTGATTATTTTAAAATGGTGAAGGGTGAATAGTGTAGTTTTATTCTAGTTATATCATGCACATTGGCCATTATAGAATTTGATCCGTAAAATCTAATGAATATTTCATTTGGATATCTCTAATTTTGCTGCATGTACTGGAATGCTGATGGTTTTTCCTCTTAATTTTAAACGGATTGAAGTGTTCCTGAGCAATTTTTGTCTTGGCTATTAACACATCCATAGTGTTTTCACCCAAGCCTTTTATATTTCCTTTCACTATTTTTATGCTCTCAAACTTTTATCTGACCATGCTATGCTGGAAGTTTGTATCCTTAGAGAAATAAAAAATGATGATTTCCTTGCAAACCCTTCTCTGCTCTAAGGGCTGAGACACAATCTTGTATTTTCGAGCTTTCATTTCTCACTTTACTCAAAAATACTTGGTAATAAATTTTGTTAGGCAAATATATATTTCTTGCCATATCAATACTAGTTTGAGCCTGCGATAATTATCAATACACGTGTGTTTCACAACTTAGTGTCAAACTGTAATTTCTTATTATTCTTATAAGCATTGCTAGGTAGACACTTCATTCATCACCAAGTGAATGAGGATGCGGGAGGGTGCATATATTCCGATGTGGCGGGTTCGTCGGCTTCCCCCCTATTATACAATACGGGAGAAGTTGTGACGACAAACTCTGTGTTTGTTGTGTAGTGGAGAGGACCAGGGGCTAGCTACCCCTTTCATATAGGTCTGTCTCACACCTGTTGGTTATGTGCCGAGAGGGTTGATCTCCGCACGGGTGCGGATGTGTTCCCACCAAGAGTACTTATTCTTTACAAGGTACGAAGGCCTAGGAAGTTGGGATGTATCCATAACCTAGAAGTGGGAATGACCGACCCACTGTCTCCGTCTGGCCACAGCGACGAGGCCTGGGAAGTGACCTCCTTCTCTTAACAGTTCACTATGTCGACATAGGGGAAAATGATTGTGACACATCATTCGAGTGACCGTGAGAACATGATACATGCTCATTACATCAATTATACGTGATATGCTTACATGTGCTATCACCTTGGTCCGTCATCGTATAACCACCGTCAGGAGGAGTTATACGATGGCGGGTAAACTTACTACTTTAGTACTCTCTTTATAAACCATTGTTTTCTCCTGCTACTACCTTTTTGTCGTTTATACAAGATATGTTGCATCGGCTATTGTACTAATTTTTCTTGCTGGTTTCCTTCCTTGTACCCATTAGGGGGATGGGGAGGAGTGTGGGATTTTCTTGGTCATGATGTGGCTAATGTACTTTGTACGTATCATTTTAGGGCCCGATGCGCCTACCCACGGAGCAGGAGCGGATGGAGGACCATAGGCGTGATCCCGTTGATGAGGAGTTCTAGGAGCCAGTTCGGACAGTCTACGAGGATTTCTAGGACCCAGTTCATGGATCAAAGTTCCTTCTGCTTTTTACCTGAAGCCATTCTGGCTAACAAATAATTGCCTTGGAGATCAACTCAGACTATTAGGTCTATATTTGAGTGAACCGCCCTCTGAAACCACTTGAAAGGTTTAGTTTATAGATCCTAAACACCTAGAGGGGGGGGGGTGAATAGGTTCAAATCCATTTTTAAACTTAGGCAATTAAAATGTTATTCATAGCATAGTTATTTGATCCACATCAATCACAGCACAGAGTAAATCATGTACAAAAAAATCACAGCACAGCACACAATGGTTTATAGTGGTTTCCCAATTCGTGGGTACGTCCACTCTCCCACTTCGCCTATCCAGATGAGTGCTGGATTTGGCCAAACTCCCTTCCACTAACTCAGATCCTCAGATCTTACAACTCAAAACCCAACAGGTTCCTACAGCTCAGACTTCTTCAAGTCCTAACACTCAAATTCTTCCCAAGAATCCTACCTCAGGCAACAGCCCTACCTTAGCCTTAACCACTAGGCCTACAACTCAGATCACCAAGATCCTACCTCATGCACTCAGCCCTACCTCAGCCTTTATATATTTAGGCTTACAACTTAGCGAGATAACTCTCCTACATTCAGATCTACAAAAGATCTCTCAGAAAAATTTATTATAAAAGTGACAAATACTTCACCCAAGTAGAGAGAGAAAGGGATGAAGGCTTCTTGATCAGTTCTTGATTGAACAAATTTCTTAAGAACCAACCTGCCTTAGCTTTCTTCAAAGCTTCTTTAATCTGAACACAGTAAGGTTGACCTTCTTTTTTAAGTTGGAGATGATCCTCAATCCAGCTTCCTTCAATTAAGAAATAGATCTGAATCCTTCTTGCAGACTTGTTCAGAATCTGCTCTCTCTTAATGACTTGTAGATTTCAAATGTTAGAAGAATGTCAAGTCCTTCTGTAACATCCCAATTTCGATTTTCTAGACCCCCTTCATGTTATTTGACCTGCTAGGGTTTTATGGGCTAGATTGGCACCCGAATAATATGTTCACGACCTATTGAGTATTATTGACCCAATAAGTCACTCTCTCCACCTTCTGAGTAACACGGGTCTTTTGTGACTAAAATAAATATTGGACTTGTATATTGCGTATATCGAACTCACTAGCCCCCACTAGGCCAATAGACACATGAGTAGTATGTTGTGACCCTAAATTAGTCAAATTAACTCATAATGATATTCTTTCTCCAAGTTGAACGTTTTGAATTATGCAAAGCTCGAAACACCTTGACCCGTCTAAACGCACACAAAATCTCGTAAATGATAAACGTAATGAGGATCGTGACGAGTACACTCCTATCAACTCCAAAATTTTATCAAGACACCCTAAGAATAATTAAAGTATGATGGGCCAATAAAAAATTAATTAATCTTTTTAAAAATTAATTTATTATTTGAGTAATTAATATATTAAATATGTTGGAAAATTAAGATAGGTAGCAAATAATATTTTATCCTCCCAAATTTTTATCATACTACTCTAAACATATTTGAAAGGGATGTAATAATAAAAATTTATTATTTAAAATATAAATTATTTATTTTGATTTTTTATGTTTAAAACACCAAAAAAAATACAAAAATACATTCAAAAATTACGAAATAATTTCTAAAAATACGTTATAACTTCAGTAGGCTGCCATAAATTTTTTTTTTAAATAATTAACTGTTAATTAATTATTTCAATTATAAGCATCTATTAATAGGTTTAAACCCCCAAACTAACTCCCCATTTAATGAGACGGCTGGACATTCATCTCCCCCTATTTTCAAGGCCTTGGGAAGGCAGATCTGGCTTAAGTTGGGCGGACTCACCAAGGAGGAATAACTCCTCCTCATTAAACCCCTCCCAACACCCCAAAAGACCACCCCTTCCTATATAAGCCCCTCAAGTGGTTAGGGTTTCATTTTTCCCCCACCATAGAGCCCCCAAACGAAGTGGAAAACAGCACAACCAGCCACCCAACAAGCCTCCTCCACGCTCTCTGGCGAACTCCACCGCAATGGCCGCTCGACGATCCCCTCGCCAAAACTGAACGAATGTAAGTTCCTCCGACTCCTCTCTGCCTTAGATTCTTTTCTCGTCAATCTTTGTCGTTTTCCGACCACCCGAGACGGCATTCCCGGCCATGGAAGCTTCGGACCACCCCCACAACCTCTGCCACCGTTGCGGGTTTGGACCTCTTATGGGGCGTGTGAAGGGGAGGAAGAGTTCCCCCGACCCTTCCTCAAGGATCTTGAGGTGAAGAGGTTCGACGGAAACCGCTCTGGCGGCCTCTTCTTTCCATAAAAAAATGATAAACAACTTTTTTTTTTTCTATTAAAAATTTTCCGGCCGGCCGCCGGAAGTCCCCCCACCGGATGCAGCCCCCGGGGTTCTCTCATTAGGGGTAGTGTCCGGAGCCAAAGCCTCCTCCAGCGGAGGAGGGGCAGCCCGTAATCCCCTACCTCCTGTTTCACGGTGGCATTCCAGCCACCGTGGACCTGGAGAAATTATTCTCCAGGTCGCCGCCGGCGGAGGCGGACGGCCGCCGGTGACTCCCTGCCGGAGCGCCCATCATGGGAGAGTTTGCTGGGGGTAGTGGCCGGAGCGGTCGGTGCTCCGACCGGCCATGATGCCACCCGCATGGCCTCAGGGTGGCTGCATGCATGAAGCCATCGTGAGCCCCTATTTATTAATATATATATATATATACATTTTATTTTCTCTCGGCGCAGATCGCCGGCAGCGACGGCGGCGGACCACCGCCGACCAACGTCTGCCGGGAACCCAAACCAGGACGATGCCATCAGAGGTGGTGGCCGGTGCAACCGGTGCTCCGATCGACAACTGGATGCTGCGGATGTTCCGCCATCTCTGTTGTGTGTGTGTGTATATATATATATGTATATATATTTATAAATGCATATATATATATGAAGCTGGACGTGGCAGCGGTAGTCCGCCAGCAACCACCTCGCTGGTGTACCCAACCCCAAGCGCCACCATTCGAGTGTAATGGCGGGACCAATTGTTCTCCGGCCGGCAACGAATGTTATCCACACCATCACCGTATATAGCTGAAGGGGGGGGTGTATTAGTTGTATGCAGTCCTGATTATTTTAAAATGGTGAAGGGTGAATAGTGTAGTTTTATTCTAGTTATATCATGCACATTGGCCTTTATAGAATTTGATCCGTAAAATCTAATGAATATTTCATTTGGATTTCTCTAATTTTGCTGCATGTACTAGAATGCTGATGGTTTTTCCCTTTAATTGTAAACGGATTGAAGTGTTCTTTAGCAATTTTTGTCTTGGCTATTAACACATCCATAGTGTTTTCACCCAAGCCTTTTATATTTCCTTTCACTATTTTTATGCTCTAAAACTTTTATCTGACCATGCTATGCCGGAAGCTTGTATCCTTAGAGAAATAAAAAATGATGATTTCCTTGCAAACCTTTCTCTGCTCTAAGGGCTGAGACACAATCTCGTATTTTCGGGCTTTCATTTCTCATTTTACTCCAAAATACTTGGTAATAAATTTTGTTAGGCAAATATATATTTCTTGCCATATCAATACTAGTTTGAGCCTGCGATAATTATCGATACACGTGTGTTTCACAACTTAGTGTCAAAATGTAATTTATTATTATTCTTATAAGCATTGCTAGGTAGACACTTCATTCATCACCAAGTGCATGAGGATGCGGGAGGGTGCATGTATTCCGATGTGGCGGGTTTGTCGGCTTCCCCCCTATTATACAATACGAGAGAAGTTCTGACGACGAACTCTGTGTTTGTTGGGTAGTGGAGAGGACCAGGGGCTAGCTACCCCTTTCATATAGGTCCGTCTCACACCTGTTGGTTATGTGCCGAGAGGGTTGATCTCCGCACGGGTGAGGATGTGTTCCCACCAAGTGTACTTATTCTTCACAAGGTATGAAGGCCTAGGAAGTTGGGGTGTATCCATAACCTAGAAGTGGGAGCGACCGACCCACTATCACCGTCTGGCCACGGCGACGATTCCTGGGAAGTGAGCTCCTTCTCTTAACAGGTCACTATGTCGACATAGGGGAAAATGATTTTGACACATCATTCGAGTGACCGTGAGAACATCATACATACTCATTACATCAATTATACATGATATGCTTACATGTGCTATCACCTTGGTCCGTCATCGTATAACCATTGTCAGGAGGAGTTATACGATGGCGGGTAAACTTACTACTTTAGTACTCTCTTTATAAACCATTGTTTTCTCCTACTACTACCTTTTTGCTGTTTATACAAGATATGTTGCTTCGGCTATTGTACTATTTTTTCTTGCTGGTTTCCTTCCTTGTACCCATTAGGGGGATGAGGAGGAGTGTGGGATTTTCTTGTTCATGATGTGGCTAACGTACTTTGTACGTATCATTTTAGGGCCTGATGCGCTTACCCACGGAGCAGGAGCGGATGGAGGACCAAAGCCGTGATCCCGTTGATGAGGAGTTCTAGGAGCCAGTTCGGACAGTCTATGAGGATTTCCAGGAGCCAGTTCATGGATCAAAGTTCCTTCTGATTTTCACCTGAAGCCATTCTGGCTAACAAATAATTGCCTTGGAGATCAACTCAGACTATTAGATCTATATTTGAGTTAACCTCCCTCTGAAACCACTTGAAAGGTTTAGTTTATAAATCCTAAACACCTAGGGGGGTGAATAGGCTCAAATCCTTTTTTAAACTTAGGAAATTAAAATGTTATTCATAGCATAGTTATTTGATCCACATCTATCACAGCACAGAGTAAATCAAGTACAGAAAAATCACAGCATAGCACACAATGGTTTATAGTGGTTTCCCAATTTGTGGGTACGTCCACTCTCCCTCTTCGCCTACCAAGATGAGTGCTGGATTCGGTCAAACTCCCTTCCACTAACTCAGATCCTCAGATCTTACAACTCAGAACCCAATAGGTTCCTACAGCTCAGACTTCTTCAAGTCCTAAAACTCCGATTCTTCCCAAGAATCCTACCTCAGGCAACAACCCTACCTCAGCCTTAACCACCAAGCCTACAACTCAGATCGCCAAGATCCTACCTCAGGCACTCAGCCCTACCTCAGCCTTTATATATTTAGGCTTACAACTTAGCGAGATAACTCTCCTACACTCAGATCTACAAAAGATCTCTCAGAAAAATTTAATATAAAAGTGACAAATACTTCACCCAACCTGCCTTAGCTTTCTTGATTGAAGGCTTCTTGATCAGTTCTTGATTGAACTGATTTCTTAAGAACCAACCTGCCTTAGCTTTCTTCAAAGCTTCTTGAATCTGAACACAGTAAGGTTGACCTTCTTTTTTAAGTTGGAGATGATCCTCAATCCAGCTTCCTTCAATTCAGAAATAGATCTGAATCCTTCTTGCAGACTTGTTCAGAATCTGCCCTCTCTTAATGACTTGTAGATTTCAAATGTTAGAAGAATGTCAAGTCCTTCTGTAACATCCCAATTTCGATTTTCTAGACCCCCTTCATGTTATTTGACCTGCTAGGGTTTAATGGGCTAGATTGGCACCCGAATAATATGTTCACGACCTATTGAGTATTATTGACCCAATAAGTCACTCTCTCCACCTTCTGAGTAATACGGGTCTTTTGTGACTAAAATAAATATTGGACTTGTATATTGCGTATATCGACTCACTAGCCCCCACTAGGCCAATATACACATGAGTAGTATGTTGTGACCCTAAATTAGTCAAATTAACTCATTATGATATTCTTTCTCCAAGTTGAACATTTTGAATTATGCAAAGCTCGAAATACCTTGACCCGTCTAAACGCACACAAAATCTCGTAAATGATAAACGTAATGAGGATCGTGACGAGTACACTCCTATCAACTCCAAACTTTTTTATCAAGACACCCTAAGAATAATTAAAGTATGATGGGCCAATAAAAAATTAATTAATCTTTTTAAAAATTAATTTATTATTTGAGTAATTAATTTATTAAATATGTTGGAAAATTAAGATAGGTAGCAAATAATATTTTATCCTCCCAAATTTTTATCAATGCACTCTAAACATATTTGAAAGGGATGTAATAATTAAAATTTAGTATTTAAAATATAAATTATTTATTTTGATTTATTATGTTTAAAACACCAAATAAATAAAAAAAAATACAAAAATACATTCAAATATTACGAAATAATTTCTAAAAATACGTTATAACTTCAGTAGGCTGCCATAAATTTTTTGGTTTAAAATAATTAACTGTTAATTAATTATTACATTTATAAGCATCTATTAATAGGTTTAAACCCCCAAACTAACTCCCCATTTAATGAGATGGCTGGACATTCATCTCCCCCTAATCTCAAGGCCTTGGGAAGGCAGATCTGGCTGAAGTTGGGCGGACTCACCAAGGAGGAATAACTCCTCCTCATTAAACCCCTCCCAACACCCCAAAAGCCCACCCCTTCCTATATAAGCCCCTCAAGTGGTTAGGGTTTGGTTTTTCCCCCACCATAGAGCCCCAAACGAAGTGGAAAATAGCACAACCAGCCACCCAACAAGCCTCCTCCACGCTCTCTGGTGAACTCCACCGCAATGGCCGCTCGACGATCCCCTCGCCTAAACCGCACGAATGTAAGTTCCTCCGACTCCTCTCTGCCTTAGATTCTTTTCTCGTCGATCTTTGCCGTTTTCCGACCACCCGAGACGGCATTCCCGGCCATGGAAGCTTCGGACCACCCCCACGACCTCTGCCACCATTGCGGGTTTCGACCTCTCATGGGGCGTGTGAAGGGGAGGAAGAGTTCCCCTGACCCTTCCTCAAGGCTCTTGAGGTGAAGAGGTTCGACGGAAACCGCTCTGGCGGCCTCTTCTTTCCATAAAAAAATGATAAACAATTTTTTTTCTGTTAAAAATTTTCCGGCCGGCCGCCGGAAGTCCCCCAACCGGAGTCAGTCCCCGGGGTACTCTCATTGGGGGTAGTGGCCGGAGCCAAAGCCTCCTCCAGCGGAGGAGGGGCAGCCCGTAACCCCCCTGCCTCCTATTTCACGGTGGCATTCCAGCCACCGTGGACCTGGAGAAATTATTCTCCAGGTTGTCGCCGGCGGAGGCGGACGGCCGCCGGTGACTCCCTGCCGGAGTGCCCATCACGGGAGACTTTGCTGGGGGTAGTAGCCGGAGCGGCCGGTGCTCCGGCCGGCCATGATGCCACCCGCATGGCCTCATGGTGGCTGCATGCATGCAGCCACCGTGAGCCCCTATTTATTAATATATATATTTATATATACATTTATTTTCTCTCGGCGCAGATCGCAGGCAGCGACGGCGGCGGACCACCGCCGACCAACGTCTGTCGGGAACCCAAACCAGGACGATGCCATCGGAGGTGGTGGCCGGTGCAACCGGTGCTCCCACCGATAACTGGAGGCTGCGGATGTTCCGCCATCTCTATTGTGTGTGTGTGTATATATATATATATATATGTATATATATTTATATATGCATATATATATATGAAGCTGACCGTGGCAGCGGTAGTCCGCCAGCAACCACCTCGCTGGTGTACCAAACCCCGAGCGCCACCATTCGAGTGTAATGGCGGGACCAATTGTTCTCCGTCCGGCCACGGATGTTATCCACACCATCACCGTATATAGCTGAAAGGGGGGGTGTATTAGTTGTATGCAGTCCTGATTATTTTAAAATGGTGAAGGGTGAAGAGTGTAGTTTTATTCTAGTTATATCATGCAAATTGGCCTTTATAGAATTTGATCCGTAAAATCTAATCAATATTTCATTTGGATTTCTCTAATTTTGCTGCATGTACTAGAATGCTGATGGTTTTTCCTCTTAATTGTAAACGGATTGAAGTGTTCCTGAGCAATTTTTGTCTTGGCTATTAACAAATCCATAGTGTTTTCACCCAAGCCTTTCATATTTCTTTTCACTATTTTTATGCTCTCAAACTTTTCTCTGACCATGCTATGCTGGAAGCTTGTATCCTTAGAGAAATAAAAAATGATGATTTCCTTGCAAACCCTTCTCTGCTCTAAGGGCTGAGACACAATCTCGTATTTTCGAGCTTTCATTTCTCATTTTACTCAAAAATACTTGGTAATAAATTTTGTTAGGCAAATATATATTTCTTATCATATCAATACTAGTTTGAGCCTGCGATAATTATCGATACACGTGTGTTTCACAACTTAGTGTCAAACTGTAATTTCTTATTATTCTTATAAGCATTGCTAGGTAGACACTTCATTCATCACCAAGTGCATGAGGATGCGGGAGGGTGCATGTATTCCAATGTGGTGGGTTCGTCAGCTTCCCCCCTATTATACAATACGGGAGAAGTTGTGATGACAAACTCTGTGTTTGTTGGGTAGTGGAGAGGACAAGGGGCTAGCTACCCCTTTCATATAGGTCCGTCTCACACCTATTGGTTATGTGTCGAGAGGGTTGATCTCCGCACGGGTGCGGATGTGTTCCCACCAAGAGTACTTATTAAATTTCAATAGGAGCTCTTCGCCAACGCCGCGACGCTTCTTCGTCAATGCCGTGACGCTCCTTCGCTAACGCCGCTTCATATTTTGCACGACGTCTGCCGGCACCATTTTAAATAAAATATATAATTATAAATTAAAATTATAATTATATATTTTATTATTTATCTTTTATCATTTTATGCAATTTCTATTTATAGCAATTTCTATTTAAGCAATGTTTTAATTTAAGCAATCTTACTATTATATTTTTATTTCTTGTAATTATGATGAATACTTATAACCATCATATATTTGCTTCCATTTTCATGCATTTTAATTTTGGAACTGTTTTTATTTTGTTCTAAATATGTATGGAGGAGATTGAGTGGTGTAAGACTATATATAGCCATGTTTTGTTTGATTAAGTATTGAAAGAATGAAAAATTGAAAAAAAACCTAGAGATTCTTGAGAGAATTTTCCTCCCCCCTCCTCTTTGGCAAATTTTGGCCAAACCCTCTCTCCCTCTCTCTACCTTTGCCGCCGGCCACCCCCTCCCCTTTCTTCTCAATCTCGGCTACCTCTTTTCTCCCTTCTCCTCTTCCACCTCAATATTCTCCCTCACCTCCACCACCCCAACCCAAGCCCACTTTTACTTCCCCCAAAAAAATATCGGCCTCCCTTTTCCCTCCAAGCCGCCGGCCACCACCACCCCCTTAGGGCTCGGCCAAGTCCAAAGCCGCCACCTCCTCTCCCTCTTTAATATCTCTCGGCCACCTCCTCTCTTTCCTCCCCCTAGGCTATATTCGGCCTTCTCCTCCCTCTCCCCTTTCTTGGTTTTCTTCTCCCTCCCTCTTCCTCCTCTCCTTGGCCGCCAACCTCTCTTCTCTCCCTCCCTCTCTATTTCACTTACCCCCTCTTCCCTTCCCTACAAACCGCCGGCCACCCTTGCTCCATTCAAACATCCACTTGCCCTCTTCCTCCAAGAACAAAACCGAACAACAACCACACCTCCTCCCCATATAACTGTTGGACGTTTTCAAGAAAATCTCTCTTCTAAACCAATGGGCCTGCATCAATTTGGTATCAGAGGGAGGTTCATGTCAATTTTCTAATTGGCACCCTCCAACTTTTATGGCCAGACTTGCCCCAATGTTGCTGCTTTCTTCTGACTGTTCCCCCCTCACGGGCCACTCATCGGAGATGAGTGATTTTAAGTGTGGGAGAATTGATGACGACGCTCTTCGCCAATGCCGTGACGCTTCTTCGTCAACTCCGTGATGCTCCTTCGCCAACGCCGCTTCATATTTTGCACGACGTCTGCCGGCACCATTTTAAATAAAATATATAATTATAAATTAAAATTAAAATTATATATTTTATTATTTATCTTTTATCATTTTATGAAATTTCTATTTATAGCAATTTCTATTTAAGCAATGTTTTAATTTAAGCAATCTTATTATTATATTTTTATTTCTTGTAATTATGACGGATACTTATAACCATCATATATTTGCTTCCATTTTCATGCATTTTAATTTTGGAATTATTTTTATTTTGTTCTAAATATGTATGGAGGAGATTGAGTGATGTAAGGCTATATATAGCCATGTTTTGTTTGATTAAGTATTGAAAGAATGAAAAATTGAAAAAAACCTAGAGATTCTTGAGAGAATTTTCCTCCCCCCTCCACTTTGGCAAATTTTGGCCAAACCCTCTCTCCCTCTCTCTACCTTTGCCGTCGGCCACCCCCTCCCCTTTCTTCTCAATCTCGGCTACCTCTTTTCTCCCTTCTCCTCTTCCACCTCAATATTCTCCCTCACCTCCACCACCCCAACCCAAGCCCACTTTTACTTCCCCAAAAAAAATACCGGCCTCCCTTTTCCCTCCAAGCCGCCGGCCACCACCGCCCCCTTAGGGCTCGGCCAAGTCCAAAGCCGCCACCTTCTCTCTCTCTTTAATATCTCTCGGCCACCTCCTCTCTTTCCTCCCCCTAGGCTATATTTGGCCTTCTCCTCCCTCTCCCCTTTCTTGGTTTTCTTCTCCCTCCCTCTTCCTCCTCTCCTTTGCCGTCAGCCTCTCTTCTCTCCCTCCCTCTCTATTTCACTCAGCCCCTCTTCCCTTCCCTACAAACCGCCGGCCACCCTAGCTCCATTCAAACATCCACTTGCCCTCTTCCTCCAAGAACAAAACCGAACGACAACCACACCTCCTCCCCATATAACTGTTGGACGTTTTCAAGAAAATCTCTCTTCTAAACCAATGGGCCTGCATCATACTCTCTTTATAAACCATTGTTTTCTCCTGCTACTACCTTTTTGCCGTTTATACAAGATATGTTGCTTCGACTATTGTACTAATTTTTCTTGCTGGTTTCCTTCCTTGTACTCATTAGGGGGATGGGGAGGAGTATGGGATTTACTTGGTCATGATGTGGCTAACGTACTTTGTACGTATCATTTTAGGGCCCGATGCGCCTACCCACGGAGCAGGAGCGGATGGAGGACCATAGGCGTGATCTCGTTGATGAGGAGTTCTAGGAGCCAGTTCGGACAGTCTACGAGGATTTTAGGGAATTATTTTGAGGAGAGAGGATGTGTGATTTCTTTTGTAGACTCTATGTTTGTCAACTCATGTTTGGTTGATATTTTTGGACACCTATACCTCTCGTGGGTTCTTGTTATGGTTTACCCATTTTTGTCATGATGAAATATCTATATTCAGTGATGCCTCCGCAAAATTTTTATACTCTGTGAATGACTTTTCTATTCTGATATACATAGCTGTTGGCGAGGATGCTCCGCCAGTTGCTCGTGTCGACATGGATCTCTCTTGTGCTTGCCGCCGCTACATGTTCAAGGACTTTGATGGTCGTTGCCGCAAACGTCGCCGCAATAGTCGTTGCCGCAACCGTCACCGCAACCGTCACCGCAACCGTCACCGCAACCGTTGCCGCCACCGCCACGACATTTCGTCTCTTCATTATGAATATGATTTTATTTCATCATTGAAATAATATTATACTCATAACCTTAATTTTCATTTTAAAAGTTATTAGACTTATAATTTTAGGTCCTAAAATTATAAGTTTTATTATGTGTTTTTAATTTTGTTAAAACAAATATTTTAGGTGGCTAGGATTTGATTTTGATGAGATGGAGGGTTGGATGGAGGTTGTAATCTATTATATATATGTAAGAGGAGATGGAGAAGAGAATTGAAGAAGATAAAAAAAAGAGGAGAAACCTAAAAAAATCGGCTCACAGTTTTGCTGCAGCCCTCCCCCTCTCTCGGCCTGGCCGACTTCACCCCGATGCCTCCAGGAGAGGAAACAGCTATTTGCTTGCTGCCGCCCCCTCCCTTTGGTGGTGATCTTGCTGCTCCGGCTACCTCCATCCTCCTCCGGTGTGACTCCGAAGAAGGCTGCTCGGCTCTTCCTCATCCGGTGTGACTCCGGTGACCCCCTTTTGGAAGTGTGACTCTTCCTACATTTTCTTGCTCCTCCTCTTCTCCTCCCCTCTAAACTCGGAGTTGGGTAACGATTTCCTATCCCTTAACTTTTGTGTGATATTCATCTTGTATGTGTGAGCATTTGGAGACATTTGATTTCAAAGTTTTATCCTAAATATTGAGCCACTAGCATTTACAAAAATCTGAAGTTGTATTGTATTCAACCGAATTTTTGCGAAGATTTCCGTAAGGGTAGGTCCCCTTGGACGTTTGCAAGCCGGGGTTTGTTTAGCCTTTGGTTTCGAGCGGATCAAGAGGATTTGGTATATCCTCGTATGATTTTGTTTTGAGGGTTGTAGCTTGGACTATTTTCTGAATTGAAGCTTTAGTCCGGAACGCCCTCGTTGTGGATGGAAATGATGTGTTGTGATGTTAGATGTATGGTTAGGATATGCTATTAGTGAATGTGTATGTTCATGCAGGTTTGGGTGGAAACTTCCCATTTGTGAGATCGCGCAATTACAAATGAAATGCTGCCGAAATTTCCAACTTTGCACTCACACCACGTGTTCGTTGAAATGCCTCTTAGGTTGTTTTAGATGCTCGTTTCGTGTTCGCTCAAATTCCCCTTAGGGTTTCAGTTTTGTTATTTTCAGTTTTAGCTTCGCGTAGGGGTAGCCTGCATCAATTTGGTATCAGAGGGAGGTTTGTCAATTTCTCAACTTGACAACGATCCGCTCGAGCCAAGCTACCCCCCACTTGCACTTAGGTACGTTTCGCTCATTTTAAAATTCTTATTTTTAGTTATATAAAAAAAAGGGGTTTTAAGTGCTTTCCTAATTTGAATTTTTTTCTTTTTTCCGTTAGTCTGTCATGGCATGCGTTGGGAGTCCCCTTCCCCCATGTTCCTCGGTTGGTGCCCTTCGCAAGGAGATGACTCGCCAATGTGATGACATAAGGGATATGTTAGCAGAACTTGGTGGTCGGCTTCCGACACCGCATCTTGATGCCCCTAGGCAACAACTTAGGACCCATGTTCCTTCCAGTACGGTTAGTCAAGCGATTACGACACCACCATCGCGCACCTCTAGGCCTGTTAGAATTCCTGCGCCGACTTACGATGGGTTAGGTGAACCGCGGGTTTTCTTACGTTGGGTAGATGATATGGAAGTTTACTTTGAGCAATATCGTCTGGTGGACCCCCACCGGATTCCCGTTGCGAGATTGCAATTATCTGGTCGAGCCCTGACTTTCTGGGTCAATGAGGAGAGACGTTTTGGACCGTCCCTCGTTGACTCACTTGTAGGTTGGCAACTTATGAAGAATTTGTTGACGAATGAGTATTATCCCTCATACTGCCGTTCTCAGTCTTCTGGTTATCCGAGTGTAGCGCCGCCTAAGATTTTGCCTATACCAAGCAAGCACGTTCCCCCATACTCCCATATGAGGACGTCTCATGATGTTATTTCACCCCGCCAGGACACTAGATCTCTATTTAATTATAGGAGTGATGATCGGCCTCGCATTAGATCCTTGCCCCAAAAGGATCCCCCCATCTTGAGCACACCTACACCGGCCATGCGGGAACCAGAGCATGCTGGGTCCCCTGTTCCACCATCTGTTGTTATCTCGACTAGGGATGTTATCCAGTCGAAGGTTAGGCATAGGAAGCCAGTTAAGGTTGCCAAGGAGAATGCTTTATGTTATGCTTGTGGTGTGACTGGCCACTATGTCGTGACCTGCCCCACCAAGCCTAGGGCTTCAGCTATGTTAGTCTCCACTTCGGAGCCACCCCAGACTACTTTTGAGATTGCTGTTGATCCTGATCTGGGCGTTGGTGTGGTATCTCCTGATTTTGTTGAGGATGTCCCGTTAGATGAGAGTATCCTGGCATGTGCGATAGTGCCCGTTGATTCTGCCGATTTTTCTGACGATGAGAATACTGGATATCCTAGCGACTTGGATGATGATTTTTGGGATGTTGATGAGGCTTTGACTTGTGAGAGTGCCCCTTTAGCCACTACATGTCTTGTTAGTGATATTTTTGTTCACCCTACTAGTGAGTACCCTCTCGAGTCTATGATCCCTATGTCAAGTGAGCCAAAGATTGAGGATTTCTCAGTTATTATTTTGGATGAGTTTCCTCCTGAGGGTAGGGTATCCTTGGACGATTATTCTGATGTTTGCCCGGACGTGAGTTTCCCGGATGAGTGTCCCTTGATTGAGTCACCGTTGTGTGAGATTTATTTGGATTTGGATTTAGTCCCGGGTTCGATTTTACCGACCCTCCCTCCTTCTTGTGTGCCTACATTTGATATCATTTTAGGACATGGATCCGCTAGTCATAGTCTACGCTTTTATGATATACCTACTTGGATACCCCCTACACTAGCATTGGCCCCTCGTTTAGATGCTCACGAGCTGATCCTAATAATCATTAAGGAACCGAGCGATGACCCAGAGTTAGCTGACGTACCTACTGAGTTGGAAGATTTACTTTGCGAGGGAGCCGTACGTTTGGATCGATTAGCGGACTTGTTAGGATGCGACTTGATTTTATTTAGTCCAATCCGCGTAGTTAAACCGTCGTTATTATCCCCTCCGCTTGAGATGTCTAGTGAGCTGTGTATTAGTGAGTATCCGCCGGCGGGCATGTTTTCTTTTGCGACTGCGTATGATTTCACGGTGACTATGCCTTTTGATTTGGTGTTCTCACGACATTGTTACCCGCCAAATCAATTTGCACCTATCTTTCGTCCCTCCTGGTACGAACTGCATGTAAACATATCATCGCCTTATGCCAGTGTCTATGAGTTGCATCACTTCCACGCCCGTTCACCATCGAGAGCATCTGACTGCGGAATTGTTGATTCTAATTTAGTCTGGTTAGCCCCCGAGTGGATACCTTCGGGTTCCGTAACAAAAGTATTACATTGGAGCGCCGACCCTTTCGAGATTTTCAAGAATTTTGGGTTTAATGCAATTTCTTTGGATTTTTACGATGCAATCGGTTTTTCACCGCATTTCAATTTTTCGGATTTAATTTTGCAAATCTGGTCTCCATATGAGCGGCTTTCTCCGACGTTTCTCTCTTCCACTTCAAATTCTCGTGGGTTGAGAGGTGAGATTTTTCCCGTGTCGCTCTTCCATTTGGGTTTACCGGTTCTCGCATTGGATGGTAAGATCTGTGCTGTTTTTCTTTATGCTGATGCAACTATGAGGTTTCCTGCTGTGCTTGGCCTTGACAGGTTATGTTCTATTATGGATGCCCGCACTGCTAGTCCTGCCCCGTGGATGTCCGCTCCTGCTACGCTACTGGTGGATGTTGCTGCCTCCTGCTATTCCCCCCATGGCCACTCATCGGTGATGAGTGATTTTGAGCGGGGGAGGATTGTTGGCGAGGATGCTCCACTAGTTGCTCGTGTCGACATGGATCTCTCTTGTGCTCGCCGCCGCTACATGTTCAAGGACTTTGATGGTCGTTGCCGCAAACGTCGCCGCAATGGTCGTTGCCGCAACCGTCACCGCAACCGTCGCCACCACCGCCGTGACATTTCGTCTCTTCGTTATGAATATAATGTTATTTCATCGTTGAAATAATATTATACTCATAACCTTAATTTTCATTTTAAAAGTTATTAGACTTATAATTTTAGGTCCTAAAATTATAAGTTTTATTATGTGTTTTTAATATTGTTAAAACAAATATTTTAGGTGGCTAGGATTTGATTTTGATGAGATGGAGGGTTGGATGGAGGTTGTAATCTATTATATATATGTAAGAGGAGATGGAGAAGAGAATTGAAGAAGATAAAAAAAAGAGGAGAAACCTAAAAAAACCGGCTCACGGTTTTGCTGCAGCCCTCCCCCTCTCTCGGCCTAGCCGACTTCACCCCGACGCCTCCAGGAGAAGAAACCGATGTTTGCTTGCTGCCGCCCCCTCCCTTCAGTGGTGATCTTGCTGCTCCGGCTACCTTCATCATCCTCCGGTATGACTCCGAAGAAGGCGGCTCGGCTCTTCCTCATCCGGTGTGACTCCGGTGACCCCCTTTTGGAAGTGTGACTCTTCCTACATTCTCTTGCTCCTCCTCTTCTCCTCCCCTCTAAACTCGGAGTTGGGTAACGATTTCCTATCCCTTAACTTTTGTGTGATATTCATCTTGTATGTGTGAGCATTTGGAGACATTTGATTTCAAAGTTTTATCCTAAATATTGAGCCACTAACATTTACAAAAATCTGAAGTTGTATTGTATTCAACTGAATTTTTGCGAAGATTTCCGTAAGGGTAGGTCCCCTTGGACGTTTGCAAGCCGGGGTTTGTTTAGCCTTTGGTTTCGAGCGGATCAAGAGGATTTGGTATATCCTCGTATGATTTTGTTTTGAGGGTTGTAGCTTGGACTATTTTCCGAATCGAAGCTTTAGTCCGGAACGCCCTCATTGTGGATGGAAATGATTTGTTGCAATGTTAGATGTATGGTTAGGATATGCTATTAGTGAATGTGTATGTTCATGCAGGTTTGGGTGGAAACTTCCCATTTGTGAGATCGCGCAATTACAAACGAAATGCTGCCGAAATTTCTAACTTTGCACGCACACCACGTGTTCGTTGAAATGCCTCTTAGGTTGTTTTAGATGCTCGTTTGGTGTTCGCTCAAATTCCCCTTAGGCTTTCAGTTTTGTTATTTTCAGTTTTAGCTTCGCGTAGGGTTAGCCTGCATCAATAGCCTTACAAAGCGCATGTCCCGCCAATTAGGTTGTGTCTCGGGTGAGAGGGGTGGGCCCTCTACCGAAACACGAACCTTTTGGTGTGGAAAGCACTTTGGGCATAAGATCCCCCTAGTTTTTAAAAGGGGGGGGGGGTGATCTTACACCTTCCTTCTTGTGTGTCACTTTTTTTTTGTTTTTTTATCTATTTTTGTGATAACACAGGTCTTTATATAGACCAATCTGAGGTTACCGGTTGATCTGGTTCATAACAGCCTTCTGATAATCTTGACAGATGCAATAGCTTTGTTTGTTATGACAACTGTCAAGTCTTCAGTCTTGAAACCTGATGCCTCAATGTACTCTATCCCAGCAAAAAAAGCGTCGAGACAATACTCCAAATGTGTCAACACAAATAGATCATATGTCGACACAAGTCTTGATGGTGTCGACATATCTCCCACGATGTCGACACAACCCTTCTTCATCTTCTCGACACAGCTCCTATTGAATGCACTACAAAAAATAAGCTTTTAGTGACGAAAAATTTTGTTACTAAATATTGCGGGTTTGTCATTAAAGACATTTAGTGACCATATTTAATCTGTCATAAGGTGGTTGCAAAAGGCTTGTCACTAAATATTTTTTGTGACCAAATTAATTTTTGTTACTAAAAGTATTTTTTGTGATGAAAGAAATCTTCGTTGCTAATTGTTTTTTAATGACTAAATTTCTTGTCACTAAAAGATACTTTTTTGTGACTAAAATTAATTTAGAGACTAATTGTTTAATGCAATAATGACCAACTTATTTGTCACAAAATACAATTTGTGACCAAATTAATTCAGTCACTAATTATTTAATGCAATAGAGATCAAATTTTTAGTCACTAAATGTCACATTTAATAACGAAAAATTTGGTCACTAAAATTTTATAATTATTCATAAAACATATTTTAAATAAATTTATTTATTTGCTATTAAGTTGAATCCAAATACATACAATTAAGATAAAAGACAATAGTAGATATAATATCTATTTTGTAAGAGAATCTCAATCAAACAAATTTTTTATTAATAGTAAAAAGAAAGTGAGAGATATATAGTCCAAACCCCTCAATACAAATCTATACATGGAACATTTATCTTTATTACACTCATTACATTAAAAAAATGTATAAAATACAATATGCTCTTGAAGATTAATCTCTTTCGTCTCCATGGGCTCGTCTCTCTTGCCTCTTTAATTTCTTCTTCGGTGCCTTCTTAATTTGGTGTCTCATTCTTGTGCTCCGAATGCTACAACGGCTTTGGATAATCCATATGATGGTCATAATTCCTCTTGCACATGAAAACTTGGATGGGTTCTGATAAGAGTCAGCATATATGCCCATGCCGTAAACTATCATCCCCCATCATTATAATTTAAGATGCTGCATATACCAGTTTAAAGAAGATCAAAATATCATGCAAGCAAAACATCTAGAAATTTAAACTAGGATTGCACCCATACATACCATGGACTTGTCCACCTCAGAATCAGTAGTAAAAACAACTCCAGCAAGTGCTTCAAGGTCCATTCCTGTGAAATTCAAATGAATTAATATAAGTATTTCATGAAACAAAATCTTCAATAGACGGACCAGAATAAACTGAGAATAGCAACAGTGTAATATAAAATACTTACCTTCTCTCCACTAGATAAGTTGGCACTATTTTTCCAGCTCTTCTTTGTGGGACTCACGCTGAAAATAACACCCTCTGAGAGCTAAAAAGTGGGTTAAAAACCAACAAAAAACTTTCAAAATATTGCAGCAGTAAAACCTTGTACATTTCTTTCAATTTTAAGGATATAATGTTGAGTCCTTTCATGAATTCATCCAACCTGCGGAACAAAACTCTAGCAAACTACAGTGCATTAACAAACTCTCCTCCCCCAACAACACCAGCAAACATCACCGACCCCCGCTCAAGCAACCATCTAAGGCGTGTATCAACAATCAACAATCAAGACAGCACTGCAGTTTGCACTATACCAAATTGCACAGCAATGTAAACTGTAGCAAACTGCAGTGCAGCAGACTGCATTTGCACTGCAGCAAACTACACTGCAGTACACTGCATTTGAACTGTGTTTGCATTGCAGTAAACTGCACTGCAGTGCAGCTTGCACTTTGCCTGCAGCAAAACTGCAGTGCAGTGCAGTTTGCACTAAACTAGACTGCAGTGCAGTTTGCTGGACTGCAGCAAACTGCACTGCACTGCAGTTCTATAGCAAGTTTGCTGGACTGCAGTGTATGCACTGCAGCAAGTTTGTTGGACTACAGTAGACTGCACTGCAGCAAGTTAGCTGCACTGCACTGCAGTTCTGCAGCAAGTTTGCTAGACTGCAGTAACTGCACTACAGTAAAATGCAGTGCAGTGTAGTTTGCACTAAACTAGACTGCAGTGTAGTTTGCTGGACTGCAGCAAACTGCATTGTAACATGTTTGCTACACTGTAGTGCAGTTTGCACTGCAGCAAAATGCAATGCAAACTTGCACTGCAGCAAAATGCAATGCAAACTTGCACTACAGCAAAATGCAATGCAAACTTGCACTGCAGCAAACTACAATACAAACTTGCACTGCAGCAAACTGCATCTATGTAACTGTGCTATAATCTGGAGGTGTCAATGGTGAACGCATTATTTAGCCATCTAACATTATAAAATTTCATTGGTTATACAAAACTATTTTTTAACGGTAAACACTATTCGAGTGATGAAGTGCTCCTGTATGGAGGTGTAAATCTTGAGATTCTAAAAGAACACAGTGATCCTGTAGAACCAAAATATCATTGGTTATACAAAACTATTTTTTACATCAACTATCTTTATAGAAATTCTAATAATATTATAATGAAAGGATGAACTAATGATAGAAATCTAGTACCGAAGATGGCACACGTAGCTTAAAGATTTCATAAGGTGGGGAGAGGGATACCCGTGCTGTTTTGAAGCTTCTTTAGATGGAGGTGTGGAGAATGCGGGGTATCTGGTGTTTTGAAGCATCTGGTGTTCTTTCCATCTAGTGTTACTATGTTTGGTGTTGTTGCAATTTCCCCATGCCATAAACTATGATCCCCCATCACTATCATTTAAGATGCTTCATAAACTAGTTTAAAGAAGATCAAAATATCATGCAAGCAAAACATCTAGAAATTTAAACTAGGATTGCACCCATACATACCATGGACTTTTCCACCTCAGAATTAGCAATAAAAATAACTCCAGCAAGTGCTTCAAGGTCCATTCTTGTGAAATTCACAAGAATTAATATAAGTATTTCATGAAACAAAATCTTCAATAAATGGACCAAAATAAACTGAGAATGGCAACAGTGTAATATAAAATACTTACCTTCTCTCCACCAGATAAGTTGGCAATATTTTTCCAACTCTTCTTCGTGGGCCTCACACTGAAAATAACACCCTCTGAGAACTAAAAAGAGGGTTAAAAAACCAGCAAAAAACTTTCAGAATATTGCAGTAGTAAAACCTAGTACATTTCTTTCAATTTTAAGGATATAATGTTGAGTCCTATCATGAATTCATCCAACCTGCGGAACAAAACTATAGCAAACTGCAGTGCATTAACAAACTCTCCTCCCCCAACGACACCAGCAACCATCACCGACCCCCGCTCAAGCAACTATCTAAGGCGCGTATCAACAATCAAGACAGCACTGCAGTTTGCACTATACAAAAATTGCACTATAATGCAAACTGTAGCAAACTGCAGTGTAGCAGACTGCATTTGCACTGCAGCAAACTACAGTGTAGTTTGCATTGCAGCAAACTACACTGCAGTGCAGTTTGCACTTTGCACTACAACAAACTGCAGTGAAGTGCAGTTTGCACTAAACTGGATTGCAGTGTAGTTTGCTGGACTGCAGCAAACTGCACTGCACTGCAGCAAACTGCACTGCACTGCAGTTCTGTAGTAAGTTTGCTGGACTGCAGTGTATGCACTGTAGTAAGTTTGTTAGACTGTAGCAGACTGCACTGCACCAAGTTAGTTGCACTGCACTGCAGTTCTGCAGCAAGTTTGTTGGACTGTTGTTGCAATTACTACTGCTATAATCGTTTTTTCATGTGGTAGCTACAACTATTGTTCCAGGTTCAAGTATGTGTGCATATGTGAGATACAAAAAAAAAGCATGAAGAGTAGTACTCCAAAGAAATAGAGCTAGTAAATGAGAGAAATAATGTCTACTATGACAACTAAAAAATAAAGTGAAAGATAAAGAACCATTGAAGGAGTTGGCTGTCTCAGACAATTGAAAGAAAGGATAAGTGCATTAACTATGATAATTATCCTAGTACAAAAAGTAGAAGGATTCAATATTAAAAAATTCATAATTAGCCAAAGTTTCTCTAGTTAGTACTGTCCATCTGATCCTCTATTTGTCTTTGTTCTAAGAATGCCATCATTCGTGCCTCCATTTTCTTCATACGTGCTTCTCTTTGCTCCATTCATACCTGCTCATGTATTATTCTCGCTATAGACTTTGTACCAACATGAGATTTCATTTTTTGTAGGCTCCTATTTTTTTTGTTCACATCACTAATTTTCTACAATGAATTAATAAGAAAAATGAATATATTAGGAATGTTTAATTAAAACATAAAAACAATAATAAGTCAATTACAAATATATTTTTTCGATGCCTTGAATTTAGCGATGCCCCAATATCCAATTAGCCAACACCATTGATCTGGATCGATGTCTTAAGGGCATTGTTCATGCCTTTGTGCATCAGTACTCCATTTTAAATAATGTTTGCTATGCAAACGAGTGTGCCAAACATTATACATTCGACGAAGTGAAGATATAAAGTCATACATGACATGATTCTCATTTGGGAGACTGAATTCGAACTAAAATAAGAAACTACATATTAAAATACTGATGTGTAAAAAACATGTTCAATTCATATATTTACTTTAAGAACTTCATTACTTACATAGATGATATCAATTATTTTATCAATTATATCAACTGGAATATTAGCCCATCTCTCCACATTCAAAGGAGCATAAAATCTTATAATGCGTCCACTCCTCGTGATAAGCTCTTGAGATCTATCACCAACAAATCTGCGAAGGTCAGCGGGAAGATGAACTTCAATCTTCTTAGTAGAATCAAATTTTCTCTTAGACCATCCAATACCAGTGGTTGGACCACGTGCCCTTTTCTTAATTTCACATGTACCTAATGATTGGCATCTTAGCGTTAAAACATTTCAAGTAAGTGAGTCTAAACAAAAAATGAGTGTTGATTCATCAATATTACCATGCCCAAGATCTGTTGGATTTGAATTTAACTGATGTTCAGCCTCTGGCTCGAGATGATCAAGTTCATGCCTATTCTCATATGTATTCTCCTCTTCATTTATCAAATATCGATCCAGCTGGAGTGACAATTGTGAGTGTATTGGTGGTTGTTGGTCGGACCCAATACTTGTATGTTTTGTTGTTTTATCTTTTATAGGTTGTGGTGCATTATATTTTATAGAATGAAGGTTTTATATTTTATACTGGCTTCATGAGTGGTTTTTCCTAGATTCGATGTTTTAGCATGTGAATCTTTTTTGGAGGGTAAAATTAAAGGTGGACTAAATGATTTTGCAATAGAAGAAATACGCGCAGTAGTAGTCCTTTTTGAATTGAACATGTGAATCTTATGCTCCATGTGTGCTTCTCTTTGTCAATCTAGTGGATTTTGGATTTCTACCAAAGAATCTTTAGCTTTAGCACGTATCTTTATATTCCCTGCCATTTATTCTTTTATGTACCTGAAAAAATTGGATGAATTAGAAGGAAACATTGAACTCAGTAGAGCATAATCATAAGACAATAATAATATAAGCAATAACAAGATAAAGGTCTGCAAAATACAACATTATGGCGATGAGTAAAGTACTTGATCCAACAAATAACACATATATAAAATATGTTCAAACTCCTTTTCCTTGCTAAAAAGAACTTCTTGCAATTATTAGCCCAAAAATTTTGTAATAATGCATGAAAGAATGAATGCAACTCAAGTGCTGACTGTGAACATTTTTGGGACCTAAAATTAGTAGGAACAAGTATTCTGGAGCTCAGACACATATATAAAATACATACATCCAAACACATATATCTTCAGATCCGTTCACATGTTGCATGCCGGTGTGAAACATTTTCAGTCCTGAACCACAATAATCTACAAGTTTCTCATATAATGGAACATAATAATAGCAAAATACATTCAAGTAGGAAAAAAATACCATTCATTAAAAATTTGTGTCCACGAAAAATTACATTTTTACAAGGATGAGCAACCTGTCGTTTCTTCTTTTTTGAGAAGTTAGAAAAGTTGTCTAGAGGAGCTTTGTATTTATATGTTTATTCAATAAACTAGAAGTTGGATTCAGTAAGTCTATAAAAACATACCTTCTAGATAAAAACATACCGTCTATATTTATATGATAGAAAAAGGTATTAAACATCCTCATTTTCCGCATCAGCCTCAAAGTCATCATCATGGTTCTCTTCATTCAGAACACTTCTTTGGCAAGATTAATCTCTTTTCTTAATTATCATAGCCGCAACATCAGTTCTTTGTAATAACATTCCTGTGTCATCGTCATCTATGACAATATTAAGTACTGTGCTTGACCCTATATCTGTATCGTACAAGTGAATTTCTTCTTCATTAAAATCTTCACTGTCTTTCGCAGAAAAATCATTGAAGTGATGAGGCACTGTCTTTATTACCAATCTCCAATCTTTATTTTGGTTGTCCGCTACATAATATATTTGTCCAACTTGACAAGCTAGGACAAAAGGTTCATTGCTTTTCAAATTGCATTTTGTATTAACAGAAATAATTCCATTTTTTTCCTTCTTGTAGCCTTTGTCTTCATGGTATGTATCCCACAAGTCGCATTTAAACAGGACAATTTTGTATCCAACACCATAATCTAATTGAAGAATGTCTTTTAAAACACCATAATATTCTTTTGCCACCTGATTGTTCATCACCCTTTACAATGATGCCACTGTTCTGGGTCTTACGCCTAATTTCACGATCATAAGTGTGAAACCTGAAGCCATTAACAATGTAACCAGTAAAATGTTTTGCCCTTTTCCTTGGACCACGTGCTAATTGTAAAAGTTTTGTGTTAACTTTTGGATCCCCTTCATAGTGTAACTTAGATGCCTTTTGAAAAATGAATATATTATCAGACAAGTAAATTAAATCATAGTAATAATAACTCCCTAAGGCTCAAGAAAAATTGTATTACAATACTTAGTTACCTGTAGTTCGAACCATCTAACAAAGGTTGACTCATGTCTTCTTCCAACATCTTTAGAATACATTTGCTCAAGATCCCTCATATGCTCCCTATAAATAAAAATGATCGGTGAAATATTTGTATTATAATTTGTTAATATGTTTTTAGAGAGCAAAGTTGGCAGACTTACTCTATAAATGGTTCCACTTCTGGACAATTTCTTAATATATACAATTGAGCACGATGCCAATCTTCATATGTCAAATTCTTTTCAAATCCTTTACCTAGTCGTCTCCCTGACTTTTGAAAAATGGATAGACTTGAATCTTATACGTCATTTCCTTCATCATTTCTGGTTGGACGATTCAAATTTGTCTCAATTTTACCAATATATCTTGAACAAAATGTCAAGCACTCGTGGACAAGGTAACCATTTGCCATTGAACCTTCTGGGCGTGCTTTATTTCTTACAAATGATTTAAGTGTCCGTAAATATCTACATGACAAAGTTCAAGGATTATAAGTGATTATGTTAAAGCAAAAAAAATTCAACCAAAAAATAATGCATACCTCTCAATTGGGTACATCCATCGTTAATGAATCGGACCAGCAATTTTAGCTTCACGTGCAAGATGAATTGGTAGATGCATCATGACTGTGAAAAATGAGGGAGGAAATATCTTATCCTGTTTGCAAAGTATGAAAGGAATATTACTCTCAAGTCTATCCAATACTTCAATACTTAATGTTTTGGAGCTCAACTCCTTGAAAAATAGACTCAATTCTGTTGATGCGCGAAATGCGAAGGTGGAAACGAGCACCAGCAGCTAACTATTCGAGCACTTAGGGAAGAAAGAGGAAAAACAAACTGCGAGCAGCAGTCTACTTGGCGGACTAGAAAAGGAACAGAAAAGCAACAGAGCCGTGGAGCACGGCAACACCAGACTTCGCCCGTCGCAGCCTGAATGCCACTCCTGGACGGGCTTGATTTTGATTAAAAAGAAGCGGTTACAAAGAGGGAAAAGGAAAGTAATGCGGAAAGCAAGCTGGAGATCGCAAAGCCATAGATTCGAGTCCGCAGCCTTTAACAAGTGGGCTCCTGGGCTCGAGTCAGCGTGCTTTGAGTGCACCACTTCCCCCTATTTATAGGCTGGGGGCCCGCCCAAACGGGCAGGGCTAAAATAACCGACTGCCTGGGGTACAAAGGAGCCGGGCAGCAGTGACAGGAATCAAAAGAGAAAGAACAAGCAGTCCGCACGGGACCGGCAGACTGGGCCTGCGAGCTGAAATCCTCCCTTGGTCGCGTCGAGCGCAATCCTGTCAGAGTAGTTGCGACCTGAGCGACCTGAGCGACCCGGGCGACCTGACTCGAAGCTCGCCGATTTGAGCTCGACTATCGTCGACCGGAGGTCGACAATCCAGAAGAGTTGAGCTCGACGATCCAGCAGAGTTGAGAACCAAGGGCGACCTGGGCGGATTGAGATCTGGAATCCGGCCAAGGAGGAGCGAGATGTTTAGCTGGATGTGTTGTGGATTCTGGGGTTAACATAATCCCCGCACATTTTTGAGTTTTGGAAAATTTCGAAAATATTTCCTTAACCGCCGAGTCCGCAACTATCATTAATGCTGTTTGTGCTATAAATACCGCCGGAAGCCCTGTCCTCTGTCAGAATCGACTGCGCGATGGGTCGTTACTCACCTATTGCGGTCTCAACTTTCCAGTCCGGCATGGCAAGATTAGGATCCTTCTTCGGCAGCCTTGCTACTTCGACTGAAAAGCCCAAGGCGAGTTCCCTACCTAAAAAGACCAGTCGCCGTCAAGATATTCTAGCCCGCTACCAAGGAGAGAGTTCATGTTAGAAGAAATCAGACCCAGCCCGCGACATAGAGTCTGAGAAAATTGTGACTGCTGTTCCTATTCAGAATCTTCCGTTAGAGAGCGCGAATAAGAAACTGAACCCGTTATCCGTCTCTGATCTGAACCCTGCGAGCTCTTCTAGCATGGAGGTGCACCGCTCTCCTTCCGGGACTATCATGCTGCGGATAGACCCGGATAAGGAAGTATCATCGCCGAAAGCCCAGCAGCAGATCATCGAGGAGAAGCTTCCCGCTGACGAACAAATAGAGGAAAGGGAAGAAGAGATCGCCTAAGTGCGAGCTAAAGAGCCCGGCGAAGCCGCGGCTAAAAGTTCCGTTGAGAAGCAAGCTGAGGAGCTAGTGTCTTCCCTGGCTCTAGTTGTCGCACCAACCTCAGTTCACGAATCATAGCAGGTCGTCGTCGACTTGGACAAGACACCTGAAAAGTAAAAGAGGAAGAGAGACAAGAGTACCGTTGTGGAGCGAGTAGAGAAGAAGCTGAAGGTTAGTAAAGAGAAGAATATCTCCAAGCGGACTGGAGCTGCGAGCTTGCATCATAAGCCGCGAGAAAAGGAAGTTCAAGATAGCGATCTCGTCACCCCTGATCCTCTGTCCGCAGAAGGTGATCCCCCTTCAACGCTCAGCTTATCAACTACTGAGATTCTTGACTCCATAGATAACGAGCAGCTTGCGAGCATGAATCGCTCTCTACTGGATGTGCTGCAGCCTGATGCCGAGATTAGAGGAGAGAAACTTGTTGATCCTTCTTTTCTCCCAGCTGAAGAAAGGGATAGGACTAAGGAGCAACTCGCCGCAATAAAGGCAAAGGTCAAAGCGGTCTCGGAGAAGCTTGCCGTGGATAAGCGGGCTGAGGATCTTCGGACCGCTGCCGAGCTGATGGGATCAGGTAAGTTGCAGCCGGCTCCCAAGCGATTCCAGAGCTCATGGTTATATAAATCCCCTCCACGGAAGTCGCGGCCAGTCAAGATCATTACAGAAACCGATGATATAGTCGTCTAGAGCAGATCGCTGGCCGAGACAAGAGCGATAGTCCGTCGAGAATGGAGGCATCGCCTAGGTGCTTTTGATCCAGAGCGCGCGAGGCGACCTGCCTTTGATAGTCGCCAGATCGCCGCAATGATTACCAAAAGTGAATTAAACTTTTTACCTTTTCGGGCCTATTGCGACCTGGATACTGAAGCGAATTTCATTTTCTTTATTGCAGTTCGGAAGTAAACACCCGATTCTGTCGAGGCTGGCGAGATCGTGCCTTCGCCAATAGACATATCGGTGGAGGCTGCGGTGAGGCCTGCCGCTTAGCTCGCACAGGAGGAGCGGCCTGTACAGGAAACGTACGCGCTGTTAGCGAAGAAATATGAGGAGGAGCTATGCGAAATTCGAGCTGAATTAAAGAAGGGCAAAGAGCGAGAAAAGATTCTAGAGAACGAGGTCGCCAGCCTCTCATCTGCGCTTGAAGGAATGAAGAAGGAGAAACAGCGACTAAGCGGAGATGCCTGTCACTACAGGAACAAGTACTTGGCTTTGGCGAGAGAAGGGAAGAAACAAGTGAGTGAAGCTGCTGGGGCGAGGCCGTAAACGTCTTCTCAACCTGCCGTAGGGGAGGTGCCAGTCCCGGCGACAACCGGGCAGCCCGCGCAGGTCGCAGATCCGACCCCAGCAGTCGTCCCATTGATTCCTTTCAACCGGGTAGTTAGGGATGTCGCTCACATGCATCGTACCTTCAACAATATGCATCACCTGGTTTCGCAACTTTACTGTGAGATCTTGCGAGGAAGCGACCAGGCAGCTCATGTTGGGGTGGATGATGAGGAGCGACCTGCCCAACGAGACCGCAGAAGGCACTGAGGCCGAAATATTTGTTCTGAACTGTTTTGTATAATTTGATGTTTGAACAGCTTCCTTGTATAACTGTATTCGTGCTGTGATGCTACTTCTGCTTGTTGTATGATATTATTATTTTTTAAACTTTGGATAATCCTGTTGTCGAATGTGAATTATGCGGGCTGGCTTTATGCTCGCTTATTTTGTTTACTGGAAAATTGCGGTCTCTGCGGGCTTCCTGTGAGTTTGCGATTACTTGTAGATAAAGTGCAGGAAAGCAGGGAAGAAGTGAACTGCGCGGACTGCCTTTGAATCCGCAAAGCCGTGAGAATTATCTGAAATTGCAGGGAAAACAAGGAAGAAGCTAACTGTGCGGACTGCCTTTGAATCCGCAAATCCTTGAGAATTATCTGAAATTGTAGGGAAAACAGGGAAGAAGCAAACTGCGCGGACTGAGCAATCGGTCTGGGCGGATTAACTGCTATCATGTCAGACGGTTTCTATAAATAGGGTCTTCATTTTCTCTTTGTATAGGAAACAGTTAGAGCTGAAGCCCTGCGGTCTGAAAACATGGTATCCGCGCGTACTGATGCCGCAACCGCCTTCCACGCTGCCGAGCACAAAAGAAGCAGGCTAACCACAGTTGACTTGGAAGCCTTTTTGGAGGAGCACATGGTGGGCTCGCCAGTACTCGCGCGGCTTCCCGAGCATCAAGAGCGATTAAACTTCTCCACAGCTACCCAGCTCGTGGTGCCAATCGATCATTTTGATTGCGGTTTCAAATTCCCCCTGCTTTGGGAGATCGCAGAGATCTTCGAGCACTATGGGGTGGTTCCAGGCCAGCTCGCGCCGAACAGCATGGTCGCCATCTGTAGCTACCTCGCTTACCTGCGAGCTGAGAAGGTCGAGTTTTCCATGAAGATCTTCAGGAAAATTTTCTTTGTCCGCTCTATAACCCCACCAGGAGACCGCGAGTACAAGGGCATCATCTACTTCTACTGCAGGGGGATGAAAGTTGTGGGTTTGCCGAATAAGATCCACAACTGGACTTCTAGGTACCTTATCTTTGAAGGCGACCTGGGGTTCCTTCACACCAACCCGCAGCTGCGCTCAGACGCCGACTTCAAAAGCGTGAGGCTAAACGATATCGGGGCCGCCATCGTCAAGTTCCTTGATGGAGCGAGGCTCGATGTCGACTACTACATCCCACTGCTGCCCGGACTGGACACCGTAAGCCTCCAGGAGAGTAAGTTTCGCGACTTTCATTTGTATCCGCAACGACCTGGAAGTTTAGCTAATTTTTCCTCTTGTAGTGACCTTGGCGGTACCCCCAAATCTGCCCTTCGCACCGGCTGGACAGACTCCTACACAAGGAGAAAGAAGAAAAGAAATTACGAAGAAAAGGAAAGAAGACGGAGATCCCGCCGCGAGTTATTCTTCCGATGACAGCTTCAATATTGCGGGCTTCGGCGAGAAGCAAAAGGATCTAAGGGGTAACCCAATGATCCATTGGCATGAGAAGAAAAAATATGTTCGTCTGTCAATGGCTCTTCCCTCCTGGAGGAGTCCGCGCCCATCTCGCCACGCCCATGTCGCCCTCTCATCCTTGTACGGGAAGCAAAACCTTCGTAAACTGCAGAGTGTGGCTCCTGACGACCTTCCTCTTCTCGCCGCACAAGCCAGTGCAAAGTGCGCCGTCACCAACCACTTCATGGGCAGGCTCACGTGTGAGCTGCTTAGGGAAGATGCGCGGCATAGGAAGGAAAGCAACTTGCTGAAAGAAAGAAATAAGCGACTTGGCGCAAAGATCAATCAATATAAAGAGGACAAGGCTGTAAGTGCCAGTTAATCGCCGTTTATCTCGCTTATCTTTCGCGGACTAACATTTTTGGTTTCTTCTCCAGACTGCATATGAGGTAACGAACCCCGACTTCCAGAAGGCCATGTTTCCTTTTGTTAAGGAAAGCGTGGAGGTGGCAATCGAACGCATTATCAGCGAAGGGTATGCGAAAGCAGGGGTGGACTCCATTCCCTTCCTGAAGCTTTTCCCAGAGCTGAAGGACAAGGTTGCCGAGTTCGAGCGAGCTGCTAAAGGGAAAGTGGTTGCTGAGGATGACGAGGAGGAGTCCGCCGATGAGGAAGCTCCTGAAGATGTGGCCTCAAGTCAGCAGCAAGAGGCCAGTCGGATCAATCCTCTAACTCCGGCTCTGATGAGAGCAGCACGCGGACAGAACCCTCGGCCGCTTCTCGTTCCGGTGACAGCAGCAGCAACGAGTCGGGCGGCTATTTGCCTGTGGTGGATGTGGACGGGTTAAGCCCAGAGAAGCCTGCAGACAAGAAGCAAAGGACCGAATAGGAGGATAAATTGTAATTTTTGGTTTTCAATGTAAAAGGGGGCGGACTCTGCGTGAGTCCGCCAGGACATGTATATATTTTTAAATGAATAGAAAAAAGGATATTTTTGATATCTTCTGAGATGTTCTGCTTATTTCTCGCTTATACTTAGAGGTCGCACTTCTTATATCAATCTTCGTTATAGCTTTATTGCATGTTTAAAACTCTAGCTGAAATTGCATAACCACATCTTGTTATAATATGAACAGATAATGTTTTCTTAGTGAAGAGAACGAATGAAGCGGACTTGGACGAGTTCGGTTTGCAGTCCGCATTTTCCAGAACCTTTGCCAGTTTTTGCGAGAACCAAGATGACGAAAACCACAATCTGCTAACTCAAATAACGTTGATAAGCAAACTAGGCGGACTAGGGTCACCGTCCGCTGATATTTACTGTTGAATCTTTTCCAAATAATCATTAAGTTATATAAATTGAATGAATCCTGCGGACTAGGCGAACTAGAAAACCGAAGCCCGTAATAGACTGAATAGCAATTGATTCAACCAAGGGACGGCGGGCTGAGCGGATAGGATAAACGGAGTCCGCACTGCATCAATAATAACATCAGAAATGACACTTAATTCATAACCAAGCGGGCAGGTGTGGCCGGAGCGGCATTGCTTTCCTCACAGGGTTATGAACTACAGAATCAACCCAAGGGATGGCAGACTAGGCGGATAGGATAAATGGAGTCCGCACTGCATCAATAATAACATCAGAAATGACCTGTAATTCATAACCAATCGGGCAGGTGCGGCCGGAGCGGCATTGCTTTCCTCACAGGGTTATGAACTACAGAATCAACCCAAGGGACAGCGGACTAGGCGGACAGGATAAATGGAGTCCGCACTGCATCAATAATAATCGAAAGCCCCTGTGAAGAAGAAAGCTGCAGTCTAGAGATCATGTGGGCAGGTGCGGCCGGAGCGGTATTGCTTTCCTTACAGGATCTCAGGATCTGCAGACTCAACGACTCAATTCACTGCCCTCTTGCCTGGAGTACAGTCTAAGTCAATCTTTCGGGCAGGTGCGGCTGGAGCGGCATTGCTTCCCTCTGAGATCGACAAGACTGTGGGTCTCCTGCAGGCACTGCTTGAGGGTACCAAGGAGTGTTCGAGGGTTATAACCCTAAGATGGTCTGGGGGCAGGTGCGGCCGGAGCGGCATTGCTTTCCCCGCACAATCATCTGGGTTGTAACGATATCCCTTAAGTGGCATGGTAGAGCTAACCACCACTCTGCTCCTCCATAATGCAGAAGTGGGGTTAGGTACTAGCCAGGATCCGAAATCCAGTATCCTGCCGCACTAGAGCTGGTAAGCTCCCACTACACGGTGCAAAATCTCCCCGCAATACGTGGTCTTCGTGGTGTTACGCTGACACCAACGGTTCTAGGGGAGGTTTTTGCTGAACTCGGCGATATATCCTGGCATTAAGAACTGTTGGGAGTTGCTCGAGGAGGTAAGAGAAAAGAGGCACTTAAAGAAGTGTTAGCACGAATACTTAGATAAATATCAATTTTGAGAAATTTTCATAACATAGAAGAGAGAGTTTAGAGATAGAACCGTTTAGAGTTGTCCTTGCTCAATATATTAACTATCAACACTTGAAACAAAAAGACACTTGATGAAGCGTTAGCAAGGAATTTTCATTAATAATTAACCTCTTAAAGAGTTTACATAAGAAGGAAAGAAAAAGAAGTTTAGGAATAAAACCGCTTTAGGTCATCTCCACTCCACGTGTGCGGCATATCTTCTCCTGCAAATGTTTGTAACCGGTAGGCTCCATTCTCAAGTGCTTCCTCAATAATGAATGGTCCCGCCCAATTAGGATTAAGCTTCCCAACTGAGCTGGCTCTTGCAGTCGCATCGACCTTTTTAAGAACCAGATCTCCCACTTGAAAATGTTTGATCCTTACATTCTTATCAAAGTAACGGGCCATTCTTCTTTTAACTTCCTCTTATCTGATGGCAGCCTTGTCTCTAACTTCTTCAACATACTCCAAACTGAACCTTATCTCCTCGCTGTTCAGCTCAAGCCAATCCTCCATACCTTGCCTAGCAAGCAGCACTCTGGGCGATAGAACTTCAAATTCAACAGGAATTAATGCTTCGGACCCTTGAGAAAGCTTGAACGGGGTTTCCCCTGTTGCAGATGAAGGTGTTGTTCTCAGGGTCCAGAGAACTGAGGGAAGTTGATCAACCCAACTGCCCTTGAGATTTTGAACTTTCTTCTTAAGCAGGTTGAGGATTTGCTTATTCGCTGCTTCTACTTGTCCATTACTTCTGGGATGATGAACTGACGCAAAGCGCGGCTCTATTCCGATCTGCCTGCAAAAATCTATCATCTCCATATTATTGAACTGTGGTCCATTATCAGTGATTATTGCCATAGGGATTCCGTGCCGGCAGACTATCTCCCCCCAAATAAAATTCCTCACAACCTGAGTTGTTGTCTTTGCCAGTGCTTTAGCTTCAATCCACTTACTGAAGTAGTCGATCATAACTATAATGAAACGCCGCTACCCACTTACCATGGGAAAAGGACCAATGAGATCCATCCCCCAAATATCAAAGGTCCAAGGGGTTGCAATTGATCTGAGAGATTGAGCTGCTTGATGTTGAAGAGGAGCGAATTTCTGGCATTGAACACATTTTCTCACATAGGTCTCCGAATCTTTTTTCATTGTGGGCCAGAAGTAACCTTGCCTTAGGATCCTTTTTTCCAACGTTCTTGCTCCCGAGTGACTCCCGCACTCGCCAGAATGCACTTCTCGAAGAACAGCAGGAATTTCACTTTCTGAAACACATCTTGCCATTGTAGACAAGAAGGTTTTTCTATAGAGAATATCAGATATCAAGTAATAGTGCGCTGCTTTCAACCTGAATCTCTTCTTATCTTTCACTGACTGATACAGATTCCTAGTCGATAGGTAGAGAATGAATGGGTCCATCCAAGAGGAACACTGATCGATTAGCATTAACCCTTCCTCCTCCACCACTGGGTGGAAAAGCTCAGAAGTTGTCCCTCCTGACGAGAGCCCATACTTGGCAAGAACGTCAGCCTCCTCATTCTCTGTCCTCAGAATGTGCTCAATAGTAAAACTTTTAAACCTGCCAACCTCAACTTTTACTAGCACAAGATACCTTTTCAACACTGGCTCCCTGGTCTCGAAGTTACCAAAAACTTGTGAAGCCATTACCAGAGAGTCAGTCTTAATATGGACATGATCAATTCCAAGCTCTCTTGCAAGCCTCAAGCCGGCCAGTAAAGCTTCATACTCCGCTTGATTGTTAGTTACTGGAAAATAGAACTTGATGGCTTGCTCAAGCTTGATGCCATTCGGGTTTATCAAAACTACCCCTGCCCCCGAAGAGTTTCTTCTAGAAGACCCATCCACATCGATGGTCCAAGCTAAAGGAGACCTTGCTGCCTGATCCGAGCTAGATTCTGTTGTGTCAATCAGAAAATCTGCAAGCACCTGTGCCTTGATAGCTGTTCTGGGCACATAGGAAATTTCAAACTCACTCAGTTCAATTGCCCACTTAGCTAGCCTGCCTGAATGCTCTGGCTTTTCTAACACACTCTTCAAGGGTTGATCAGTAACCACTTGAATTGAATGTGCCTGGAAATATGGATGGAGCCTGCGGGCAGACATAACCAATGCCAAAGCCAGCTTCTCAAGGATTGGGTACCTAGCTTCCGCATCTTTCAGAATGTGACTGACATAGTAAATGGGGAACTGCCTCCTACTCATTTCTCGGACCAGGACAGAACTAACTGCCTCGGGACCAACCCCCAGGTATAGGAATAACATCTCTCCTGCTCAGGGGCTTTGGAGTAAGGGTGTCGAGGTTAGCTGCTTTTTCAACTGCTCGAAGGCCAAGGAACACTCTTCTGTCCACTGGAACTTGGACGCTCCCCAAAGAGTCTTAAAAATGGCGCACTTTTATCCCCAACTCGAGAGATGAATCTCCCGAGTCCTGCCAACCTCCCCCCCAACTACTGAACCTATTTTGGAGAACGGGGAGGGGCCATATCAAGGATGGCTTTAACCTTATCAGGATTGGGGGCAAGACCCTCAGGAGTAAGGAGATGGCCGAGAAACTTCCCCTTACTTGCCCCAAAGATGCATTTTAACGGGTTAAGCTTTATTTTGTGCCTTCGCAGAGTGGAAAAGGTCTCTGCTAGATCTATCAAGTGCTGTGGAAGAGACCTACTCTTAATCAAAAGGTCATCCACGTACACTTCGAGGTTTCTACTTTTTTGCTCTTTAAACACATGGTCCATCATGTGTTGATAAGTCGCGCCAGTATTTTTAAGCCCAAAGGGCATCACAAGATAACAATAGCAACCATCGTTAGTGATGAACGATGTGCGAGGGATATCTAGTCTGTGCATTCTTATTTGGTGATAACCAGAGAACGCATCTAGAAAGCTCATAAACGGATACCCTACCGTAGAATCAACTAATAAATCTATCCGAGGCAAGGGGTAGAAATCTTTCGGGCACGCTTTATTCAAACGGGTGAAGTATACACACATACGCCACTTCCCCCCTGGTTTCTTAACCATTACAACGTTTGAGATCCACTCAGGATATTGAATCTCTTGTATGAAGCGCGCTTTGAGGAGTTTGGCAACCTCCTCTCTGATGGGCACTGCCAACTTGACAGCTACATCCCTCTTCTTCTGCTGGACGGGCTTGGCAGCTGGATCGATGTTGAGATGATGTCAAGCCACGTCAGGATCGACTCCGGGCATGTCCTCCACCAACCAAGCGAAGACATCCAGATTCTTTAGCAAGCAAGATATCAACTCCGCCTTTTGATCTTCTGGCAACTCGGAGTTGATGGAGAGCTTTCTTTCTTCCCCCTCTGTAATGGGGACTCCTTGCGTCACCTGGGCAGGTTCCAGGTGATCACCTTCTCTATCCACAGCAGCTTCTGATGGAGAAGAGGCTTCTGCTGCTACTGGAAAAGCTGGGGGGGGAAACTTCAGTCACATTAACTGTGCGGAGGTAACACTCTCGAGCTTGCCTTGGGTCGCTCCTGACCCTGCACTGATGGCCATCTTTGCAGAACTTGATGGCTAAATGATATGTTGAAATGATGGCTCGATACTTGTTCAGCAATGGTCTTCCAAAGATAACATGGTAGCTGCTTGGAGCATCTACCACTATGAACTGGATCTCCTTGGTCACCCCTCCGAGCCTCACCGGGAGTGTGACATTTCCTTCAACTTCCTTTCTTTCTCCAGAGAAGCCATAGAGTGGCCCCTCGGTGGAAAGAAGAGGCTTTCCAGTCCTCACAGCTTCAAAAGTAGACTTGAAGAGGAGATTCACGGAGCTGCCTGTGTCAATGAGAATTCTATCGACCGTGAAATCTCCGTTGGCTGCTTGGACTACGATTGGCATCATCAAAGGGATTAGCGGATACAGGAAGGTCTGCAGGGCCAAAGGTGACGATTTCAGAAGGAGGGGTAGAAGAAGAAGTAGAAGCAATCTCAGTTCGGGAAAGCCTTGACAGAGAAGACTTCCGAGTAGACTCAGCCCCTGCTCCGCCATGGATGTAAAAGAGTCTCCCCAAGACTCCTTCGTCGACAACAATACATTCACTTGGGATATCAATGAGCCCCAGATGGCCCTCATCCCTTACCTCTATACATTCCTGCTGAACTTCAGCCACCTCCTTGCCCTTGGAGGTGGAAGGCTTTGAAGACTCACCCTTCCTGCCCAGGTCCTTGATCTTGCCTTCGGCGAACAACCTCTCAACTAGCTGTCGGAGGGCCTTGCAATCTTCGGTCAAATGGCCCTTCTCTTTGTGAAAGTCACAGAACTTAGAGTTGTTCCTGGGATTCCAGTCTCTCTGAGGCCCTTGCCTCCTTTCCTTAGCCTTCTTCTGGATTATCTGGACGACCTCTTCAAAGTCGAGGCCCAGATCTACAAAGTCTTCCATGGAGCTGCTCTCATAAGGATTTGAAGCTGGCGGGGCACCCTGAAGAATGGGAAGTGCTTGAAGGGGTACCGTGGGAGTGGTGGCCAATGACAGTCTCTGATTATGAAACTATTGATGGCCAAGGAAGGGTTTCTTGTGGCGGAGGTTACGCCCCCTCTGAGATGGAGGTTGGAAATCAGGCCGAGGAGGCTTACTGCGGTACTGATTGTTGGAAGAGGAGTTAGGGACATCCCTTCCTCCAGCTTTAGCTGTCAGGGATGAGATATAGGTTGGGTTGGCATTTTCTCCCTCAATAAAGCGATTAGCTATCGCGATGAGCTCCTGATAAGTTGATGGTGCCTTTGTTGTCACTTTGAATTTTAATGGGCCCTCCCGGAGGCCGTGAATCAAGGAAACTTTATAATAATCGGGGTTCACATTCCTTACCCCTTGGATTTCCTTCTAGAACCGATCAACGAATCTTGCCACTGATTCGTTGTCTCTCTGCTTGATGTCAAAAAGGGCTGCCGGCCCATCCTTTCTCTTCTTAGAGGTTGCAAACCTCAGGAGCAGCTCGCTGCGAAGCTCAGCGAAGGAAGAAATTGTGCCCGAAGGCAACTCATAAAACCACTCTCTCACTTGACCATCAAGAGTAGTCACTAGAAGCTTACACTTCAAGGCATCGGAGAGGCTCCTCAATGCAACTGCCCCTTCGAATGCCTGCAGGTGGGAGACCAGATCAGTCTCCCCTGAATAAAAAGGGAGACGAGGTTCTCTGAAATTGCTTGGCGCTGACTCCCACTGGATTCGATCGACGAAGGGAGAGGGAGTCCCTGAATTAGCAGAAGGGCGGACTGGAGGGCGAAGCTCTGCGGGCTCTGCGTACTGCCGATCAACAAAATCTAGTCGGCGAGCCGGAGTCCCTCGGGCTGCTTCCCTGAAGAAATCCATTAGGGGGGCGACTTGACCAGCCTGAGGTCGCAGGGGAGCTGCGGACTGAGCTTGGTGGAGAGGTGGAGGTGCGGTCACAGGCGACTGCTGAAGAGGGGTGTGACGAGCCGGGGTCCGGCGGACCGGAGTCTGGCAGACAGGAGTCTCAGCAACTTCTTCAGCGACCTGGGGAGCAAGCCGCTGAGTCAATGCTGACAGGGCTTGGCTGATTATATCGAGTCGCTGGTCAGTCTCTCTGCGAGATTCTTCTGCTTCCCAACGAGACTGCTCCAACGCTTCCCACAATGAATCATCAGGCGAGCTGGAGCGGTCGGAGCGGCGAGCTCGGCGGTCTGACATTTCTATCCACGGTTTTCAAAAAGCTGCTCGAATCTGAAGGTCGCGTGTTAACTATTGATGCGCGAAATGCGAAGGTGGAAACGAGCACCAGCATCTAACTGTTCTAGCACTTATGGAAGAAAGAGGAAAAATAAACTGCGAGCAGCAGTCTACTTGGCGGACTAGAAAAGGAACAGAAAAGCAACAGAGCTGTGGAGCACGACAACTCCAGACTTCGCCCGTCGCGGCCTGAATGCCACTCCTGCGACGGGCTTGCTTTTGATTAAAAAGAAGCGGTTACAAAGAGGGAAAAGGAAAGTAATGTGGAAAGCAAGCTGGAGATCGCAAAGCCAAAGATTCGAGTCCGCAGCCTTTAACAAGTGGGATCCTGGGCTCGAGTCAGCGTGCTTTGAGTGCACCACTTCCTCCTATTTATAGGCTGGGGGCCTGCCCAAACGGGCAGGGCTAAAATAACCGGCTGCCCGGGGTACAAAGGAGCCGGGCAGCGGTGACGGGAATCAAAAGAGAAAGAACAAGCAGTCTGTGCGGGACTGGCGGACTGGGCCTGTGAGCTGAAATCCTCCCTTGGTCGCGTCGAGCGCGATACTGTCAGACTAGTTGCGACCTGAGCGACCTGAGCGACCTGTGCGACCTGACTCGGAGCTCGCCGATCTGAGCTCGACTATCATCGACCGGAGGTCGACGATCCAGCAGAGTTGAGCTCGACGATCCAGCAGAGTTGAGAACTAAGGGCGACCTGGGCGGACTAAGATCTGGAATCCGGCCAAGGAGGAGCGAGATGTCTAGCTGGATGTGTTGCGGATTCTGGGGTTAACAAATTCAACTAGAGGATCACAAACCTCCTTACGAACAATGCCACGAAGAGCTGGGGCAATTTTATCTTGCATGAAAACTTGACAATAATGAGCCTTCATTTTTAAAACCTTACCTTCCTTAGAATTTACACATCTTCTTATATTAGATGAATAACCATCTGGAACTTCAATATTCTCTAAGAAATGGCATACTGCCCTTTGCTCAGCTAACGTTAAAGTATAACAGGCTTGTGGCATGATATAATAACCATCTTTTTCTATTGGATGTAATTCTGCTTTCAAGCCCATCTCTTTTAGGTCTAATCTAGCATACAAATCATCTTTTGTCTTCCCATCAATATTCAAAGTAGTTCCCAATATATTTTCAGTAATATTTTTTAGAATATGCATGTAATCTAGACAATGTCATATCTCAATAGTTTTCCAATATGGCAACTGAAAGAAAATACTCAACTTCTTCCAGTTATAAGGCAGAGATGCTTCATCTTGCTTTCTTTTTTTTGATGCTTTCCAAATATCACATTGTCACATTCTTTTAATTGTTCTAAAATCTCATCTCCTGAAAGATCCTTCGGTGCAGATTGGGTTTCTATTGTACCATCAAAAGACTTCTTATCTTTACGCCATCTTTGACCTGAATCCAAGAAACGTCTGCTTCCCATATAACTCATCATGAACCCATTCCTCAATCGACATGACCATGTATCCTTATTGTAATAAGGGCATGCTAGCTTACCTTTGGTGCTCCATCCAGATAGATTCGCATAAGCTGGAAAATCATTTATTGTCCACAACAAAGCTGCACGCATATTAAAGTTGCACTTTCCATAAGTATCATATGTACAAGCTCCAACTTCCCATAAAAGTTTCAACTCATCAATCAAAGGTTGTAAATACACATCAATATCATTCCCAGGTTGTCCTGGACCAGGAATAAACAAGGACATTATAAAATTAGGAGTTTTCATGCACATCCATGGTGGCATATTATATGGGATTAAAACAACTGGCCATGCACTATAATTTGTGCTCATAAGACCGAAATGATTAAATTCGTCACTCGTTAAACCAAGTCTAACCTTACGTGCATCTGATGAAAATTCTGGGTGTTTTTCATCAAATGACTTCCAAGTGAAGGTATCGGTTGGATGCCTCAACAAACAATCATCATGTCGTTTTCCTTTATGCCACCTCATATCCTTGGCCGTCCTTGAACACATATATAATCTTTGAAGTCTTGGTATCAAAGGAAAATGTCTTAATACCTTGTTTGGTATGTTTTTACTTCTCTTTGCATGAGCATTACTTTCTGAATTACTGTTGTCCTTGCTTGTTTGCCATTTGGATGTGCCACAAGTGGGACAACTTACATAATCTGAATATTTATCGCGGTAGAGAATGCAGTCATTCAAGCAAGCATCTATCTTATTATTCCCCATTCCAAGCCCTTGCATGTAGTTTTTAGCTTCATAAAAGCTACTGGGGAGAGTTTCACTAGATGGAAGTGCCCTTTTTAATACTTTAAGTAATGCCGTAAAAGACCGATCAGTCCATCCATAATCTGTTTTAAGTGTGAGTAGAGTAATAATAAATTGAAACTTTTAGAATTCTTTGCAACCTGGATATAATTCTTTTTTAGCATCATTTAGCAAGTCATAAAATTTTTTAGCTGCTTCATTTGGGTCTTCATTTTTACATTCTTCTGCATTCTCATTCATGTTATTATAACCATTATTAACATCATCTAACATTGTGTGCATATCATCATGCTCTGTAATCTCTTATTCATCTTCAACAAAAATTGAATTGTCATTATCACTACCTGAGTTAATGTAATTGTCTTCTCCGTGACATGACCACCACTTATAAGTCCTGACAGGAGAGGTCCTGACTCGTATAATTTCCGGTGATTGACACATTTAGGCTTTATTTGGGGGGATTTATTTTCACCGATCAAGCGGTTACGACTACATGATCTGAACTTTAATTAAGATCCGGTTCATGCGGTCATACCCCATTGACCGGTGAAAATAAGTCCCTCCAAAAGGAGTGTTAGTCTTTCACCTAACCTATACATAGATCTAGCTTCTCCATTTCTAATTCCAAGCTAAAACAAGCAAACCAATGAAAATATGCAGTAGCTTTTGAGAAAATAGAATGAAACATCCATATATAGACCTATCTTCTTCTATTCATACATTGTCTTTCTATAAATGGAAATCTAGTAGTATAGACACAGTTACAACTAATTTGACATTAATTTGACCACCAATAGTTGCTCCACAAGCCCACACATCAACACCAAAACAGCCACCATATAATAGTTGTTTCCAAGTTTGGATCATAAACTAACTATATAAATTAATATAGAACAAATTGAAAAGGATTGTTTTTTTAAAAAACTTCTGAAAGCTGTTATTTCAACAATACAATGAAAAAAAAATCAAATAGTGGACATCATCCTAAACCAAGCAGAAATCTAAGAAGCGGATAGGAAGTACCCTTTTGATGAAGTGGAGTTCATAGTCTTCGTCGAGAGGTCTGACGACACCAGATCGAGCGGAGCTGTTGGATCGAGCGGAGGCGTTGGATCGTGCAAAGGCATTGGATCGTGCAAAGGCATTGGATCGTGCAAAGGCATTGGATCATGCAAAGGTCAATGAACGAGTTGAAAGGGCTCGTTGCGACTGATAACAGAGAGCTCGTCGAGAGAGAGAACAGAGGCTCGTCAAGAGTGATAGCAGAGGGATCGTGTTGGTCGGTTTGTAGAAGGTAATGAGCCGCGCGCGTGCAGCGGAGAAGGTAATGAGCCCTGCGTGCCCTAGCGGTTGAGTAGAATTATTAACGGGGAGGGGAGAGCGGGTAAGAGATTATTCACGTGATCAGGCAAGTGAAATTATTCACTAAAAAAAGAGTGGGAAATTAACTTTTGGTGGGAAATCATTCATGGAGAGATATTATTTGTGGAGGGAAAAATTAATTTTATTATGGAAAATTTAAAATTAAAATTAGTCACTTAAATAGGGGAAATAATTTATTTTGGGTTTGAGAATATAAATTTTGGCTTGATGTTCTTTGATGTATAAATTATTAACAAATATTAATCATATTTTTTTTAATTTGTGACTATTATCTTTTCGTCACTAAATTGATTATTTAGTGATGAAACTTGTTTTTGTTACTAAAAATTAACCTTTAGTGACATAATATTATTTTTGGTAAAAAAAAATAGTGACCAAATATTTATTTTTGTCACTAATAAAATGGAACTTGTTATTTAGTGACCAACATTTAATTTTGTCACAAAAAGTACACTTTTAGTGACGAAAAATATTTCATCACAATATTTTCGTCACTAAAAGCCTGTTTTCTTGTAGTGATGTGTCGACACAAGTCCTGTGTGTCGACACAATTGCTTCTAGTCTTGACAGAGTTGGTGTCGACAGAATTCTTGAGTGTGTGTCGACACAAGTCCTATGTGTCGACACAATTTCTGTAGACTGAACTTCTGTGTGTCGACACCAGTCCTATGTGTCGACACACCTACTGTTGACAGAATTTTTGTGTGTCGACACAAGTCCTATGTGTCGACACAAACTGGCTTCTGGTGTCGACACATTTCCTTCACCAGTGTTGAAACTTATACTTAGAATATTTTCCTGTATTTCTTTAACCTGCACATTCAAACTCAACATTCCATCAAATACACATTGATCTATATCATTGAGTTAGGTGAGGCTTCTCCAAATCTGGTACATAGTTTCCAATGTACCCAACATTAAGTTAGTGTGATTTTTGGCTCTGGGAAATTGCATTCTTGGGCCATCTCATTAGTGGTGCTGGATTAGCAGTACACCCGTCCAAGGTGCGTGCTGTGAAGGAATGGTCGCCTTTAATGTCAGCGACTGATGTACGAAGTTTTCTTGGACTTCCCTAACAAAGAAAGTTATGTAATATGAGTAGACACCTCAGTGTGAGGCTGCATTCAAAGAGCTGAAGGATTGACTAACTTCCGCTCCAATCCTAGCCCTTCCATCTAGGAAGGAAGGATATCAGGTCTACACAGATGTGTCCTATCACGATATGGGAGCCGTGTTGATGCAACATAGGCATGTGATTTCTTATGCTTCAAGATAACTAAAGAAGCACGAGGTGAATTATCTGGTACTTGATTTGGAGTTTGAGGTGGTTTTCTCCTTCTATATTTGGAGACACTATTTATATGACATCCACTATGAGATCTTTTCGGACCATAAGAATTTGAAGAATTCTCATACCTAGAAGGAGTTGAATTTGAGGCAATGACTGTGGTTAGAATTCCTGTGTGATTATGAGTTTACGCTAAACTACCAACCCGGGAAAGCAAACTCTGTGGCAGATGCATTAAGTAGAAAGATACCAGCGTCGAGACCCGAATCTCGTATGATTGATATGGAATTTGCTCTAGTGCTTGAAGAGATTGAGATTACTCTGGTACGTAAGGATCATTCAGAGGCATATACGGAATACTTGGCTGCCTTGAGTAAAGTATGTGACATCCGTGAGCAGATCTAGGTAGATCAAGGGAAGGATGCTGCTCTGGCCCTAGTGCTTAAGGCAATCGATAGTGGATTGGCCGAAGAGTATACTATGAAGAAAGGCCTCATTCATTTCCGTGGAAGGCTTTATATTCCCTAGGGCGGTGGAATCCGTGAAGACATTATGAGAGAGGCTCATTGCACTATATATTCAATACATCTTAGGTTTTCCATGATGTATAACGACTTGCTGAAGACTATGTTCTGGCCGGGAATGAAAAGGGATGTTAAGTATTATGTTACACACTGTGAGGCTTGCCAAAGTGTGAAGGTGTAGTGTAAGAGATAGGGAGGATTATAACAGTAATTACCCATTCCCAAGTGGAAGTTTGAGGATATGTCCATGGATTTTTTTTCCATGGGTGGCCTCGCTCGCGCTCTGGGAACAATTCGGTCTGGGTGATTGTAGAATGCTTGACAAAGTTGCCAGGTTCATTCCGATGAAGGAGTCACATGTTGATGTTTTGGTGCATCACTTTGTGGAGTAGTTTATGAGGTGCCATGGGGTACCCAAGATAATTGTCTCTGACCGCAATGGTTGCTTCACTTTCAAGGAATAGAGGGCAGTTCAAGCATATATGGGCTCTCGCCTTACCTTTTGTATGACTTTTCATCCTCAAATGGACAGACAGTCAGAGAGGACGATTAGAACCATGGAAGATCTACTGAGGCTATGCGTGTTGGATATGGGCGAGCCGTGGGAAAGGCTCTTGCCGATGGTGGAGTTTTCATACAATAATAGTATCAAGCTAGCATCAGAATAGCACCCTATAAAGCACTATATGGGAGGAAGTGTAGAACTCTGTTATCATGGGTGCAAGATGATACTAATGTTTTGGTTAGATTGATACGTAGCCACATGTTGGAGGCTCAAAGTCGGCATGCAAAGTACTATAATGTGAAGCACATGATGGTGGAATTTCAAGTGGGTGACAAGGTGTTCTTAAAGATCAGGCCAATACATGGACTGTCACGTGTGCGTGGGAGAAAGAAGCTCAGCCCGAGATATGTGGGGACTTATGATATATTGGAATGGATTTGCCCTTTTGCCTATTAGCTGGAGCTACCACCAGAGCTAGAAAATTTGCACGACGTCTTCCATGTGTCGTATCTTGTAAAAGCATTCCTATGACCCGATCAGCATGTCGCTACTACAAATGGGACAGTGGCAACCGATAGGTCTGTTCGTCTAGAGCCGATGCGGGTATTGTATATAAAAATGAGATGCTTGTGGTGGAAGACTTTGCCTTTGGTGAATGTCCAGTGGTCTACTCACGAAAAAGAGGAATACACTTGGGAGCCGGTGTACTTGAGGTAGAAACGCTACCCGGAGTTGTTTTCCTAAGATAAATTAAAAAGCATACCTTATTTTTTCATGCTTTGCCTTTCCCATAGACTTATCTTGAGTTCGAGGATGAAATATTTTATTTTCTTTATAGGATTTGTAACGTCCCGATTCGCGTTAGATCCCTCGTGCGTATTTTCAAGTCAGGTGATTTGACTTGAGCTTGGGGTGCGCTGGTGGATAGGCTTGCACCTAAGCTGGGGGAAGTGTCGACTCGACACTGAGTGTCTGGACACTTCCACGAGACGGTAGTAGGTACCGCGCTGTGGTAGATATCGTCGAGTATATATGATGAATACCCAGAGGATTTGAGAACGATGAGTAAACAAAAGATCGTTGAGTGTTATCGCTCGATGGAAGCAGTATACCACGCGGAGGTAGTCGATTGATTTATCACTGTATGGCTTGGTAAGCTATCGCCTGGCGATAGAGATACCGCAGGCGATCAGCCCGCTGAATTATTTGGCTTGTCGCTCAGTGAGGTAGCGTGTAGCGGTAGAAGAGTACCATGCAGCGGTAGAAGTACAAGTGGTTGCACCTGAGTGTGCAGTTTGGACTGTAGCTTGTGGAGGAAGTTGATTTCGAACCTACCGCCCGACGCTAGCTCCCTGATTAGTAAGCCCTAGGTCCATTTGGCCTCTTCCTTTATATGCGATGGTACAAGACTGGCCGATAGTCTTCTTCTCCAATTTTCCCGAGAGAACAAAGAGTGCAGAGCTTCTCTTAGAAGGACAAGGAACGAGACAGACTTTCTCTCGGAGGAGAAGAGCGAGAGCCAAGTTCAATGCCGCTATGCCGCCAAGGAGAATAACAAGATCTTTGACCGAAAATGAGGTGAGCTTCCTATCCCCTCCCTTGGTGATAGATCTTTAGTTATGGAATAGGAGATATGTCGGCTCAAGAGAGCATGACTTGGTGCGAAATGAAGATCTCATAGGAAGAGATCACACTAGGACTTTGTCCTAGGGTTTATTGTCTTCAACCTTTCATCTCTTCAACATGAAGTTGACGGACTTGGTTTCATGAAGGATGGTGGTCTATTGAGGGTTAATCGGGGAGGAGGAAGAGCTGAATATATTTCGTTTGAATAGTTAGAGGAAGAAGACGAACTGATGTCGTTCGTTAGACTTTATGATGCATGTAGAAATTTGTTTTCTGTGTGCAGTAGACTTCGAGGCCATTTTCGTGTATGGTATAGTGAGAATCAGGTCTTGGAATGAATTCGAAAGTTGTATTCCTCGGAAATACATTTCCAACGGTTAGTTACACGTTCCCATAGGATCTATATAGCTTCGAGAATGTTCAGTCAAAGTTGTTGTACAGTAATAATATAAGTGGAGGATGTTTCCTGTCGAGTTGTACATCCAGGTAACTAGGATGAATGGATGGTTGTTGGACCTTAAATGGATAAATGGTTGCTGGATCTTGAATTCATAAATGATTGTTAGATCTTCGAGAGAACAAATGGATGGTGGATCTTTAAATAAGCGAACAGTTTATTCATGAAAACGGATAAAGAAGCATCTTATCAATAATACGTGAATATGTAATCTGTAGCTTATGGAGATCAAAGTGGTTGGAAGAACATGATGAATGTCCACCTAGTGTCAACTACCTTCACCTATGGGGGGGGGGGGAATAGGTGTCTTTGCAGCGTGTTAGCGGAATTGAAATTATACCTGCACAAGAAAATAAAACAACAAAGCACAGAGAGGACACAGGAAATTTATAGTGGTTCCCCGATTTGGGTACGTCCACTTTCCCCCTTCGACCTATCTCCCAACCAGGGATGACTCGGTCACTTCACCAACAGGATTAAAATCCAATCCTTGCACTAATGGAAGGAACCCTTCCACACATAGGAGTCAACACTCCCACAACCCGGGTTGCACCCAACCCTTACAACTAGAGACCAATCGGTCCGTTACAAAGAAATTGAAAATAGCTTGTAAGAAATACAAATGACGTTTGGAGACAAAGGTGTCCCTCTTCGTTCGACGACGTGTCCTTGAAGTCAATGAAGAGTCCACAACCCTAGATCTCACATGGATTGAATCTTCCCGAAACCGGCGGCGGCTTGGAGCGGCGACAAGGTTCGAAATAAGCGGCGACGACGGAGAGCTGCTGCTGTGCTATCTTGATTCAAACTTCGTAGCAAGGGAAGCAAGGTCTTCCAACGGTCACACCAGGATCGGTCGTCTCGATCGATTCGGAAGGGGAAGGTTTTCCCGATCAACGAATCAAGAGACAAGGGATCTCTAGTTAGACGCGTGAGACGCTATGCTAACCTAAGCTTCTGTCGCCGGTGATCTGGAAGAACTTGAGATCAACAGCGGCGACTACTGCACGAATGGCGGAGACGATCGGCGGAGCAAGATCGAGGATTTAGGGCTCGACGGCGGCTCATCCTTTTTGAATTCGCGTTTTTCGTGTATGTCCTGTACATACATACGGGGTATATATATATTAGGTCAAGAGATGACCGTTGTGGGTCCCACCCAAGTAGAGACCAAGGTCCGGTTCAAACAGCTGCAGGTAACGAGGACCGGTCCAAAATTTTCTGAAAATTTGCCAAGTCAAAATCGGCGAGAATCGAAGGTGATTCTCGACGAATCGGCGAGAATCACCTACGATTCTCGCCGAATTCGACTTAGTGAATTCTGGCAACACAGGTTGTAGGGGCCGGGGAGAATAGGTGGGAATCACTTTTGATTCTCACCGAATCGTCGAGAATGCAAGGTCATTCTCGAAGAATCGGCGAGAATCATAATGATTCTCGACGATTCTGCCTTAGATAATTTTCCTGTCTGTATCAAGACAGCCGGCCCAACCCAGCGAGAATCAACTAGTGATTCTCGACGACTCGTAGAGAATCATACTTGTGATTCTCGACGAGTCGGCGAGAATCACCTAGTGATTCTCGACGAATTACACTTAGACGAATTTCGTCTTTCGTCCCGTGAGCTGGTCTTTGGCTCATCCTTGCTCCTTGTCTGCTCTTGATTTATCATAGCCCTGTACTTGAAATTAAGTACACCCCAATAGAGAGAGTACACGTAGGCCAACACACTGATCTGCTCAACGAGGGATTACGTTGCACAGACCCGTGTATATTGAACCACTGTACCCTGACATTGGTGTGTACTTAGCATGGAATAACTGCAAGCACAACTAAAAAATATTTCATCAAATACATTGTCTATTCACCTTAGCTTGCACAGGGGCTTCTTCAAACCAGGTACGTTGTGGATGCAATACCCAACAATCTCCCCCTATTTGAAGAAGCCTAAACCCTACAAGCTAAGGTGAATAGAGCATATAGGAATGAAAAACCGAAACTTAAAAGTGAGGTGATAGGGATCTGCATTACCAGTTACTTGAGAGCAAACTAGAACATTGAGCTACCTTAGCCTTAGCCGAGAGGGTAAACTCCCCCTTTTCGGCTTCTGCAAATCTGGGTCTGGTGCACCTGACACCATGCTCCCCCTCAGTTCGTGCACTTATGTTTTCACTTGAGTTTCTAGCAGATGCTCCCCCTAGATGCACGAGCCAGGAGCGTTTGGAGACTTCATTCCTCATAGTTGAGCATCCCCAATTCAGTTTTGAAGAGACTGAACTTGGCCTCGTCTAGGGGCTTTGTGAAAATATCTGCAATCTGCTTGTCCATGGGGACATAGCAGAGAGAGATGTCCTTGTTCTCCACGTGCTTCCGAATGAAATGGTAACGCACTTCAATATGCTTCGTTCTGCTGTGCGATACCGGATTGTTGGCAATAGCAATTGCACTGGAGGAGTCGCAGTACATCGGTACTTACTTGAACTGGAGATCATAGTCTGCTAACTGGTTCCGTATCCATAGGAGTTGTGCGCAACAGCTTCCTGCCGAGATGTACTCAGACTCTGCTGTGGAGGTTGCGACACAATTTTGCTTCTTGCTGTTCCAGGAGATAAGCCTTCTTCCGAGGAATTGGCACGTCCCGGAGGTGCTTTTCCTGTCATCCCTACTCCATGCAAAATCAGCATCTGAAAAACCTATTAGCTCGACATCATTATTTCTCGGGTACCACAAGCCAAGATTGGGAGTACCTTTAAGGTATCTAAGAATTCGCTTTGCAGCGACATAATGAGATTCCTTAGTGTTCACCTGATATCTGGCACAAACACATGTGGAGAACATGATATCCGGTCTACTGGCAGTAAGGTAGAGCAGGGATCCAATGATGCTTCTGTATTTGGTTTCATCGAAAGGTTTACCTTTCTCATCCTTATCCAGAGACATAGTGGATCCCATTGGAGTCCTCATAGAGGTTGCATTCTCCATTCCGAATTTCTTAAGGAGTTCATTTGTGAACTTCGTCTGAGAGATGAAGATTCCTTCCTCAGACTGTTTCACTTGAAGTCCCAAGAAATACTTCAGCTCCCCCATACTGCTCATTTCAAACTTTCCTTGCATAAGTTTGGAAAACTTTTTGCAAAGATTGTTGTCAGTTGAGCCGAATATAATGTCGTCAACATAGATTTGCACCAGCAGAATCTTGCCTTTGACTTCCCTGAGAAACAATGTCTTGTCTATTTTTCCTCTAGAGAACTTGTTCTCAAGAAGAAAACTAGACAATGTCTCATACCAAGCTCGAGGAGCTTGTTTTAAGCCATATAGCGCTTTATTAAGAAAATATACATGATTAGGATAAGTAGGATTGACAAAACCTGGAGGTTGAGCGACGTATACTTCCTCTTTCAAATCTCCATTCAAGAAAGCCGATTTTACGTCCATCTGATAAACTGTGAATCCTTTGTGGGAGGCATAGGCTAGGAATAGCCGTATTGCTTCGAGCCATGCAACTAGTGCAAACGTCTGGTCAAAATCAATCCCCTCCTCCTGTCGGTAACCTTGAGCCACTAGTCTGGCCTTGTTCTTTATGATGACACCATGTTCATCCAGTTTGTTTCTGAAGATCCACTTGGTGCCAATCACATTCTGCTTTTGTGGTCTGGGCACAAGCGTCCAAACATTGCATCTTTCGAACTGATGCAATTCGTCTTGCATGGCCAAAATCCATGCAGCATCTTTGTTCGCCTCGTCGAACTTCTTTGGCTCAACCTGTGATAGGAAGCTAAGATGCAAAATCTCGTTAATAGTACCTCGGCGAGTTCTGACTCCGTCACGAGGATCTCCGATGATCTGATCTCTTGGATGATCCCTAACGTGTCTGAGCTGTAGAAGTCTGGCATCAGGAGCTTCGACTACGTCTTGGGCATCTCCTTCTTCTAAAGGATTTGCTCCATTTTGATTTTCAACTTCTCCGATCTGCGTAGAAGTGGACACCTTGACGTATGTTGGAGTTGCATCTTTCTCGGGCTCATCCAGTTTCAACTTTTCGAGTCTAGCACCTGCATCTTCAGGAAGACGACTAGAAGTCTTGCAATTAAGCAAACTTCCTTCATCAAATACAACATTTATTGACTCCTCTACCACTAGGGTTTTCTTGTTGAAGACTCTATAAGCCCGGCTGCGGCTACTATAGCCCATGAATATGCCTTCGAAGCATTTTTCACCAAACTTAGTACGTGGGTACTTCCCATTATTCAGTACATAACATTTGCAGCCAAAGATCTTCAGGTAGGACATGGTTGGTTTCTTGCCTTTCAGTAGCTCATAGGGAGTCTTACGATGGCTCTTGTTAATCAACGCCCGGTTTTGTACATGCTAAGCCGTATTGACAGCCTCGGCCCAGAAGTATTCTGGGAGAGAAGCGTCATTCAACATTGTCGTGCACGCCTCAATGAGTGTTCTGTTTCTCCTCTCTGCCACTCCGTTCTGTTGAGGAGTGCGAGGGGAGGAGAACTCATTAAAGATACCAAGTTCTTCACAGAACTCTGTCATAGCCCCAGACTCAAACTCTGTTCCGTGGTCACTTCTGATTTTGACCACGGAGCAGTTAAGTTCGTTCTGTATCTGCTTGACAAAATTAGTGAAGATGTCAAACGTATCTGACTTGCGTTTTAAAAAGAACACCCACGTAAACCGAGAGTGATCGTCTACAATTACTAGCGTATACGACTTCCCTCCTAAACTATGAACCTGCATAGGACCAAACAAGTCCATGTGCAGAAGATAAAGACATCTGGAGGAATCTTTGTCTGGGATGCCCTTAAAGGTAGCCCGAGTCTGCTTGCCCATCTGACATGCAGGACATGGACTATCTTTAATGCACTTAATAATGGGAGCATCCCTTACTAAGTCTTTGGAAAATAGCATATTAATTGTCTTGTAATTAATGTGTGCCAATCTCTTGTGCCATTGTTCGCAAAGAGATGCACTGCCTTTTGCTACTAGGCATACAGGGGTAGAAGAGTCTAAACTAAGGAAATCTAAACAGAAAATATTTATGCTCCTAATGCCAGTTAATACTGTCTCCGAAGAGGCACATGATATTATCAGGCATTTATCCTTGCAGAACTTAATGTCATACCCTTTATCACATAACTGGCTTACGCTGATCAGGTTATGATTTAACCCTTCAACATAAGCTACGTCAGAGATAGAGAGGATACCGTTAGAAATCATACTGTAACCTCTGGTTACTCCCCGATCAGATCCCCCAAAGATGACTTTGGGTCCATTCTTGACTGGAGAGTACTCCCGCAGCAGGCTTCTTATCCCAGTCATATGACGGGAGCATCCACTGTCCAAATACCAAATGGGAGTTTTGTTGGCCTTTGGACATTCCTGCAAAACAGAATTAATTTGCCTTAGGAACCCAATCGAACTTGGGTCCTAGATTCCTTGTTAGCATACTCCCCCTCGATTGGTTAGCCCTACGAGTGGTCTGCCTCGCACTGCTGACATAAGGAGTCTCGTTATACCTTGGATTAAACCAACAATCCACGGCAAAGTGACCTGATGGCGAAGGCCATCAGGATGGAGCACTTGGGATGGAGGATGTTGAAGATGTACCGCTTCGCCATCCGGATGGAGCACTTGGGATGGAGGATGTTGAAGATGTACCGGCCAAGGACGTGCGACGCCGTAGCGGACATGGCTACAAGCTTCGCCCTCGCAACAAGACTCGTATTTGATTATTTATATGTTTGTGTGCTAATAGCCAATTCATGAGAGGCTATTTAAAACATTAATTTATTTCCTGCATTTCCTTTATGTGGTGTGTCTTTAGCCACTTGTTTTGTTATTTAAGATGTACGCCTATATAAAGGCCAAGACTTGTCATTTGGAGTAGAATAATATTGAATTGAAAATCACTTGTTTGCCAAAACCTAATTCCCTCTCTTGCTCTCTCCCTAGCCGCCGCCCCCTTCCCCTTGCTCTACCAAAACCGGCGGCCAACAAGGCTAGGGCCGACCACTCCTATCCCCCTCTCCTTCTCTACCCAACCCGACTACCTCCTCAAGGGATCGGCCACCCTCTCCCTTTACCTCTCCTCCTCTTAGCCGCCACCACCATCATCCCTTCTTCTCCCCAAACCGACGGCCAACCTCTCCCCAAAGGTCTTGCAAGGAAGGAGGAAGTCTAGGGAATCCTCAACGGCGTGACGTGAACGGGACAACAAGATCTTCATCCATAGCGCTCTTCCGTGGTCTTCAAAGGGAAAGCGATCATACTTGGTGGATCCGCGCATCACGGATCTACGAATCCGAGAGGGGGTAACGATATTACTACACAAGAGATTTCTTTTCCTAGATAGTTCTTGTGGTGGACGTGTTTTGCGTTATTTTCTGAATTATTATTCTTCGAGGTTAACAAATAACCGATTAGCAATTTTCGTTTGGTTTTCCGAAGGATTCGAAAAAGGATTTGGCACTCCTCGTTTTCTTTTTGTTGGGATAGATACCACCATTTTTCGGATCGTTTAGTTCTTGGTGGATCTATTTTGGTACAACACCTAAAGCTCGCTCGGGATCAATATTATCCCATTTAGCCGGAAAGAGTTTGGCCTATAGCCAACACTCGATCTATTTGCGGAACGGCGATCCGTATGTTAGCACGAACGGTAAATTTAATTATTGAATTAGCTGCGTTTGCGTTGGTGTGCGGAATAGAGAGCGTCGAGCGTAGTCATAAGCGTCGTCACGACCACGTGACGTGTCTTGAGGAGACATCCCTACATCAATTTGGTATCAGAGGGAGGTTGTGTTGATTTCCCAATCGACACCATCCTCACTTTTATCATAGGGTTGTCTTTTCATTTACGTTGTGCACTTTCGTTACGAACCGTGTCAAAATCTGAATTTTGGGCTGCGTTTAGTAAAAACTCACAAATTTTATTTTTCCAGAAAATTACAAAAAAAAATCTGAATTTTCTTCTCATTTTTTAAGAAAAAAAGTCTAAAAAAAATTTTCCTGTTGCTCAATAGTTTTGCGTCAAAAAATTCAAACGCGTAATTTAAGTTAGGTCAAAATTGTTGTTTGTACCGTTCGTTCATGCGCACTAGGCTGGGCACAGAATATCTTCCCTCCACCTCACACATGGCCAACACCCAAGGCGACGAGCCTGCTCCGGCCACGATCGCCGAGCTCTGAGAAGAGTTTAACGCTAGGTTTGACGCACTGACTCAGTTAGTTGAAGGGCTCGCTGTAAATCAAGCGGCGCCTCGAAACAACGGCATTGGCAGAAACCGACTGGGCCCCCAACCCCCGGCAGCCAACCAGCGAGAGGAACGACAAAATCACCCACGTGATCTAGACGATGAGTACCCACCCCGAGGTCACTATGAGTTTGATGTGACAAGGGCCGTAAAAATGAACGCACCCTCCTATGATGGGATGGGAGAGCCCCAACTTTTCCTAGACTGGGTCATGGACATCGAGTGCTATTTTGAATGGCACGATTTAACTGACGCTGAGAAAGTGAAGGTCGCACGTATGAAACTACTAGGAAGGGCCAAAACATATTGGTTAAACGAAGAGAGGCGCCTAGGAACTGTAAACGGAACACCCCCACTTGGGTGGACTGCAATGAAAGCGCTACTACACGACCAATACGTACCCACATATCACCGAACTCAGATGTTCGATGATTTAGCCACCCTTCGGCAAGGGAATACTTCGGTAGCAGATTATATGGGATGCCTCAAGGATATGATGGTGCGTTGCGATGTTCGTGAAATGCCCGAAGTTACACTCTCACGATTTCGTAAGGGCCTCAACCCGGATATACATGGGAAACTCTTGCGTTATGGTCACACAGACCTTAACACCACCTTCAATGCCGCCTTGGATATTGAAAAGCATAATGCCTACAAGTCCAAAGGACGTAATTTCCAGAAAGGGAAATCCATCTTAGGCCCGCACCCTTCTTCATCCTCGCGTGATAAAGGAAAGTATCGATCAACGGATTCGGAGTCCATTGTCATTACCGCTAGGAATAATAGAAATCCCACCGGTGAGCGAGTACCAATAGGACGAGTTAACAAGACTAATGCCACGTGTTATTCGTGCGGCATCCAAGGGCACTATTCTAGTGAGTGTCCCACGAAAAGCAAACCTCTAGCTTTACCAGACGCTTCGTCTGAACCTGCTGATATCGTCTATGGGGCTGGCGAAGAATCTGATGCCGAGCCAAGTGACATTGAGGACGATTCTTACATGATGGTGATGAGATGCATTTTAGCCACACCGCGAGCTTTGGATGAATATAACCGGACAAATATATTTACATTAAATTTTAAAGACGGTGAAAAATGGTGTAAGTTAATTATCGACAGCGGCAGTTGTATGAACGTAGTATCGGAGAATGCCATCACTCGCATGCACTTAGTAACCGAGCCACACCCACATCCTTATAAAATTGCGTGGGTAAACAAGACATCCATAGCGGTCTCTAAGCAATGCATGGTTTCCTTTAACGTTGAAAAACTACATTGATAAAGTTTGGTGCGACGTAATTCCTATGGACGTGTGCCATGTATTATTAGGACGACCTTGGTTGTACGACTATGACGTGACCCACTTCGGTCGCGCAAACACATATGAGTTCAAATTCAATGTTAAAACCGTTGTTTTGAAGCCATCTGCGCCTAAGGATCCGTCATCTATTTCCAAAGACACTGTTGTGCCTGTGGAAAAGAAAACGATAAGCCTGATTAGTAGAAAGGAACTAGAACGTGAGACTTTCATGGATGGCGTTATATACGCGTTAGTCTGTTTACAAGCGAAGGAAGAGTCACCTACCGCAGAGAGCCTCCCATTATCGTTACGAAATCTCTTGGAAGAATATAAGGATGTTTATCCGGTGGATTTACCACCCACGTTACCACCGATCCGTGACATCCAACATGAGATAGATTTTGTCCCGGGATCTTCATTGCCAAATCAGCCCCATTATAGACTCAATCCATCCTCCCATGAAGAATTACAAAAATTAATTTCCGACCTGCTAGCGAAAGGATTTATACGACATAGCAAAAGTCCTTGTGCCGTCCCCGCATTATTAGTTCCAAAGAAAGATAAGACATGGCGATTATGTGTCGATTATCGGGCTATTAATAAAATAACGATCAAATATAGATTTCCTATTCCCCGATTGGACGATCTACTAGATATGCTTTCAGGAGCCGCTATATTCTCTAAATTGGATCTTAAAAGCGGTTATCATCAGATAAGAATACGGGAGGGAGACGAATGGAAGACGGCTTTCAAGTCTAAGGATGGACTTTATGAATGGCTAGTGCTTGGAGAGGGACTTACCAATGGACCCAGTACTTTTTCACGATTGATGACCCAATTTTTAAGCCTTTTATGGGAAAATTTGTAGTGGTCTATTTTGACGACATTTTGGTTTTTAGCATTTCGCCAGGAGATCATGAAACTCATCTAAGAACAATTCTTACCACGTTGCGCAAAGAGAACTTATTTATTAACTTTAAAAAATGCGCATTCGGCGTGCCTTCTGTTGAGTTCTTAGGATACATCGTGAGTTCAGATGGCATTCATGTGGATCCCAAGAAGGTCCAAGCGATTAAGGAATGGCCGGAACCCAAGAATATTAGGGACGTTAGAAGTTTCCACGGATTGGCCACGTTTTATCGAAGATTTATTCGGAATTTTAGTAGTATTATGGCACCCATAACTGAATGTATGAAAAAAGGAGAATTTACATGGACGAAATCGGCCACTAGTGCCTTCCAAACGCTTAAGGAACGAATGTCTGAAGCTCCTTTACTCCGATTACCGGATTTTAGTAAAGTTTTTGAATTATCCTGCGACGCGTCAGGGATAGGGATTGGAGGAGTATTAAGCCAAGAGGGACACCCGCTAGGATACTTTAGTGAGAAACTAGCCGGGCCGAAATTAAATTATTCAAATTATGATCGCGAATTCTATGCGGTAATCCGATGTCTCCAACATTGGCGACATTACCTTATATCAAAAGAATTTGTAATATTATCGGATCACGAGGCCCTCAAATTTGTGAATTCTCAAAATAAGATTAGTCCACGACACGCAAAATGGATATCTTATCTACAAGAGTACACCTTCATAATCAAGCATCTGAAGGGTACGCTAAATCGTGTAGCGGACGCGCTAAGTAGAGTCACTCTGTTATTAAATATCATGGAAGTGTCAGTCATAGGATTCGATAGGATAAAGGATGAATATATCCATTGCCCAGACTTTAAGGACATTTATTTTGCCGCGAAGGACAACGCCCCTACCACTATCTCGGCATTCTATATTCGTGATGGATATCTATTTAAACATGTGCAATTATGCATTCCCCGGTCGTCTTTACGACATTTTATTATATGGGAGTTACATAGCGGGGGACTAGGCGGACACTTCGGGCGAGACAAAACGATAGCACTTGTGGAAGATAAATTCTTTTGGCCGGGCCTCAAACCCATGGTCAATAAAGTTGTAGGAAGTTGTCGTATTTGTCAACTAGCTAAGGGAAACAAGAACAATGCGGGCCTTTACACACCCCTTCCGATTCCGTCGGTGCCATGGCAAGATGTTAGCATGGATTTTATATTGGGTTTACCTATGACTTTTAGGCGACACGATTCCATACTAGTGGTGGTAGACCGATTTTCAAAAATGGCATATTTTATCGCAAGCAACAACACCTACGATGCTTCCAATGTAGCAAAATTATTTTTCAAAGAGGTTGTAGCACATCGAGGTGTACCGAAGACGATAGTGAGTGATCGCGATGTAAAATTTACAAGTTATTTTTGGAAGACCCTCTGGAAACTAATGGGCACTAAACTGTTGTTTTCGTCGGCCTATCATCCCCAAACGGATGGGCAAACGGAAGTCGTCAACCGTAGCTTGGGAGGGTTACTTCGTTGTTTAGTGGGCGAACATAAAGGTACATGGGATCTTATCCTCCCGCATGCCCAACTTGCGTACAATAATTCGAGGAACCGGTCCACTCAGTTGTCCCCGAATGAGATAGTGCACGGTTATAAAGCGCCAGTGCCACTTGACTTGATTCCGTTACCACCTTCTTTTAAGTCAAGTCAATTTGCACTAGATTTCGCATCACACGTTCACACTCTCCACGAGCACATTGGCAAAACATTAGCTAAGCAATATTCTATATATCAATCGAACGCTAACGTACATCGGCGAGTAGTCTCTTTGAACATAGGCGATTTGGTTATGGTTCGTCTAATCCCTGAACGGATGCCGTCGGGCACCATAAAGAAGTTAGCGAACAAGAAAGCCGGTCCATTTAGAATTTTGAAGAAATTAGGCGAAAATGCTTATTTGTTAGAGTTACCTTCTGATTGGGGAATCTCCCCTGTGTTTAATATTTCCGATTTAACGCTTTTTATTGCTCCACCACCTGAATTGTCTATCTCTCCGTTTACTGCTTCCACTATACAATCTAATGGGGTGGGGGGTGAGCTAAATTCTGGATCGCTTTCTCCTGCGAAGTCTATGGTTGGTATGCAGTCTATTGATGCTGAAAATTGTTTTTCTACTTCACCTAACGCTTTTCCGAGGTTTCCCCGGACAGATTTCTTGCCTGACAAGATTTTGCAGGATGATGTATTATCCACTACAGACGGCGACATTCACAGGTTCTTGGTTCGTTGGCATGGTCGTCCGTCTTCGGACGACTCTTGGCTATCTGCTGCACAGTTGGATCTTCTTGACGCGGGCCTCCTCCACCGTTATCTCTCAGCCCACTCATCGGTGATGAGTCCTTTTGAGCGGAGGAGGATTGATGGCGAAGGCCATCAGGATGGAGCACTTGGGATGGAGGATGTTGAAGATGTACCGCTTCGCCATCCGGATGGAGCACTTGGGATGGAGGATGTTGAAGATGTACCGGCCAAGGACGTGCGACGCCGTAGCGGACATGGCTACAAGCTTCGCCCTCGCAACAAGACTCGTATTTGATTATTTATATGTTTGTGTGCTAATAGCCAATTCATGAGAGGCTATTTAAAACATTAATTTATTTCCTGCATTTCCTTTATGTGGTGTGTCTTTAGCCACTTGTTTTGTTATTTAAGATGTACGCCTATATAAAGGACAAGACTTGTCATTTGGAGTAGAATAATATTGAATTGAAAATCACTTGTTTGCCAAAACCTAATTCCCTCTCTTGCTCTCTCCCTAGCCGCCGCCCCCTTCCCCTTGCTCTTCCAAAACCGGCGGCCAACAAGGCTAGGGCCGGCCACTCCTATCCCCCTCTCCTTCTCTACCCAACCCGACTACCTCCTCAAGGGATCGGCCACCCTCTCCCTTTACCTCTCCTCCTCTTAGCCGCCACCACCATCATCCCTTCTTCTCCCCAAACCGACGGCCAACCTCTCCCCAAAGGTCTTGCAAGGAAGGAGGAAGTCTAGGGAATCCTCAACGGCGTGACGTGAACGGGACAACAAGATCTTCATCCATAGCGCTCTTCCGTGGTCTTCAAAGGGAAAGCGATCATACTTGGTGGATCCGCGCATCACGGATCTACGAATCCGAGAGGGGGTAACGATATTACTACACAAGAGATTTCTTTTCCTAGATAGTTCTTGTGGTGGACGTGTTTTGCGTTATTTTCCGAATTATTATTCTTCGAGGTTAACAAATAACCGATTAGCAATTTTCGTTTGGTTTTCCGAAGGATTCGAAAAAGGATTTGGCACTCCTCGTTTTCTTTTTGTTGGGATAGATACCACCATTTTTCGGATCGTTTAGTTCTTGGTGGATCTATTTTGGTACAACACCTAAAGCTCGCTCGGGATCAATATTATCCCATTTAGCCGGAAAGAGTTTGGCCTATAGCCAACACTCGATCTATTTGCGGAACGGCGATCCGTATGTTAGCACGAACGGTAAATTTAATTATTGAATTAGCTGCGTTTGCGTTGGTGTGCGGAATAGAGAGCGTCGAGCGTAGTCATAAGCGTCGTCTCGACCACGTGACGTGTCTTGAGGAGACATCCCTACATCATGACCAACTTTGCCACAACACCAACAGTCAAATCTGTTGTACCTCTTCCTAGGCTCATGCTTCACCCTCGGAAAGGTGGGTACAGCTGGGGCCTTGGATCTGGAGGTGGAGGCATCATAGTGATTGCAATCACATGATTTCTTCACCTTCTGTTCCTTCAGTATAACAGGCTTGGCTTTTGGTGCCTGCTTTCTATTATGGCCGCTAGAGAATTGACCATAATTTCCCAAGTGGATTTACTCATAAGGTGCCTTGAAGACACTCTCACCGAAGTTGCGGGGAAAAGTCCAACCATCATATCGGCTCTTAGGCTTTGCAACCGAGGGCCGGAAATGATGACCAAAGGTTGACTCAAAGTCATGTTGGTTGCAGGGAAAACTTGGCTTTCTGAACTCAACAGGACTGAGTGGGGCCTTTCCCTTTTCAGCAGCAGAGGCCTTCTTGGCGGCCTTATTCTTTCTCCGGTTCCTGTTTCTCCTGGATGAGGAACGGGATACCCCTACATGACCCAAGCCAGCTCCTTTGGCCTGAGCAGAGAAGGTATCAACTAATGGAAGAACAGTTTTTGGCATAGAAAAGCTCTTGACGATCTTCCTTTCTGCCGCAAGTAGTTCTTCCAACTTGTCGACTTCCTCCTGCTTGAGATCAAGAAGCTTAAGAGACTCTAAATGCTTTGAAGTTAGTTCCAAGTGCTCCTGTCGGAGGGAGATCAAACTGGTGATCTCTTCCCTCAGGGATACACTTTCGCCTTTAAGGAATTTTACTTCCTTCTTCGCAGCCTTCATTCTCTTTCGACATTCCAGGAAAGTATTGAGTAGAAGCTCATACTTATCGAGGAGCTCAGCTTCACGGGCAGAAGAGCTATCCTCAGGTTCATCATCCTGAGACTCAGGGTCAGAGTCAGAGTCAGAGAGAGGGGTGTGAGCTTTTACCTTCCCCGTAAATGGGGGGCAGTCTCCTTCCGAGTCACAGTGACCCATTAGCCCAAAGTAGGCTTCCTCGTCATCGCTGGTATCTGAAGTGTCAGATTCACTCAGCGTCTTTGGCTTCTTCGCGATGTAGCTCCTCTCCTTCTTCTTGTCTTTTGAGGACCTGTGCTCCTCTCCCTTTCCCTTTTCCCTCTTGCCTTGATGGCAGTCGGCCACGACGTGTCCTGGCTTGTTGCAACCAAAGCAAATAATGTCAGATGAGCGGTGTTTGTTCGGTTTAGATACATACCTCTCAGAAGAATAGTTCTTCTTCTGATCCCTCGAAGAGGAGCCGTTTCTCTTTCTCTGATTCCTCAGTTTGAGGAACTTCTTGAATTCCCTTGTGATAAGGGAGAAGTCTTCCTCAGACAATTCTGAGTCGGAGGAGCTTGGCTCCGAGTCTTCCTCCTCATCTTTCTTCCATGCACGGGAAGAGACAACACCCTTGCCCTTTCTGGAATGAATGGCTTTCATGGCCACCGTCTTTTCCTTGGCCGCGGCTTTCTCTGCTTCCTCTTCAGCCTTCCTTGTGTTCAACTGAAGCTCATAGGACATGAGCTTCCCGAACAGAATCTGAGGGTCGGTTTCCGCAAGTCTGCCAAACTCACGGATGGCGCAGATCTTTGTGTACCATTCCTTAGTGAGGGACTTAAGGAACTTATCATTGAGTTCACCGTCAGTGAACACTCTTCCATATCCTTTGAGTGCATTGACGATCTTGAGGAAGTTTTCGAAGGTGACTCCGATCTCCTCCTTTGGCCCTTGTCTAAAGGCCTCATATTTCTGATTGAGGAGGGATCTCCGATCGTCCCTCACTTCATCTGTGCCCTCCATTAGGACAATCAGGCAGCTCAAGAGATCCTTGGCTGTCCTGCAGTTGCTGAAGTTCTGCATCATAGAGTCGTCAACTGCGCTCACCAGGATGTTCTGAGCCTTCTTGTCGAGTCCGAACAACACCATTTCGTCCTTGTCCATTTCCGAAAGTTTCTTGGGTACTTTTTTGGTAGGATCATTGGTGGAGGCCTTAGTGGGAATGTAAGGTCCCTCCTCCACTATCATGAAGAGCCGGGGGTCGACTGCTTCCATGTAGAATCTGATTCTTTCCTTCCAGATAGGAAAGTTCAGTCTAGTGCATACTGGGATTTTGCCGGAGTGCTTGAGTCCGTCCATGGAAGATATCTGTCTGCTTCTTGACACTGGTGGCAGTATTCTACTCAAGGAGTGAACCTTTTTGATGAGTAACCTCCCTCTAATACCACTTGAAAGTCCACCTAGTGTCAACTACCTTCACCTATGGGGGGGGGGAATAGGTGTCTTTGCAGCGTGTTAGCGGAATTGAAATTATACCTGCACAAGAAAATAAAACAACAAAGCACAGAGAGGACACAGGCAATTTATAGTGGTTCCCCGATTTGGGTACGTCCACTTTCCCCCTTCGACCTATCTCCCAACCAGGGACGGCTCGGTCACTTCACCAACAGGATTGAAATCCAATCCTTGCACTAACAGAAGGAACCCTTCCACACGTAGGAGTCAACACTCCCACAACCCGGGTTGCACCCAACCCTTACAACTAGAGACCAATCGGTCCGTTACAAAGAAATTGAAAATAGCTTGTAAGAAATACAAACGACGTTTGGAGACAAAGGTGTCCCTCTTCGTTCGACGACGTGCCCTTGAAGTCAATGAAGAGTCCACAACCCTAGATCTCACTTGGATTGAATCTTCCCGAAACCGGCGGCAGCTTGGAGCGGCGGCAAGGTTCGGAATAAGCGGCGACGACGGAGAGCTGCTGCTGTGCTATCTTGATTCAAACTTCGTAGCAAGGGAAGCAAGGTCTTCCAACGGTCACACCAGGATCGGTCGTCTCGATCGATTCGGAAGGGGAAGGTTTTTCCCGATCAACGAATCAAGAGACAAGGGATCTCTAGTTAGACGCGTGAGACGCTATGCTAACCTAAGCTTCTGTCGCCAGTGATCTGGAAGAACTTGAGATCAACAGCGGCGACTACTGCACAAACAGCGGAGACGATCGGCGGAGCAAGATCGGGGATTTAGGGCTCGACGGCGGCTCGTCCTTTTTGAATTCGCGTTTTTCGTGTATGTCCTGTTCATACATACGGGGTATATATATATTAGGTCAAGAGATGACCGTTGTGGGTCCCACCCAAGTAGAGACCAAGGTCCGGTTCAAACAGCTGCAGGTAACGAGGACCGGTCCAGAATTTTCTGAAAATTTGCCAAGTCAAAATCGGCGAGAATCGAAGGTGATTCTCGACGAATCGTCGAGAATCACCTACGATTCTCGCCGAATTCTACTTAGTGAATTCTGACAACACAGGTTGTAGGGGCCGGGGAGAATCGGTGGGAATCACTTTTGATTCTCACCGAATCGTCGAGAATGCAAGGTCATTCTCGACGAATCGGCGAGAATCATAATGATTCTCGACGATTCTGCCTTAGATAATTTTCCTGTCTGTATCAAGACAGCCGGCCCAACCCGGCGAGAATCAACTAGTGATTCTCGACGACTCGTAGAGAATCACAAGTGATTCTCGATGAGTTGGCGAGAATCACCTAGTGATTCTCGACGAATTACACTTAGACGAATTTCGTCTTTCGTCCCGTGAGCTGGTCTTTGGCTCATCCTTGCTCCTTGTCTGCTCTTGCTTTATCATAGCCCTGTACTTGAAATTAAGTACACCCCAATAGAGAGAGTACACGTAGGCCAACACACTGATCTGCTCAACGAGGGATTACGTTGCACAGACCCGTGTATATTGACCCACTGCACCCTGACATTGGTGTGTACTTAGCGTGGAATAACTGCAAGCACAAATAAAAAATATTTCATCAAATACATTGTCTATTCACCTTAGCTTGCACAGGGGCTTCTTCAAATCAGGTACATTGTGGATGCAATACCCAACACATGAGATGTATCCAAAGCAAGCTATGTTGACAATATAGAAATATATAAATAGTATGGTAAATATTATATGATTTTGAATCGAGAAAAGATGTATGACTTGATATGCAGGTGCCTGCGAATCATAGTAATGTGGCTAGATGAGGAAACACCCATGGCCACGTGATATGAGAAGTCTCAATGTTGATGTGATGTATAGTGTACACTGCTTAGAGTTGAGCCTCCCTACGGGTAGTAGTGTGGGACTAGTCCGTTGTATTAGGTGTCTTTCCACATGTGTTAATGATGAACCCTTAAGTGCTTTGGAGTGCGGAAATGCGAAGGGTGTAAGCGCATGTGTATTCGACTGCACTGGATCGATGTAATGATAAGGGACTCGGTTGGATCCCTTGGATGTGATGGCATGGCTAAGTGAAATCGCACGCAGTGTGAGTTGACATGCGGTGTCATAATCCTGGGTTAAGAATAGTGTGGCAGGTCTACGGGCTCGCCAGTCATCACACTGACATGAGTTGACCGATAGAATTTGGGTGGTTAAGCTTGGTTCTCGGTGCTCATTCTCGAGGCTCCTTTCGTGCCAAGTGGATGGTTGGGCTAGGTCCTTTTGTGATACGTGTTGGAGCCGACAGTTCACATATCCTTAGTTTGAAATTATCAACTCCTATATTGTATTTGATTACATCTTTGTTGTGTGGTAGAGTGTGCAGGTTTACAAGTCCCAGAAATACAAGGAGATCTCCTCATGAACTTACCGTCAAGCGGTAGTAGTTACCGTCGGGCGGTAGCCCGAATTAAATGTCCAAGGCGCTCGGGAACCTACCGCATCGTTGTAGTCCTACTACTCGCTCTAGCTCGAGGAATTAATTTTTCCAGGCTCTCGGGAACCAACTACGCAGGCGCAACTTTTATACTGCGCTGCACTAGCCACTCAATGATCGTCGAGACGAAAGTGTCGAGACAACAGGAATATCGTCGGGCACTTGCTTGGTACCGCGCAGTGGTAACACACTCAACGATCATCAAAAGCGTTGAGATGACTGGACTACCACCGGGCACTACCCACCTACCGCGCCGCGCTAGCATTGGAAAAAGAAAAATATTAGTTTTGAATTTTTTTCCAAATTTGGAGGATAGCTATCAACATCAAGCGCGTGAACCTACCACCGGGCACTAGCCTTACCGCCGATGGTGGCCTAATTTTACAAAGACGTATAAAAAGGCGCCTCATTTTTTATGTTCCTTACCACGACAAAAATATACAGATTTCTGTGATTCCTAGGGTTTGACCGGCTATCTGTGGTCTGCATCCCTCCTGTTCTCGTACTAATAACTCCGGCAAGTCAAGGACTACATCGACTACGAAGAGTCGACCAGTTGGAAGAACATGAAGATCTCATGCATCTGCCGCTGATCGCTCGACGGAGGAATCGTCTAGAGGGAGATTTTATTCTTTTAAATCCTTTAAACTTTTATTGTAATCTTTTTTGTTTCTCTATATTCTTGTGGTGAGGGAAATTGACCGGGGAAGGTAGTCAGAATCCGAAGAGGATTCCGTGAGAAATTGACCTGGGGTATGGACGTCTAGATCAGGTGATCTAGTGGGGCTCTAAGACCCTTCTTTGCATGGAGGTGAAGAACCGGCTCGATGAACTTTCTTGGAGGGAAAGGGATAGAGCCACCCAGTTCGGGAAGTGGGTTGATATAGAAAACCCAAAAGCTTTTTTCACTCACCACCTTCGATCTTTGGCATCACGGACATCAAGTTTTTCAATCTTTAAAAAAAATTATTGATTTTAATTTGGATGGAAATTCATTTTCTACGTATTCTCATGCATATTACGTTGTGTGCGTTAGCCTGTACTTCTTCAAAAGGTGCATAGTTTTCTAAGGAGGATTCTTCCCAGAAAAACAAGTTTTGTAACATACTGCTGCGTGTTAGCTACCTAACGCCGTTGTAGCTTTCTAAACTAGTTTTTATGGTTAGAAATATTTCAAAATTCTAGCGATCATCATTAAACCTTATTCACCCCCTCTAAGGTTGACCACTAGATCCAACAAGTGGCATTAGAGGGAGGTTACTTAAAAAAGGCTTAACAACCTGAAGTAAGATGAAAAACATGGTTCACGCATTTCCTGAGGGACAAGGTGTGAGTAGACACCCACTGTTCATGGGGAGTGACAACAGACACTGGAGAACAAGAATGAAAATCTTTCTGATGACACAAAGCATGGATATGTGGGCCATGATCGAGACAAAATACACTGCACCGACAACCATGTTGGTGATACCGTCTTAATCAAACCACATGATAAAAGGGATGATGCTGATAAGCTCAGATCTACAAATAATGTCAAAGCAATGAATTCTATATTTTACACATTGGATAAAACTGAATTATATATAATCTGCTACTGTTAAACTGTATATGATATATGGCGTCTACTTAAGCTTACTCATGAAGGCACCTCACAAGTGAAGAAGTCGAAGCTGTTTCGAATCGAATCTGAATACGAACAATTCCGGATGGAGATCGATGAGGAAGTAGACAACATGTATACACACTTCACCAATATTGTCAATGCCTCAAGATCCCTCGGGAAGACCTATTCAAATGGAGATCTGGTGAGAAAGATCGTGCGATCTATACCTCCTCGCTTCAACCCAAAGGTCACTCCAATTGCTAAATCACATGATATCTGCACCCTAGATGTTAACCCCAGAATCCGCAAAATGTTCAGCAGGACTTCCTTCTCCTCTTTCGGCGGGCTTGTGTTCCTCAGTCCGCTCAGGTCGTCAAGGCACCCCCAGAGGCGGACTCCAATTCCCAGTCCGCCCAGGTCGCCCTACCTTGGTTAGTTTCCAGATCTTGCCAAGTCTCTAGGCGAACTCCAGAATCAGCCTGCTCAGGTCGCAACCATCCAGCTAGGATTGCGTTCTGCATGACCAAGGGGAGGCCCCAACTCGTAAGGCCTGTCCGCCTATCTCGTGTGGACTGCTTGTCCTTTCTTTTTTGATTCCCTTCACCGCTGCCTGACTCTCCTGTACCCCGAGCAGCCGGTTATTTTAGACCTACCCATTTGGGCTGGCCCCTAAATCTATAAATAGGGGAAAGTTGTGCACCCAAGGAACGCTGACTCGAGCCCAGGGGTTTACTTGTTAAAGGCTGCAGACTCGAATCTCGAGCTTTGCGGACTCCGACTTGCTTTTTGCACAGCTTTCTTTCCTCTTCTTGTAACCCGTCATTTGCAATCAAAGTAAAGCCTGTCTCCAGAGTGGCATTCAGGCCGTGGCGAGCGAAGTCTGGTCTCTCCGTGATTAACAGCTCTTCTTTTCTTTTCCTCTCGTCCGCTAAGTAGATTGTTGCTTGCAGTTTGCTTTTTCCTCCTTCCCCAGTGCTCGAACCGTTAGCTGGTGGTGCTCGATTCCCTTTCGCATTTCGTGCATCAACAGTTAACACACGACCTTTTGATTCAAGCAGTTTTTGAAATCAGCGGATAAGAATGTCAGACAATAGAGATCGCCATTCAAACCGCTCCAGCTCGCCAGAGGACTCGCTGTAGGAGGCCTTGGAGCAGTCTCGCTGGGAGGCTGAGTTAACTCATAGAGAGACTGACCAGCAGCTCGATACTATTAGCCAGGCTCTGCTCGCACTAACTCAGCGGCTTGCTCCTCAGGCCGCAGAAGACATTGCAGACCCCCCAGTCCGCCAGACTCCGGTCCGTCGGACTCCAGCTCGTCAAGCCCCTCTCCAGCAATCACCTGCAGTCGCTCCTCAACCTCACCATCCAGCTCAGCCTGCAGCTCCTCTGCGGCCTCAAGCTAGTCAGTTCACCCCTCTGATAGATTTCTTCAGAGAGGCGGCCAGGGGGACTCTAGCCCGCCAACTTGACTTCACTAATCGGTAGTCCGTCGAGCCTACGGACCCTCGTGTTCTAGTCTGCTCCTCTGCAGAATTTGAGACTCCATCTCCATTCATTGATAGAATCTGATGGGAGTCTGCACCTAATAATTTCAGAGAGCCCCATCTCCCTTTCTATTCAGGGGAGACTGATCCCGTAGCCCATCTGCAGGCATTCGAAGGGGCAGTTGCATTGAGATGCCTCTCTGATGCCTTGAAGTGTACACTTCTGGTCACCACACTCAATGGACAGGCGAGAGAGTGGTTCTATGAGCTGCCTCCAAGCACGATTTCTTCCTTGGTTGAGCTTCGCAGCGAACTCCTTCTGAGGTTTACTGCCTCCAAGAAGATAAAAGATGGGTCGACAACCCTCTTTGACATCAAACAAAGGGACAACGAATCAGTGGCATGGTTCGTTGATCGATTTCAAAAAGATCTCCAGGGGGTGAGGAATGTGAACCCAGATTACTCTAATGTTGCCTTGATTCACGACCTCCGAGAAGGCCCTCAAAAGTTCAAGGCAACAACAAAGATGTCGTCAACCTATCAAGAGCTACTAGCGATGGCCAATCACTTTATTGAGGGCGAGAATGCCAACCCCACCTATATCTCATCCCTGACAGCTAAGGCTGGAGGAAGGGATGCCTCCAATGCCTCCTCCAGCAACCATTATCATAGCAAGCCTCCTCGGCCACAAGGGGGCAAAACCTTCGCCACAAGAAACCCTTCATCGACCATCAACATTTTCATGATCAGAGACTGCCGTTGGCCGCCACTCCTGCCGTACCCCTTCAAGCGCTTACCATCCTTCAGAGTGCCTTACCTGCTTCAAGGCCGCATGTGAACAGCTCCGCGGAAGAGTTTGCGGATCTAGGGCTCGACTTTGAAGAGGTCGTCCAGATCTTTCAGAAGAAGGCAGAGGAAAGGAGGCAAGGGCCTCAAAGAGATTGGAAGCCCAGGAACAACTCTCAGTTATGTGAATTCCACAAAGAGAAGGGTCATCTGACTGAAGATTGCAAGGCCCTTTGGCAGCTTGTGGAGAGATTGTTTGCCCAGGGCAAGATCAAGGATCTAGGCAAAAGGGATGATCCTTCAAATCCCTCCACCTCCAAGGGCAAGGAGGTGGCTGAAGTTCAGCTGGAGTACATAGAGATAGAGGATGAGGGCCGTCTGGGGCCCATTAACATTCAGAATGAATGTTGTGATGTCATCGATGTAGGATACTTGGGGAGGCTCTTCTGCATTCACGGTGGAACAGGAAACGAGTGCACTCGGAAGTCTTCCCTTGCAAAGGTCACCAGAGCGGAGGTTGCCTCTACCTCTTCCTCTGCGCCATCTTCAAGAAGTGTCACCTTCGGTCCCTCGGACCTTCCCACGACTGCTAATCCTTTTGATGTCTCCATTGTGGTCCAAGCGGCCATTGTGGATTATACAGTCGATAGAATCCTTATTGACACCGGCAGCTCCGTGAATCTCCTCTTCAAGCCAACCTTTGAAGCCCTGAAGACCGAAAAGCCTCTACTTTCCACCGAGGGGCCACTCTATGCCTTTTCGGGCAAGAGGAAGGAATTCGAGGGAAGTTTCACACTCCCAGTGAGGCTCGAAGGGGTGACTAAGCAGATTCAATTCATCCTGGTAGAAGCTCCAAGCAGCTATCATGCTATCTTTGGAATGTCATTGCTCAATAAGTATCAAGAAATAATTTCAACTTATCACCTGGCTGTCAAGTTCTGTAAAGATGGTCGTCAGTGCAGGGTCAGAAGCGACCCAAGGCAAGCTCGGGAATGCTACATCCAAACAGTCAACATGACTGAAGCCGCCCCTCCCGTCTTCCCAGCAGCAGTCGAAATACCCTCTCAGTCAAAAGCTGCCATGGATAGTGAAGGAGCACACCTGGAACCTGCCTAGGTGACGCAAGGAGTCCCCATTGCTGAGGGGGAGGAGAGAAAGCTCTCCATCAACTCGGAATTGCCCGAAGATCAGAAGGCCGAGTTGATATCTTGCCTGCTGAAGAACCTGGATGTCTTCGCTTGGACGGCGGAGGACATGCCAGGAGTTGATCCTGATGTGGCCTGTCATCATCTCAACATTGACCCAACAGCCAAACCAATACAGTAGAAGAAAACGGATGTGGCGGTCAAGCTGCCTGAGCCGATTAGAGAGGAGGTTGCCAAACTTCTCAAGGCACGCTTTATTCGCGAGATCCAATACCCAGAGTGGGTTTCAAATGTTGTAATGGTGAAAAAACCTGCGGAGAAGTGGAGAATGTGTGTAGACTTCACCCGATTAAATAAAGCATGTCTGAAAGATTGTTATCCCGTTGTCTCGGATAGATTCTTTAGTTGATTCTGCGGTAGGGTACTCTTTTATGAGTTTTTTGGATGCTTTCTCTGGTTATCACCAAATAAGAATGCATAAGCCTGATATCCCTCGTACATCGTTCATTACCAACGATGGTTGCTACTATTATCTCGTGATGCCCTTCGGGCTTAAAAATACTTGCGCAACCTATCAACGCATGATGGATCATGTGTTTAGAGATCAAAAGGGTAAAAACCTTGAAGTATATGTAGATGATCTTTTGGTTAAGAGTAAGTCTCTTCCACAACACCTGCAGGATTTAGCAGAGAGTTTTTCTACTCTGCAAAGACACAAGATAAAACTTAACCCATCAAAGTGCATTTTTGGGGCGAGTAAGGGGAAATTCCTTGGTCATCTCCTTACTTTAGAGGGCCTTGCCCCTAATCCTGACAAAGTTAAGGCCATCCTTGATATGGCTCCTCCCCGTTCTCCAAAAGAAGTTCAGCATTTAGGGGAGAGGTTGGCAGGACTCGGGAGATTTATATCTCAAGTTGGAGATAAGAGTGCGCCGTTCTTAAAAACTCTTTGGGGAGCATCTAAGTTTCAATTGACGGAAGAGTGCTCTCAGGCCTTTGAGCAGCTAAAGAAACAACTGACTTCAACACCCTTACTTCAGAGCCCCCGATCAGGGGAGATGTTGTTCTTATACTTAGGAGTTGGCCCTGAGGCAGTCAGCTCTGTTCTTGTCCGAGAAGAAAGTAGGAGGCAATTGCAAGTCTATTACGTAAGCCATATTCTCAAAGACGCAGAAACGAGGTATCCAATCCTAGATAAAATGGCTTTCGTGTTGGTTATGTCTGCTCGCAGGCTCTGTCCTTATTTTCAGGCACACTCAATTCAAGTGATCACTGATCAACCTTTGAAAAGTATGCTGGAGAAGCCAGAGCATTCAGGCAGGTTGGCTAAATGGGTAATCGAGTTGAGTGAGTTTGAAATCTCTTATGTGCCCAGGACGGCTATCAAAGTGCAGGTACTGGAAGATTTTCTAATTGATACTACAGAGTCAAGTTTGGATCAAGCAGAGAGATCTCCTTTGGCTTGGACCATCTATGTCGATGGGGTCTCTGGCAGAAATTCTTCTGGAGTAGGAGTGGTTCTAATGAATCTGAATGGCATCAAACTTGAGCAAGCAATCAAGTTCTACTTTCCAGTAACCAATAACCAAGTAAAATATGAATCTTTGTTTGCAAGCCTGAGGCTTGCGAGGGAGCTCGGAATCAATCATGTACACATAAAGACTGACTCCCTGGTAATGGCATCACAAGTTCTTGATAATTTTGAGACCAGGGAGCCGGTGTTGAAGAAGTATCTTGCACTTGTGAAAATTGAATTCGGCAGATTCAAAAGTTTTATCATTGAACACATCCCAAGGACAGAAAATGAGGAGGCAGATATTCTTGCCAAGTACGGACTCTCATCAGGAGGAACGACTTCTGAACTCTTCCGCCCGGTAGTGAATGAGGAAGAGTTGATGCAAATCGATCAGCGCCCCTCCTGGATGGATCACTTCATCCTCTACTTATCAACTAGAAATCTGCATTAGTCGATCAGGAACAAGAAAAGGTTCAAGATAAAAACAGCTTACTACTACCTAGTATCTGGTATTCTCTACAGGAAAACCTTCTTGTCTACGATGGCAAGATGTGTCTCAGAAGATGAAATTCCTGCTATTCTTCGTGAAGTACATTCTGGCGAGTGTGGAAGTCACTCAGGAGCGAGAACCCTTGAAAGAAGGATCCTGCGGCAGGGTTATTTTTGGCCTACTATGAAGAAGGATTCTGAGGCCTATGCGAGAAAGTGTGTTCAGTGTCAGAAGTTCGCTCAACTTCAGCATCATGCCGCTCAATCGCTTAGATAAATTGCAACCCCTTGGCCCTTTGCCATTTGGGGAACGGATCTTTTTGGTCCTTTTCCCTTGGCAAGTTGACAGCGACGTTTTATCATAGTTATGATTGACTACTTCAGTAAATGGATCGAGGCTAAGACATTTGCAAAAATGATAACTCAGGTCGTGAAGAATTTCATTTGGGGCGAGATAGTCTGCTGGCATGGTATCCCAATGGAAATAATCACAGATAACGGACCATAATTCAATAACGCTGAGATGATAGATTTTTGCAAATAGATCGAAACCGAACTGCGCTTCGCATCAGTCCATCATCTTACGAGCAATGGTCAAGTGGAAGCAGCCAATAAGCAGGTCCTCAGCTTGCTTAAGAAGAAAGTACAAAATCTCAAGGGCAGTTGGCTTGATCAACTTTCTTTGGTTCTCTAGACCCTGAGAACAACACCTTCATCTACAATAAGAGAAACTCCATTCAAGCTTTCTCATGGGTCGGAAGCTCTAATTCCAGTTTAATTTGAAGTCCCATCACCAAGAGTTCTGCTTGTTAGGCAAGGCATAGAGGACTGGCTTGAACTAAATAATGAGGAGATGAAGTTCAGCTTAGAACATATTGAAGAGATCAGATACAAGGCTGCAATCACGCAAGAGGAAATCAAAAGGAGAATGGCCTGCTACTTTGATAAGAATGTGAGGATCAAACACTTTTAAGTGGGAGATCTAGTTCTTAAAAAGGTCGATGTTGTAGCAAGAGCTGGCTCAGTTGGGAAGCTTAATCCGAATTGGGCTGGGCCATTCATTGTCAAAGAAGTGCTCGAGAAGGGGGCCTATCGCTTGCAAACATAAGAAGGGGTGGATATGCCGCATACATGGAGTGTAGATGATTTAAAGCGGTTTTATTCCTGAATCTCTTCCTCATTTTTACTTCTCATGTAAACTTTTCAAGAGATTTATCATTAATAAAAAAGCTCCTTCCTAACACATCTTCAAGTGTCTTTTTGTCTTAAATGCTGACAATTAATACATTGAGCAAGGGTCATTCCAAACGGTTCTATCTCTAAACTCTCTTTTCTATCTTATGCAAGTTTTTCAAAAAGTTGGTATTTATCAAAGTTTTCATACTAATACTTCTTCAAGTGCTTTCACTCTTTTGCTCCCCGAGCAATTCCAATAGTTGCCTAACACCAGGAGACATCATCGAGTTCAGCAGAAACCTCCCTTAGAGCCGTTGTTATTAGCATAACACCACAAAGACCATGTGTTGCGGGGAGATTTCGCACCATGTACTGGGAGCTTACCGGTTCTATTGTGGCGAGACACTAGATTTCGGATCCCGGCTAGTACCTAACCCCACTTCTGCATTATGGAGGGACAGAGTGGTGGTCAGCTCTACCATGCCATTTAGGGGATATCGTTACAACTTAGATGATCGCGCGTGAAAAGCAATGCCGCTCCGGCCGCACCTGCCCGTAGATCATCTTAGGTTGTGACTTTCGAACACTCCTTGGTACCCTCAAGCAGTGCCTGTAGGAGACGCACAATCTTATTGATCTCAGGAAAAGCAATGCCTCTCCGACCGCACCTGCCCGAAGGATCAATCTAGGCTATACTCTAGGCAAGAGGGCGAAGTACCATCTCGATAAATAGGTGCTTTACAGGAATTGTGTTATGAGCGGACTCCAGTTTTGTAGTCCGCCCAGTCCGCAGGTTTTATCTTTGGGTTGATCTTGTAGTTCATGGCCAGGTGTGAAAAGCAATGCCGCACTAGCCGCACTTGCCCACTTGGTCATGAGCTATAGATCATTTCTATTATTATTTTTTTGGTTATGAGCGGACTCAAGTTTTCTAGTCTGCCGGTTTTCTCTTTGGGTTGATCTTGTAGTTCATGGCCAGGTGTGAAAAGCAATGCCGCACTAGCCGCACCTGCCCACTTGGTCATGAGCTATAGATCATTTCTATTATTATTTATTTGGTTATGAGCGGACTCCGGTTTTCTACTCCGCCCAGTCCGCTGGTTTTCTCTTTGGGTTGATCTTATAGTTCATGGCCCAGTGATAAAAGCAATGCCGCACTAGCCGTACCTGCCCACTTTGTAATGAGCTATAGATCATTTCTATTATTATTTATTCGGGTATGAGCGGACTCCAGTTTTCTAGTCCGCCCAGTCCGTCAGTCTTGGGTTGATCTTATAATTCGGGCATAAAAGGCAATGTCGCACTAGCCGCGCCTGCCCGCTTGGTCGAGCTATAGATCTATTTTATCATAAGCAGACTCTGGTTTTCTGGTCTGCTCAGTCCGCTGGATTCATTCGGGTTGTACAACTTACCCCTACGAGAAATCAATACCAGTCGCGCCTGCTCGCTTGTTCGCAATGGTTCAACTATAGCCACAAGCAGACTATGATCTAAATCCGCCAAGTTCGTATATTTGATCCTTGTCAAGCTGTTTTAGATCGCAGCTTTTATTGTCAGCTCTCTTTTAAACTTATAAAGTATAATTCGACTTCGGCAAGATGTGGACTACTGTTCGAACTCTCAGAGTCCGCTTAATGGTTTATTGCTTTTGATAAAAGATCAAATAACAAAAGTCCATTCATGTTGTGACGAGCTGAGATTGAATAATTTTGATAAGGATTCTTAACGAGCTGAAAGGTTATATTACGCGGATTACATTTACATTGCGCGGACTGGTATATGGAGTTCGACCTTTAACTATAAGAAAAGAAAGAGCAGAGCATTGCAGAAGATATCAAAATATCCTTTCTATTCATTCAAATATATATATATTTATATGTCTTGGTGAACTCGTGTAGAGTCCGCCATCTTTACAATAAAGAAAAACAAAAATTACAATATAGCTTTTCTATCCGGTCTTCTGTCTCTTCTCTGCAGGCACCTCCGGGCTCGATCCGTCGACATTGATTACAGGGGAGTAGCCGCCTGAGTCGCTACTGCTACTCCCCCCAGAGCTAGAGCTAGCTGCGGGCTCCGTCCGCTCACTGCTCTCATCAGAACTAGAGGTGGCAGACTGATCAGACTGACCCCCTCGCTGCTGTCTTGAGGCTGCGTCCTCGGGGGCTTCGTCGTCAATAAGCTCCTCTTCTCCATCTTCTTCAACTGCCTTCCCCTTTGCAGCCCGCTCAAATTCAGTGACTTTATCCTTATGCTCGGGAAACAGTTGCAGGAACGGGACAGTAGCCACTCCCTCCTTCGCAAGTCCGTCATTGATGAAACGTTCGATGGTGACCTCCACACTTTCCTTCACGAAAGGAAACATGGCACTTTGGAAGTTGGGATTGGTGACTTCATATGCGGTCTACAGGGAGAGTAAATAAGTCAGTCCACAACAGATAAGCGACAAAGATTGTGGCGATTACCAATACTTACAGCTTCATCCTCCTTATACTGATTGACCTTTATTCTTAGCCGCTTATTCCTTTCTTTCAGGGACTTGTTTTCTCGGCGGAGTCGTTCATGCTCTCTAAGCAGCTCTCGCGTCATCCGACCCATAAAGTGATTGGTGACGGCGTTGTTCGTGCTAGCTTGAGCAGCGAGCAGAGGGATGTCGTCAGGAGATACGCTCTGCAGGTCGCGTAGGTTTTGCTTCCCGTATAATGCAGAAATCGCCACATGGGCATGGCGAGAAGTGCGCGGACTCTTCCAGGAGGGAAGAGCGGTTGAGAGGCGGTCGTACTTTTTCATCCCGTGCCAGTGGATCATCTGGTTACCCCTCAGATCCTTCTGATTCTTCCCGAAGCCGGCCATGTCAAAGCTATCGGAGGAAGAGTAATCCACGGCGGGATCCCCTTCCTCTTTTCTTTTCCTGGCAATCTCCTTTTTCCTTTCTCCTTGGGTAGGAGTTTGTCCGGCTGGTGTTTGGGGCAAGTTAGCCGGCACCGCCAAGGTCGCTGCAAAAAAGAAAAGAGAACCGGCCAGTCATAGAGCTCTAGGTCTCTACAGATACGAAGCCAGGTCGCAGGAATTACTCTCTTGGCCGCTTATGGTGTCCAGGCCAGGCAGTAGCGGAATATAATGGTCAATGTCGAGCCTTGCCCCAGCCAAGAACACGACGATGGCGGCCTCCACTTCATTCAGCCACACGCTCTTGAAGTCGGTATCCGCGTGCACCTACGGGTTGGTATGGAGAAACCCCAGGTCGCCCTAAAAAATGAGGTACCTAGAGGTCCAGTTGTGGATTTTATTCAGTAAGCCCGTAACTTTCATTCCCCGACAGTAGAAATAGATTATGCCTTTGTACTAGCGATCTCCGAAAGGAGTTATTGAGCGGATAGAAAAAATCTTTCTGAATATATTCAAAGAAAACTGGATCTTTTCAGACCGCGGGTAGGAGAGGTAGCTGTAGATCGCAGCTACGGTTTTTGGCGCGAGTTGGCCCAGAACAATCCCATAGTGCTCGAAGATCTCTGCTACCTCCCAGAGCAAAGGAAACTTGAACCTAGAATCGAAGAAGTTGTTGGATCTTGTAGCCAACCTTAGAGGGGGGGGGGTGAATAAGGTTTGACGCATTTCTTGAAATTTAAGCGTTAATTTGTCCACAGAACCAGAGCTTAGGAAACTGCTGCAGAGCGTTGGGTAACCAATGTTCTGCGGTACGTTATTCACTCTTTTCTTGTACAAATTAGCTTGTGCGCACCCACGTGAAACTAGACTTATCATTCACAAGTAAACATAAGAGGCAATGATATGAAGAAAATATCTCATATGAATCATTCAGTCACACACAATGTTACACTTGTAATTAGGATTGATTTAAAACATGTTTACACACAATACATACAACTTGGATCTCCATGACGCCGGAGATCAGAGGCGGTGAATAAGAATCTTGGGTTTTCTATACCGACCCAAAACCCGGACCGGTTGGCTCTTCACTTTCTCCCCGAAAGGTCTTAGAGCCGCTCTTCACCTCCACACCCAGAAGGGTCTTAGAGCCGCTCTTCACTTTCTCCCCGAAAGGTCTTAGAGTCGCTCTTCACCTCCACAACCGGAAGGGTCTTAGAGCACCGCTAGATCCCCGATCTAGACGCCCCAAATCCCGGGACGATTTTCCACGGAATCCAAACCGGATTCCGACGACCTTCCCCGGTCGATTTCCCTTACCACTTACAACAAAAGAAGAAGAAAAAGATACAAAAAGAGATTACAAAATATATTCGTTAAAGTTTAGGTTCTCCCTCTTGAGAAGTTCTCTGGATGGATCTACGGCCGGTGCTTGTGATCTTCGATGGAAAGCACCCGGTCGCTAGACGTAGACGATGCGAAGCCTTGATCGCCGGAGTTCTTCGATCTCGAACGGGAGGAAGAAACCTTGCTTTTTCTTTGACGAAGACGAGTAGAACGGACGTAGGAAGACGGCCGACCTTGGTATTCCTGGAGCACTTCGTCAATAATCTCTGGAGGCTTAGATCTTGAAGAAACGGCGCTGCTTTTTATACGTCTTGGAGAAAATAGACTACCGCCTGCGATAACTCTATCGCCGGGCGGTAGGTTCGCGCGTAACGCCTGCCAGCTGTCTCCACGCGTCTCCCGAAATGGCAACTATGACTGCTCATTAAGGAAACTGCCGTTTCAAGAAAGCTATCGCCGGGCGGTAATGGTTACCGCGCCCAGTCAGAGCGATAGCGCCATTTCGCCAAATAATTCTACCGCCTGCGACACGACTATCGCCTGACGGTTTCAAGAGAGCTATCGCCGGGCGGTAATGGTTACCGCGCCCAGTCAGAGCGATAACGCCATTTCGCCAAATAATTCTACCGCCTGCGATAAGACTATCGCCTGAGCGGTAGGTACCATCGTCGACGATCAACCCCTTGACGCACGTCGACCGGATACCGCCGGCGGTAGCGTCCTGTCGCCGGGCGGTAGCGTCCTTTTGAAGCTCTTCTCCTTTCCTTTCACCTGTCAGCCTGCACACTCTATCACACAACCAATCTCATCAAATACAAGCAGGGAGTTGATATTCTCAAACCTAAGGAGTGTGAAACCATGTTCCAACAAACTCCCCCTTTTGATAATATCAATCCCGTTCATGATAAACCAAAATCAAGTAGATAGAGTGCCAGAATAGATGTATGTAGCAACGTGGAACAGTATAAAGTAGAGTATCAGAGTAAAATGAACATAGAACAGTAGAATTGTAAGACCCCATTTTTTTTTTTTTTTGAAAACCCGGGGTCTTATGCCCAGAACCGCCGCTTTGCGGTGACACCTTCGCACCCGGGAAGGTCGCCACTACAACGCGCCGATTCTGCCGGCCTTTTCGATCACAATAAGTAGCAAGCAAGAGAGAAGCAAGTCCACCAAAAGAGAATATCACATAAAATAAAACTCCACGAAGGGAGTGTCCACAGAAAATCATCAGAGTATAAATAGTCTAGAAATAAAAAGGGCTCATGCCCGGTACATCAAGTCCTCACTACAAGATCACTCAATGCGGAAGCAAAACTAAATCTCTACTAAAGGGCCGGGACTCACAGTCCCCGTAGTCTGGACTCCCGTGCTAGACTGTCCCATCTCCAAGCGTACCGGCCTCCTGGGCTGCCCCTCCATGCTGGGCTCCGCGATCCCCTAAAATGATATGGTTCGAAAACCGTTAGTCTAAAAGACTAAGTCCTATCATCCCCCACCTCTTTCCCCATGCTCTAAGGCACCGGGCGGAGAGGAAGAAAGGGGAGGACATGAAAGTGGAGAGTAGTCAAAAGCAGATGACGGTGGACCTAACTAACAAGTTATAACAGGGGAGCAATATAAATCTTAAGTGTTGTAATAGGTATAACAGAAAGGAAGTGAGTAAGAAATTAAACCTTCACTTATGTGAGTACACATAAGCCAAGGGATCTTTTGCAAGGCTCCCATCGTACAGAGTGTCCCATACCACTTATACGTTGGGGTGTCGGTTATCAAACAGCAGCATATATATATATTGAAATTAACCTTTGATTTATAAACTTGCCCACACAAGCTTATAGACCAAGGGGTCGTTTTGCAAGTCCTAGAGTATAAGCGTCCCATTCCACTTATACCTTAGGTGTCAAGGTTGTTATGAATGATTATGGCATGCAACTATATGGTGGGTATGATGATCAAGCAGTGCAACTCACACACCCAACTTTGTGTACACAAACCTTTAGTTCCCCCTTTCTGGAGATAACTCCCAGGATACTCCCGTAGTGGCAGACGGAAGCGGTGGGTTGGGCCTCGCCCACCTCAAAACCAGTAAAAGCACTACTGGTCTGACCTATCGTACGCCCTCAACGCCTGGTGCACGAGGCGGACTCCTGCGTACTCTTGCCGACTGGTCCGCCGGACTTAACCTTGGCTCAGTGCTAGTCACCTTGCCGAGTCAACGATATCGGTGTCGGTGCAGTCGAACTCCCCGATATCGAGAACCCACCACCTTAATCTTTCCTATTTTTATGCACATGCAGCCGTTTAGTATATAACAATTTTAAAGTGTCAAACTCCCGGACTAAACCGTCCGTATAAACCACATCCGAGACCAACTTCCCCGGACTACACCGTCCGGCTCATCTCCAGACTTCATCACTTAGAACACCACGGGACGGCGTCCCCTTGAACACCTCGGGACGACTTAACCATTACCAACCCTAACTAATGAGTGTGTGCAAAGTGAATCCCTATTAGGCTAATTACTCTTCCGTTTGATTTAAGATTTACGTTAGCCCAGGACTGCCCCCGGCATACCCCGTGAAGGGCTCTCAAGGGGCACTAGGAACCAAGACGGTGCATTACGGCCCGAAGTTCCCTTTCGCAAGGCACTTATTATTGTTGGTTAATACCCCGTTCCCAAACCCTTAATGTTACTCTGGTTCTAACCCTAATGTGTTTTAACTCCTTCACCCGCTCCCAGGAAAGACGATGTTCCGTCGAACCCGAGCTCCACCCATCCTTAGTTAACCTAACCACTATCCCATACCCAATTTCATTGATAACCTCCGAATCATCTTGCCACGGCATTTACACATGATTTGTCGCCCTATGACCATGGTATTACAATTTCTATGATTTCACTATATGCAGACCAACTTGAGCTAACAACAAGTATGATAGGAAGTGCATCAATTTCTTACCCAAACACCCTAAGATAATTACTAAGGGCCTATCATGACTTTTATAATTTAAATCCAGCACTTCCAAATTTTTCCTAAATAATTTAATATTTATTTAATTATCCAGAAATTAAAGCCATGAGTGATTTTGAGCATGAGGTACTACATTCATTCATCATAAAATTATAAGAAAATTACCAGGGATCTACAATGTCCATAAATGTTCACTGACCAAAAATTATAATTTTACAACGCCTAAAAATATTATTTAAAAATAATTTATAAATTCTACAAATTGCAAGCCTTGTGAATCAACCCCTATGATTATAGATCCAAAAATTCTACAATAATTACCAGAGATGTAAGAAATCATAAAAACTCATTTGCCTAAGTTACACCAGATTTCAGTGAGGGAACAACCCATAATAATTATTTGACTATCTTTAGAAAATCAATGGCTTGTGAATGAAGTACTTAAAATAATCAGTTAATAATTCCAGCAAAATTCAAGCATATGTATAAGAATCTAAAAAGCTCTCTGCCAAAATTTCATATCCATTAATCAACCAGAGAAATCAAATTAATTAAAGTACCCAAAAGCCTATTTTTGTGAGATATGAAGGAACTATCATGTATTGAATTCCAAGGTTCCCAATATTATTTCCCAGAGACTTCCCTAAACCCAAGAAGTACACTACCCAAGTTTCATGGCCTTTAGGCAAGTTTTGGTGACCTATTTTACCTTAACAAAGGAGGTGTCCTAAACTAGGATTAGGGTTTAAGGGAGGGTAACCCTCTCCAAATCTTCCAAGACTTTGGTAAGGGGGTTCTAACCTCACTAGTCTCCTCTCCACCAAAAATCACTTCCATTCAAGGTCATTTGACCCCATGCCCTTCACAAGCCCCCAAAGTCCAACCTAGGGGTTTGGACTTGGGTCCTAGGGCATACTCACCTCAAACCACTCCATACACCATAAGGGAGTGTTAAAGCCCATTACAAACCAGTGGACCAAGTTTCAGCCTCTGGTGAGGGAGTTTGGTCAACTAAAATCACTAAGTGCACTTTTGACCTATTTGCCCCTTAATGGGCTAACCTAGGATTGGGTAATTACCCACCCAACACATCTCCAAATTAAATGAAAATTTATACAGAGCTTCCCTAGGTCCCTAAGGACCTCCCACCAAAATTTTGGGGGATTTGGAGGTCATTAGACCCCTTAATCACTCTAAGATATGATTATTAAATTTTAGCAAAAACTATAGAAAAATGTTATCCAAAAATTACCATTTTTGGATATGTCATAGGTGTAGGTAAGAATGACCCCTACATAAAATTTTAAGTCATTTGGAGGTCTGGTTTGATGTGGGCAACCAAAATGGTGTCTGACCTAGCCTAAGGACACCTTCCACCAAACTGAGTGCTGAGGTCAGCACAGTTATCCAAATTGGGTGAAATCAATTTTAAAATAAAGTAGACTCAAAGGGCTACAACTTTCATGTTCACCACTTTTTCTGTAGAGGGCTCTAGGTATTTTTAATAAATACAAACATTAAGGGGTAAAACTGTGACAGAAATACGAATAATATATCCAAACTATACATCATGATTTTCACTATTTGCACGAATCTTGAAGCGATTTGGATGGCATCCCTTCATCTCCTACCTCCAGCCAAGGGTGGGGATTCACCCGACCTGGGTGATATTGCGGGAGGTTTTCCCGGCCACCCGGCCACCTCCCCGGCCGACCACCACCACCACCACCTTCGGGGAGGTGGGGGCTACCCCTAGCCGGCGGCACCGCCGCCGGAGAGGCCTTTTCCGGCGATCCCGCAAGCCATTTTTTTGGCAAAAACCGTGAAAACCAAAGCTATGGATCGGGCTCAATTGAGCCCGATTCTTGTTCTAATGGATTCCTAGGATCTACACATGAGTAAAGAGGAGGAGGAGGACCTGAGTTGCGGCTTGTAGACGGGCTGAACTCCTCCTTGCCATTTTCGGCCACCAAGCTTGAGCTCCTCTCCAACTTCTACACCAACCTCTCTGGAATTGGAAAAGGAACGGGGGAAAAGCTTGCCCTTGCTCTGGTGAAGCTTCTTAATGAAGGAATTTGGGAGAGGAGAAGTGTAACTCCCCAATTTTGAATTTCCCCATTAATGGCCATTAAGCCTATTTTCAGTTTTTCCTCCAATTGGTGGGGCTGAGCCACCCCCTTAGCTGGCCACCTTAGGGAAACTCTTCCCCTCCACCAGAAGAGTAAAAGCCCCATGATGGTGGGGGGTTATGGAGCCTCCATGGCCATGATGGCCATTAAGCCCCTCTTTCTCTCTCCTCCAAATTGGGGAAAATTTGCATTCCTCTCTCCTAGTCACCCCTTTCTGAATTTGGTGGGCCCAAACATGTCTCATTATTTCCTAAAACTCATGGGCCACACTACATGGGCTTAGCCCACTTGAAATGGGCTAGGTTAACCTTATAAAGCCACTTTCTCTCTCTTAAATAATGGGGAAAATCCCATTTTTCTCTCTCCTAATCATCATGGATGATATTGCTGGTGGGTCCAGCCTAAATACACCCACTTTTAAACTCATCAAACAAGGTTAGCCCAAGTGGATTGAGCTTGGACTTGAGTTAGCCTATTCGGGCTAGATTTGACCTAACCTAGCCTAGGGTTGACCTTGGTCAAATTGGCCTTTTGGGTCACCACCAATGGGTCCTTGGTGACCTATTAGCCTCCCCTAAAGTCTAGGTAGGGGTGGGTAGGGTTGTTAGGGCATCTTGGAGGTCACTTGCCCCTTAGTAAGGGCACTTTGACCATTTTAGTGCTAGAGTTGACTTTGGTCAACATGACCATTTGGGTTGACCCCAAGGGGTCCTTGGTGACTTATTGAGCCCACATTAGGTCTAAGGGGATTTTTAGAGTCAAAATGAACCTACTAGGCCACCCAAAATCAGAGTTTTGAAAATTGCTATTTGCAGACCAAGTGAGTCTCAACTAGGTTTTTTGGTCACTTGGTCTCCTGGGCTCACCTAGGTTAACTCATAGGACCTAGTCATGCTCAAGTCACTCCTAGGGGGGGTCCAATTTGAAAATGGGATGTTACAAATCCCAATAAACAAAATAAAAATTTCGTCCCCGAAATTAAGGTCAAGTCTACGGGGATGTTTTCTACTGGGTTAAGTTAAGCTTGTAACATTCCATAAGGGTTGAAGTACCTACTAGATCAATGATTAAGGGCTAGCCCCAATAAACAAAAGTTTAGCCCATATCTCCTGGAATATTCTACTAGTAATTGCAATTATGGAGAAAACTTTAAACCACTTGAGAAGTTGTGAGGTATACCTGACTGAAGAGCTCCGGGTACTTTTGCTGCATCAAGTCCTGTGGTTCCCAGGTGTGCTCCTCTTGTCCATGATTTCTCCACAAGACCTTGACCAGCGGAACCTTCTTGCGTCGTAAGACTCGCATCCCAGTATCGTCTATCCGGATCGGCTCCAGGTGCACCGATCGATCGGAAGCTATGGGCCCATCCGTAGTCGTAATCTGCTGCTCCGGCCGAAGTAGAGCTCTCCTGAGGGAGGAAACGTGGAAGACGTCGTGCAAACCCGCTAGCTCCGGTGGCAGCTCCAATCTATATGCCAAGGGACCGATCCGCTCCAGGATCCTGTAAGGCCCCATGTATCTCGGACTGAGCTTTTTCCGGCCACGCACCCGCGAGACTCCATGCATCGGTCGTATCTTCAAGAATACCCGGTCTCCTACCTGAAACTCTACTTGACGATGCCGAGCGTCATAATACTTCGCTTGCCTGCTCTGCGCCTCTAACATCCGGTCCCGGATCAGTCTCACCTGAGCCTCGGTGTCTTCCACAAATTCTGAATCCAGAATCTTCGGATCCACGTCCTGCAGCCAAGATAACGGTGTCCTACACCTTCTCCCATACAGGGCCTCGTAAGGAGTCATCCGTATGCTGGACTGATAACTGTTGTTATACGAGAACTCCACCAATGGCAGCATCTTCTCCCAGGGCTCTCCGCGGTCTACAATACATAGTCTCAGAAGGTCTTCCAGCGTCCGATTGGTACGCTCCGTCTGCCCGTCAGTCTGGGGGTGGAAGGCCGTGCTGAAAGTCAGTCGGGATCCGAGGTACGCCTGCACCGATCTCCACTCTCTGGACGTAAACCGCCCATCTCGATCTGATACGATCGTCCTTGGCACGCCGTGATAACGAATATACTGCTCCACGAACTTCCGAACCAACACTCCAACAGAGTCGTCCTTCCTGATCGGGATGAACCTAGCCACCTTCGTTAGACGGTCCACGATCACCCAGATCGAATCGTTTCCCGTCCGTGATCGAGGTAGGCCGTGGATGAAGTCCATCGCGATGTCCTCCAATTTCCACTCCGGCACCGGGAGTGGCTGCAATAAACCAGCGGGATGCCTACACTCTGCCTTCACTAACTGGCATGTCTCGCAGTGGGTCACGAAGTACATAATGTCTTTCTTCATCCCTGGCCAAAACATCATCTTCTTCAAGTCTGCCGTCATCTTCGTGATCCCCGGGTGTATAGAATATCTACTACAATGCGCCTCTGCCATGATGTCCTCCCGAACCCGGCCTCCTGCGGGTATATAGACCCTGCCTCTGAAATGTAGCATTCCGTCTCTCAGGGAATAATCTCCTGTCGAACCCTCCTCCAAGGCTCGAAATATCGGCACTGCCCATGCATCTGTCCTTTGTTCGTCCCGGATGCGGTCCCGAATATCATCAATAGCCACCATCGATGCCAGATACTCCCTATATAGCTCTGGGTCATCCTCGGACACTAGGGATATCTGCATATCTCTGAAGGTCCGAACTAGCTCCATGGACATAACTTGGGGCCTGGCTTCGGAAGTGGCCGCTCTCCGACTCAACGCGTCGGCCACCACGTTTGCCCTCCCTGGGTGGTAGTGCATCTCATATTGATAATCTGCTAAGAACTCCACCCAGCGCCTCTGCCTGATATTCAGCTCCTTCTGCGTGTCCACATATTTCAAGTTCTTGTGATCGGAGAAGATATCGCAGTGGACTCCATAAAGATAATGACGCCAGACCTTCAGAGCAAAAACGACCGCTCCCATCTCGAGGTCGTGGACCGGGTAGTTCCTCTCATGGGTCTTCAGCTGGCGGGAGGCATATGCTATGACATGTCCGTTCTGCATCAGTACCGCTCCCATCCCTTGGTATGATGCGTCGGTATACACCTGGAATCCTTCCTTTCCAGATGGAAGGGCCAGAATCGGGGCTGAGATGAGTCGGTCCTTTAGCTCCTGGAAAGCCGCCTGGCACTGCGCGGTCCAAACGAAAGGCGTCTCCTTCCTTGTTAAAGATGTGAGGGGGAGGGCAATTTGAGAGAACCCTTTCACGAACTTCCGGTAATAACCGGCAAGTCCCAAGAAACTTCGTACGTCGGTGGCTGTCTTCAACGGCGGCCAATCTCGAACTGCCTGAACCTTTGCCGGATCCACTGCCAACCCGGCTCCGCTGATAATATGGCCTAGGAAAGCCACCTCCTTCAACCAAAACTGACACTTGCTGAACTTCGCATAAAGATGATGCTCCCGCAACCTCTGTAGAGTCAGTGCCAGATGCCGGGTGTGCTCCTCCTCCGTCCTAGAGTAGATCAGGATGTCGTCTATGAACACTATAACGAACACATCCAGGTAGGCCTCAAAAACTCGGTTCATGAGACTCATGAACGCTGACGGAGCATTCGTGAGCCCAAAGGGCATCACGGTGAACTCATACAGGCCATATCTGCTACTAAAGGCCGTCTTCGGGATATCCTCCTCCTGGATCCGCAGCTGGTAGTATCCTGACCTCAAGTCCAGCTTCGAGAAATAGTGGGCTCCTTCCAGCTGGTCGAACAACTCGTCTATCCGGGGGAGCGGATAGGTATTTCGGACGGTCAGCCTATTTAGTGCTCGATAATCGATGCACAGGCGAAGTGTCCCATCCTTCTTCTTCACGAATAAGACCGGAGCTCCCCATGGCGAAGAACTCGGTCTAACAAATCCCGCCTCCACCAACTCTCGCAACTGAGTCCGAAACTCCGCCAGCTCTTTCGGGGCCATCCGATAGGGAGCCCTGGACATCGGCTTAGCCCCTGGCACCAACTGAATCTGGAAATCCTTCTCCCTGTGCGGAGGCAATCCTGGCAGCTTCTCTGGAAACACATCGGCGTAATCACAAACCACCGGTATATTGGCAATCCGGTCCTTCTCCTCGGTCATCTCGAACAGTACCTGATATACCATGTCTCCCTGTAGATGGGCCTTAACGGCCTGAATAGAGGATAAGAAAATATAGGACGCAGGTCTGATACCTTCCATCACGATGAGAGAATCCCCATATCTAAGGGTAACCTTCTTGGCCAAGCAGTCAATCTGGGCATGATTCCAGTGGAGCCATGACATACCCAGAATCAGATCATAATCTGGCAGTGGCAAGATCGTCGCTGACGCTTCGAAAGGTTTCCCGCCTATCCATGCCTCCATATTGCAATGGGATGAGGTGAACAGCTCCGACCCGTCAGGTAGCCGTATCTTCATCATCGACCCCGTGAATTTCTCCACGCCATCCAACCCTTGGATAAAAGTCTCCGACACAAACGAGTGCGAGGCACCCGTGTCGAAGAGAGTGTGTGCGGGTTTGCCGCAAATGAAGACAATGCCTGAGATTGTGACTTAACTTAGAGTTTTATTCTTGGTTTTTACTACCTAATGCTAAGAACAGTTAATTCCTAGGAAAGGATGGAAAAAGATTCAAGACAAAGCAAACAAACATAGTCGTACCTGTGATCACTTGCTCAGGTTGTCGGGGCTGGGCCAGGTCCAGTGCATATACCTGCTCCCTTTCTTGCCTACGGTCTCCGCCCTGGTATCCTTGTCCTTGACCGCGTCCTCGACCTCCATACTGCTGAGCAGGTGGGGCAATCTGTGGCGCTAGTGGGGGCCCCCTTCTCATAGGGCAGTTCCTCTTGATATGCCCCACCTGACGGCAGTGAAAACACTCTGGTGGAGGGTAGGCCCTCCCTCCTGGTCTCTGCAAATCCTGCATCTGTGGTCTTGGTATCTCCCGCATCTGGAGGGGCTGGGGAGCTAGAGTCACCTGCTCCCTCGACTCCTGTCTCACCTCCTGGCGAGGCTGATCTTCCATCCTGCCCACATCTGTAACACGACCTCGTCGCTGCTCATTTCTTGCTCCACGATTCTGATCCTCCATTGGCCGCTTCCGGCCTCGGGTAGCATGCCAGTCCGCCTCGATCCTCTTGGCCATCTCTAGCATCCGAGGAATAGGCCCATCGGACACGAACAATAGGGCCTCCCTCAAATCCTCCTTCAAGCCCTTGTAAAACCTCTTGGTGTACCCGGCTTCGTCCAGCTGATAAGAATCTGCATATCGGGCTAGATGATCGAACTCCCGATGGTACTCCACCACCGACCTGGTGCCCTGCTTTAGCTGTAAGAACCGGTCCTCAAGCTCATCCCTGGCCGATTGCGGAACAAAATGTTCCAACAGCGCGACCCTGAATTCTCCCCAAGTGATCTCCGCAACCTCCCTGTCAGCATAAGTCTTGTCCAGGAGTGTCTTCCACCACCTCTTGGCATGGGACTCTAGGCAAGAGACCACCAACGCCACCCTCTCCTCCACCGGGCATCGTATCCCAGTCAGCATCTCATGCATGATGTCCAACCACTCCTCTGTCCGAACTGCCGTCTCTGTCCCCAAGTAGGACGGGGGAGAAAGTCCTCGGAATATACTTAGCCAGTTGGCTCCCGGAACCAACTGCGGAGCCGGAGCCTGTTGAGCCCTGAAGGCTTCTAGGATGGCCGTCAAAGTCTGCCCCATGTCCGTCTGAAGGAAAGGAGCGGGAGCTGGTGGAGGTGGTGCAGCATCCGGAGTCTGCAAGACTTCACCCTGTGGAGTAGGCTGCGCTGAGGGCTGCGAAAAGAAAATTTTTTATTATGAGAAAACGGTTCGAAAGAACTAAATGTGGACAATTATATGTGATTCCCCTTATGGGCACACCACTGCTTCCGCTGCTTAGTTTGTCCGCAAACTAAACTCGCGCGGGGGTGACCCAGGGATTTGTGGACTGCTACTAATCCGATCGATGTTTCCTCTGATACCACTTGTAAGACCCCTTTTTTTTTTTTTTTTTAAAACCCGGGGTCTTATGCCCAGAACCGCCGCTTTGCGGTGACACCTTCGCACCCGGGAAGGTCGCCACTACAACGCGCCGATTCTGCCGGCCTTTTCGATCACAATAAGTAGCAAGCAAGAGAGAAGCAAGTCCACCAAAAGAGAATATCACATAAAATAAAACTCCACGAAGGGAGTGTCCACAGAAAATCATCAGAGTATAAATAGTCTAGAAATAAAAAGGGCTCATGCCCGGTACATCAAGTCCTCACTACAAGATCACTCAATGCGGAAGCAAAACTAAATCTCTACTAAAGGGCCGGGACTCACAGTCCCCGTAGTCTGGACTCCCGTGCTAGACTGTCCCATCTCCAAGCGTACCGGCCTCCTGGGCTGCCCCTCCATGCTGGGCTCCGCGATCCCCTAAAATGATATGGTTCGAAAACCGTTAGTCTAAAAGACTAAGTCCTATCATCCCCCACCTCTTTCCCCATGCTCTAAGGCACCGGGCGGAGAGGAAGAAAGGGGAGGACATGAAAGTGGAGAGTAGTCAAAAGCAGATGACGGTGGACCTAACTAACAAGTTATAACAGGGGAGCAATATAAATCTTAAGTGTTGTAATAGGTATAACAGAAAGGAAGTGAGTAAGAAATTAAACCTTCACTTATGTGAGTACACATAAGCCAAGGGATCTTTTGCAAGGCTCCCATCGTACAGAGTGTCCCATACCACTTATACGTTGGGGTGTCGGTTATCAAACAGCAGCATATATATATATTGAAATTAACCTTTGATTTATAAACTTGCCCACACAAGCTTATAGACCAAGGGGTCGTTTTGCAAGTCCTAGAGTATAAGCGTCCCATTCCACTTATACCTTAGGTGTTAAGGTTGTTATGAATGATTATGGCATGCAGCTATATGGTGGGTATGATGATCAAGCAGTGCAACTCACACACCCAACTTTGTGTACACAAACCTTTAGTTCCCCCTTTCTGGAGATAACTCCCAGGATACTCCCGTAGTGGCAGACGGAAGCGGTGGGTTGGGCCTCGCCCACCTCAAAACCAGTAAAAGCACTACTGGTCTGACCTATCGTACGCCCTCAACGCCTGGTGCACGAGGCGGACTCCTGCGTACTCTTGCCGACTGGTCCGCCGGACTTAACCTTGGCTCAGTGCTAGTCACCTTGCCGAGTCAACGATATCGGTGTCGGTGCAGTCGAACTCCCCGATATCGAGAACCCACCACCTTAATCTTTCCTATTTTTATGCACATGCAGCCGTTTAGTATATAACAATTTTAAAGTGTCAAACTCCCGGACTAAACCGTCCGTATAAACCACATCCGAGACCAACTTCCCCGGACTACACCGTCCGGCTCATCTCCAGACTTCATCACTTAGAACACCACGGGACGGCGTCCCCTTGAACACCTCGGGACGACTTAACCATTACCAACCCTAACTAATGAGTGTGTGCAAAGTGAATCCCTATTAGGCTAATTACTCTTCCGTTTGATTTAAGATTTACGTTAGCCCAGGACTGCCCCCGGCATACCCCGTGAAGGGTTCTCAAGGGGCACTAGGAACCAAGACGGTGCATTACGGCCCGAAGTTCCCTTTCGCAAGGCACTTATTATTGTTGGTTAATACCCCGTTCCCAAACCCTTAATGTTACTCTGGTTCTAACCCTAATGTGTTTTAACTCCTTCACCCGCTCCCAGGAAAGACGATGTTCCGTCGAACCCGAGCTCCACCCATCCTTAGTTAACCTAACCACTATCCCATACCCAATTTCATTGATAACCTCCGAATCATCTTGCCACGGCATTTACACATGATTTGTCGCCCTATGACCATGGTATTACAATTTCTATGATTTCACTATATGCAGACCAACTTGAGCTAACAACAAGTATGATAGGAAGTGCATCAATTTCTTACCCAAACACCCTAAGATAATTACTAAGGGCCTATCATGACTTTTATAATTTAAATCCAGCACTTCCAAATTTTTCCTAAATAATTTAATATTTATTTAATTATCCAGAAATTAAAGCCATGAGTGATTTTGAGCATGAGGTACTACATTCATTCATCATAAAATTATAAGAAAATTACCAGGGATCTACAATGTCCATAAATGTTCACTGACCAAAAATTATAATTTTACAAGGCCTAAAAATATTATTTAAAAATAATTTATAAATTCTACAAATTGCAAGCCTTGTGAATCAACCCCTATGATTATAGATCCAAAAATTCTACAATAATTACCAGAGATGTAAGAGGTCATAAAAACTCATTTGCCTAAGTTACACCAGATTTCAGTGAGGGAACAACCCATAATAATTATTTGACTATCTTTAGAAAATCAATGGCTTGTGAATGAAGTACTTAAAATAATCAGTTAATAATTCCAGCAAAATTCAAGCATATGTATAAGAATCTAAAAAGCTCTCTGCCAAAATTTCATATCCATTAATCAACCAGAGAAATCAAATTAATTAAAGTACCCAAAAGCCTATTTTTGTGAGATATGAAGGAACTATCATGTATTGAATTTCAAGGTTCCCAATATTATTTCCCAGAGACTTCCCTAAACCCAAGAAGTACACTACCCAAGTTTCATGGCCTTTAGGCAAGTTTTGGTGACCTATTTTACCTTAACAAAGGAGGTGTCCTAAACTAGGATTAGGGTTTAAGGGAGGGTAACCCTCTCCAAATCTTCCAAGACTTTGGTAAGGGGGTTCTAACCTCACTAGTCTCCTCTCCACCAAAAATCACTTCCATTCAAGGTCATTTGACACCATGCCCTTCACAAGCCCCCAAAGTCCAACCTAGGGGTTTGGACTTGGGTCCTAGGGCATACTCACCTCAAACCACTCCATACACCATAAGGGAGTGTTAAAGCCCATTACAAACCAGTGGACCAAGTTTCAGCCTCTGGTGAGGGAGTTTGGTCAACTAAAATCACTAAGTGCACTTTTGACCTATTTGCCCCTTAATGGGCTAACCTAGGATTGGGTAATTACCCACCCAACACATCTCCAAATTAAATGAAAATTTATACAGAGCTTCCCTAGGTCCCTAAGGACCTCCCACCAAAATTTTGGGGGATTTGGAGGTCATTAGACCCCTTAATCACTCTAAGATATGATTATTAAATTTTAGCAAAAACTATAGAAAAATGTTATCCAAAAATTACCATTTTTGGATATGTCATAGGTGTAGGTAAGAATGACCCCTACATAAAATTTTAAGTCATTTGGAGGTCTGGTTTGATGTGGGCAACCAAAATGGTGTCTGACCTAGCCTAAGGACACCTTCCACCAAACTGAGTGCTGAGGTCAGCACAGTTATCCAAATTGGGTGAAATCAATTTTAAAATAAAGTAGACTCAAAGGGCTACAACTTTCATGTTCACCACTTTTTCTGTAGAGGGCTCTAGGTATTTTTAATAAATACAAACATTAAGGGGTAAAACTGTGACAGAAATACGAATAATATATCCAAACTATACATCATGATTTTCACTATTTGCACGAATCTTGAAGCGATTTGGATGGCATCCCTTCATCTCCTACCTCCAGCCAAGGGTGGGGATTCACCCGACCTGGGTGATATTGCGGGATGTTTTCCCGGCCACCCGGCCACCTCCCCGGCCGACCACCACCACCACCACCTTCGGGGAGGTGGGGGCTACCCCTAGCCGGCGGCACCGCCGCCGGAGAGGCCTTTTCCGGCGATCCCGCAAGCCATTTTTTTGGCAAAAACCGTGAAAACCAAAGCTATGGATCGGGCTCAATTGAGCCCGATTCTTGTTCTAATGGATTCCTAGGATCTACACATGAGTAAAGAGGAGGAGGAGGACCTGAGTTGCGGCTTGTAGACGGGCTGAACTCCTCCTTGCCATTTTCGGCCACCAAGCTTGAGCTCCTCTCCAACTTCTACACCAACCTCTCTGGAATTGGAAAAGGAACGGGGGAAAAGCTTGCCCTTGCTCTGGTGAAGCTTCTTAATGAAGGAATTTGGGAGAGGAGAAGTGTAACTCCCCAATTTTGAATTTCCCCATTAATGGCCATTAAGCCTATTTTCAGTTTTTCCTCCAATTGGTGGGGCTGAGCCACCCCCTTAGCTGGCCACCTTAGGGAAACTCTTCCCCTCCACCAGAAGAGTAAAAGCCCCATGATGGTGGGGGGTTATGGAGCCTCCATGGCCATGATGGCCATTAAGCCCCTCTTTCTCTCTCCTCCAAATTGGGGAAAATTTGCATTCCTCTCTCCTAGTCACCCCTTTCTGAATTTGGTGGGCCCAAACATGTCTCATTATTTCCTAAAACTCATGGGCCACACTACATGGGCTTAGCCCACTTGAAATGGGCTAGGTTAACCTTATAAAGCCACTTTCTCTCTCTTAAATAATGGGGAAAATCCCATTTTTCTCTCTCCTAATCATCATGGATGATATTGCTGGTGGGTCCAGCCTAAATACACCCACTTTTAAACTCATCAAACAAGGTTAGCCCAAGTGGATTGAGCTTGGACTTGAGTTAGCCTATTCGGGCTAGATTTGACCTAACCTAGCCTAGGGTTGACCTTGGTCAAATTGGCCTTTTGGGTCACCACCAATGGGTCCTTGGTGACCTATTAGCCTCCCCTAAAGTCTAGGTAGGGGTGGGTAGGGTTGTTAGGGCATCTTGGAGGTCACTTGCCCCTTAGTAAGGGCACTTTGACCATTTTAGTGCTAGAGTTGACTTTGGTCAACATGACCATTTGGGTTGACCCCAAGGGGTCCTTGGTGACTTATTGAGCCCACATTAGGTCTAAGGGGATTTTTAGAGTCAAAATGAACCTACTAGGCCACCCAAAATCAGAGTTTTGAAAATTGCTATTTGCAGACCAAGTGAGTCTCAACTAGGTTTTTTGGTCACTTGGTCTCCTGGGCTCACCTAGGTTAACTCATAGGACCTAGTCATGCTCAAGTCACTCCTAGGGGGGGTCCAATTTGAAAATGGGATGTTACAAGAATGATATTGAACAAATAAGCAATGCACACCTATATCGATCCCGTTCAATCCTGTTCTATCCTACTACATACTCCCCCTATCGGTGGGACGCTCCCCCTATCTATGAGCACACACACACCTCACTACGCTCCCCCTATCATGAACACTACCTCCAATACCTTCTCCCCCTTTGATAATATCAAAAGAAAGGGCGAGGCCAACCGACCAAGGAGGATGAAAATTGTAGGCGAGAGATAACGTAATATAGACCCACAACGCACTTGAAACCAGAGAATTGTAAAACAGGGTCAAAAACAGGAGCAAACGCAAATCAGAGAGAAGAAATTGGACTATATGCACGAGACATGGCACACATCAAGTATGACATGAATGTTTGCAAGGTTTAGATAAATAGAGAGAAAAATAGGCAAACACAAATATCGTCATGAGAGGAAAAATGTGCCAGTACGTATTGTGCGAAAAAGCATCGAATGTAGTTGAGGTCCAATTCTTATGCGCGGAAGATTTAAATAAGATAATGACATGTGCACGTGTAGCACCAAGAGACAAAACAATCAAAAGAGATATCATGCAGACATGTTTTATATCAAGCAAACTAACGATGCTAACACCAAAGAGATATAGTGAAAAATCACGTCACATGACATAGTGCGGCATACAGAAATTAAATCAAGGGCACAAATCATAAAGTGTAGTCCATGCACAAGATCGAAACGACTTTGTAATCCAAGGTGCTCACCCTCACAACGCTTATGAAGACTTATCAGGAGGGATGAGTAGTGCTTGGGGGGTCTGTAAGCGGGATTTGATGGCCATCATTTTATTTTGAGTTAGGCCATCAATTTTATACATAATCAAAGCAAGACAAGACCCCAAGTCAATCGAAATCTACCCACATAGGTAGATCCACTTTAACTTGTTTACATTGGACATATGCGATTCTAGTTTTGGCCCAAAAATTTAATTAGCATAGACACGCGCAATTTGATTTCATGACATTGATTGTTCAAGATATATCAGATATGTTAAATTTAGTGCCACGATTTATAGCATGTCAGCTTATTATCTCAGGTTGAGTGCATGATCAAGTGGTGTGTGAGTGGTGTAATCATTATCGTAAATAAATCCTCACACATACTTAGAGGCGTAGACAACGTACACCCACATTAATTTTCGCACTCAATAGCTAGACAAAAATTTAACTTCGCTCATCATGACCGAAAACCAATGTGCCGTACAAGTTGACAAAAAGAATAGCAAACATTGTATATACTTGAAAATATACCACGACTCGGTCATATGAGCCCCAATGAGAAAAAAAACGCACTTTGGCCCTAAAACGACCACCATTTGTCTACTATATGGACACCTTAAGATATTCCCTAGCGTTGTCAAAACAGGTTGGATAAGCATGATTTTCGTGTGTACTTATATGCGAGTCAGAGTACTATCGCCTGCGGTAGTACTACCGCTCCGCGGTAACTCCGGAATAAATATGCTGTAGGTTATTTCAGATCCGCCCACACTCATTCTCACCTTGCATCCCTTTTGGAAAGAAGCTTCTCCAGCCCTACAGATCTCCTTTGATTCCAGGTAATGCTCTATCCTTTCTCATTTTTGCTTGATTTCTTGTTTAGGATCCATATGAGATGTCTTTGTGAAGTAGATGTGTTCTCTCATGGCATTTTTATATCCACTTCTTCACGGATCTCCTCTCACATATCCCCCTTTTTGAAAAATATTGCCATTGTTGTAGTCTATTTCGGATCTACGCTTTAAGAGGTGAAAAATATTGCCATTGTTTGAAAAGGATCCGAAATGCGGAGGAGTAAAAAGAGATACTTTCACATGTTTCAGTTTTAGATTTTTATTGTCGGATCTCATCTCCTCTTTCAAGATCTACGAAGTTCATATATAGATCTATGAAAAATATGGAGATTGGAGTGGTTTTTTACAAAGAAAAATCGATTTTTAGCTCAAAACGGCGGAAAGAGGTGAAGTGCAGTCCGTCGAGCTACCGCCGGCGATAGCTAATTATCGCCTGTGATAGCTCCCAGATTTCACTAATTTTTTGTGAATTTTCAGTTTTGGATCCCAGTTCCTGATTTGAGTTTTTGAATGTTGTTTCATGCAGGAAATGGCCTCCTCGAGCGCACACTCTGGACGTCGAAGTGTTTCAAAATGAAACCGTGGAGAGACTACACACCCCGCTATAGACAACGCCACTGTGAGCATTCCTATGCTCATAGAGATTAATGATCGGTATACTCATATCTATGAGTATCTCGAAGAATCGGGCGTGTTGGCGGTGATATCAGATGGGTGTTCTTTTTCCTCCGCTCTCGTTCGAGAGTTCTACAACAACTTGAGGGATCCATCTCTGATGCGTCTGGGAGGAGGAGTTCAGTCTTGCATCGGGGATGAGATAGTTACTATCACCCATGCCGACCTGGAGACGAAGTACGTGTGGCCATCCAACCTTCCATACTTGGATGTTGTAGAGTCCTTTAGGACAGCACGGGATTGGAGAGTGATGAACGAGGTTCTCCATGGAGTGGAGGGGCGTCCTGACTTTCTCACTTCGGTGGACACACTCACACCAGTTGCTCGGATAATTCAGGATATCCTCCGCCATTCGCTGATGTTCAAGGCAGGAGATACTCGAAAGGTCACGGCTCAGCTATCCATGGTGACCTATCACATTATAGCGCAGAAGCCATTCAGCGTTTCAGATCTTATCCTGTCTATCATGAGGTATACTTTTCGCCTCAAGTCTCCCGATCGTCAGCGGGTAAATACACTCCCTTTGGGAGGAGTCATCCAGACCATCCTGAAGATCAAGTACCCGACCATCGACTGGACCTCCTATCCCATTGACCTCGTTCCGCAGGTCTATCATGTAGGAGAGATACCGGCTGCTTCACGGGTGCGACCACAGGTGCCACCTCCGGAGCCATCGGTACCCCGGTCGGGATCTCTTCGCGAGACAAGTCGTGGAATTCATAGCCTCATGGAGGAGCAGGGAAAGGAGATCAAAGGCATGAAGAAGATGCTTAAGAAGATCATGAGGAAGCTCAGCATTTCTTCAACATCCTCTGATGAACAGGCGTGATCCCATTTTTCTTTGTACCCTTTCGAGTTTTAGATTTATGGACAATTAAAAATTGATGTAATAATATAGGTACCGGCCCGAACATTTTTCTTGAATGTTTTTGGTTTCATTTTATGTGGGCAATTTAATCTCTATTTTGTTATCACTTGATTATGCGTGAAAAGTGGATTTTGATCAGTATTAATTTGCTCCTAAGCTCTTTGAGTCCCGCACAACTAAAACAGACGTACGATGTGAAGTAGGAGATACTCATGACGTGATCAACTGTGTCATTCTACTTCACTAACGGGACATACTTAGGAGTTGAGAGGTTTGGGTATCCAGAAGGAGCTGAAAATGACTTTCCTTTTGGGAACCCAACGATGTTGTGATACAGTTGAACCCGGTGAAGGAGGGTTCGCCCGGTCTATCGGACTGGGCGTGCTACGTCGCGTGACTGGTCTCCATTCATACCTTGGTTTGATGTTTTTCTTATGTTGCAGATTCTCTTTTGGATGTCTAGGAGTCCTTACGTGAGAGATTGTGGTTGGGCACAATTGTCTTTGTGAATTAATCATGTTGAGATTACTTTCTGACATGAAACACTTCTTGTTACCATACTGACTCATAGCATAAAGGTTTTTTGAAGGATATCTGCATTCAATTGGTTTTGTAAATGGAGTAGTTGGTTTTCGCCAGTGGATATGATTTTCATATTTGAGGTTTTTACTCGCGTTGGCTTGAAGTTTACTACTCCCTTTGATTTTCCTAACTGACGTGAGTGAGCTTGTGTTCAACGTGCGTTTGGAATTTTCTTGATATTGCACGTTTATGTGTTGAGAATTTTTCTTTAAAATTTCCTTAAGCCCGTTGATTTTCGTTTCCAAATCTTCATTTCTCTGTTTGAGATTTGTTCTCGCTTTGGTGTAGGCAGTTGTGCTATTCTTGAGTATTGCGACTATTGAGTTAATGTGGGCTTCATACTTATTTCTGTATTCTTCGAAGACCTCACTCATCTCAGTGATTTCAACTCTATAGTCCACGCACTTAGCACACTCCCCCTTTGACGCTAAGTTTTCTAGAAACAGTTTCTCATTTTGTTCTCTTAGAGAAATGCACTCTTTCTCTTCCTCCTCACGTTTCTCTTTTAACTTCTCACAGTTTATGCAAAGTGTAGAGTTGTCCTCTAAAGAGCATACAGGAGAACTAGACATGACAGTGGAAGATTCTACACTAACATTTGCTTTTAAAAGATTATTTTCCAAGCGTAGTTTTGAATTAACATTTTTCAGTTTCTTAAGTCTACGCCTATTCATATTCAGCATATTCAGTGTATAAGCAGACTTGTATACACAGAGAGAGTTTGAGTTTCTTACAGCGCTCTTGGACGAGGCAAGATTTGAACACACAGTTCCTTTATCATCTTCCCCTTGGCTCTTCTCGTCCAGTGACAGGTGTTCATCTCCCCTCTTGCTTGACGTGTCTGTCTTGACTTCCTCCAAGAGTGCATCTCCATTTGACTCGTCACTTGGATCTATAAGAAACTGCTCGAAGTCATTATCTGCAGGATGAGAACTATAAGTAGACTCAAGATATTCCCATATCTCATATGCAGTGGAACACATGTGAATGCGTTTAAAAATTTCTTGACTAAGCCCACAAAACAAACTGTTCATAGCCTTGGCATTTAAATAACACTCGTGCTTATTTAGGCTATAAGGGGGCTTGGTACAAGTAATGTTCCAAACTTCTACATCCGTTAGCATAAGGAATTTTCTCATTAGAGTTCTCCATTCGTTATAGTTCACTCCTATAAAGAGAGGTGGTGCAAACACATTTTCGGTGTACAATTTTTCATCCCCACTCATCGGTCCATGATGGAGGTTGGCCATTATTCCCGTTGGTGAAACCGTTTTGGAATAACCTCCTCTGATACCACTTGTTGGATCTTGTAGCCAACCTTAGAGGGGGGGTGAATAAGGTTCGACGCGTTTCTTGAAATTTAAGCGTTAATTTGTCCACAGAACCAGAGCTTAGGAAACTGCTGCAGAGCGTTGGGTAACCAATGTTCTGCGGTACGTTATTCACTCTTTTCTTGTACAAATTAGCTTGTGCGCACCCACGTGAAACTAGACTTATCATTCACAAGTAAACATAAGAGGCAATGATATGAAGAAAATATCTCATATGAATCATTCAGTCACACACAATGTTACACTTGTAATTAGGATTGATTTAAAACATGTTTACACACAATACATACAACTTGGATCTCCATGACGCCGGAGATCAGAGGCGGTGAATAAGAATCTTGGGTTTTCTATACCGACCCAAAACCCGGACCGGTTGGCTCTTCACTTTCTCCCCGAAAGGTCTTAGAGCCGCTCTTCACCTCCACACCCAGAAGGGTCTTAGAGCCGCTCTTCACTTTCTCCCCGAAAGGTCTTAGAGTCGCTCTTCACCTCCACAACGGAAGGGTCTTAGAGCACCGCTAGATCCCCGATCTAGACGCCCCAAATCCCGGGACGATTTTCCACGGAATCCAAACCGGATTCCGACGACCTTCCCCGGTCGATTTCCCTTACCACTTACAACAAAAGAAGAAGAAAAAGATACAAAAGAGATTACAAAATATATTCGTTAAAGTTTAGGTTCTCCCTCTTGAGAAGTTCTCTGGATGGATCTACGGCCGGTGCTTGTGATCTTCGATGGAAAGCACCCGGTCGCTAGACGTAGACGATGCGAAGCCTTGATCGCCGGAGTTCTTCGATCTCGAACGGGAGGAAGAAACCTTGCTTTTTCTTTGACGAAGACGAGTAGAACGGACGTAGGAAGACGGCCGACCTTGGTATTCCTGGAGCACTTCGTCAATAATCTCTGGAGGCTTAGATCTTGAAGAAACGGCGCTGCTTTTTATACGTCTTGGAGAAAATAGACTACCGCCTGCGATAACTCTATCGCCGGGCGGTAGGTTCGCGCGTAACGCCTGCCAGCTGTCTCCACGCGTCTCCCGAAATGGCAACTATGACTGCTCATTAAGGAAACTGCCGTTTCAAGAAAGCTATCGCCGGGCGGTAATGGTTACCGCGCCCAGTCAGAGCGATAGCGCCATTTCGCCAAATAATTCTACCGCCTGCGACACGACTATCGCCTGACGGTTTCAAGAGAGCTATCGCCGGGCGGTAATGGTTACCGCGCCCAGTCAGAGCGATAACGCCATTTCGCCAAATAATTCTACCGCCTGCGATAAGACTATCGCCTGAGCGGTAGGTACCATCGTCGACGATCAACCCCTTGACGCACGTCGACCGGATACCGCCGGCGGTAGCGTCCTGTCGCCGGGCGGTAGCGTCCTTTTGAAGCTCTTCTCCTTTCCTTTCACCTGTCAGCCTGCACACTCTATCACACAACCAATCTCATCAAATACAAGCAGGGAGTTGATATTCTCAAACCTAAGGAGTGTGAAACCATGTTCCAACAGAAGTCAATAGGCACCGCGATCTGAGTTGTAGTGGAGAAACTTAATCGCTCCTAGTCCTCAGGAAGGCGAGCGAGCACCGGCGAGCCCGCCATATGCCTCTCCAGAAAGGCTTCCAAGTCTGCCGCTGTCAGTCTACTTCTCTTGTGTTCGGCAGAGTGAAAGGAGACTGCAGCGTCAGTGCGTGCGGATACCATTTTTTCAGACCGCAGGGCCTTCAGATTCAACTGCATTTCCTATATAAGGATAGAATGGGGACCCTATTTATAGAGAAACCGTCTGACAGATGACAGTTAATCCGCCAAGGCCGATCGCTCAGTCCGTGCAGCTCGCTTCTCTTCAGGATTCCCTGCAAATTTAGATGTCAACAAGGCTTCACGGATTCAAATGGCATTGCGCGCAGCTCGCTCCTTTTCAGTTTTCCGGAAAATTTATAGCAAAGTCTATAAAGTAATTGCGGACGCAGGAACAGTCTGCCAAGCTCGTAAATATTTAATACAAACAAAAATTGCAATTTGCATATGACAGTTTGCAGCATTGTACAAAGAACATTGCGCACAACAGTATCATACAGTACAATACAATACAGAACAAATAATATCCGCGTCATAGTACGAATAACGGAACGTGTCCACACCAAATTATACAACAAGTCAAATCTAATAATTGTCCATAGACTCAGCAGCTCGTACATCGAGCAGGTCGCTCCTCCCAATCTATCCCAAGATAGGACGCCTGGTCGCTTCCTCGTAATATTTCTCTGTATAGTTGCTGGACAAGATGATGCATGTTGTTGAAGGTGCGATGCATGCGAGCAGTGTCCCTGACAAATCGGGTAACCGGAACCACATGCTCGCCTACCGGCCTCGGTTCTGCAACTGCCGCGGGTTGTTCGCTCGCCGCTGGGACTGACGCCTCTGCGAGAGCGGACTGAAATGGCATTTGCGGCCTCACCCCGGCGAACTCAGAGACCTGCTTCTTTCCTTCCACACCAAGGCCAAGTACCTGCCTCTATTGTGGAGGGCATTTTCGCTTAACCGCTACTTTTCCTTCTTTAATCCCTCGACCATGGAAGAAATACTGGCAACCTAGTTCTCCAGAATCTTTTCTCGCTCTTTTCCCTTCTTTAGTTCGGCTCGAACCTCGTTCAGCTCCTCTTCATATTTCCTTGCGAAAATGCATATTTGTCCATGTCGGGCTTCTCTTCTTGCGCGGGCTCGACGAGAGGGCATGTCACAGTTTACACCGGTGCATCTGCGGACGATGGCACAATCTCTTCAGCCTCTGCAGAGTCGTGTGGTGACTTCCGTACTGCAACAAAGGAAACAAAATCCAACTTAATTTCTAGGTCGCGAGAAACTTAAAAGGTAAAGATAAAAACACTTTTTGTAAACATCACGGCGATCTGGCTTTACAACCCTGTGTTCGCCGAGGGGACTAAGGCAGCTAGGCGGGCCGCCCCGACCTGCGCATCGAAGGGTTGCCCAAGCGAGCTAGCCTGGCCCGCATCCTCCTAGGCAGGTCAGCTCACGCCCTCCTAGACGGGCCACCCTCTAGCTCGTGCCCTCCTAGCGAGCCAGCCTGCCCCGCACCCTCCTAGGCGGGTTGACTCGCGCCCTCCTGGGTGGGCCAGCCCTGCCCGTCTCTCCTAAGCGGGTCGATTCACGGCCTTTTAGGCGGGCCAACCCCGCCCGCCTCTCCTAGGCGGGTCGGTCCGTGCGCTCCCGACGAGCCGGCCCCAGCCCGCGTCTTACGCTGATGGGAAGCATTGAAGGGCTATTCACTCGATCCCTAGTGGGGGGGGATTCCTCACTTTTTTGCCCCATTGACCTGCCCCTAGCCAGTAAAAACAGCAGGGTCTCACTATTGGCAGACCTAGGTGGGCTGCTTATAGCTGTTCAGAACAGCGGGGTTTGGGTGTTGGCAGGCCAGCCCGATGAGCTTTAAGTAATTTCAAGACAGTGGAGGTTAGTTATTCACAGACCACCTTCAAAATCCTATAAATAGGGCCCAAGGGGTACCTCAGAACGTCATGCTTACTTATCCCCCAGTTCTCTAGCGCCTTCTGAGGTACCTTAGCCCGACATTTGGCTAAGGAGGGGAAGCGCTCATTGATCTTTCGGGTGTGTGGTGGGACCTCCACGCTGGGCCCTTGGTCCAGTCCTTTACTCTCTTTTCCTTGTTATTTTCTTGCAGGAGCGAAGTAGGTGTACGACCACCCCTTCCCCAAGGGTGAACTCCACAAGTGGCCGGTTCTAAGTTTCAACATTTTGGTGCGGTGAGCGTGGACCAGTGGTCAGCACAGAAAACCTTCAGCGAGCTCGATGGCTGGAGGAGAAGGGCAAGGATCGGACAGGATCGACTCGCCACCCCCACCCCCTCTCGCCATCTTGGGGATGCTTTAGGAGTTCAAGAAGGAAGTACTCGGCATGGTCCGATTCGCACTCGGCGTGCGGGCCGAGAGCTCGACTACGGTGATTCCGGTTATCGTGGACCCGGTGCTCGGAGAAGTCGCTCCCACGAAGTGAGCGGGGAAGGAAGTGGCTTAGGAAGGTCGGGGCGCCGAGCTCCCGAGTCGAGTACTCCCCCCAGGTTCGGGAAGCGAAGACCAAATCGGCGAGTTAGGGGCGCGAGACCATCCCGCTCGGCCAATAAGGGGCGAGAGCCCCTTCAGCGAGCTTGTCTCCTCTACACCAGTCCCAGATGGGTCCAGGGAGCCCGAGATGTCCTACTACACTGGGAGGGGCGACCCGGTCCAGCACGTCCAATGGTTTGAGGATGTGGTCTCGATCCAGTAGATGTCGGATGGCTTCAAATGCCGGCTCTTCGCCATCACTCTGAAAGAGAAGGCCAGGGAGTGGTTCCACCAGCTGCCGGCCAGTTCCATCTACTGTTTCGAGGGCCTCTGTCGGGGGTTCATGCTGAGGTTCACAACCTCAAAGAAGAGGAAGAGGGAGTCGGAGTCCCTATTTCGTATCAAGCAGGGGGTGAACGAGACCCTGGGGAGCTACGTCGATCGCTTCTATGAGGAGGTCATGTAACATCCCATTTCCGGCTAGACCCCTGGGAGTGGATGTGTCTTAACAGAACCCTAGGAAGCCCAGGAAATTGAAGTTTACCGACCCTAATTTTGAGTAAAGGGGCAGTCACGCCCGTGACCGACCAGTCATGCCCGTGACCTAGGGCGTGACTCCTTCGACGATCGTCGACCTCAGGGAGACGATCGTCGGGCGCAGAATTTTCAACCCGGCCCTGTCACGCCCGTGACCCCGGGTGTCACGCCCGTGACCAAGGGCGTGACCCCCTTTGGCGATCGTCGATCTCAGCGCGACGATCGCCAGCACGGAATTTGCCTCATGACCCAGTCACGCCCGTGACCCTCAATGTCACGCCCGTGACATAGGGCGTGACCACGCTTGACGAGCGTCGTTCTCAGTTCGACGCTCGCCGACCCAGAATTTGGCCACATGGGCCAGTCACGCCCGTGACCCGGGTGTCACGCCCGTGACCACCCTTCGACGATCGTCGATCTCAGTTCGACGATCGTCGAACCCAGAATTGTCTAACCGGGCCTGTCACGCCCGTGACCTATGTGTCACGCCCGTGACCAAGGCCGAAACGACAGCCAGACTGGAAATTTCCGTAACCGACGCAATAATAAATTCTGATTATGGGAATGAAAACCAAGGGTATTTATGGGCCGTTTCCTACTTTAATTATTTAAATAATTAAGGAAATGTTGGTCCAATAGGAAATCGCCACCTGGCGAGCACCTCTTCATCTCCAGCGTTTCAACTGAAATTCGTCATAACCGAAACGTCATTAAGGAAATTATTAATGGCCGCCAACGTTTTAACCTTTCCCCTCCCTCCTTTCTTCCCTTTAAAAAGGCCCCTTAGGCTCAAGGATGAAGTTTCCCAGCCCTTACCTGAAGTTTTGAGCCGCCTACTGTGTTGTAGAAGAATTCCGACGACGCCACCACCGCGCCATGACAGTCCAACGTCTATCTCGTCGTCAAACCATGAATAAGGTCCTCCCCTCCCTCTTCTTCTGCGGATAGATCTTAGGAATCGTTAGGAGAGATATCGGGCTCAAAATAGCCAGATCGGGTGAGCGCATTCGTGGTTTTCCGAAAATTTCGTGGTGGCGGGTTCGCCGGAAACCGCCTCTCCGGCGGCCGTGCCGCCGCCCGACGATAGCCCTCACCTCAACAGAGGTGGTGGTGGTGGTGGCCGGCCAGGGAGATGGCTGGATGGCCGGAAAATAGCTTTGGAAAAGCTACAGGAAAATGAGTCTTCAGGCCTCTGGTTTCGGGCTGCTGAAGAAGATGAACAGTGCCATGAGAATTAAATTCTATTTTTAAAACAATTTCTGAATGAAAATATCTGTCACCTTAAATAATTTGGGAAAAATACTTAGATCCTCCTACACGAAAAAGGGTCAACATAGAAAATGTAGCCCTTGAGGTCTACTTTAATATAAAAGTAATTTCACTCGATTTGGAATCCTGGTTAGACCACAGCACCCTTTTTGGTGAGGTCTATCCAGAGGGCCGTCTGGACCTTAGAAAAATTCCCCACTCTAAACCAGTCATCAGAATGACTTGAAATTTGGGGTGTGGTCTAATCGTACATATTTCTAGGTGCTATCCAAAAATGAGAATTTTTGGAGAATATATTTCTATAGTTTTTAGAAAAATTCAATAATCCTAGCCGAATTTAATTAGATAGTTAAATAATTTCCAAACCCTCCCAAATTCTGGTGAGTGTTCCCTGGGGTCACCATAAGGTTCTGTATAATTTTTCATCTCATTCGTAGATGGTTTGGATTAGAAATGATCAACCCTAAGTTTTGCCCTAATAAGGGGCCTTAGGTTAAAAGTGCACTTTTGAAATTTGAGTGGTCAGATCACCTCAACAGAGGCTGAGATTTTTACCACTGGCTAGTAATATTCTCTAGCACCCGCCTCATGGAGTTTGAGGTGGATCGGGGTAAGTTTGCCCTAAGGACCAAGGCCAAACCCTAAGGATGAATCTTGGTGGTTTGTGAAGGTCATGTGGTCAAATGACCTTGGATTGACCCGAAATTGGGTGAAGAGAACCATAGGGCCAATATAGTTCTCTGGACGAAATCTTAGTAAATTTGGAGATCGTTGGGATACCTAAAAATCTAACCCTAGTTTAGGGTGCAAAACTTGTAGAGATAGGAAATGACACTAAAACACATTGAAAAGTGTTGAGATTTGGGTAGACTGAATTATAAGGATGGTACAAGCTCTGGATATATTTCTATGAATTTTAAGATCATTATTTTGTATACTTCATTAACGATGTAGTAGCTTGTCTGATTTGCTTAGAAAATTTATTATGAACTATATACTTCTTGGAAATTGATGAGATTTAGGAAGAGAACGTTTATTATGGTTTTAAATCTCTGTGAATTTTTATGGGATTTTTAGATGTTTAATTCTAAGGCTTGCTTCATTAAGTATTATTTATCATGGATATTGGATTAAATCTATTTTGGTGCTTAGCAGGCTGGTAAAATTATGATTCTTTGCACAATGATCTTTTATGTACCATACTATTAATCAGTAATTTTTCTATATTTTTATGATGAGTAATTTCAGTACTTCCTTCTTTATATGGGAATAATGAGATTATAATGGATAAATTAATTACAAGCTAAATACCTTCTGTAAAATCCCGTAAATTAGTATTTGGTGATACCTTACTGTTATTTAGTGATCATAATTTTTGGGTGGCCATTACTTAAGAATACCATGTAGTTCATGTTTAAAATTACCCGTGGCCAATCTTTGGGAAAAATTAAATAAATATCAGATTAATTAGGAAAAATTATAAATTTCTGGATTTAGACTAATTAGGTCATGGTAGACCTCCAGTAAATATTTTATGGGATTTGGAAGACAGTTGGGAGTACCACCCTTTGCATACCTCATAAGGATTAGGACGGTTTGCGTTTAGTAAAACTACAGAAGCTGAGCTAGAGTGGGTAATGAACTGGGAGATGGAATTTTGATAGTTTGCTGGTTTGGACAGGATGAGTTAAATCAAGTTCATTATTGGAAGTTAGGATGGGTAGGGGTGAGGTTGACTAGCGATAGGTAGTGTTTGGGATCGACGGAAGACCGTCCTCCCCGAGAAGAGGAAGAGTCAAAGCCACCCTAGGAATAGCCCACTTTAATGGGAGAAGGGAATGGGTTAAGGGAACCAATCAAGTATATAAGTGCCTTGGAAAGGGAGTTTTGGGATTCACCCCATCATAGCTCCTAGTACCGCTGCGAGCCCTTCACCGGGTAACCCTCGGGAAGTCCAAGGTTAACCTTAAATCTTAGGAATAAAATGATCAAGAGTAACCCTAATAATAGTTGTACCTCACACCTACACTTGTACACTTAGGAAGAAGAAATGACATGGAATGGGTAGAGTAGGTCCGTGGTCTAAGGGCCTACTAGTAGAGATGGTGGTTGGTTTGTAATTGGGAAGTCCAGGGAGCGGGATGCTCGGGGACTTGGTATATGCTTGGTAGCCTGGAGAGCTGGAGGCTCGGTAACATAAGAACTTGTATACATATAATTATCATGATTGCATGTGCATAATAGTGGTGGGTCATCGGTACTAGGCGATCGATCACACCGACAGCGGTACGTTGACTCGGCGAAAAGCCTGGTGGGTACAGCCAGCACTAATACGCGGATACTCTAGGTTGTGTTCTTCTAGGGGCATATGGAAGGGCTAGGCCTGGTAGTGTGATTACCCGCCTAGGAGTGGGGGGCCCGACTCACTGTCTCCGTTTGCCACAGCGGAGGTTCCTGGGAGTGAAGCTAGCTGCCCGAACAGGGGAACTAAAGGTCTGTGCGCATAGAGTCGTGTGGGTGTGTTGCACTTGCTTGTGCATTTCATAGCATAATTGTGTGTCATAGCATAAACATGCCACCTAACGTATAAAATGGTATGGGACGTTTTATACGATAGGCCTTGCAAAATGACCCCTTGGTCTATAGGGGTAATCCCTATAAATCAATGTTTATATTTCTTGTACTTTCACTTACTTGCTATTCCTTTCTGTTTGACAACCGACACCCCAACGTATAAGTGGTATGGGACACTCTATACGATGGGAGCCCTGCAAAAGATCCCTTGGCTTATGCGCTTCCGCGCATAAGTTAAGGTTACATTTCTTACTTTCTGTTTCTATCTTGCTTACTATAGAATTGCTAGCTTAGGTTCGCTGTCACTAGTTTTCTTAAGTTAATCTCCACCTTCATGTCCTTCCCTTTCTTCCTCTCCGCTCGGTACTTAGGAGCCATGGGGGAAGGGGTAGGGGATGATAGGGCTTAGTCTTTATGACTAATGGTTTTCGAACCACAACATTTTAGGTGTACCATATGGACGGGTCACAGGTGTTGCAGTTTCTGACAGAGTTGACCCCGCGACCGTGTTACCATTGTCACCAGCCGAGACATACACGGGTCAAATGCCCCTTGATGGGTGGGACCCCACCAGCTCAGCAGCCAGGAGGCCGAAGACGTAGACGCAGACGTAGATCGCGAGGCGGCGACGGCAGGTCGAAAAGGAAGAAGCACCTAGAGATGCAGTACCAGCAGAGTACAGAGTCGGTGGAGATGGGCCAGTCCAGCTTGGGTGCTCTCGGTTCAGTGACAGTTACGGTGACGCTTAGTTTTAGTTTTGCTTCCGCGAGTGACTTGTAGTGAGGATTATATGTACTGGGCATAAGCCCCTTTCTATACTCTAATTATTATTATCATTGTGGGCTCTCCCTTCGTGGAGATTTATTTATATACATGTGGTTTTGAGGACTTGCTTTTACTTTATTTTGCTACTATTCTGCGATCGAAAAGGGCCGGCAGAATTGGCGTTTTGTAGTGACGACCTTCCTGTGAGTCAGTGCCACCGCAAAGCGGCAATTCTGGGCTAAGACCCCGGTGGTTTAAAAAGAAAAAAAGGGGGGGGGGGTCTTACAGGTCACCCAGGTTCAGGAGATGCCGGGCCACACTCTGATGATGGCCTTCACCCTGGGGCTGCAGCAGGGTTTCTTCCTAATCGAGTTGAATAGGATTCCTCTCCTCTCCTACGAGGAGTTGATGGAGAGGGCGGCGAGAGAAGTCGACGGGGAGGCGTCGAACCCGGAGTTTGCACGGAGGTTAGCCAGGTGGGCTACGGAGGAAGAGAGACCCAGAGGAGGAAAAGGGTAGGAGGAAAGAAGAGATGAGCCTCGGCAGAGGGAGCAGCCACAGCAGCAGCCCAGGAGGGGGCGCCAGGAGCCGAATCATCAGCTGGGGTGCAGGCCCGAATGGCAGGAGCAGGGGGCGAGGAGAGGGTTCCGCGGAAGGGACTACCGCCAGGGAGGTCAGGGCCAGTTCTACCCTCCAGTTGGGAGACAGGGGCAGAGGCCCCCCTCCCCGATCAAGAGGAGTCTTTGGCCGTAGCCATGGGGGAAAGGAGAAGAGCAGCACGGAGGAGAAGAAGGGAGGTTCGGGTGGAGTTACCCTACTGTGACTTCCATCAGGAGGAGGGCACGCCATGACCACGTGTCCGAAATTCCTCGAGATGAGGGGAAATAGGGAGCAGCAGCAGCAGCGAGACCACCAAGGGGTGCAGATTGAGGAGGTCCTTCCTCGGGCAGAGGAGGACAGGTGCGAAGATTGGGCAGATGTGGGGACCCGAGGAGGGATTGGAGCGATCCATGGAGTGGCGGGGATTGAGGCTTCCCGAAAGGCGAGCCTCCACACCATGTACCGGCGGAGCGTTGTCTCCACATCCCAGACCCCGCCCCCGGAAGAAAGAATCACCTTCATGGTCAAGGACATGCCGGGTCACGAGGACCCCTTTTGCGATTCGCTGATCATCCAGACGGCCATCGAAGATTTCACCGTCACTCGGATCCTCATCGACAACGGAAGCTCAGTCAACGTCTTCTTCAAGAAGGCATTTGACGTGATGAAGGTGGAGGCCCGGAGGGTGTTGGCCTCAGATGGGCCCCTGTTCGGCTTCTCGGGGGAGAGGAAGGAGGTCGAAGGAGGGGTAGGACTCCACGTCTCCCTGGGAGGGCGGTCCCGCAATTGCAAGTTCATCATTGTGGATGCTCCCAGCAGCTACAACGCCATCTTTGGGAGGCCCCTCATCAGAGCCTTCCGCTGCGTCCCCTACTCCTTCCACCAATGTCTAAAGTTCAACGTCGAGGGGGTCCAGGTCAGGGTCCACGGAGACCCTAAGATATCGAGGGAGTGCTATGTCACCGCTGTCAACTCCATCTCATGGCGGGAGGGAGCTGAAGAGATGGGGCGAAGGATGGAGGAGACAGAGTAGGGGGTTGGTCCGGAGGAGATGGAGGTGGAGGAGAGTTGCGCCTAGAAGGAGAAAGTGAAGGAAGCTCAAGAGCAGGCCGAGGCAATGGTCGTGGAAGAAGCCAAGGCAGAGACCCTCGCCCCAGGAGGAGGGGTTGCTGAAGAATGGGGGGAGCAGTCTCGTCTGGAGGCGGCCGAAGAGGTAGTGGAGATGGAGGTTCTCACCCTCGAAGGCAAGGTAGAGAAGGTTCGCGTCAGCGGGGGGCTGACCCCGGATGCCCAAGGCAAGATGCTGGAGTACATCCAGAAGAATGTGGACATCTTCGACTGGAGCATTGCAGAGATGCCCAGGATCGACGCCGACGTGGCCTGCCATCGCCTCAACCTTGATCCGGAGGCTCGCCCCGTCTAGTAGAAAAAGAGGCCTATTGCGGAAAGGTTGGCCGAGCCGATTCGAGAGGAGGTGGTCAAGCTCCTTAAGGCCAGTTTTGTATCCGAGATCCAATACCCCAACTGGGTCTCCAATATAGTAATGGTTAAAAAAGGAGACGGTCGGTGGCATATGTGTGTTGATTTTTTGCTTCTTAATAAATCATGCCCTAAGGATTGTTACCCCTTGCCTCGGATCGACGCGCTGGTTGACTCAGCCGTCGGTTTCCCCGTAATGAGTTTTCTAGATGCATTTTCAGGTTATCACCAGATCAGGATACACCCTCCCGACATCAAAGATGTCTCCTTCATCACCGGAGATGGATGCTACTGTTATAAAATGATGCCCTTCGGGCTAAAGAACGCAGGGGCGACTTATCAAAAAATGATGGACAGGGTCTTTCGAGAGCAGAAGGGAAGGAACTTGGATGTGTATGTTGACGACCTCATGATCAAGAGTCGAGAAGATGACTCTCACCTCCAGGATCTAGAGGAAACCTTCGCCACCCTACATGAGTACAAAATGAGGCTGAATCCCTTGAAGTGCATCTTCGGGGCAAGCAAGGGAAAATTTCTGGGCCACCTCCTCACCCCCGCTGGGGTAGAACCCAATCCCGACAAGGTCCAGACGATTATGGAGTTGGGGTTGCCTCGGGATATAAAGGAGGTGCAGCGATTGACGGGGAAGATCGCAAGGTTGAGCAGGTTCCTCTCCCGGGCCGGGGAGAAGTGCTCTCCCTTCTTCAAGACCTTGAGAGGAGGCCGGAAGTTCGAATGGACCTCGTAGTACGAGGAGGCGTTCCAGGCCTTGAAAAGAAAGTTGACTCAGGCCCCGTTGCTCCAGGAGCCAAAGGAGGGGGAAGACTTATTCTTGTACTTGGGGGTCGGGGCGGAGGCCCTGAGCTCTGTTTTAGTTCGGGAAGAGGGAAAGAAGCAGCTCCCGATTTATTATGTAAGTAGGGTGTTGAGGAAGGCCGAGCTCCGCTATCCTATTCTGGAAAAGCTGGCCTTTGCTCTAATCATCTCGGCCCGGAGGCTCCGGCCTTACTTCCAGGCACACTTGATCCAAGTGGTGACTGACCACCCCCTCTGCAAAATCTTCGAGGGGGTGGAGCATTCAGGCAGATTGGCTAAGTGGTCGGTGGAATTGAGCGAGTTCGACATCTCCTTCCTCCCCCTCCTCTCGATCAAGGCCCAAGCTATGGCCGACTTATTGGCAGATTATGTGATCGAAGTGGCGGAGGAAGAACTCACTCGCCCGATTCCTTGGAAGGTCATGGTGGACGGTGCCTTGGGGAGGCATTCCCTTGGGGCAGGGATCATCTTGGAAAGCCCCCAGGGAACGAGGATCGAGCAGACAGTGGAGATACACTTCCCCATCACCAACAATCAGGCCGAGTACGAAGTCGTGATTGCGGGTTTGCGTCTGGCCAGGAAACTAGGCGTGCATGATGTGGAGGTCCTCACTGACTCCATGGTTGTGGCTTCTCAGATTAACGGGGAGTTTGAGGTCAGAGAGCTTACTCTGTAACTCTATCTGGCAAAAGTAAAGGGAGTCATCGGCACCTTCCAGACTTTCTCCATTCGACACGTGCCCAGGGAAGAGAGCGAGCAGGTGGATCAGCTGGCAAAGCATGGCCCCCGGGTGGGGGGTACCCTCACGGATCTCTTCCGTCCGTCCATTGAAGAGGGGGAGCTGATGGAGGTTGAACAGCACCTCTCATGGATGGATCCCTTCTCAACGTACTTGTCCACGGGGGAGTATCCTGAGGGATGGACACGAAGAAGCTCAGGTACAAGTCGACATATTATATCATACGAGACAGCCAGCTATACCGAAAGACCCTCTCTGGGATGTTGGCATGCTGTGTCACCGAGAGGGAGGTCCCGAGGGTCTTGGAAGAAATTCACTCCGGGGAGTGCGGAAGCAATTCCGAGAGTCGAACCTTGGAGGGTCGTATCATCAGGCAGGGATATTTTTGGATGACCTTGAACCGAGACGCGGTGAAGTTCACGAAGGAGTGTCATAAGTGCCAACTGTTATCCCCCTCCAGCTACAGCCAGCCCAACACCTCGGGAGTAACACAGCCCCCTGGCCATTCGCAATCTGGGGAATGGACTTGGTTGGGCCCTTCCCCCAGGCCAGCGACCATAGAAGGTTCCTACTCGTGATGATTGATAATATTTCTCTAAGTGGCTGGAAGTTAAGGCATTGGCCATGGTAACCTCCCAGGTCATCAGGAACTTCGTATGAGGGGAGATTATCTACCATCACGGGTTGCCTCAGGCAATTATCACGAACAACGGCCCTCAGTTCGCCAGTACCGAGTTCATTAGCTTCTGCGAATAGTTCGACATCGATCTTAGGTTCGCCTCGGTTCATCACCCCAGGAGCAACGTGAAGGTGGAGGCGGCAAACAAGATCATTGTTAACCTCCTCCGGAAGAAGGTAGAGAATCTGAGAGGAAGTTGTGTGGAGCAGCTCCCTTCGGTCCTCTGGGCCCTTAGAACCACACCTAATACGGAGACAGGAGAGACTCCTTTCAAACTCTCCCATGGGTGCGAGGCGGTGCTCCCAATAGAGTTTGAGATCCGAACCCCTCGGGTGGTCGAGGCCGGAGAGGGCAGAGAAGAATGGAGGGCCGATTATGAGGAAGAGTTGCGGCTCTCACTCGACATGGTTGAGGAGTTGTAAGACCTCTCCGCCATCAAACAAGAAGAGGTGAAGAGAAGAATGGCCAAATACTTTGACAAGAATGTCAGAGTTAAACAATTCGCAGAGGGAGACTTGGTCTTGAGAAAAGTGGATGCCGCAGGAAGGTCAGCCACCGTGAGGAAGCTCAACCCTAATTGGGAGGGGCCATACATTTTACAGGAGGCATTGAAGTCAGGAGGGCACTGCCTCCGGAATGTTGAGGGCAAGACCCTAAGTCTCACATGGAGTGGTGATGACTTGAAGCATTTTTCCCCTGAGTCATATAAATGTCGCTTCAGTTTTCTAATAAAGCTTCTATTGATGAATTTGTGCCCCGACGGTGAAAAACACAATCGCAAGTCTGCCTCAAACCCCGAGAAGATCCCGCTGTCAGGCTCCCATCAAGCTGGTAGGGCTGGATGTCACTCGGAGCAGTCTGCCTCAGACCTCGAGCAGATCCCGCTGCCAGGCTCCCATCAAGCTGGCAGGGCTGGATGTCACTCGGAGAAGTCCGCCTCAGACCACGAGCAGATCTCACTGCCGGGCTCCCATCAAGCTGGCAGGGCTGGATGTCACTCGGAGGACTCTTCCTCAGCACCCGAGCAGATCCGGTTGCCAGGCTCCCATCAAGCTGGCAGGGCTAGATGTCACTCGGAGGTGTCCGCCTCAGCCCCCGAGCAGATCCCGCTTCTAGGATCCCATCAAGCTAGCAGGGCTGGATGTCACTCAGAGGAGTCCATCTTAGACCCCGAGCAGATCTCGCTGCCAGGTTCCCATCAAGCTGGCAGGGCTGGATGTCACTCGGAGGAGTCTTCCTCAGACCCCGAACAGATCCCGCTGTCAGGCTCCCATCAAGCTGGCAGGGCTGGATGTCACTCGGAGGAGTCTGCCTCAGACCCGAGCAGATCCCGCTGCCAGGCTCCCATCAAGCTGGCAGGGCTGGATGTCACTCGGAGGAGTCTGCCTCAGACCCCGAGCAGATCCCGCTGCTAGGCTCCCATCAAGCTGGCAGGGCTGGATGTCACTCGGAGGAGGCTACCTCAGACCCCGAGCAGATCCCGCTGCCAGGCTCCCATAAAGCTGGCAGGGCTGGATGTCACTCGGAGGAGCCCGCCTCAGACCCCGAGCAGATCCCGCTGCCAGGCTCCCATCAAGCTGGCAGGGCTGGATATCACTCGGAGGAGCCCGCCTTAGACCCCGAGCAGATCCCGCTGCCAGGCTCCCATCAAGCTGGCAGGGCTGGATTTCACTCTGAGGAGTCTGCCTCAGACCCCGAGCAGATCCCGCTGCCAGGCTCCCATCAAGCTGGTTGGGCTGGATGTCACTCGGAGGAGTCTGCCTCAGCCCCCGGGCAGATCCCGCTGCCAGGCTCCCATCAAGCTGGCAGGGCTGGATGTCACTCGGAGGAGTCTTCCTTAGACCCCGAGCAGATCCCGCTGCCAGGATCCCATCAAGCTGACAGGGCTGGATGTCACTCGGAGGAGTCTGCCTTAGCCCCCGAGCAGATCCCTCTGTCAGGCTCCCATCAAGCTGGATGGGCTGGATGCCACTCGGAGGAGTCTGCCTTAGCACCCGAGCAGATCCCGTTGTCAGGCTCCCATCAAACTGGCAGGGCTGGATGTAACTCAGAGGAGTCTCTGCCTCAGACCTCGAGTAGATCCCGCTGCCAAGCTCCCACCAAGCTGGCGGGGAAGGATGTCACTCGAAGTAGTCTGTCCCACAACCCCCCGAGCAGATTCTCTACCTCGGCAGGGAGCCACGAATGAAGTGGCGGGTTGACGAGGAGATCCCGGCATGATGTTGAGTAAGGAAGGCTAGCTCTAGCCTAGAGATTGGTGGGTCCCATGACAGGGGGCCCAGGCGGCAAAGGCGCTAACCGCCCTCGCCACGAATGGATCGGCAGGTCGACGAATGAATCGACGGGTTGACGAGGGGACCCCGGCACGATGGCGAGTAAGGAAGGCCAGCTCCGGCCTAGAGATCGGCGGGTCCCATGGCAGGGGGCCCGGGCGGCGAAGGCGCTAACCGCCCTCACCACGAATGGATTGGCGGGTCGATGAATGAATCGGCGGGTTGATGAGGGGACCCCGGCACGATGGCGAGTAAGGAAGGCAAGCTCCGGCCTAGAGATCGGCGAGCCCCAGAGAAGATGGCCTGGACGGCGATAACCCGACCGCGCCAAGTCCCCTGGAAGCTGGCCGGCCCAAAGTCCAAACGCACGCTAGGCTTTTCTCGCCAACCCAATGATGCAGATGGATTGTCGAGCCCGGATGGAGTAAGCGAGTGGCTCTCTCGCATCGCGGCTACCTAACCTACCCCTCACTCCCAAGCCTAAGTTCAGAGTATAAATAAAGTGGGCGACCTCACTCGCTCGCTCACTGCAGTGGCGCCCAAGAGAGCATTCGAATATAAAAGAGATCATGACATCAGAAAGAATCAAGGGGTGAAAGCGAGAAATACAAACATTCACATTTCTAGATCAAAAGAGTTTTACATACATTAGAGGGGATCAAAAAAAGAAAAACTACTACAAAAATTGGGCTCTGGCCCGCGTCACCTCCACGACAAAAGTGGACGAGTGTAAGCTCCCGGCAAGGCGCTGAGCGACGGGCTCTTATATACGGTGGTAGGGCCCGTCGCCTGGCTCCGCTACCGGAAGGAACAGCTCCGGAACCACCTGGCTTGCTAGAAGCTTTGCACCGTCGTCTTTGATTAGGTTGGCCCGCTGCTGCTTCTGGAAAGTGTATTTCTCCACGCCAGCCGTGTTATTTTGCATCATCACCTCGATCTCATCATTGCTGTAATGAACGAGCTGGCAGCCGCTTGTAGATGGCGGTGGCGGGGCGGCCACAGCAGCCTCCAACGTGTCCACCCGCTCCTGAAGCGCCTGCTTCTCCTGTTGAAGAGTGGCGATCTCAGTGCCTAGCTGGCTGGCAGTCGCTACGTCCTGTGAAAAGGAGAACAATCGAGTTAGGTTATGCGGGAGGAGGAAAGGTTGAAGCGAGTCAAGGAACCTACTGCTCCGCATAGGTACTGAGCGAGAGCGGCCTCCGCCGCATCGGCCCGCTTCCGCTGCTCGTCCGCCTCCTCCCGAGCAAGTCGGCGGGCTTCCTCCTTCTCGTCGATGAGCTTGGTGAGGGATGGGGCACTCTTGTCCAGTCGAAGACACCGCCGGCCGACCATGTGGGCCAGCTCGAGGCTGCGGAACTGGGCCCGCGCACTCTCGTAAATCAGCACCCGCGTCGCCTCCTCATCGTAGACGGCGATGTCTTCTCGCCCATAAATGCCGAAGGCGAGGTTGTAAGCGTCCCCTCTGCTGGAGTATTCCTCCAACCAGCTCGGCAGCAGCGAGGATATGTGGACCATGTTTGTCTCCTTATCCCACTGAAGCAGCGGGAATCCGACCTCGTCCGTAGGCCCCTCGCCGTAACCAAAGTTAAGATTAACTCGGGGGACGGACTTCCCGGCGGGCAGAACCTCCTCCGGCGGCTGCGACTTGCCCGCCTGCCCACCAGAAGACCTGGTGGCCGGAGAAGCCGCGGGGGCAGGAACAGTGGATGGCTGGCTCGCAGGGGCCTTACCCTTGTCCCGAGCCGGGGGAGGTGGTCCACCCGCCTTCTTCGATTTCTTTTGCGGTGGCGGGTCCTGAGGCTTCTCGCGGCTGGACCGCTTCACGGGAGCAGGAGTTGAGAGCTCGCGATGGGCGGCAGCAGCCGCCTTGGCTCGCGCTAGCTCGCTGGCGGCGAGTCGCGTGCCCTCATATGGCCAATGGATAGGGATGTCGTGCTTGCCTGCAAGAAGTGGGACTTAGAAAAAATTCGAAAAAATAAAGGATGTGTAGACAGGGCGAGCCGCTTACCTTCACTGGGCGGGACAGGGATGAGGACGTCTTGATTCCTATGGAGGTAGGCCACCTCGAAGTTCTTCCTGGCGAAGAACCCGAACAACCCCGCTTCGTGGCCTCCTAGAGCCGGGGGGCGGTAGCTCGCCTCGCTGAGCTGGACCGGCGAAACGGAGACGTTGCCGAAGTCCCCCTTGACGAAAATAGATTTCTTGAGCCAGTTGTGGCTCTTATTGACGGTCTTCCGCACCTTGACATGGCTGCTGACGAAGCAGGCGGTACCATCCATATTCGCCCGGAAAGAGAACAGCTTGCGGAATACCGCGAGGCTGAACTCTATTTTCTCCTCTCGCAGGTAGCAGGAGAACTCGACACCCACTGCGATGGAGTTCGGGGTCATCTGCCCGGGAACCACCCCGTAGTACTTAAAGATTTGGCGGACTTCCGGCCATAGGGGTTGTCGAAGTCCCGCCTCGAAATGGGCCACCGGGAATGCGAGCTTGCCAGCGAATAGCTCGTTTATCTGTTCCTCCTTCTTGGGCCCCCTCGCCTCAAAACCTGGTGAGACGAAGTGACCGACCGCATCTATGAATTCCCTCTCTGTAAGGACGGCGAGAGGGAAATCGTGCTCGGAGAAGGTCCAGGCATATTTGGCCCTCCCCTCCGCCTCGCCGCTACCACCACCCATCTTGCAGTTATCTTTCCGAGCGGGACATGGGGTTTTCTCGCAAAGAGCTAGGGGGGGAAGAAATCTTAAATGTTGTAGGTGAGGAGGGGCCGGCAGGGGCTATTTATAGGATGAGAAAGGGCGGGAAAAAGCCCCTTTGGCGGGAAAAGTGCGGATAGCAATATGGCCCTGACGTTTCGACTTCTGAACCCAAACCGGGTTCTCGCCAACCCGTCAGTCCGCTACGCACCGCCCGCACTCACGCCCGTATAATCAAACAGCGGCTGCCGAGCGGACCAGTTCTGACCCGCGCACGAGTCACCCGTCACGTAACCCGCGAGCAACCGGCTCGCCCTCGCTAGTACAGAAAAAGAGCCTGGCGAGGCGACTCGACAAGGCCGAGCCCGTATGAAGGAAGGTCGGCCGAGCCAGAGTGTCTCACCCTCACAACCTGCGGAGATCTGAACGATGACACGACCGAAATAAAAATACAGCAAATACTAGCCCTTGTCAGGCGAGAGTAGTCCTGAATTATTACAAGCATTCACTGTCCGAAGTAAAGGAATTGACACCCAGAGCATCTCGACCGCTGCATGCGGGGCGACCTAGACCCGGCGGGTCACGACCGGCGAGGGGAGGATGGAAATTCAGCGCGGGATCCATTTCCACCTACCTCCCCTCCCCGTGCTGGTTCGGGGCGATACGCGAGTGTAGTGATACTCGCGGACCGCCGGAAGCTCCCGCTGGGTCCTATCAATCTATTTCGAGGCACTCATCGATCGCCACTTAGCCCGCGTGATGTGCACACCCAGAGAAGTCTCCTCGTCCTCGTTAGATAGACTTCTCGCCCTCTCCAGATCCGCGAACTGCTCCTCCGCCTCTGCCTTGTCCTTCTCCACTCTATCGAAGACCTCCCGCAACAGCAGCGTGTGCTTTTGGAACAACCGCGTCACCTGCGTCTTCATCTTCTCGGCATCGAACGGGTCTCCCAGGTATTCCGAGATGCAGTCCATGTCGGGGGGAGGCAAGTACCCTTCGCTCATCTCAGCCTCGGAGGAGGAAATCGCATTATAGCCTGCAGGAACAAAGTCAGAAGAGGCGGCAACAGTATGCGGGCTAAAGTCAGATGATTCACCTTGTGTTGGCATGTCGCTCGCACCCTCAGTAGGACTAGAGGTGCCCGGCCGACCCTGGAAGGGTTCTCCCCCTAGAGTAACGAAGGGTTTTCCCAGGCCATGGGGCCTTGGCGACGGAGGCACCATAGGAGGGATAGGTTCCTGTGGCAAGGGACTGGCGACCCGATCGGCCGCCGCCAGAGCGGAACGCCTAGGATCTCCCTCGTCTGTCCTAACTCCCCGAGACATCTCCTACCAAAAGGAAAGAAAGAAAAGACAAGAAGCGGGGGGGGGGGGGAAAGAATCGAGCAAGGGAAGCGCATATACCTCAGGGGTGACCTCGACACCGCCGGCCGAGCTGGAGGTAGGGACATCTCACCCTGAAGACCGTCGAACGACCTTCACTTTCTTTGGCTTTAAAAGGGGGCCAGGCGACCCGCGAGCTAGCCACGAGGCAGCTTCAAGAGCTGCATCCCAGGCACCCTCCCTCGCAGCCGCCAAACAAGCTCGCATCTCCTCAGACATAGGCATCTCGCGGTTATAGATCGCGGAAGGGAGCTAAGAAGAGGAGTTTTCCCAGAGGCCGGATAGCTTATTTATAGCGAGAAGATGGGCCCCACCAAAAGATTCCCTCCAGCTCAGCAAGGTTTTCGCCGAACACATGAGGGTTGGATGTTTCTTTCCGAGCCTTTTCCAAAAGCTCGCAAATAGCGGGGATTATGTACAACCCCGTGTTCGCCGAGAGGACTAAGGCAGCCAGGCGGGCCGCCCCGACCCGTGCATCGAAGGGTTGCCCAAGCGAGCCAGCCTGGCCCGCACCCTCCTAGGCAGGTCGGCTCACGCCCTCTTAGGCGGGTCGGCTCGCGCCCTCCTAGGCGGTCCACCCTCTGGCATGCGCCCTTCCAGCGAGCCAGCCTGGCCCGCACCCTCCTAGGAGGGTCGAGTCGCGCCCTCTTGGGCGGGCCAGCCCCGCCAGCCTCTCCTAGGCGGGTCGGCTTGCGCCCTCCTAGGCGGGCCAACCCCGCTCGCCTCTCCTAGGCGGGTCAGTCAATGCCCTCCCGTCGAGCCGTCCCCGGCCCGCGCCTTACGCCGAGGGGAAGCATTGAAGCGCTATTCACTCGATCCCTAGTGGGGGTGGATTCCTCACTATTTTGCCCCATTGACCTGCCCCTATCCAGTCAAAACAGTGGTGTCTCGCTGTTGGCAGACTCAAGTGGGCTGCATATAGCTTTTCAGAATAGCGAGGTTTGGCTGTTGGCTGGCCAGCCCGAGAAGCTTTCAGTAATTTCAAGACAGTGGAGGTTAGTTATTCACAGACCACCTTCAAAATCCTATAAATAGGACCATAGGGGTACCTCAGAAAGGCATGCTTACTTATCCCCCAGTTCTCTAGCGCCTTCTGAGGTACCATAGCCCGGCATTTGGCTAAGGAAGGGAAGCGATCAGTGATCTTCCGGGTGTGTGGCGGGACCTCCGCGCCGGGCCCTTGGTCCAGTCCTTTACTCTCTTTTCTTTGTTTTTTTCTTGTAGGAGCGAAGTAGGTGCGCGACCACCCCTTCCCCAAGGGTGAACTTTACAAGAGGCCGGTTCTCGGTTTCAACACTAGCGACTATCCACAACAGGCTGCCTCACTCGCTCCTGGTCAAAAGCAATCAAATGTTGCTTCCATCATCGATGAACTTTTGCCTTCTTATCGGCCGCTGATTTCCTAGAAGCAACTATGTCCTCATTCTCCGTAATGATTTTTATTAGCCGCGATTTCCGGGGCGGAGATTTGTAAAGCCACTGATGCTGAAATCATTTGGGTATCGGCTGCAGTTTACCTGACCGCATCAACTCTGCCACAGTCCGTAGGTCTTTAGTTCGCTTGTCCGCACCAAGCTTTTCGGAGACTGCCTTGACCTTGGCCTGCATAATTGCGAGTTTCTCCTTCGTCGTCTTCTCCTTTTCTTAATCCGCAAATGAGGGGTGGGGTCAACAATTTTCTCACCCACCATCTCGACATCATACTGCAATACCTCAAGCAGAGATTGATTTATGTCAGCAAGCCGCTCGCTATCAATGTTGTCGAGTATTTCAGTGGTGGAAAAACTGACCGTTGATAAGGAATCTGCTCCTGAGATTGGGACATCCGGTGTGATTAAGCTCGTGTCAGGAACCTCTTTATCTCGCGGCCTATACTGCAAGCTCGTAGCAACAGTCTGCACAGAGACATTCTTCTCCTTCTGAGCACGCAGCTTCTTCTCCACTCGCTCTGCAACTGAGGATTTGTCCCTCTTCCTCTTCTTCTCTGGGGCCTTTTTATCCAAGGCAAGCACAAGCTGTTGTGGGTCCGGCAGAGTCGCGCAGACTACGTCTTGATCGAAGCCTACTATGGCTAGAGAAGGCGCTTGCTCCGCAACTTGTTCTTCAGCCAGCTTTTTCGCTTGCTTCTCGACTCCCCCAACCATCTCTTCTGCTTATTCCTCAACATGTGGATCGGAAGTCCGCTTCTCCTCAGTATTCAGCTGCAAAACTTCCGGAGATGAGACGTCCTTGTCGGGATCTATCCACAACATGAATGTCCCAAAGGCAGAAGCGATTATGTCCATACCCCCTTAGTTCGTATGGTTCTGATCAAAAGTCAGCGGCGGATTAGAAACCCTATCCACACTCCATGATGGCACATCTTGAATAGGAGAGGAATCATACTTCTCGCGCTCCGATTCTTTGATGTCGCAGACTGAGTAAGCTCCCTCCAGTCCCTTCTGCGAACTTTCCCCAACATGGCGGATAGCTTTGTCACTCCGGTGGACCACTTTCTTAGTCCGGGTGCTCGCCTTTGGTTTCTCGGTCTTGGAGGTAAGGCTGCCAAAGAAGGATACAAGTCTCGCCATGCCGGATTGGAAAGTGCAGATCGCAAGTGGTGAATACCGACCCGTTGCGCAGGCGATTTTGAAAGGATGTAGGGTTTCCAGTCATATTTATAGCCTAGACAACATTTATAACAGTTGCGAACTTGGCGGTTAAGGAAACATTTTCGAAATTTTCCAAAAGTTGAAAATGTGCGGGGATTATGTTAACCCCAGAATCCGCAACATGTTCAGCAGGACTTCCTTCTCCTCTTTCGGAGGGCTTGTGTTCCTCAGTCCGCTCAGGTCGTCAAGGCACCCCCAGATGCGGACTCCAGTTCCTAGTCTGCCCAGGTCGCACTACCTTTGTCAGTTTTCAGATCTTGTCAGGTCTCTAGGAGGACTCCAGAATCAGCCAGCTCAGGTCGCAACTCTCCAGCCAGGATTGCGTTCTGCACGACCAAGGGGAATCCCCAGCTCGCAAGCCCAGTCCACCTATCTCGTGCGGACTTCCTGTCCTTTCTTTTTTGATTCCCGTCACCGCTGCCCGGCTTTCCTGTACCCCGGGCAGCCGGTTATTTTAGGCCTGCCCGTTTGGGCAGGCCCCCAAATCTATAAATAGGGGGAACTGGTGCACCCAAGGTACGCTTACTTGAGCCCAGGGGCCTACTTGTTAAAGGTTGCGGACTCGAATCTCCAGCTTTGCGGACTCCGACTTGCTTTCTGCACAGCTTTCTTTCCTCTTCTTATAACTCGTCATTTGCAATCAAAGTAAAGCCCGTCGCAAGAGTGGCATTCAGCCGCGATGGGCGAAGTCTGGTGTTGCCGGGATTCACGTCTCTTCTGTTCTTTTCCTCTCATCCGCTAACTAGATTGCTGCTTGCAGTTTGCTTTTTCCTCCTTCCCCAGGGCTCGAACCGTTAGCTAGTCGTGCTTGATTCCCTTTCACATTTTGTGCATCAACACTAGAGATAGAGATCCTCATTGGAAACTTGAAGACACATGAACTTGAATTGGAGATTTAAGCTGAGGAGTATCCCAGGGAGATAAAAAAGAATGTGCTGGCACGGAAAGCCTCAAGGGAGAGAAAGGCTGCTGAAGAATCTAAGCAAGGCGATGAGGAAATCCTCTATGTCCGGGAATTGAAAAGGTTCATGAAGAATCCCAAGAGGCATGGAAAATTTAAGAAATTCCTGAAGAGAGGAGCTGAAGAAGGCAGGAGGTGGAACAAGCTGTTAAAGGAGACGGAGAGCGATGATGAGAAGTCCCATCCTGAGTGTTATCACTGTCACAAGTCGGGGCACATAAAGAGGGAATGTTAAGACTTCAGAAGGAGGAAAAGGATAAGCAAAGCATGCACAAAGGGAAGAAGAAGGTGTTGATGGCACTAACTTAGGACAAGGATGGATCTGATGAGTCGAGCACCTCTGACTCAAGCATTGAAGATGAGGCAAATCTGTGCCTCATGGGGAGAAATCATGTCAAATCTGACAATGAGACCAATGTCCAGAGCGACACTGAGGTAACCCCGCCCTCTTATAATGAACTTCTTGAGATTTACGAACATCTATGTGAGAAGTTAGATAGTGTTATACTTGAAAAGAAATCCATTCAAAATGAAAACAAGAGAATTAAAAAGCACTTGGAAAATATAAAAAATTAATTAATAAAATGTGATAAAGAGAAGATCGAGTGCCTACAGTGTCCTCACTTGAAGGCAACGATCAAAGAGAAAAAAGCAAGTCTCTCCAAGACATTGTTGAAAACCAACAATCTCATCAATGAAAAGAATGTCTTAGGGTCCGTTCGTTTCACATACATTGATATTGAAGTATTGACTTTCAATCCAATATCAATACACATGAGAAATGATATTAAATTTAAAACCAAATTTTTTGTTCGGCGGCATGATGACTTTCTGTCATAAGAATTGACATTGATATTTTTTTATTGTTCGTTTGTAGAAAGACTTTCTGTCATAGGAATTGACATTGATCAATACTATTAATGATAACAATTAAAAATAACAAACGCGGTTTTTTAGCCCGACTGTGATTTTTTCTCAGAGCGTGATTTTTTCGCCCAAACTCAAGTTTTTTGACCCCAACGCGAATTTTTTGACCGAACGTGAAATTTTAGCCCAAAAGTGTTCTTTTCGCCCAGAGGTGTTTTTTTGGCCAGGGCGCGATTTTTTTCACTCTGATTTGATTTTTTCGGTTTGAATGCTAAATTTTCATAAGAACGCGAATTTTTCGACCAAACGTGATTTTTTCGTCCGTACGCGAATTTTATCGTCCGGACGCGATTTTTTCGCCCGGACGCGATTTTTTCGCCCGAACGCGATATTTTCGCCCGGACACGATTTTTTCGGCCAGACGCAATATTTTCGCCAGGTCGCGGTTTTTTTCCCTGGAGGCGAATTTTTCGCCCCGACACGATTTTTCGCCCAGAGGCGATTTTTTCGCCCGGACACAAATTTTTTACCCAAACACATTTTTTTTCGTTCGGAAGCGATATTTTCGCCCGATCGTATTTTTTCGTCCGGACGGGATATTAATGCCCGGACGCGATATTTTTCGCCCGGGCGCGAATTTTCGCCCGGGCGCGAATTTTTCGCCCGGGCGCGAATTTTTTGCCAGTGCGCAAATTTTTCGTGCAAGCGCATCGCCCGTATGCGATGGCACGATTTTTTCGCTCAAAGCGAATTTTTTACCCCGACGCGATATTTTAGCCCCGACGCGCAAAAATTGCATCGGGGCGAAAAAATTGCGTCGGGGCAAAAAAATCGCTTCCGGACAAAAATTAGCATCCGGGCGAAAAAATCGCGTCCGGCCGAAAAAATCGCGTCCGGGCGAAAAAATCGCGTCCGGGTGAAAAATCACGTCCGGGCGAAAAATTCGCGTCCAGACGAAAATATCACTTCCGGGCGAAAATATCTCCTCCGAGCGAAAACAACGCGTTCGGGCGAGAAATTTGCGTTTGGGCGAAACAATCGCGTCCGGGTGGATAAATTCCGTCCGGGCGAAAAAATCGCGTCCGGGCGAAAAAATCGCATCTGGGCAAAAAATTTGCGTCCGGGCGAAAAATTTGCATCCGGGCGAAAAAATCACGTCCGAGCGAAAAAACCACGTTTGGCCGAATAATTCATATTCGGGCGAAAAAATTGTGTCTGAGCGAAAAAACTAAGTCTGGATGAATAGTTCGGCCCAGACGACCAAAAATTTAGTCGCAGTGAAAAATTTCCGTACGGGCGAAAAAAACACATTCGCGCGAAAAAATTGCATCCTGGTGAAAAAATTGTGTGATAGAGAAAAAAACCGCGTTCGTGCAGAAATATCGCATTTGGGAGAAAAAATCTGTCCGGGCAAAAAAAATGCGTCAAGACAAAAAATTACGTCTGGGCAAAAAAATCGTACACAGACGAATAAAACATGTCCGGGCAAAAAAATTGCGTCCCGATGAAAAATTGCGTTCGGCCGAAAAAAATCACGTCCAGGCTAAAAAAATGGTCTCATTTTGGAAAACAGGAGTTTGTGATCTCAATATCCGCCACTAGAGATAGATATTGAATCTATGAGTTTTTAGATTACGGTGAATATCGACGACTTTTCATTAGAAAGCCAATTCCATTTTAAAATTGTTGATACGAACAAGAGAAATGACATTCATATTCTCAAAGCCAATACTTCAATATCAATGTCTGTGAAACGAACGGACCCTTAGAGAAAAGACTTCAAATGTCTCTTGCCAAAATAGAGGAAGGCAAACAACAGTTTGCCAATTAGTGTGTTATGCTAATTACTTAAAACACCGCCCTAAAGACGAGGATCAATGATCTTAACTGTGCTATCTAGAAATTTGGAATAGGGCAAAGATCATTGAACATGTTGTTGGGTGCACATTGTCATGGATCTGGAAAATTTGGACTAGGATATGTAAGTCTGACACTGCCACTGAGTGGCAATAATAGTCAAGCTAAGACTAAAACAAATCATAAGAAATTATACAATAAGATCAATAGTTCTGAAAGGTTATCCCCATCCTCTAGCAAAAGCTCTAAGAACACGATAAAGGCAGAATTCACTGCCTATGCTGTAACACCCCAAATCCCAAAATTTGAGTTCAGGTTGGGCAATACGGCCTGGGACACAGGCGTGTCCCAGGGAGTGCCCTTCTCTGTTTACTCGAGTGTGATTTTTGGTCTCGAGTGTGTCTCGAGTGAGGAACACAGCCTGGGACACGAGTGTGTCATAAGTCATGTCCTTCTCCGTGTCGTCTAGAGTACTCGATGAAATGCACTCGACGTTTGTCGATAGGGTACACGACCTAAGACATGGGCGTTTCAGAGGCTGTGTCCTCATTGAGTTTTGGCTAGGTTTGTGCAGCCTATTAAATACGGCTGTGCACAGGCATGTCTGTAGCTGTGTCTAGGCACACGGCCTGTGACACGGGCCTGTAGCAAGGCCGTGTCCTTCTCTGGAATTGTCCAGGTCATTGAGGCCTGGTGAACACGGCATGGACACGGGCGTGTCTGCAGCCGTGTCCGTACACACGGCCTGTGACACGGGCGTGTCACATGGCCGTGTCCTGTTCTTGATAAGTCGGTTTGTGTACCACTTAAGGTACACGGCCTGTGACACGGGGGTGTTATAAGCCGTGTTCGGCCCAGGAAAAGCTATTTAAGGGAGATTTGTGGCCGTTCATTTCCTTCAGATGGGATCTAAGGGTCCAAGCTTCTCCCAACTAAGTTAAGTCCGGGAATTGAGAGTTATCTCTCATTCAAAGCTTGGCTATTCTCTTTCAAAAAGAATAGAGAGAAGGGAGAGCAAGGAGGAAAAAGAGAAGAGATCCGGCCGTCGGTGGAGCTTCAGTGTTCAGAATTGCGAGATGAGTCCAGATTTGTGGAGGCAAGAGCGTTGCGGTGCTTGCTATCCAACTAGAATTCTATGGCTCCCAAGAGATCGTCAAGGGTAACGATCTTCCTTCTTGGACATGGAAAGTGAGAGGACTTAGCGCTACCAACTGCACCAAAAGACCGGCCTGAAGGTCAAAGGCGCATACTAATCTTTATATCAAAGGTCCTCGGGCGGATCCACGGGGCAGCCAGTTAAGCCATTACCGCATAGCACCGCAGCGCGGGGGCGATTCCGGACCGCAGCCCCAACAATCCCCCCCCCCGGAAACGACCCCGGGGTTTCGAACCCGCAACCTCCCTCTGATACCAATTGAGAGGACTTAGCGCTACCAACTGCACCAAAAGACCGGCCTGAAGGTCAAAGGCGCATACTAATCTTTATATCAAAGGTCCTCGGGCGGATCCACGGGGCAGCCAGTTAAGCCATTACCGCATAGCACCGCAGCGCGGGGGCGATTCCGGACCGCAGCCCCAACAGAAAGTCCTCGTTTTGGTATGTTTATGGATTTCCCCACCAAAAGGTGGCTATTGAGGGATTTCCTTGGGTTGTTTCTTGTAATCCCCAGTCTTGCATATTGATCCGGAAGTGTGTAGTATGGAATAGGCATGCTGTGTGAAGCCCATCTTGATTGGTTGGTCTGGATTGGTGATGTTGCATTTTGTGCACCGGAGAAGACTCCGCGTATAAATTTGTACTTTATGGAGTTGATGGGTTATGCCTGTGAAGGGTAGTAATAGGAAGTACTGGAGTGGAATTCCAGGAAAATACCTCCGTGATTCTTGTGATGTATGCCATGTTTGGGTGAGTTTTGTTGCAGAAAGTGAGTTATGTTGAACCCACTAAGCGACCGCGAGGAATGCTTGCATTATCTCCCCTTTTGGATTGTGAAGCCAGTCCTTGGTGGATAGTATGGCTATTGTGAGCTGTGTGCTCTTAAAAAGGCTTAGTGCCGAATAGGAAAGGTGAAACCGACCCGCGCCTGTAAATTGGCCATGAGTACTTCGGTATTCGATGATGGCATGATGACTTGAGCAACGGGGGGTGGCTGATCTGTACCTGCGTTATGTCTGACTGACTGGTAGACCTAGTTATTGGTCTTGTTGGAGCGCATAATGAGAGTCTTAGGCCTGCGCGCCAATAAGAATAAATGCTCAATACCGTTGGTTTTCGCACATTGAATGGTTGTGGGACCCTAGTTTACCGGTACTGTAAGAATGTGCTCTGAGTGCGCGGATCGTCGGGCTGCGTGGCTAACGGTTGTGATATGTTGATTGTGCATGAGTGCACATTATATGATATATCTGCTTGTGAAAGCTATGCCTGCAGGAAAGGAATACCACTGCCCCGGGAAAGGGGTAGGTTCGTTATAAATTGGTCAGCGGAATGCTGACTGTTGCTTTGTTTGCCACAAAAATGATATGCTGTCCCTGTGCAGGTGCTGGAGAGCTGAGCGGGAAATAAAGGGCTGAAGCCCCTGGTGCTGCTGCTGCTACTGGCCCTCGAAGGCTGAGCAAAGGCTTTTGTTAAGTTCATGTGTGGTCGGCCTGCGCGCCGATGTTTGTAATCCACACATGTAAAGCGTAACTGTAAGGCCGTAAGGCCAAACTCTTGAGTATTTGTTGTACATTCCTTTGTGTGTATATATAAATGTGGTTGTTTATATATAGTGGACATTCATGATTTGAGATCAGTTTTAACATTAAAATCTTCAACTAGTATGCTCTGTGTTAGGATGCGTACCTATTTTGGTATTAACCTGTGACCTCGCTGCCTATTTGTGGCATATAGTATGGGGCCCCGACCGGAACTTCTATTATATGTTATTAAATGGATGGAGTTGTTATATTTTGGTATCCGCTTGTATCGGTCTTCCTCTTTCGAATTCGTGTTCGAATTCTTTTGTGGGGTGGCGAGCATGTATTAGTGCAACCCGCTTTAACATTAATGAACTCTGGAATGTCCACTAAGGAATGTAAATACTCCTGTTTTAGGAACCTGCGCGGTCCTATATTATTGTGATTTCTTGTGCAAGGTAGTTAAAGTGTGTCTTGTTCACCTATATGTGACTATTAGTGCTGCTGGGCAATCATAGCCCCAACGTTCTGATAAGAGTGAGACACCAGCTGAGGTGCCCACACGTCCTCCTTCTGCCGAAATAGTCCCTTTAGTTGTTGAGGCGCTATTTGCCATGATTCATGCACATCCTATTGGGCAAGCACAACTAGCAGCGGTGCCGGAATGGGTTGTTGTAAGACCAGACCTGTTGAGGCTATTGATCCTCGAGCAGATGAGCGACAGTTGAAGCATTTTATGAGCTTCAATCCTCCGACGTTTACGGGTGTGGGAACCCTAGTACAAGTGGAAGATTGGTTGTTGCGCGTCAAGCGTATATTGACAGCAATAAAGATGGAGGAAGATCAGAAGGTCACCTTTGCCACCTTCTTGTTGGAAGGAGAGGCTCAGTTGTGGTGGGACGAGATAGAGTTACATCACCTAGCGGGCAGGCAATTAACACAAGTCTCAATCGAGGAGTTTTCGCGACTATTTTTGGCAAAGCACCTACCAGCAGCAAAATGCATCGCCATGGAAAATGAGTTCCAACGTCTAACGCAAGGTGAAAGTAGTGTTGATACTTACTTGCACGAGTTTACAAGGTTGGGCCGTTATGCGGGGTCTATCTTCGCTGATGAACAACGAAAAACCAATAGTTTCTATGAAGGGTTGCAGGATGAGTTGAGATTCATGCTCTCGAGTTCGGTGAACCTAGGATTTCAGGCGTTGGTTGATACTGCTTGTGCGCTGAAGACTGATATGAAATGGGTGCAAGGAAAGAGGGACTTGGCTATGACGAAGTCTGAGTTCAAAGTGCCCCGTCCTTAAAAATCAAACTACCAAAAGAAGTGGAGCAAGAGAGCCAAATCTTCTGGACAGGCCCCTTCTTCAGTTGCGTTGGGAGCAATGACAAAGCAAGAGTCTCGTACCTGCTTTACGTGTGGCAAAGTGGGAAATATAGCCCATGACTGTCGGGTTGGTCTGCCAAAGGGGGAAAAGAAGACGGGAGCGTCTTATGCTAAGAAGGGAAAAGCAGTGGTGGAGTCCTCTGCATCCCAAGCACAGCCCTGAGTCTATAATCTTGGCCAGCAAGAGGCCATAAAGCAAAGTGATGTCGTTACAGGTACGAGTTAAGATATTGATTGCTTTTTATATTGCATACCTTGTGTGTAGCTTGTGTTTGATGTGTTTGTCTTAGAATTTGTCCTGATTCGGAACAACCCGGCGAGAGCACTATTTGATACGGGTGCTTCACACTCGTTTCTGTCTAAGGACTTTGTAGCTCGAAATAGAGTACCTAGTCATGTGACGACATATCTTGTTAAGGTGGTATTATCGAATGGCTGTGTGATGCTTGCGGATAGAGCTTGCGATGTGGCAGTTCAAATAGGAAGTTGAGATTTCTGCTTGAGTGCATCTGTGCTACCGATATTGTAAGTTGATGTGATCTTTGGTATGGACTGGCTCTCAGAGCAGCGTGCATTTATTGATTGCAATTCAAAGGAGATCATACTGGGCCAGAATACCGAGCTTGTGACTAAGTTTGCTTGTATGCGAGGAGTAGGCGGGACCTTGATGTTTGTTCTCCAAGTCGTCAATGCTGTTCGGAAGGGTGCAGAGTTATTCTTCACGCTTATTCAGGCTGTTGAGCCAAAGGCCAGTGTGAATGATGTTTCGATTGTGTCGGAGTTTGCCGATGTGTTTCCCAAGGATCTTCCTATGTTACCACCCCAACAGGAGATCGACTTCTCTATTTAGTTGGTGCTAGGTGTGAAACCTGTGGCCCGCTCGCCATATCGCGTAGTGCTAAAGGAAATGGCAGAACTGAAAGTTCAGTTGCAAGAGTTGCGGGAACAGGGTTATATACGCCCTAGAATGTCACCTTGGAGCGCACCTGTTCTGTTTGTGAAAAAGAAGGATTGTAGTTTACGATTGTGTATTGACTATCGTGAATTGAATAAGCTGACAGAGAAAAATAAGTGTCCGATTCCGCGGATAGATGACTTTTTCGATCAGCTCGCGGGATCAATCATCTATTCTAAATTTGATTTGAAATCTGGATATTACCAATTAAGGATTCGGGAAGGTGAGTGTTAACCACAGAATCCGCAACATGTTCAGCAGGATAGATCCTCCTCTTTTTCCAAGCGGACTCGAAAGCCTATGTCTGCACAGGTCGTCGCATCCTTGCAGGATTTTCCCTAGTAGCAAACTACAGAGCCAGTCCGCATAGGTCGCAGCATCACGGTTCCAGCACCTCATTCAGCGGCGTACTTTATCCTTCAGTCTGCCCAGTTCGCCCAGCCTCGATCAGCTTCTAGATCACTCGCCAGGTTTGCAAAGCAGACTCCAGAGTCAGTCCGCACAGGTCGCAGACCCTCAGACAGATAATGCCCTACAGTTGGAGGGAAGCTCCAGCTCGCGAGTCCAGTCCGCCCCTCTTGAGTGGACTGTTTGTCTTGTCCTTTTTATTTCCCGTCACCGCTGCCCGGTTCTCCTGTACCCCCGTCAACCAGTTATTTTAGCCCTGCCCGTTCGGGCAGACCCCCAAACCTATAAATAGGGGGAGGTGGTGCACCCTAAGAGGAGGTTTGCTCGAGCCCAGAGGCCAATTTAGTAAAGGATGCGGACTCTGATCTCGGACTTTTGCGGTCTTGAATCTATGTTGATCCCTTCTTTCCTCGGTCCGTTAGTAAACAGTTGCTTGTAGTTTCCATCTTCTCTTTTTCCTTTTTGCCGGAACTCGAGAGCGCATTTTATGCATCAACATCAACATGCGGCCTTCAGATTCAAGCAATCATTGAAGTTCGCGGACCGAGATGTCTGATCGCCGATCGTCTCATTATCATGCCCGCTCAGGTCGCTCGAGCTCCTCTGACGACCTGTGGGACGCGCTCGACCGATCCCAGAGAGAGGCAGAGCAGTCCCAGAGAGAGACCAACCAGCACCTAGACGCGATCAGCCAGGACTTGGTCGCGCTCACTCAGCGGCTCGACCAGCCTAGGGTTGCTTTCGCGAATGAGCCTGTACGCCAAGCGCCAGTCCACAACACGCCTTTCCGCCAAGCGCCAACTGCGATGCCACCGCTCGCAAGCTCGCCCATCCAGCCCGCAGCCCCACCAAGACCTCGAGCCGACGAGTTCGCTCCACTTATGGATTTTTTCCGCGAAGTAGCCCGGGGAAGTCCATCCCGCCGACTTGACTTTGCGGGAGATGATCAAGCCATGCGACCTCCGGCGATTTCTACTGCAGCCCAAGCCGGGGAATCCCCTTTTGTTGATAAGATTCGTCAGGAGCAGGCTCCTAATAACTTCCGGGAACCTCGCATCCCATTCTACACTGGAGAAACAGATCCTGTCGCTCATCTCCAAGCTTTAGAAGATGTTGTAGCAATGAGGTGTTTTTCAGTTGGCTTGAAATGCAAGTTCTTAGTAACCACTTTCGACGGCCAGGCCCGATAATGGTTTCATGAACTGTATCCCGGATCCATCGCCAGTTTTGCTGAGTTGCGTAAAGAGCTCCTGCTGAGGTTTGCCACTTCCAGGAAAAGAAAGAGTGGGTCGGCTACCCTCTTCAAGATCAAGCAAGCAGACAATGAGTTGGCGGCGCAATTTGTGGATCGCTTCCAGAGGAAGAAGCTGGGAGTCAGGAATGTGGACCCTGAATTCTATAAGATCGCCCTAATTAATGGACACAAAGAAGGGTCGTTGAAGTTTGAAGCAACCACCAAAGATCCGGCCACATTCCAAGAACTGATAGCCTTGGCTAACACCTTCATAGAAGGGGAGAGCGCCAATCCTTCATATGTATCCAATTTAACTACGAAGGCAGAGAAAAAAGACACCGCAAGTTCTTCTATAGCCAATTCGGCATCCAGACCCCCTTTACAAGAATATCAGCTTCTAGCGCACAGAGGAAGAAATTTCCGGCACAAGCGGCCTTATCAAAATCATCAACAATTTCATGTGCAAAAACCACAGCTGGCCGCTACCCCTGTTCCTGTTGCTCCTCGAATCCTACATATCCTTCAAATTCGGGATATCACGTCTTCAGATGATCAACAGAGCCATGATCCCTTGGAAGAGCTCGCTACTATGGGTCTGACGATAGATGAAGTTCTCCAGATCCTGCAAAATAAAATGGAGTCAAAGAAAGAATTCCAGAAGCCAGAAGGAAGGGTTCGAAATACGGATCTTTTCTGTGCATTCCATAGAGAAAAGGGGCACTCGACTAAAGATTGCAGAGCTCTCCAGCATCTTGTGGAGAGACTGATTGCCGCAGGGAAGATGAGGGGCCTCGGAGTAAAAGAGGCTTCATCAAAGGCATCCACCTCTAAAGGCAAGGAAGTGGCCGAAGTCTCTTGGGAAAATGAGGACACTGAGAGAATGGGGTACTACGACAATATTAAGATTGGAGAGAGCATCGATGCGGACGACGTGGGTGTCCTCGGAGATCTATTTTGCATCCATGGAGGAGCGGGTGCAGAATCAAGCAGAAAGTCTTCCTTTTCAAGGATCTCACGACATGAGGTAGCCATGAATTCTGCAGCCCCCCAATGGAAGTTGTTACTTTTGGGCCAGACGATCTCCCAAAGACATCCAACCCATTCAACGATGCAGTCATAATCAGAGCAATCATTGAGAACTATACAGTCCCAAGGATTTTAGTTGACACTGGAAGTTCGGTCAACCTTATATTCAAAAATGCTTATGAGGCCCTGAGGTCCGAGAAGACTCTGCTCTCCATAAGAGGGCCACTGTATGGCTTCGCGGGCGAGAAGAAAGAAGTTGAAGGGAGTGTCAAACTCTCAGTGACACTTGGGGGAGTGTCAAAGCTTATCATGTTCGTGATAGTCGATGCATCAAGCAGTTATTGCACCATCTTTGGAAGACCTCTTCTTAATGAATATTGGGCAGTAGTCTCCACCTATCATTTGGCGATCAAGTTTACGGCAGGAGGAAGGCAGTACCGGGTTAGAAGTAACCCAAGGGAGGCACGAGAGTGCAACATCAAAGCAGTCAGCATGATCGAGCACACGCCTCCCCGAGTAGCTCTAGTCGCTGCCTCAGAAGAAAAAGCTCCCCAAGAAGCGGTCAAAGATTAGAAGAAAATCCAGGAAGGGGTTCATCTGGAGCCTGCTCAAGCAACCCAGGGAGTTCCAATTGGAGCAGGTGAAGAAAGAAGACTTATAATCAACTCAGAACTCCCCGAAGAGGAAAAAGAAAAGTTGATCATCTGCTTACTAAAAAACTTGGATGTCTTCTCCTGGGCTGCAGAAGACATGTCGGGAGTGGATCCTGATGTAGCTTGCCATCACCTCAATATCGCAGCCGACTTCAAACCTGTTCAGCAAAAGAAGCGGGAAGTGGCGTCAAAGCTAGCCGAGCCAATCAAGGAAGAGGTTGCGAAGCTTCTAAAGGCTAAGTTCAATCGTGAAATCCAATACCCGGATTGGGTGTCAAACGTTGTAATGGTGAAAAAGCCAGGAGGAAAATGGAGGATGTGCGTTGATTTTACCAAGTTAAATAAAGCGTGCCCAAAAGATTGTTATCCGCTGCCTCGAATAGATGCTTTAGTAGATTCTGCGGTTGGATATCCCTTTATGTGTTTTTTAGATGCATTTTCTGGTTATCACCAGATTAGGATGCATAAGCCTGACATTCCCCATACATAATTTATCACAAACGATGGTTGCTATTGTTATCTAGTGATGCCCTTTGGTTTACAAAATATAGGCGCTACCTATCAACGCATGATGGATTCTGTGTTTAAAGAACAAAATGGAAAGAATCTTGAAGTATATGTCGATGACCTTCTAATTAAAAGTAAAACCTTCGCTTTGCATTTGCGAGACCTCACAGAGACATTCTCTACTTTGCGAAAATATAACATGAAGTTGAATCCGTTGAAATGTGTTTTTGGAGCAAATAAAGGAAAGTCCTTGGTCACCTCCTTACCCCCGAAGGGCTCGCCCCCAACCTAGATAAAGTTAATGCAATCCTCGAAATGCCATAACCTCGTTCCCCCAAAGAAGTTCAACAATTAGGGGGAAGGCTTGCAGGTCTAGGAAGATTTATCTCCAGAGTAGGGGATAAAAGTGCCTCATTTTTCAAGACTCTTCGTGGAGGGTCTAAATTCGAATGGACCAAAGAATGCACAGAGGCTTTCGAGCAACTTAAAAAACAACTGACCTCCACCCCTTTACTTCAAAGCCCTCACGCTGGGGAAATGCTATTCATCTATCTAGGAGTGGGCTCGGAAGCAATAAACTCAGCCCTTGTTAGAGAGGAAGGGAGAAGGCAGTATCCGGTATATTATGTCAGCCATATATTGAAAAACGCTGAAACCCGGTACCCAATTCTTGAGAAGCTTGCATTAGCATTGGTAATGTTTGCCAGAAGGCTTTGACCATACTTCCAAGCGCATTCAATTAGAGTGATTACAGATCAACCATTAAAAAATATTCTTGAAAAACCGGAGCACTCCTGAAGGCTGGCCAAGTTGGCGATTGAACTCAGTGAGTTTGATATCTCATATGTACCTCGAATAGCTATGAAAGCACAGGTATTAGAAGATTTTCTGATAGACACAACTGAGTCTAATACGGCTCAAGCAACTCAATCTCTGCTAGCATGGACAATCTACATAGATGGGGCTTCAGGCAAAAACTCCTCAGGGGCGGGAGTAGTTCTCATTAATCCAAATGGAGTCAAATTGAAGTAGGCGGTAAGGTTCTCTTTCCCAACCACTAATAACCAGGCAGATTATGAAGCACTCTTAGCAGGACTGTGGTTCGCAAAAGAGTTGGGAATAGATTATGTGCATATTAAAACCGACTCGTTAGTAATGACATCCCAAGTATTGGGAAATTTCGAGACCAAAGAGCCTACCCTGAAGAAATACTTAATACTGGTAAAGGCGGAGATTGGAAAGTTTAAGATCTTCACTATTGAGTATGTTTCAAGAATACACAATACTAAGGCAGACGAGCTAGCAAAGTTTGGCCTCCCCTCAGGAGAAACGACTTCAGAGCTTTTTTATCCGGCTATAGAAGAAGGAGAATTGATGCAAATAGAACAACGACCTTCTTGGATGGACTCATTCAAATCATATCTCTCGATAGGAGAACTGCCACAGGCTTAGAAAGATAAAAGAAGATTCAGAATGAAGGCAGCAAATTACAAACTTATCTCCGGAATTCTCTATAGAAAGACCTTCCTCTCACCAATGGCAAGGTTTGTATCTGAAGAAGAGATTCCTACGGTGCTCCGAGAAGTTCACTCTGGAGAATGTGGCAGCCATTCAGGGTCTAGAACCTTGAAGAGGAGAATATTGTGGCAAGGGTACTTCTGGCCCACCATGAAAAAAGATTCTGAATCCTACGCAAAGAAGTGTGCCCAATGTCAAAAATTTGCTCCGCTTCAACTCCAATCATCGCAGCGACTTGTGTCAATCACCACGCCACGGCCTTTCGCAGTATGGGTGATGGACCTCCTCAGACCATTCCCTGTGGACAACGACGCTTTATCTTGGTTATGATTGACTACTTCAGCAAATGGATTGAAGCAAAGGCACTAGCAAAGACAACAACCCAGGTGATAAAGAACTTTTTATGGGGGGTGATAATTTGCAGACATGGAATCCCAATGGCAATAATTACAGATAATGGGCCGCAGTTCAACAATGAAGAGATGAAGAACTTTTGAAAACAAGTCGGCATAGAACTGCGATTCTCATCAGTTCACCATCCTAGGAGTAATGGCCAAGTGGAAGCTGCGAATAAGCAGATACATAATTTGCTGAAAAAGAAAGTGCAAAATCTGAGAGGGAGCTGGGCAGAGGAACTTCCTTCAGTTCTATGGACCCTCAGAACAACCCCTTCCACAGCTACCGGGGAAACTCCTTTTAAACTATCTCATGGTTCAGAGGCTCTCATCCCAGTGGAATTTGAGGTCCCAACTCCTAGGGTATTATTGGCCAGGCAAAGCTTGGAGGATTGGCTTGAGATTAATAATGAGAATATGAAACTTAGTTTGGATCAAACTGAAGAGATACGGGACGAAGCCATCGTCACGCAAGAGGAAGTCAAACGAAGAATGGCGAGGTATTTTGACAAAAACATCAGGGTCAAACATTTTTCAGTAGGAGATCTCGTCCTGAAGAAGCTAGATGCGGGCGCAAGAACTAGTTCCGTAGGGAAGTTGAACCCAAACTGGAGCGGATCGTTTATCATTAAGAAAGTTCTATGAAACAGGGCATACCAGCTACAAACCTATGACGGAGAAATCCTCATACGGCTCAAGAAAAAATGATTTTAATTTATCTATCTATTTCTATCTATATAGATAGAAATAGAAAGATAAATGGATCCATAAAGAATTAAACTCTAATTTTTACCTTTTTACTTCTTCACAGAAAAAAAAAATAAATTTCATTCGTACTCCTAACTCAAGTTGAATAGTTTTTTAAGAGTTCAAAATAAAATCCTTAGAATTTATTGAGCTGTCTCTAACCTATTTTTTTGTCTCCTTTTGGATTTATTCTTTTTATTTTACTAATTATAATACAATTGTTGAGACAGATTAAAATAGTGTTTCCTTGTTCCGGAATTTGTTGTCTTTGCTTTGCGCTTTGTGAAATCATTGGGTTTAGACATTACTTCGGTGATCTTTACTCCTTTAAAAAAAGGCAGCAACATACCTTTTGTTTTTCTATGAAACAAAGAAAAATCATATGAAAGATTGATTCCTTCGCGATACACTTTTGATCAAAAAAGTTTCAAAATTTCGACAAATTTGACTTTTTTATTTCAAACTTGTTTAAATTTTAAACTCTCCTTATTATATTTATATATATATTATTTAAAATATATTATTTATATTTTATTTATATTATATATATATATATATATATGAATATTCTAATAATCCTAATAATATTTATATTGATCATTTTTGATGATATATTTACAAAGTTGGTCTAACTTATTGATTGTCACTAACCCTAGATAATTCTCCCGATAAATTAATAAATCAGTTTTGCTCGAGCTGCATCATATGCTCCACCATTAGTCTTTTTATTTAACAACCCAAGACAAATAAAATTTGGTTTCTAGCAGAACAAACTATGTCGAGACAAGAGCATCTTCATTCGTATAGAAAATGGTGGATATCAGAATCCACAGTCAATCATGTCCTTCAAGTCGCACGTTGCTTTTTACCACATCGTTTCAAACGAAGTTTTACCATAACAACCCTCTTTATTTGAATTTGGAACCGTATGCAATTGATTCAATATAGAATCATGAATAGTCATTGGCTGAATCGATACATAATAATACACACTTATCTATCTCTAAATAGATAGAGATTTAAGATTTATCCGGAAAGGATTTCACTTAATTTAACCCCATATTTTTTTCTTGATCTGAAAAAAAAAAGAGTATTCTAAGAATCATTCTTCGAATTCATATTGAAAAACATTGTATTCAATATGTTACAGAACATTTTTTCATTCAATTTTTAATTTCAATAGAGAAGAATCTTTCGTTTCTGATGGAAATAATCTGGGACGGAAGGATTCGAACCTCCGAGTAATAGGACCAAAACCTATTGCCTTACCGCTTGGCCACGCCCCATTTTTATTTTGTCTAAGACAAATTAAGCGAAATATTGATTATTCGTCAATAACCATCCAAAATACATATAAGACATGTTGTCGGTAGAATTCAACACAATAGATATAGAATCAAAAAAATGAATTGATCATTACATAGAATTCAATTAAGATATTGTATGAAAGTAGAATTCTTGTATTCTCATTTGATTGGAGAATGTAAGGAAAGACTCTTGATTGAGGAGAAGTCAAAAAAAAAAAATAAGAATATCTTTTATTTCTCTGCCTTTTTCATTTTTCACTCAGAAAAACAACTCAATCCAATCTGATAATTTATTATCATTTCAATTTAATTTTTAAGAACAAGAAAAAAATGTTTGTTATGTTTAATATCTTTAGTTTCATCTGTATCTGTCTTAATTCTACCCTTTATTCGAGTAGTTTTTTCTTCGCCAAATTGCCCGAAGCTTATGCCCTTTTTAATCCAATCATAGACATTATGCCGGTTATCCCTTTATTCTTTTTTCTCTTAGCCTTTGTTTGGCAGGCTGCTGTAAGTTTTCGATAAAAATAAAATATAAACTCCAGATATTTGCTATCTTTCTCTTTGAATGAGATCTCAATTCCAGCTACGGTTTCATTCAATATCTGACAACTAGAATACCTCTTTTTTCCGATCCGGTTCCTCCACCACCGCGAACCCCGGTTAGATTCAGGCATGATACACTTTTTCTTTATTGGGAGAACCCAAGTACTCTCCTGCGGATCCATGAAACAACTCTCAGAAATATTTTTCCCTTTTGGAAGATACAGGAGCGAAACAATCAACCTATTTCTATTGGAAGACCAAAAAGATTCTTCCAATGTCTCATTTCTGGGTCCAATGGAATTCATAGGTATAGGAAGAAGCCCCATCAAATAGAGATTTTTTCTTTCGACCATCTTTCGATTGTTAATACGAGATATAAGGACCACTACTACAAGCAGTACTACACCTTTGATCGTGAAATATCGATTGCTTGTTGCACCCTGTGAATCACGTGAAAGTAGGATACTCCAAATTCGGGGGTCAAAGAGTTTCATAAAACGTTCTTGGTGGAAAAAAAGGTGAGTGAATATGATTTAAAGCGATTTTATGCTTAAGCAAAACATTTATCATTCGTGTTCATTTTGATAGTTATATCAATAAGAACTTCTGGCTAACGATTTTTTTTACATAACACAATCATTTTCCCCTATCTGCAATTCAAGCCAAGAAATCACCAAACCAAGAGACATCGCCAAGTCCAGCTTGGACCACCCCCCCCCCCCCCCCCCCCCGAGATTTTTTGACATTAGCGTAACACCACGATGACCACGTATTGCGGGGAGATTTCGCACCGTGTAGTGGGAGCTTACAATTCTTGTGCGGTGGGCTACTGGATTTTGGATCCCAGCTAGTACCTGACTCCACCACTGCTTTTTTGGAGGGACAGGGTGGTTGACAGCTCTACTAAGCTTGCTATGGATAGCGTACACATTGATGATCTCTTTGAGGAAAGCAATGCCACCCGGCACCTGCCCATAGATCATCAAAGTTCGTACTCTTGAACACTCTTTGGAACTCTCAAGTCGTGCCTGCAGGGAGCTCACGACCCAGTTGATCCATTGAGGAAAGCAATGCATCCCGCATGCACCTTCCCAATTGATCAAATTGGTCTAAATCCCAGGCAAGAGAGCGGTGTATTCCTTTTCTTTTTTCCTTTTCTTTCAAAATTAAAAAGAGGCTTTCGAACTCAACCAACCTTGCGTGGAAAGCAATGCCTCATGCACCTGCCCGCACGGTTTGGTTGTAGATCATTTTTTGACAGTCGGACTCTATCTCACTATCCGCGCAGTCCGCCACCTCCAGCAAGCTGGGTTGATCTTGCAACAAACCTTGCGTGGAAAGCAATGCCGCATGCACCTGCCCGCACGGTTTGGTTGTAGATCATTTCTTGACAGTCGGACTCTATCTCACTATCCGCGCAGTCCGCCACCTCCGACCAGTTGGGTTGATCTTGCAACCAACCTTGCGTGGAAAGCAATGCCGCATGCACCTGCCCGCACGGTTTGGTTGTAGATCATTTCTTGACAGTCGGACTCTATCTCACTATCCGCACAGTCCGCCACTTCCGGCCAGTTGGGTTGATCTTGCAACCAACCTTTCGTGGAAAGCAATGCCGCATGCACCTGCCCGCACGATTTGGTTATAGATCATTTCTTGTCAGTCTGAATCCGCGCAGTTCATCATTTATTGCAGTTTTTACGGCGACATTGATAATCGCAGCAGTCCGCAAGTTTTACCTTTTCAGGCTCTAAAATTATAACTCAATTTATTGCGGACTGGAGTTGATATCCGTCAGAATCTGTCGATTATCTATATCCTAAATAAGTTGCAAGAACCTGACGAACTGCAAGGAAAACATCGCGGCCTATACTATTGTCGGCCCTAGTTACCGTCAACCTTTATACATCCCAAGCATACAGCCTATAACATAAGCTGTGTGGACTGGTTTTTACTAATCAACAAAGATTATTGATCAAATACAAAACAAATCCCACCGAAGCATAAATGAAGCTGGAAATAAGCAATAAAAGTAGCAAAATACACGGATTGAACAAAATATCCTTTATACCCATTCAAAAAAAATATGTATACAATATTCACATCTATTTATCGTCAGGCGACCTCGAATGAAGTCCTCCACTTTACAAATAAGCAAAAACAAAAACAAAAGATCACTTTTCATTCCGTAGTCTTTCGCCTTTTTTCCACAGGCATGTCCGGGCTAGATCTCTCAATATTAACTTCAGGAGAATATCCTTCTGAATCGCCGCCGCTGCTATTACTAGAGCTCGGGCTATTCGCAGACTCCGTCCCCGCGCTGCCATCAGAATCCGAAGAAGAGGCGGCCTGCTCGATTTGACCATCCTGCTGCTGACTTGAAGCAGCATCATCAGGAGCTTAGTCATCAGCTAACTCGTCCTCTTCCTCTTCTTCTTCCTCGACGGCAACCGCCTTCCCTTTTTCAGCTCGCTCCCATTCAACAACCCTCTCCTTCAATTCAGGGAAGATTTGCAAGAAAGGCACCTGGCTCACCCCTTTTTTCATGAAACCGTCGTTGACAAGGCGCTCAATGGCGACCTCAACACTTTCTTTCACGAAAGGGAACATGGCGTTCTGAAAACTACGGTTGGTAATATCATACGCGGTCTGGAAAAAGAGGAATGGATTCAATCCGTTGCGAACAAATTAAAAGAAGCCGCGTCGAATAAAAGAACTTACCGTTTCATTTTCCTTGTGCTGGTTGATCCTTTTTCCTAACTTTATATTCCTGCCCTTTAATACCTTATTTTCCTGCAGAAGCTGCTCATTCTCTCTAAACAGATCGCGGGTCAGGCGCCCCATAAAATGGTTAGTGACGACGAAGTTTGCGCTGGCTTGAGACGCAAGCAGAGTGATATTGGCAGGCTCATTTCTCTTCAGGTCATGCAGATTGCGCTTCCAATAAAGTGTGGAGATCGCCACGTAAGCGTGACGGGAGATCCGCGGACTTCTCCAGGAAGGAAGAGCTGTAGAAAGGCGGACATACTTATTTTTCCCATGCCAGTGGATCATCGGGTTACCCCTCAGATCTTTCTACTTTTCACTGAAGCCTTGCATATCAAAACTTTCCGAGGAAGAGTAATCCGCGACGGTAACCCCCTCCTCCTACCTCTTCATCGCAATCTCTTTCCTTTTTTCTCCTTGAGTGGGTGTCAGCCCGCACAGTGTCCGAGGCAGATTAGCCGGCACCGCCAAGGTCGCTGCAAGAAAAAGAAAGGACAAAATTAGTACACTGCAGGTCGCGGCGGGTACTTACTCTCTTGGCGGGCTACGGTGTCCAAGCTAGGAAGAAGTGAAATATAATAATCAATGTCAAGCCTGGCCCCTGCCAGGAATTCGACGATGGCATTTTCCACTGTATCCAGCTCCACGCTTTTGATAACGGAGCCCGCCCGTACCTGCGGATAGGTATGGGCGAACCCTAGATCGCCCTCAAAAATAAGATACCTTGAAGTCCAGTTTTGAATCTTATTCGGCAAACCCATAACCTTCATCCCTCGGCAGTAGAAGTAAATAACGCCTTTGTATTGGCGGCCTCCGGAAGGAGTCACTGAGCGGGCTGAAAAGATCTTTCTGAAGATGTTTAAAGAAAATACGATTTTTTTCAGATCGCAAATAAGAAAGATAGCTGTATATTACGGCCAAGGTATTCGGTGCAAGTTGTCCAGGAACCACGCCGTAATGTTCGAAGATTTCCGCTATCTCCCATAACAAAGGAAACTTGAACCCACTCTCGAAGTGATCAATAGGTATCGCGATCTGCGTGGCAGTAGAAAAGTTTATTCTCTCCTGATCCTCTAGCAAGCGCACAAGCACTGGCGAACCCACCATATGCTTCTCTACAAACGCGTCCAGATCGGCCTCGGTCAATTTACACTTCTTATGGTCGGAAACGTGAAAAGCAGTCGCAGCATCGGTACGTGCGGGCACCATTTATTCAGACCGCGGGGACTTTTACTTCGATCGCATTTCCTATGCAGAATGAAGACCAGGTTCTATTTATAGAAAAATCAGTCTGACAATATTCAGTCAGTCCGCAACGGACTCAAACGCAGTCCGCACAGTTTGCTTCTTCTAAGTTTTCTGCAAACAAATACCTACAAGTAATTGCGGACTCACAGGAAGTCCGCAAAGACCGCAACTTTCGGTATTTGTAAATAAAATAGGCGGACATCTAATTAGTCCGCATAGCTCGCATTCATCACGAATAATAACATTGTTCAAGTCCTAAAACATCATACAACAGATAAAACTCACATCACACTACAAATAAAACAAAAACAATGTTCAAGAAGCACATCGAATTATACAACATACAATAGTTCACATTAGATAATTTTCTCACTCAGCGACTTCTTCGGTCACGATGAGCAGGTCGCTCCTCCTTTTCCATCCCAAGATGGACCGCCTGATCGCTTCCTCTTAAAATTTCTCTATACAATTGTTGGACGAGATGATGCATAAAGTTGAAGGTACAATGCATGTGGGCAGTGTCCCTATGGATCCGGCTAACAGGGACCAAGTGCTCGCCTGCCGGCCTCGGTTCCTCAACCGCCGCGGGCGGCACACTCGCTGTTGGGACTGAAGCCTCTACAGGGGCGCGCTGAACCGGCTGCTGCGGCCTCACTGCGGCAACCACAGGAACTTGTTACTTCCCTTCCCGCACCAATGCTAAGTACCTCCCCCAGTAATAGCAGGCATCCTCGATTAATCGCTTCCTGTCCTTCTTACGTCTCTCTACCTCAGCAGAAACTCTGGCGGTCTGGTTCTCCAAAATCTTCTCTCGCTCTACCCGCCTTCTTAACTCTACTTCCACTTCATTCAGCTTATCCTGGTATTTCTTCTCTAATATTGCCAAGTTTAGGTCGGGCTGCTCGTTCTGCACAGACTCAACTGGATGGATCATCTCAGTTCGCACCGGAGCATCCACTTCGGGCGACAGCACAATCTCGCAAGCCTCAACAGAGCCGGAAGGCGACTTTCGTCCTACGAAAAAAGAAAATAAAATTCAATTCAATATCCAGGTTGCGACCAATTTAAAAGGTAAAAGGTTAATTCACTTTTTGAAATCATTGCAGCGATCTGGCGACTATCAAAGACAGGATGCCTCACGCGCTCGGGATCAAAGGCGCCTAGGCGGTGCCTCCATTCTCGATGAACTGTCGCTCTTGTTTTCGCCATCGATCTGCTAGAAGCAACTATATCGCCGGTCTCCGTAATAATCTTAACCGGCCGTGATTTCCGGGGAGGAGACTTATAAAGCCACGAACTCCGAAAACGCCTAGGCACTGGGCGTAATTTACCTGATCGCATCAGTTCCGCCGCAGTCTGCAGATCCTCAGTCCGCTTATCCGCAGCAAGTTTTTCTGAGACCGCATCAATCTTTGCCCTCATGGCAGTGAACTGCTTCTTAGTCATCTTCTCTCTTTCCTCAGCTATAAGGGAAAAGGGAAGATCAACAGGATTTTTTTCCCGTAGCCTCAACCATAGGCTGAGCAGACATCGGTTCATGTCAGCGAGCTGCTCGTTGTCGATGGTGTCAAGTATTTCGGTTTTTGATAAGCTGAGCGTTGAGGGAGGATCACCCCCTGCGGGTAGAGCATCGGGGGTAACGAGATCAGCACCTGGAACTTCCTTCTCTCGCAGCTTATGCTGCAAGCTCGCAACCCAAGTCAGCTTGGAGATATTTTTCTCCTTCCAAGCTCGCAGTTTTTTCTCAACCCGCTCAGCAGCCGTAGTATTGTCCCTTTTCCTCTTTCTTTTCTCTGGCGTCTTATCTAAGTCTATGACAACTTGCTGAGAGCTCTCCAGACCCTTGCAGACTGAGATTGGTGCGACAATCAGAGCCATGGAAGACACCGGATCTTCAGCCACTGTTTCCTCCAGTTCTTCAGCTTGTTTCTCAACCACCTCCTCTACCCTTTCCTCTGTCTGTTCATTAACAGGATGCCCCTCCTTAAAGCTCGGCTGCTGGATCTTAAGTGACGAGACCTCTTTGTCCGGATCTATCCGCAACATGATGGTTCCTGAGGCAGAACGGTGCACCTCCATACTTGAAGAGCTCACAGGGTTCTGGTCAGAGATGGATGGAAGATTCGTTTTCATTTTCACACTATCAGTTGGTAGACTCTGCGGGGGAGGAGCAGTCGTAGTTTTCCCTTGTTCGGTACTACGGACTGAGTCAGTCCTGTTCTGTCCCGAACTCTCTCCCGTGTGATGGACAGGCGTCCCGCTCCGGGGAATAACCTTTTTAGTCCTTGTGTTCGCTTTAGATTTTTCTGTGCTCGAGGCGAAATTACCAAAGAAAGCTCCAAGTCTTGCCATCCCGTATTGGAGAAAGTAGACCGCAAGGGGCGAAAACTGACCCGTAGCGTAGAAAATCTGGTCAGAATACAGTTCTCCCAGCGATATTTATAGAAATATCAGCATTTATGACAGTTGCGGACTCAGCGGTTAAGAAAACATTATCGGAATTTTCCAAAACTCGAAAATGTGTGGGGATCATGTTAACCCCAGAATCTATAACATGTTCAGATGGATAGATCGTCCTCTTTTTCCAAGCGGACTCAAAAGCCTCAGTCTGCACAGGTCGTCGCATCCTTGCAGGATTTTCCCCAGTAGCAGACTGCAGAGCTAGTCCGCATAGGTCGCAGCATCACGGTTCCAGCACCTCATTCAGCAGCAGACTCGATCCTTCAGTCCGCCCAGCTCGCCAAGCCTCGATCAGCTTCACGATCACCCGCCAGGTTTGCAAAGCAGACTCCGAAATCAATCCGCACAGGTCACAGACCCCCAGACAAGATAATGCCCTACAGTTGGAGGGAAGCTCCAGCTCGCGAGTCCAGTCTGCCCTCTTGAGCGGAATGTTTGTCTTGTCCTTTTTATTTCCCGTCACCACTGCCCGGTTCTCCTGTACCCCGGGCAGCCGGTTATTTTAGCCCTGCCCGTTCGGGCAGACCCCCAAACCTATAAATATGGGGAGATGGTGCACCCTAAGAGGAGGTTGGCTCGAGCCTAGAGGCCCATTTAGTAAAGGCTACGGACTCAGATCTCGGACTTTTGCGGTCTCAAATCTGTGTTGATCCCTTCTTTCCTCGGTCCGTTAGTAAACGGTTGCTTGCAGTTTCCATCTTCTCTTTTTCCTTTTTTCCGGAACTCGAGAGCGCATTTTCTGCATCAACAGTGACATTCCCAAGACATCGTTTAGAACACGCTACGGTCATTATGAGTTCACTGTAATGCCGTTTGGGCTATGTAATGCGCCATCGATGTTCATGAATCTGATGCTTCGAACGATCCGAGAGTACTTGGATCTATTTGTGATAGTATTCATTGATGATATATTGGGGTACTGTCAATTTAAAGCTGATCATTCGAACCATTTACGGTTGGTGTTGCATACCCTGCGGAGAAATAAGCTCTATGCCAAGTTCTCAAAGTGTGAGTTTTGGCTATCGGCAGTGGCTTTTCTTGGCCATGTGGTAAGTGGAGAGGGCATTACGATGGATCCGTCAAAGATAAGTGCCATACGAGAGTGGCCAGTGTTGTCTTTGGTGGCAAAAGTCAGGAGTTTCCTTGGACTTGCAGGCTACTACAGACATTTTGTGGAAAACTGCTCATGGATCGCTTTGCCTCTTACCACATTAACGAGGAAGGATCAGAAGTTCGTTTGGACGCCAGAGTACACGCAAGCTATTGAAGAGCTAAAGAGTCGTTTGACCACAGGGCCTGTTTTGACATCGCCATGTGGTACAGACGGCTATGAGATTTACAGTAATGCTTCAGGAAGCGGCTTAGGCTGCGTTCTTCTGTAGTTTGGCAAGGTGATTGCTTATTGCTCACGCTAGCTAAAAGTGCATGAGAGGAATTATCCCGTCCACGACTTGGAGTTGGCGGCGGTGATCTTTGCACTTAAATTATGGTGGCACTATCTATATGGTGTAAAAGTTGATATCTTTACAGATCATAGAGCCTTAAATACCTATTGGATCAGAAGGATCTCAATATCCAACAATGGAGGTGGATGGAGTTCCTCTGGGACTACACCTTTGATATTCATTATACTCCCAAGAAGGGAAACGTGGTCGCAGATGCCTTGAGCCGTAGGCCTCCAGTAAGGGAAAATTGGTTGCGGATGCATGATGAGCGTCTGATCCAGGAGTTGGAAGCATTAGAGATTTCTTATGTTGACAAGTATTCCACAGCCGATGCATGCTTGAACTTGAAGGCGGTATAGCATGACCTTGCGGACAGGGTTTGTCGAGCAACGGAACTTGATGAAAGTCTCCAACACTATGCAGTGGATGGTTCAAACGACCAATTCTCTTGGGATTACGGCCTTTTAAGGAAAGAGGGTCGTTTGTGCATCCCAAGTATGGGTAAGTTGAGGGAAGAGTTGTTGTATGAGGCTTACTTCACTAAATACTCAATTCACCCAGGGAGCACAAAGATGTACAAGGACATGAAAAAGCTGTTCTGGTGCCCAGGGTTAAAGAAAGACATAGCATATTATGGGGATAAATGTCAAACATATGCCCTGGTGAAGGCGGAATGCCAAAAGCCCGGAGGTTTCCTGAAGTCATTTCCTATTCCGGAATGGAAGTTTGATGATATTTCGATTTATTTTGTGCACGGGTTGCCGAGATCTCAACGCGGGAACGATTCAGTTTGGGTGATCATAGACCGGTTGACTAAAGTGGCTCACTTCCTACCGAACAAAAGGGACGATTCAATGGAAGTCTTGGCAAAGCTCTATGTTGAGCAGATTGTGCGATTGCACGGTATTCCCCGTTGCATCGTAAGTGACCATGATGGGCGATTCACTTTGAATGATTGGAGGCTAATCCATCGGTTGTTAGGCACAAAGTTATCATATAGTACGACCTTTCATCCCCAAACAGATGGCCAAACTAAGAGGACCAACAGGACGATGGAGGATATGCTCTGAATGTGTGCCTTGGATTTTGGTAAGAGGTCGGAAGAGTTTGCCTATAATAATAGCTACCAAGTGAGTATCGGTATGGCACCATTTAAAGCTTTGTTTGGTCGGAAATGACGTACACCGTTAGCTTGGGCGGAAATAGGGGAATCTAAAGTATATGGGCATAAAGAAGTCGAAGAAGCTAATTCGACGATACGCTCTATTCAAGAGAGGCTATTGATAGCCCAAGATAAACAAGCCAAATACTATAACGCCAAACACTGAAACGTTGAGTTTGCGATGGGTAATTATGTAATGTCCCAATTCGCGCTAGGCCCCTCATTCGCGTTTTTGAGTCAGGAGAAATGATTTTGGCTTATGGAGTGCTGGCAGCTAGGCTTACACTTGTGTAAGGGAAGAGAAGTTAGTCTAGAAAAGGACAAGGGTAGTGACACGGGCGTGTCCATACCCGTGTGGTGCTCTGGTACATGGGTTGAAATTCGTGGAGTTTCTAGAGAAGGACACGGGTAGTGACACGGGAGTGTACCTACCCATGTGTATGTGGACATAGGTAGAGGCACGGGCGTTTCCCCTACTCGTGTGTGTTAAACTGGCATCGTTGATCGAGTTTACCGAGCACGACACGAGTAGAGACATGGGTGTGTCTCTACCCGTGTGCATATCTCCAGGAAGCTGGTCGTGTCTCCCGAGAAGGACATGGGTAGGACACAGGCATGAACACGGCCATGTCGTGTGACACGGGTAGTGGACACGGGCATGTCCCTACCCATGTTGGTGTCCAAACGACAATGTAACCGTCGATACCGATTTACCCGAGCAGGACACGGGTAGGGACACGGGCGTGTCCCTACCCGTGTTGGTCCTATATATATAGGATTTATGAAACTTGGCCTTTTTTCATTCTCTTCCCAAGCCTTTTCTGTGGAGAGACTGGTGCTAGAGCAACTTTATTCCTTTGGAGAACCGACGTCGCCGAGGAGGAGAAGATGCTGCCGCGAAGGGTGACGAGATCCATGGCCGGAAATGGTTGAAATGACAGAATCGAGGTGAGCTTCCTCCCCTCTCCCTTGGTGCTAGATCTCTAGTTATTACTAGGCGAGATATCGACTCAAAGGAGTCTTGATTTGTCAGATGAAGGTTTCTAGGAAGAGGCCATGCTAGGACTGGTGTTCCAGGATTTAGTCATCTTCAACCTCTCCTTCCTTTAATGTGAAGATGGGGTTGGTCTCGTGAAGATAAATGACCTTATGAGGGTGAATAAGGGTAGAGGAATTTATGGTTGTGATTTGGGAATATCGGTTAGAGGAGGAAGACGGACCGATGTCGTTCATTCCGCCTTAAGATACGCACAGGAATCTGCTTTCTGCGCGCAGCGATTTTCGTAGCCATTTTCAGATATGAAACGGCCAGTTCTGGGCTTTCAACTAAACACAAAAGTCATTGCCCATGGAAATACCTTTCCAATGAGTGGTTACATGTGTTCAGGCGAGGTCTGTAGCCACGGGAAAGCCTGATCGAAATTGATGGATGATAATGTCAACGTGCAGAAACTGTAATCTGAACGTAGCAGTCTTAGACGCCGATTTCAAGTGTGATACAGCAAAATCTTGGTTTCCGACTTAATATGAAAGTCGTAGCCCTCGGAAATACCTTTCCAATGAGGGGTTAAATGTTTTCACCAGATTCCTGTAGCATCAAGAATCCATAGTTGAATTTTTGTACTTTTTACTATTCCTGCATGCTTTGTTCTTTTGGTTATGTAAACCAAATTTAGAACTATTAGAGAGATTGTGGATAGTTAGTGTAAAGTTTGTTGTGAGTAGTTGGATTGATCCTTTGTAATCAAATGACGAACTGAAATGTACTAGTTAGAGATGGTTAGGTTGATGTCTCCCTAGGTGAACTAGTGGGTAGGCGAGTTGGATTGTATAAACAAACTAGATACGTGAATCGGTAAGATGAGCTAAATACTAGCAAGGTGATGAATATTATGTGGAAGAGGATTGAATAAGGTTAGTGCATGAATATGTGGAAGGGTTAATGTTGCATGAGTGTTTGCCACACTTGATCGATTTTGTTGATAAGGGACTCGGTGAGGAGCCCTTGTGAGCTGTTAAGCTAGAAATGTGAGATTGATATGCGGTGTAAGTCGAGACGTGGTGTCGCAATCCTGGTTTAAGGATAATGTGGCAGGTCTACAGGCTCGCCAGTCGTCACACCGACGAGAGTTGACAGTTTGACCTTGGGCGGTTGGGTTTGGTCCTCGGTGCTCATTTACGGGGTTCCTTCCGTGCTAGGTGAACGGTTGGGCTTGGTCCTCGTGCTTTTTCTGAGGATCCTTCCGGGTCACATCTTAGGCCAGTTCGAGGCTTGGTTCTTGGTGCACATCTTTCCGAGACTCCCGCTGAGCCAAAGTACGCGTGTGAGCTCCGCTATTGTGTTCTTAGCATTGAGGCATATGGAGGCCTAGGCCAGGTAGTGTGGAAACCAGCCTAGTAGTGGATATGCCCACTCTACTTTCACCGTCTGGCCATGACGGATGACACCTGAGAGGGTAGCTTCCTACTCGAAAAGTGGGAACTAAGAGTCTGTGTCGAAAGAACAATTGCTTGTGCGTGATCATGGGTGAGTCGTTGCATAGCATTCATGGCATTACATTACATCGCATACACAAGATCATATAAGTTTGTATGGGCACTCTTATACAATGAGTTACTTTACTGTTGAGCCAAACCTCAACTTATATGTCTGTATGGGCATTCATATAAGTTGATTTACTTTCTGTTATAGCTTTATACTTTTACTTTCTGTTGTAGATGTTAGAACTGTTAGGGGAATGTGTTTGCTCATTTGCTATGCTGCTATATATATACATTGTTTACAGGTCACTTCATTCCACCTGTTTGTACTATTGCCTATATACATATATTGTATCATGTTCCTTTCTCCGCCTGGTGCCGAGGAGTCGCCAAGGGAGTGGATGTGATAGCCACTTAGTATTTATGACTAACGGTTGCTACGTCTTCCTTTTTAGGAGGAAACCCCGCAGAAAGAGTAGCAGCAGGTTATGCAGCAGGACAGCCAGGCCAGAACGACAGGGCCTGAGGGGATGGTACCGTCGTTACCGTTGGTGACTGATGTGAGTCTTTGAGAGACTTTTGTAGTAGCCCCTTTTAGGCTAGTTTACTCGTACTCTGATTATGTAGAAGCTTGTTGTAGCTTCTTTTATATGTTGTATTTTTGGACTATTATATGCTTGTGTGGATTTGACATCTTGTTTTATACGTTTGGTTGGGTTGGCATGATTGATATTGGTAAAAGCTGGCAAAATAGGCGTCTTGTAGTACAGGCTAGCCCGAGTGCTAGTGCTACTGCAAGGCAGCTGTTCTGGGCATAAGACTCCCCTCTTGTCGTGTTTTGTGTTCCGGGAGGGGGGGGGGGGTCTTACAAATGGTATCAACTTTCTACGATACTGAACTGATGAAGTCATTCAACAATGGTGCCACCCCCGTTTGATTAGTCCGTTTGGGGACAAACTGACTTAGCGGAAGCAGTGGTGTGCACATATGTAATTCACACTAAGTATGTCCAACCTGACCTTAGGCTTGTATTCTACGTGTAGATCCCAGTACACGTTGAGCCAGTGGGGGGCACCCCCACCCCGTCCATACCCACACAATTTCAACAATCAGAGCTAGGTCAGACGCTCCCAGCTATCCTGGATGCCTTCAGATCCCAACAAGCCCCCGTACAACAACAAGGCCCGGGATCCAATTGGGTGAGCACTTTCCGAGCTCTCTCCCATCATGCTTACCTTGGGACAGATTCGACTACGCGTGTGGAGGAATGGCTCGACACCATGTAAGAATTGCTGGCAGGAATTAGATGCCCAAGCAACATGGATGTGACCCTGGTAGTGACACTCTTAGAACAGCACGCCAAGAGTTGGTGGAAGTCCCTCATGGGCTCCACCTTTCAAGGGCGAGTGTATACGGAGATCAGCTGGAACGAGTTCTCGGGAGCCTTTTAAGGCATGCCGAACATCTTAACTTGGCACTGAAGAAGCTAAAAGAGCACGCCTAGTTTGCCAAGTTCAGCAAGTGCGAATTTTGGCTCAAAGTGGTTGCCTTCTTGGGCCATGTGATCAGTGGTCCTAGGTTAGCTGTGGATTCGGCCAAAGTGCATGCCGTGAAGGAGTGGTCGCCCTTAAAGTCAGCGGCCGATTTACGGAGCTTCCTTGGACTTGCCGGGTACTATCGTATGTTTGTAAAAGGCTACTCAAAGATTGCCCTTCCTCTTACTACGTTGACAAAGAAAGGTGTACCGTATGAGTGGACATCCAAGTATAAAGCTACATTTTAGGAACTGAATGACCGACTTACATCTGCACCCATCCTAGCCCTTCCATCCGGAAGGGAAGGATTTCAAGTTTACACTAACGCGTCGTATCAAGGAATGGGAGCGGTACTGATGCAGCACGGGCATGTGATTGCATATGCTTCAAGACAACTGAAGGAGCATGAAATCAATTACCCAGTACATGATCTAGAATTGAGAGCGGTGGTGTTCTCCTTGAAGATCTGGAGACACTATCTATACGGAGTACACTGCGAGATCTTTTCAGACCACAAGAATCCAAAGTACATGCATACACAGAAGGAATTGAATTTGAGACAGCGGCGGTGGTTAGAGTTTTAGTGCGATTATGAATTCACTTTGAACTACCACCCCGGAAAAGCAAACTCCGTAGCTGATGCTTTGAGCGGAAAGTTATCAGAATCGAACTCAGAGTCCCGATTGATGAGAATGGAGTTAGCCCGGATGCTCGAAGAGATGGAGATCACCCTGGTGTACAAAGAAAAATCGGCAGGGTATACAGAGTACTTAACCGCGATGAGCATAGTCCGCAATATTCGAAACCGAATTCGGGCGGAGCAAGGAAAGGATGCGGCTCTGGGCCCGACAATCAAGTCTATTGAAGATGGGACAACTGACTAGTACTCTCTAAAAGATGGCCTCGTTCATCTCTGTGGCTGTCTTTACATTCCAGAGGGCGGTAAAATTTGGGAAGATATCCTGAGAGAGGCACACTAGACCCAGTATTCTGTGCATCTTGAGATTGCCAAGATGTACGCTGACCTGCGAAAAACCATGTGTTGGCCGGGAATGAAGAGGGACGTCCGATATTTTGTTATGCACTACGAGGCCTATCAAAGGGTGAAGGAAGAATGCAGGAGCCCCGGTTGGTTATTACAGACATTGTCCATCCCTGAGTGGAAGTTTGAGGATGTCTCCATGGAATTCATCCATGGTTTGCCTCGCTCACGCTCAGGGAATGATTCAGTATGGGTAATCGTTGACCGCCTGACGAAGGTAGCCCAGTTTATTCCTATGAAAAAAGAAGCTCATGTGGATGTTTTGGTATGCCTCTTTGTGGAGCAGTTCGTACGGTATCACGGTGTGCCAAAGATAATTTTTTCTGACTGAGATGGTCGGTTTACCTCTAAGGAGTGGATGGACGTACATGCATACCTGTTTCACGTCTTACCTTTAGCACAACATTCTATCCTCTGACGGACGGGCAGTTTGAGAGAACCATCAGAACATTGGAGGATCTATTGAGGTTGTGCGTATTGGATAGAGGAGAGCCGTGAGAAAGGCTCTTACCCCTTGTGGAATTTTTATATAACAACAGTCACACGGCTAGTATCAGAATGGAACCCAATGAAGCCCTTTCCGGAAGAAGGTGTAGAACCCCCTTGTCATGGGTACAAGATGAAGACCCGAAGGTTTTCGGTATTGAATACATCGATGACACGAATGTGCTGGTTAGGCTAATATGGGACCGCATGCTTGAGGCTCAAAGTCGGCATGCTAAATACTATAATGCAAAGCACCGGATGGTAGAATTTCAAGTGGGTGACAAAGTGTTCCTGAAGATCCGGCCGATGCATGGAGTGTCACGGGTACATGGTATGAAGAAGCTCAGCCCAAGGTATGTTGGGACTTACACTATATTGGAAAATATTGGCCGTTTGGCCTACCGGTTGGAGTTACCACCAGAGCTGGAGAATCTTCATGAAGTATTCCATGTGTCGTCTCTCCGGAAGGCGCTATTGTGGCCCGATCAACATACTCCCACCATTTATGAAGCAGTAGCGACCGATAGATCTGTACCACTAGAGCCGGTGCGGATAGTGGACAACGAGACAAGGATTTTGCGCCGCAAGAGGGTTCCTTTGGTAAAGGTGCTGTGGTCTAATCATGGGAAGGAGGAGTATACCTGGGAGTCAGTGGACTTGATGCAAAAGCTCTACCCGGAGTTGTTCCCTTCAGATCAAATTTAAAAGAATGTTTTAATTTATTTTTCACGCTTTCCTCTACCCAAAGCCTTAGCCTAATTTCGGGGATGAAATCTTTTATTATTTTTATAGGATTTGTAACATCCCAATTCGCGCTAGGCCCCTCATGCGCGCTTTTGAGTCAGGAGAAATGATTTGGGCTCAGGGAGAGCTGGCAGCTAGGCTTACACTTGTGTTGGAACACCCTATTACTAATTTGGATAAGGATCACTATGCTTGTCTTAGGATCCTAGTTGACCTAGTTGTATAGTTGAGAAGGTCAACATTAGAATGAGTCTAGGGTCTAGAACTTAGTTTTGAAGCTGCCCCCAAGACCACTCCAAGATCAAGGATGAAGAGCTAAGTCTAAAGCAATTATCGTCGAACTCAGTTCGACGCTCTCTGAGCTCAACTTCAACAAATCGTCGAGCTCCGGTCGACGATCTTCGAGCTCAGATCGACTATCTGCTTTTAGCTAAGCTTTTGCTTAATCGTCGAGCTCTCCTCGACTATCGTCTAGCTCAGTTCGACGATGCCTCCTTCAGCTGTTTCTCAGGTCGATGAGCTCGGTTCGACGATCTTCGAGCTCAGATCGACGATTTCTGTCTGCTTATCTCGGTTCATCTCTGAGCTCAGTTCGACGATCTTCGAGCTCAGATCGACGTTCTCTTTGGAGAGATCGACGCTTTCAGGATTTCAAATGCTGCTGTTCTTTGGAATGTTTTTTGAATATTATCAGCATTTATGACAGAAGATCTCCCAGCCGTTTGGAGCAAGTTTCAAGGAATTATTCAGAGAATGTTTGCTGGACTTTCCTCTAAAAGACAAGACCATTTATGGAAAACATTTATGACTGACCAACGGTTATCTTTGGACAAGAGAATCTTAGAAATTATTATTCATCTCTTCTGCCTCTTAGTTTTTTGAAGATATACACAGATTGACAAGAAGAGTGAACACAGAATAGAGAATACTGATAGCAGAAAAATAACAGAACTGCAACTTCAAAATTCTTCTTACTGACTGAAAAGTGTTTACAATCTCATCATCTCCAGACATCTCATCACAATCTTTTGCTGGAGATCAAAGTTCTGAAGACCTATCACCCTTCTGCAAAGCTTCTCTGCCTGAACCTCTCTACATCTCAGGGGGAGCTTTGACATCTTCAATCCACTTGTGCTTCTCTCATTTGACTGAGAACAGAGAAGACAAACTCAACTTTTACTTTTTCTTTTCCTGCTGTAAAAGGGTTCTTGAACTCCCTTCAAAAGTTCTGTCTGGTTCTGAGAGCCTTGTCAAAACTCAGTGGTGGCAAGACACCTTATCAAAAAATCTAGCTTTGGTTTTTGAGCACCTTATCAAAAGCTCATTGGTGTCAGGACACCTGATCAACTCAGTCCTGAGTGGATTCCTACCAAGGGTGGTAGAAGAGTGGATGTACCCAGTTTTGGGGAACCACTATATTTCCTTGTGTCTTCTGGTTCTGCTTGTGTGATTTGTCTGCTGTGTGCTGTGTCCTTTTCCTTTCAGTTCTTAAGTTCTGTTAGCACTTTACACTATAGCTTAAATAGAATTTTAATTTGTGCTATTTTAATAATTCAAAAATATTTTTAAGTAAACTCTATTCACCCCCCTCTAGAGTTGAGATAGATCTTACCCTCACTTTCAATTGGTATCAGAGGCCGGGTTGGTTGTTCATACAGGCTAACACCTGAACCAAAAGATCCCTGATAAGATCAATCTCTGCAGAGGATTATTTTCTACACATCTATTTATTTATTTAAAGACATGGCACAGAACAAAGATTATGCAAGCACCAGACCACCAGTGTGCAACCTTTCCAAGTTTGCACTCTGGAAGGCAAGGATTAGATTGTATATGAATTCTATTGATGAGGATATCTTTAATTCTGTCTTGACAGTGTGTCCAACTCCACCAGCAAGCTCAAGTACAAGTGCTGTTCCACCTCCTTCTGGAACAGATGCAGATATAAAGAAGTGGAAGATTGCAGATGCTAAGGCTATGAACATCTTAGCCCAAACTATGTCTGATGACATTTTTCAAAAGGTAGCTGAATGCAACTCAGCCAAAGAAACCTGGGACAAACTCTCTGAAATTGTCTCAGGATCTGCTGATGAAAGAAAGGATAGAAGGTCTCATCTGATAAGTCAATATGAGAACTTCAAGAAAGGAGAAGGTGAATCAGTGGCTGACATGTACAATAGACTAAGTCTGATTGTCAATGAGCTAAAGACTTTGGACAAGGAAATCTCTTTAACTGAACTAAATGATAAAATCCTGATGTGCTTTCCCAGCACTTGGGATTCAAGAATCTGGCCAATCAAAGATGCCAGAAGTCTGAATGAGATTACCACTGAAGCTCTCCTGGGCAAGCTCAAATCCTATGAGCTGCTTATTAAAAATAGAGAAGAAGAACAGAAGGCTGCCTCTCCAGCCACAAGGAAAGAAAAGACCATAGCCTTCAGGGCTGCAGAAGAGGAGCCTGAAGATAAAGCCACAGGAAATGATGAGCTCATAAGTCTACTGGCTAAGAGATTCTACAAAATGGCCAGAAAAGATTTCAGAAAAAGGCCATACAAGGATCATGATAAACCAAGGTATGATAAATCAAACAACACTACAGAAATCATATGCTTTGGTTGCAGGAAACCAGGACACATTGTGCCTGACTGTCCAGAGAACAAGAATAAGGACAAGAGAGATAGAAGAGAAAGAAGAAAAGGAAAGGATCACAAGAAGAACAACTCAGACAAAGCCTCCTTCAGCAAAAACAAACATACAAGGAAAGGCTTTGTTGCTGAGACCTGGAGTGAGACTGAAGAGGAATCTAAAGCATCATCCAGCTCCAGTGATGATGAGGATGATGCAGATGAAAAGGAGTTCTGCATGATGGCTATCAATGCATCACAACAAAACTCTGATGAAGAATCAGAATCAGATTCAGACACTCACCCAGATGAAGATCAGGTAATCAATTCTTTTGATTTTCATTCTGAAGATTTCAAAAGTGAATTTAAGACACTATGCCTAGACCTATTAAAATCTGAGAAGGAGATAATATCTCTCAGGAATCAATTGTCTGAGCATAGTATCCTAAACTCAAAGAACCTCAAGCTCTCTGAGGAGTTAGAATGCTGTAGGGAGGAGATAGCTTCACTGAAAAGTGAACTATCAAGGGCCAAAAAGTTTGAAGAATCTCTAAATGGGAGGAGTATCAGACTTATGGACATCACAAGCACAGTGAACTTTAGATTCAATAGTACACTGGGTTTGGGTGCCTCCCCCAGCCAACCTATAGTGTTAACAACTCCAATCAAATTTGTCTCTGACAAAGGAAAGGAAATAGTAGAGGTGGCTAGGAAGAATGCTGACCTGCCAGAGAAAATTTCAGTTCAACAAAATGCGTCGAGCAGAGCTCGACGATCGTCGAACAGAGCTCGACGATCTAAGCACAGATCGTCGACCTCAGCTCGACGACACCCAAACTCTGAACTCAAGCACTATCGATCTTCGAACAGAGATCGACGATCTGACCCAAGATCGTCGACCTCAGCTCGACGATCGTCGAACAGAGTTCAGAATTGTGAACACATTTTCAATGGCTCAGTCAAATTCAATCCTAGAAGTTGCACATCTCATGGATTCAACCCCTATACTGAATGGATAGTACCTCCTAGGAGATACCATCCTGAAGGTTATAAGAGTCAACCTGAGATGTCCTTTATTTCAGAATTTAAAGGTTATCAACCTAGGCCCAAGGTTAACTGGGTCAAAAACAAATAAGCTGTTTTTGTGCAGGTGAAGACCTATCCAGCATCAAACCATCAATGGTATCTGGATAGTGGGTGCTCAAAGCACATGACAGGGGACAAGGACAATTTCACTTCCTTCAAAGCCAAGCTAGGACCCAAAGTAATTTTTGGAGACTCAAGCTTTGGAACTACAAAAGGATATGGTGCAGTCAAAATTGGCCCAGTCACATTCAAGAAAGTGGCATATGTTGAAGGACTAAAGCACAACTTGATAAGTATCAGTCAACTGTGTGATGAAGGATATCAAGTGACCTTCAACAAAGCCATATGCAAAGTCCAGTCAGTGGACAACACAACTGTGTTGACAGGTAACAGAAGAGGTAACATTTACTTAGTAAATTTTCTTTCACCTGTAGTAGATATTTGCCTGTTTAATTCCATTTCAAAACCAAATATTTTATGGCATAAGAGACTAGGGCACATTAACCTTAGAACCATTGCTAGGCTATCCAATGACAACCTTGTTAGAGGACTACCTTCTGGTCCCTACAAGAAGGAAGAACTTTGCAGGGCATGTCAATTAGGCAAGCAAACTAAAAATAGCTTTAAGTCACTTAATAAGAGTGATTCACCTAGGATTTTGTATTTGTTGCACATGGATCTCTTTGGACCCATATCTGTACAAAGCCTAGGAGGGAAGTCCTATACTTTAGTGGTTGTAGATGACTTCTCAAGATTCACTTGGGTAGTCTTTCTGAGGAAGAAGTCTGATAACTTCAAGTGTTTGACAGATTTTCTCAAATGCATTCAGATTGAGTTCAACACTCACATTGCCCTGATCAGAAGTGATCATGGGACAGAGTTTGATTCTCTTCTCATGCAAGAGTTCTGTCAAAGTGAAGGGATCAGGCACACTTTCTCAGCTCCTAGAACTCCTCAACAAAATGGGGTAGCTGAAAGGAAAAATAGAACCCTAATTGAATCTGCTACTACATTGTTGTCAGATGCTCACCTACCTCTATCCTTTTGGGCTGAGGCAGTGAACACCTCCAACTATGTGTTGAACAGAAGCCTGATACATAAACTGAAGGGCAAGACTCCCTATGAATTGCTCAAAGGGAAGAAACCTAAAGTAAACTATTTTAAAGTTTTTGGTTGTATTTGTTATATTCATAATAATGACAAGAAATATCTAGCAAAATTCCAAGCTAAAGCTGATGAAGGAGTGTTTCTGGGATACTCCATGATCAGCAAGGCTTATAGGGTTTATAACAAATCTTCTTGTAAAATTGAAGAGTCTGTTCATGTTGTTTTTGATGAAACTAACATGTCTTTCAAGGAGAAGAATGCTTCTACCATAGAACCTTTGCAGGTACATTCTTTAGCTGAAGACTTGAACAAACTGCAAGTTACTGAAAAGAATGACAGCAGTGATGATGAAGAAGAAGTTCAACATCTAAAAGAAAATCACCTTGAAGAACCAGTTGCTGTTCCACTAGAGGAAACAACAACACAGGCTGGTGAACAATCAACACCTCCTATTGATTTAGTAACAATAAGTGATCATCCAACTTCCCAAGTCATTGGAGACATCTCAGCTGGTGTGCAAACCAGAAATCAGGTCAACCAGAGCCTAATGCACACTTGCTTCCTATCTCAAATTGAGCCTCAATCCATTCAAGATGCAGAGCAAGATCCACACTGGATCATTGCAATGCAAGAGGAGCTGCATCAATTTGAAAGAAATCAGGTTTGGGAACTAGTGCCTAAGCCAAAAGATCATCCCATTGTTGGAACAAAGTGGGTATTCAGGAACAAGCTGGATGATCAAGGAGTTATAGTCAGAAACAAGGCAAGGCTAGTTGCTCAAGGGTACTCTCAACAAGAAGGAATAGACTATGACCAGACCTTTGCACCAGTTGCAAGGTTAGAGGCCATCAGAATATTTCTAGCTTATGCTGCTCACAAAGGCTTCAAGGTCTATCAGATGGATGTGAAGAGTGCTTTTCTCAATGGGGACATCAAAGAGGAAGTCTATGTTAGACAACCTCCAGGTTTTATCTCTCTAACTCATCCTGATTATGTTTTCAAATTGCATAAAGCATTATATGGTCTCAAGCAAGCTCCTAGAGCATGGTATGAGACCCTAGCATGCTTTCTTCTGGAAAATGATTTTACTAGGGGGAGAGTAGACCAAACTCTTTTTATTAGAACCCATAAGTCCCATACCCTACTAGTGCAAATTTATGTGGATGATATTATATTTGGCTCCACTGATTCAAACCTGTGCAAAAAGTTTTCCAAGCTTATGCATTCTAAGTTTGAAATGAGTAGCATGGGTGAGCTGTCCTTCTTCTTAGGACTGCAAGTCAAGCAACATGCTGAAGGCATATTTATTTCTCAAACCAAGTATGCAAAAGAATTGGTTAAGAAATTTGGTATGTCTGATGCATCAAGTATGAAAACACCCATGCCCTCAAATGCTGTAATAGATGCTGATGAACATGGGAAACCTGTTGATCAGACAACATATAGAGCAATCATTGGCTCTTTATTGTACCTTACAGCCAGTAGGCCTGATATAATGTTTGCCACATGTCTTTGTGCTAGGTTCCAAGTTAGCCCTAGAGAGTCACACTTAATCTTAGTTAAGAGGATTCTTAGGTATGTTAAAAGTTGTCCAAATCTAGGACTCTGGTACCCAAAAGATTCAGCATTTGACTTAACTGGATTCTCAGATGCTGATTATGCTGGATGCAGAATAGACAGGAAAAGCACCAGTGGAACATGCCAGTTCCTTGGTGACAGACTTGTCTCCTGGTTTTGTAAGAAGCAAACATCTGTGTCAACTTCAACTGCTGAAGCTGAGTATATGGCTGCAGGCAGTTGCTGCTCACAAATATTGTGGATACAAAATCAGCTTCTAGACTATGGCTACAACCTAGAGAAGTCAAAAATTTTCTGTGATAATACTAGTGCTATTTCTATAGCCCAAAATCCAGTCCTCCATAGTAGGACAAAACACATAGAAATTAGGCATCATTTCCTAAGGGATAATGTAGAGAAGAACAAAATTGAACTTCAATATATTCCTACTGATTTGCAAAGGGGAGATATTTTCACCAAGCCCTTGGATGAAAAGAAACACAGGTTCTTCCTAAATCAGTTAGGCATGATAGATGGAGGAAGTCTTAATTAAAATCCAAGATTTTGAAAAGCTAAAACAGATCAAGATTAGGTTAAAAAATTCTGTCTTTTGAATGAGTTTAGACTCTGAACTGCGCTCGACGTTTTTCCAAAAATCGTCGACCAGAGATCGACGCTTTTGCTATCGTCGATCTGAGTTCAGAGCCCTCGCTAGATCTAGAATTTTTCTTCTTCTGTTCAGAGGCCGTCGAGCTGAGCTCGACGTTTTTCAACATCGTCGAACGAAGATCGCCGATTTTGAAGACTCTTCAGATTCCCTCTGTAGCCTAAATCGTCGAGCTTAGATCGACGCTTCGTTGAGCTGAGCTCCACGATTTTCTTTTTCGCCGTCGAACCCTAATATAAAATCATCTTTCAGCCGTCGTTCTCCTTTTTACGCTTTCATACTCTGCAACTTTCTTCCTTTTCCCTCCAAATTTTCTACGCTTGGTCGTTTTTGGTTTTCTGTTGCAGGTACACATGGCTGATTTGAGGGCTGCGATTGCCAAGATGAAGTTCGACACCGGTTTCGACATAGACATAAACTCATTCGATGGAAGCGACCAGCGCTTCAAGGATGTTCTGAATCTATTCAGAGAACAACAGCTAACCCAGATAATGACTACCAGGATGAAGATAGCAGCAGAGGAGATTAAGGAATGGTGTTATACCGCAGCAGATGAGTCTGAAAATACTGTTGTCGGCACCATTAAGGGGACCCAGGTAATTCTATCCCCGGCTTTATTAACTGAAGTCTTTCAACTCAGTACTGGAGAAGACTCCATTGATCTGTCTGGAGAGGAGTATGCCTCCATGTTAGATAGGATGGGTCATAATGTCCTTAACCCTAATAAGCTGCTGAAAAAGAATCTGGCTATAGAATTCCAGTTCCTGGCTGATGTAGTAGGGAAGGTGCTGTTGGCCAAGCACTCGGCTCATGACACAATCTCCAGGTATCAGTTCTGCCTGATGGGAGCCTTACTGGATAAGAAGCACCTCGACTGGGGCTCCATCTTCTTCACCTTGATTAAGAAGAAAATCAACAAGTCTGCAGTCTGCTTTGGAAGAATCTTGGGGGTCTTTCTGCACTCAAGGTGCCCTGACCTTTTGACCTCCTCTGGATTATTCATCAATGCATCCAAGAGGCTGTCCTGTGCCCTCTTCAGTAAATGGGACAGGCAGATCATAAACCCCTCCAGGGCTGCTGCAACACTTCACTCAGGCACAAGGACCACTTTGGTCACTCCTTCAGTAGAAGAGATGCCTGCTTCTTCTTCTCCCCAAGCCATATCCACCCAAGCCTCATATACTCAAGCCCTCACCTCCTCTCAACCAGTTTCCACCATAATCCCTTCATCCCCAATTACCATTTCCTCACCAATGTCATCCCCTATTACCATCTCTTCACCAGCCTCATCTCCTCCAGCATCTACCTCTGAGGTATTCCTCCCTCTCTTCTCTTACCAAACCCTTACCTCTCCATCCTACTCTCTTTTAGAGGATTCCCTCATGGATGACTCTCCCTCTTCTCCTCCTGAGACATCTTCCCTCCAACAAATGCTTCATGACATTCTCTCTCAACCCTCCTTCACACCCTCTCTTACTCTCCCACTCTTCTCCTCAACCTTCTCTATCCCCATCATTCCATCTTCTGAACCAACAATCCCTACTCCACCTACCTCCACCTTTTCAGCTTCAGTCACCATCCCTCCATCCACCTTGACCCCTACCTCTGCTCAAGCCTCACTTGGGCATGTAGATCTTTCCAGCCTGGCTGACAGGCTCTATGAGTTGCTAGCTCCCAAGCTGGTCTCTCTGCTGGAGTCCTCCCTGACTCCACTCCTGAAGCAAGTCCAGGAGCTGTCCACCAAGCTTGATTCTTTTTCCTCCTCCCAGGCAATCCCTTCTACTGTGTGCCTTGGTTCACCTCTCTCTGAACCAAGGCAGGGGGAGATGCCTTATGAAGAAGTGATTGTGCCAGCTCCAGCTCCAGCTTCTACTCTCTCAGCAAGCTCAGGATGTGCTTTTGCACTTAATCTGCAGAGGTTACTATCCAGATTTGATACAGCCTATCTAAGCTGTCTGCCTCCAATTTCTGCTGAAGATCTGTCCAAGGCCATTGTGCCTGTACCTGTCTGTAATCCCAGCCAGATTGCTTCCTATATCAAGTCATGGAAGGCTGTGGATGTATCTGCTGCTGCTGACATAGAAATGATTCCAGCACCTAATGCTGAGGAAATTGTTGTTGAAACTGATGATGCTGTTTCTGCTATCCCTGCTGCTCCTGCTCCTGCTCCTGCTCCTGCTGCTGCTGCAAAGCTCAAAGCTCAAGAAGAATATCTAAGAAGAATTGATGCTTTATATGATCAACCTCAGAGTTCTGAAAGTGATCAGTACAGAACTGATTCTGATGATTCTGCCAGCACAATTGCCAAAAAGAGAAAAGCAAGAAGTAAAGCAATGATGTCTGTTCCTCCTGCCAAAGCTAAAGACTCCAATGACATTCCATATTACATTCTGCATAACTGCCCCATCACTGAACCATGGATGCAATTTTCCAAGAACCAGCTAAAGGCCATAAGAAAGAAAAGAAAGTTTGACAAATATGAAAAAGGATCATCTCAACATCAGCCTCCTCCTCCTCCTCCTCCAGACTCTGGATCAGGCTCAGCTCCTCATGCTTCAGCTCCTAGACAAAGTTCCTCTCAATCCTATTCTAAGTATTACCAAAAAGGTCAACATCAAAGAGGATATCAACCCAGAAGGGGTAATTATAGAGGAAATCAAAGAGGACAGAGACCCTATCAAAGGGAAGGACAAGGCCATTCTGACTCTACTTCAGGCCCTTACCCTTACAAATTGAAGGACACAGTTGCTCCAAGGACCTCTCCTGCTCCTGAATCTCTCAACAAATATGAACCTGCTGTTCCATATGAGGATCCTGAGAACAATCCTGTAGCCTGGACTGCTAGGATGAAAGAGTTGGCTGCTCTTGATCAGATTAAGAAGGCTAGAGAACAAGGCAAAGAAATATCCAATATTACAACCTTATCAGAACAAAGAAAGAAAGAACTGGAAAAGTATGCTTCAAAGAAATTTTTCAATCCAGAAGAGTACATGAAGTTGCACCCAGAGGCTGTAGTTCCAAGGCCAAGATCTCAAACCTCTCTAGGTGCAGAAGATGACAGAAGGTCCAAGAAAGAAGCCCTAAACCCTAACAGAGAAATCTTATTTAAAAAGGGAACTGAAAAGAAGTGATCTGTGTAAGCAAACTTATTATCTACCTTTGGATATCTGCAGCTATTTATCTGTGATATGCATTGCTGTTTCTCTGCTTTTTGTATTTAACTTCTGTAGTATTAAATGCTCTTTATGATTGTCTGTAAATAGTAATCCTAATCCAAATAGGGGGAGATTGTTGGAACACCCTATTACTAATTTGGATAAGGATCACTATGCTTGTCTTAGGATCCTAGTTGACCTAGTTGTATAGTTGAGAAGGTCAACATTAGAATGAGTCTAGGGTCTAGAACTTAGTTTTGAAGCTGCCCCCAAGACCACTCCAAGATCAAGGATGAAGAGCTAAGTCTAAAGCAATTATCGTCGAACTCAGTTCGACGCTCTCTGAGCTCAACTTCAACAAATCGTCGAGCTCCGGTCGACGATCTTCGAGCTCAGATCGACTATCTGCTTTTAGCTAAGCTTTTGCTTAATCGTCGAGCTCTCCTCGACTATCGTCTAGCTCAGTTCGACGATGCCTCCTTCAGCTGTTTCTCAGGTCGATGAGCTCGGTTCGACGATCTTCGAGCTCAGATCGACGATTTCTGTCTGCTTATCTCGGTTCATCTCTGAGCTCAGTTCGACGATCTTCGAGCTCAGATCGACGTTCTCTTTGGAGAGATCGACGCTTTCAGGATTTCAAATGCTGCTGTTCTTTGGAATGTTTTTTGAATATTATCAGCATTTATGACAGAAGATCTCCCAGCCGTTTGGAGCAAGTTTCAAGGAATTATTCAGAGAATGTTTGCTGGACTTTCCTCTAAAAGACAAGACCATTTATGGAAAACATTTATGACTGACCAACGGTTATCTTTGGACAAGAGAATCTTAGAAATTATTATTCATCTCTTCTGCCTCTTAGTTTTTTGAAGATATACACAGATTGACAAGAAGAGTGAACACAGAATAGAGAATACTGATAGCAGAAAAATAACAGAACTGCAACTTCAAAATTCTTCTTACTGACTGAAAAGTGTTTACAATCTCATCATCTCCAGACATCTCATCACAATCTTTTGCTGGAGATCAAAGTTCTGAAGACCTATCACCCTTCTGCAAAGCTTCTCTGCCTGAACCTCTCTACATCTCAGGGGGAGCTTTGACATCTTCAATCCACTTGTGCTTCTCTCATTTGACTGAGAACAAAGAAGACAAACTCAACTTTTACTTTTTCTTTTCCTGCTGTAAAAGGGTTCTTGAACTCCCTTCAAAAGTTCTGTCTGGTTCTGAGAGCCTTGTCAAAACTCAGTGGTGGCAAGACACCTTATCAAAAAATCTAGCTTTGGTTTTTGAGCACCTTATCAAAAGCTCATTGGTGTCAGGACACCTGATCAACTCAGTCCTGAGTGGATTCCTACCAAGGGTGGTAGAAGAGTGGATGTACCCAGTTTTGGGGAACCACTATATTTCCTTGTGTCTTCTGGTTCTGCTTGTGTGATTTGTCTGCTGTGTGCTGTGTCCTTTTCCTTTCAGTTCTTAAGTTCTGTTAGCACTTTACACTATAGCTTAAATAGAATTTTAATTTGTGCTATTTTAATAATTCAAAAATATTTTTAAGTAAACTCTATTCACCCCCCTCTAGAGTTGAGATAGATCTTACCCTCACTAGCTTACACTTGTGTAAGGGAAGAGAAGTCAGTCTAGAAAAGGACATGGGTAATGACAAGGGCGTGTCCATATCCGTGTGGTGCTCTGGTACATGGGTGGAAATTCATGCAGTTTGTAGAGATGGACACGGGTGTTAACCCAGAAATCGGCGATCCCTCCCAAGGTAGCCAGCTCGCAAGTCGCGGCCTTCTCTAGGAGGTCGCGGCCTGTCAGCATTCCCTTCTAAGGGTGGGCGGACTGACCTCTCAGTCCGCTCAATCCGCGAGACTAGGGCGGTCTCCCCGGTATGACCGCCCAGGTCGCGCAGCCCCCACTCGTTTTGAAGGGGGTCAGGTCAGTTGACCGCGCAACTGGTTCTTTCTCCTTCCTCAGCTGCGGACTACCAAAAAAAGTGGCGGACTCGATTCCTATCCGACCAGACCACTCGATAGCCACACGCTCAGGTGGTGGTGGGCTAAGTCTTCAATCCGCCTAAGGGAGGGGGTATGCACTGTATCCAGCGGACTCATCGTCAGTCCACCAGGTCTCAAGTTGGAGACCAACCCTCCTATCCGCCAGGTCGCTAACCCTCGTCCTCAAGCCAAGGATGCCACCAGTGGGCGTCCTGCTCAACCTGTCCATCGCAAGTCAGGCGAGCTCGATGCGCAGTCTGCAAGAAGAGCCCCAGCTCGACAGCCAATCGCTCATATCAGCAGCGGGATGGGTGGACTCGTGGAGCAGTCCGACACTCAGCTTTCAGAGCCCGCTTCCCAGTAGCAGGCAGTTTCCTCCTCAGCTCGCACAGCCCAGCGTAAGCTCGCTCAGCAGCAGAGGCGGACTAATCCCAGTCCGCCAACAGCAAGACCAATTCCAGCAGCAAGTCCCAGACCGCGCGGCCAAGCACGGACTCCGCGGACTCAGCCTTCGTACTCGCACAACTCACCGTCTCACCGGTGGTGACGTTACCGAGACCGTTACCTCCTCGGGCCTATAAATAGGCCCCCATACCTCTCATTCAGGGGGGGACGGATGACGGCAGGGGCCTCAAGGACCTAGCATCGGTTCCTGTGGACTCGGTTTCCCAGTCCGCGCGGGTTGCCCTTCCTCTGCTTGCTCAAGCAGTCCGCCCGGCTTAGTCCAGCGAGCTGCCTGATCAGTTGACCGTGCGATCTGCCGAACTCCCTAGACAGTCCGCGCGGCCTCTGGCTTTCTCCTCTCCTTAGCCGCCAGCTTCCCCTTTTGAACCCTTTATGTTGTTTTCTCATGTAAAGGTGCTACCTCAAGCTGTAATACTGAGTTATAATCAAAGGCAAAGCCCATCGCAAGAGTGGCATTCAAGTCGTGGCGGGCAAAGTCCGCTGTTGTCGCTGCTAGCGGCCCCCACTCTTCAGTTTTCTCTCTATCTTCATGTGCGACTCAGAGTAACCAGCTACCCGACAGTCTCTCTTTTCCTCTCCTCATCCCTGTAAATCTCCCCTTCACCTAGCTTGTAAGACCGAACACCCGTTAACTGATCGGTGTCGCATTTCACGCATCAACAGTTAACACGCGACCTTCAGATCCTGAGCAGTTGACGAACAGCGGTTGCAATGAAGACATGAGATTGAGCTCAAAATACACCTTAACTTCAAACAGTCGGAACCCGTTCGGACGCGTTTTGGGCCCTCAAATTGCCCAAATTCCACTCTGTTTGGAAGTTATTAAAGTTTTTCCCTTTCGACGATTCCCGTCTTCGAGGATTTTCCATCAAAATATCTTGCGCACACCTCGAGTCATTCAGAAGTGTTCATCTCAAGTAGCAACCTCGATCTCCTACTATCTAAGGAGTTTACATCTCTCATCGCAAGCTTCATAAGGTAAACATGAATGCTTATTCTCATATACCAGATGGATTAACACCTTTTGCAGGAGAAGAGCAAGTTCTCTCTCCCTTCACATCCCATATTCGAAGGGAAGTTGTTCCATACAATTTCAAAGAGCCTCGTATCCCAGTCTTCTCAGGGACGAGCGATCCCGTCTCTCACTTACAAGCTTTTGAGTCAGTTGTTTCATTGAAAGCTTTATCAGATTGCATCAAATGCAAACTCTTCATCATATCTTTTGGTGCTCAAGTGTTGGACTGGTTCTACCACTTACCGTCTCAATCAATAACTTACTTCAGCGATCTTCAAATAAAATTCCTCTCAAGGTTCGGAACTTTTAGGAAGAGAAAGAAGGACATAGGAGCTCTTTTGCAGATAAAGCAAGGAGACGACGAGTCTTATGCTCACTTCATCGATCGATTTCAGAAGGAAACTCTTGACGTTGTTAATGCTGATCAAGACTTCTATAAAATTTCTTTCATAAGCGGACTCCGACAAGGTCCTCTTAAATTCAAAGTTACTACAAAAATGCCCGACACCTATGAGGATCTTATTGATTATGCAAATCGGTTTGTTGGAGCTGAAGCCATGAATTCTGGATATATATCTCGTCTAGATAAGATGGCTCAAGTGCCAGTGAAGATTTCATCTCATCAGTTGGATAGTGGATCTCTTCATAATTGTTTACCTCTCAATCTTAACAGCAATCTATCCCAATATGATCAAGATCCTAATCTCCTGATATCTCGACATATATGTTACGATCGTTGGGATTCATCTACATCTCAATCAAAGCATTCAGAGTTAGGTATTAATAACTCTAATATATCAACTCATACTTCTGATAGTGAGCTTCATGCTTCTCGCCTATACAAGCAAGCTGAACCTAGAAGGAAGTATACAGACTTGACTATTTCTATGGAAGAAATTCTTCATATTATTCAGCAGGAGCCAGATTTCATTAGGCCTCCTCTCCTGCGACCTGGTCATCGATGTCGCAAAGATTTATTCTGTTTATACCACTTTTGTGTGGGTCATGATACAGAGAAATGCCGAGCTCTTCATAAGCTCGTAGAGAAATTGCTGAAAGAAGGCAAGTCGCAAGATTATATCGCTTGAAAGCATCATTATAAAGTCCTCACTTGCAACATGGAGTGCTTACTCTCAAATTATTAGTGGTAAAGTCTGTTTTACCAAAACGCTTTTTTCCTTCTATTGAAGGTATGACTGGTTGATTTGGAAAAGAGAACTTCTTACAGCAATAAACCCACTACGCGTGGTCGCTTAAAAGTTCTTAGCGGCAATAAACCCACTTTTCAAGTGGTCGCCCATTTTCAAAAATGACAACCAAGTCTGCTTTTCAATTGTTTGAGGAAACTTGTGGCATTAAACCCACCCTGCGTGGTAGCCCTATTTCCAATTTGGCATCAGATCCACTCCGCGTGGTGGCCTTTTCTATTTCTCAGAACAGTCAATTCCACTTCTTAGTGGTGGCCAGAAAGCATCTCCAAGCAATCATATCCACTCTGCATGGCTACCTGTGATTTGTTATATACTATCTATTGGTAATTGATTATGTTCATTCCTGGCATCTATCATTCAATCGAGGAATCTATTTCTATTTATTGACAAGCCATGTTATTGAATTCTAATCAAAATGTTTCTATCTGGCGGATCTGGATTCATATATGAAGCATTACACTTGATCACGCGAAATAATCTTTATCGCGGTTTGATCTCTATTCAGTTAAATAGCAGAGTTTGTCGAGTATCTCTTCTGCTATCAAATTAAATCTTATCATATCTGCTTGCTTACTCTTCTTTTACAGAGACCAACAGATATTAGCGAGTTCCATCCAGGTACTTGCATTTTAGTTTCTTTTCATATCTGCCTGCTTACTCTTCTTTTGCAGAGATCAGCAGATATTAGCAAGTTCCCTTCAGGTACTTGAAGCTTAATCTTCTTTCATATCTGCTTACTCACCCTATTTTTGCAGAGACTATCAGATATTAACAAGTCCTATTCAGGTGCTTGCAACTTAGTTTTATATCATGATTGTGACTTCTTTGTACATAAGTTCACAGGTACTTGTAAGCCTCCTTCAAATACTTGCAATTTATCATTCTTCTATGTTTTCCTCTCACCTTTGTCTTGTAGAGGTCATTGGAAGACATTCACATTCACTTCATTTTGCAAAGTAACTCAGGTACACCCGAGATGTACCTCTTTTCGCTTGCATTAACTTTTCCTTTGCAGGAAAAAGGCAAGCATTGGCAAAACTTTTCTGAGGAGAGACATCAGGTCTTATCTCTTCATGCCTCTCGTTTTTTCGAGGGATGGATCATGATTTTCGTGGGTCTCCAACTTTTTCAAAGTTCCCTTCGGGACTTAAAAAAGTGCGGGGATTATGTTAACCCAGAAATCGGCGATCCCTCCCAAGGTAGCAAGCTCGCAAGTCGCGGCATTCTCCAGGAGGTCGCGGCCTGTCAGCCTTCCCTTCTAAGGGTGGTCGGACTGACCTCTCAGTCCGCTCAGTCCGCGCGACTAGGGCGGTCTCCCCGGTCTGACCGCCCAGGTCGCGCAGCCCCCACTCGTTCTGCAGGGGGTTAGGTCAGTTGACCGCGCAACAGTTTCTTTCTCCTTCCTCAGGTGCGGACTACCAAACAAAGTGGCAGACTCGAATCCTATCCGCCCAGACAACTCGATAGCCGCACGCTCAGGAGGTGGCGGGCTCAGTCTTCAATCCGCCTAAGGGAGGTGGTACGCACTGTATCCAGTGGACTCATCGTCAGTCCACCAGGTCTCAAGTTGGAGACCAACCCTCCTATCCGCCAGGTCGCTAACCATCGTCCTCAAGCCAAGGATGCCACCAGTGGGCAGCCTTCTCAACCCATCCGTCGCAAGTCAGGAGAGCTCGATGCGCAGTCTGCAAGAAGAGCCCTAGCTCGGCAGCCAATCACTCATCTCAGCACGGGATGGGCGGACTCGTGGAGCAGTCTGCCACTCAGCTTTCAGCGCCTGCTTCCCAGCAGCAGGCAGTTTCCTCCTCAGCTCACACAGCCAATCGCAAACTCGCTCAGCAACAGAGGCGGACTCATCCCAGTCCGCCAACAGCAAGACCAATTCCAGCAGCAAGTCCCAGACCGCGCGGCCAAGCGCGGACTCCGCAGGCTCAGCCTTCGTACTCGCGTAACTTACCGTCTCACCGGTGGTGACGTTACCGAGACCGTTACATCCTCGGGCCTATAAATAGGCCCCCATACCTCTCATTCAGGGGGGACGGACGACGGCAGGGGCCTCAAAGACCCAGCATCGGTTCCTGCGGACTCGGTTTCCCAGTCCACGCGGGTTGCCCTTCCTATGCTTGCTCAAGCAGTCTGCCCGACAGTCTCTCTTTTCCGTTCCTCATCCCCGCAAATCTCTCATTCACCTAGCTTGTGAGACCGAACACCCGTTAACTGGTCGGTGTCGTATTTCACGCATCAATAATGGGTAATGACACAGGCGTGTCCATACCCGTGTGTATGTGGACACGGGTAGAGGCACGGGCATGTCCCCTACCTGTATGTGTGAAACTGCCATCATCGATCGAGTTTCCCGAGCAGGACATGGGTAGAGACACGGGCGTGTCCCTACCCGTGTGCATATCTCCAGGAAGTCGGTCGGGTCTCCCGAGCAGGATACGGGTAGGAAATGGGCATGAGCACGGCTGTGTCGCGTGATACGAGTAGTGTACATGGGCGTCTCCATACCCATGTTGGTGTCCAAATGACAATGT